>CAJQUN010000073.1:0-731652 GCA_907163345.1 Haberlea rhodopensis
GTGCCGATTCAGAAGCGACGCTTGAAGTTGGTACCACATACACGTCTCTAACCAGTTTGGCTAAGATAGGGAATTGTGATGCATTTGCCTTCCACCATTGTAAGACGTCGAAGATGTCTTCCGTTAGAAATTGATAATTCAAATAAATTTGCGACTCAGTCGACGTGCTAGTTGAAGGTCCATTTCCCTTAAGTTTTTTCCTGCCCATCAATCTAAGCAAATTTATGCCCCCACCTCTAGATTGAGCTTGGGGTTATTCTTCAACAACCATTTGTTGCGCCGATTCACTTGCATGTTGATTATAATACAACTGAAACATATTTTGGAGAGATTGCATTGTAGATGTCTTTTGATCGTCAACAATCTTCCCCAAATTTAGCATAATATTAAAAAAGTTTCTCAAATGAAGATAAACATTGAATAGGATCTAGCAATGTTGCGATGCATTGCATGTGTGAGATTTGTTCCCAACTTTATAGATTTAGTTTCCATTGCACTAACAAAAGCATGCAAGTCATAGTCATCTCTAAATTCTCAAACATGTTAATACTAAAGAAAGAAAATAAACGGAAGTTGGATAAGTAGCACCGGAGAAGCGTTCTGTCGCTTCTCTTTGAAAGTACCTAACAATGATACACAATTTTCAACAAATTTTCAATCCTCATCAGTCAAATAAATACTTTCATCGCTATGAGGCATTTGATATGAATTATAAAAATTGAGTTAAAATATTTTTGTAAGGTAACATAGCATTCAACATATTGTACAACGAATTCCACCTAGTTTCTATTGGTGATGGAAAAATAAGATGCTTTAAACCATTAGATAAACATAATTATTTTCAATCACGCTTAACACGCTCGTGTGTAACCATTTAGCGCGGTATTTCATTTTCTCAATACATGCTGAGTGATTGTCCTCATTACCAACTTAACAACCAAATTAATAACACAGCATGCACATCTACATAAAAAAAAACACTGTCAAGCACTGGTTTCAGATATGTCTTTAAATCACGCATCGCTGCACTGTTATTCGCAGGGTTGTCTAATGTGATTAAAAATACCTTATCCTGAATTCCATAATGTCTACAAGTGTGGAATATATATTTAGCAATTACATAACCAGTATGTGCACAATCTAACTCATCTAAAGACAAAAGTCGTTATTGCATACACCAATTATCATCAATCCAATGAAATATCAGTTGTTGTTAAGCTAACCCTAGAAGACAAACTAGAAAGATGTTCAAACAATGTTATTTCTATATTCAACAAATACGTCCATACAATTTCTTTTAGTGTGGCCTAGAATATGCTTAAACATGGGTTATAGACGAAGCAAATTCAATTAAACAACATGTTCAGCTTGTATAAAAAGGTAGTTCATATCTAATCACATATCTAACAAGTTCGGCAGTTAAAATAAAATTCGTGCCAGTGAGAACATTAATTTGTGCTTGTGTTGCTTCTCTACCTAATGGTTGTAATGTTGTCTCATCAAAATTATGGTTTCTTTACTAAGTGTTTTTTAAATGTTCCGGTACCTCCACTGGAACCAACAGCTTTATATGAATATTATATCTTACATAATTTACATATTGCAAGATGAACCACCAACATTGAGGCCAGCAAAAAAATCATAACTTCAATTTAACTCAGGAATTGGCATAGGCAAATTCATTGTCGAAGATAACTAAGTGATAGACGACCCGGAAAGAGACCCTGACTGCGACCCCAGCTACGACCAGCGCTGCTAGATGAAGATGTCATTATTATATAAGTACAATGCACATAGCACAATGGAATGAAAAATATGAGATTGAAATATACAACTTTGAAAGAATGAATTGTGAGGATTTACAAATCACAATACATCTATTTATAGTTTTTTTTTAAAAAAATGAAATCTGAATGTTTTGGCAACGACTATAAAGTTTGTTGCCTCGCTGATATTTTTTATTTTTTTCAAAAATTACCGGTTCCAGAATCAGAACCGGCCCGGTAGCACCAGAACCAGTGGTGCTACCTATTTGCAGGCACCAAACCGCCCCAGACCAGTTTTTACCTATTCTGAAGCGTTTCCGAACCGGTTAGCCCAGTTCAGGTTCCAAACTAGGCTAACCGATTCGGTCCCGGGCCAGGTCCGGATTGACCCGACCAGATAAGCACCCCTACACACAACGACAAAAGTTAATTGCACAATTGCGGCGATTGGAAGTCGACGAGCACCTTTCATTACTCCATTTATGCATTCTGATATATTTGTGGTCATTATACCACAACGCCAGCCTTCGTCATTAGCAAGAGACCATTGAGACTTATCAATACGACTCAAGTAATCAAAATCCCTTGGTTCTATAACTTTTATCTCTTCCATTGTGCAATCAAATTTTCTCAGCTAATTTCTGATCTCGCTCTCCAACATAAGTCTTTCAAATGAACGGATTTGAAGAACTATTAAAGTTTGAACAAACATGTCTCAAACAAATCGATGTACTCCACGGGGTGATTTGAAGTCAGGAATACATTCGGCTGCTGCAATGAGGGTCGGATGACGGTCATAAATCAAACATACACCCTCAGATCCTCTCACAATATGCTTGCTAATCATCTCTGTAAGGCCTCAATGTAGTACGCTCTAAATCTCTTGTATAAAGACATAATTTACTGAAAATTTCGTCTTTTTAATCACTAACACATAGTTTTAGATTTAGTTCCATTTGACTAGTATACCAAAACTAAAAGGAGTTATTACATGATTGCTAACAAAATATACAATTCCAAAAATATCTAGTGACAAAGTTCATATCCATTCTAACGTAGTCATCTAGATCCAAAAGTCGTCTAATACTCCTCTTGGTCAAAGCCAATCACTAATCTCCATTTTCCTTCAAAAGTCTAGTCCTGATGTTGGTACCTACAGGACAATCCACACAATTATGCTCATACCAAACATCATTACAAGTATCAAAGTATGAATTTACAAGAATTTAACATAGCATGATAAGGATACTCCTTGATATTTCTGAATAAAGGAAGGTCCCTCGATTGTTCCTGTTTCCATAATCAATAATAGTAAAAAGGAAATAACAATATAGTAGGACAGTTTATGCCGTTTCCTTTATGTCAACCAGACCCACACAAGGTACCATGTCAACCCGTGGCATTAATAAAATACCTCGTCAACCCGTGACGGAACATGTCAACCCGTGACATTTGTAATGTACCTTGTCAACCCGTGGCATTTGTAATATACCTCGTCAACCCGTGACGAGACATGTCAACTCGTGACATTCGTAAAATACCTTGTCAACCCGTGACGGAACATGTCAACACGTGACATTCTTAATATATCTTCAAATTCAATCACTTACACAAGTTATACTTTGAAAGTAAGCTCGTACGCCATACATACATTTGTCTCCCAAAATACTGATAATTCAAGGATTATCCTCTTCGTGGTCCTGATGCTTGGGAAGGTTCTACATGAATCCAATAATTCAATATTAGTAGCTGATAAGTGTGATTTTTACACTTATTTTACTATGATTTTATAGTGGTTTTTGTATGGATTCCTGGGCAATATTACGTTTTTTTGTATATATTTGAATGTTTCAAGAATCAAGGTCTAAGTGCGTAAAAGTGGAGGAAATATGCTAAAAATGATGAAAAATTGACCAAACCGGGTGAACACGTTGAAGAATGGATTGAAACTCGGAAATTGAAAATTAAGATTAATGATCGATCTTGGATCATCACCGATCGATCGCGCATTTACGAAAATTGAGCAACAAAATTCAGCTTTGGCAATCGATCACCAAGAAATCACCAATCATCCTCCAACCATACTACATCCCCAATTTTAATCCATACCATCACAACCATTGAAGAAGAAGACAATCCGGGAGAGACGGAACGACATAGTAGCACAAGGAGTCATCTTCTAGCGTTACTTTCGTAATTCTAAACTTTGTTCTTCATTATTTTAGGATTCTTATGTCTAATTTGTTGCAAAACATAATTTTACATTGTTATTTGATTATGATTGTTGACTAGTTCTGTTGTCAAGACTTAAGGGATCCCATGTTTGAACCTATAATTCAATTTAAGGTTTTTGATTGATTCTTATAATTATATGTGCATAATTTGTTGTTGTTCATGCTTTTAAGGGATTGATCACCCTTGAATGATTATTTATTGCGATTGACTTGACCATACGATATTACAACCCGACATAATAAATTATGTCGTGGGTTTAGATTGAGACTGATCAAGTAAATCGAACACACTTGTGATAGCAATAGATTTACCAAAATCGAAGGCTAGAAGTTTTCATAAATCGTCATACAATATTGAGTGTTAAATAAGTGCATGACCATTGCCTTGTTGCATCTTAGTATAGACTTGTTATAGCTTGACCACAGTATAACAAGTGCATTAGAAAAATTCGTCACCTTAGAACTTTTGAATTTAATTCTTAACTACTAGGCGAAGTGTGAGGAATTACATGGGTGAACTGAATTCTTGATAATTGTCTCTACTGTTTTTATTCTCATTCGTTATCACTTGTTTGGTTGAATATCGAGTCTTTAGTCACTTTAGTTAATAATCATCACTAATTTTCGTAGGCTAAATATAGTTAAACTACTTGAGTTTGATACTTATTTTCTAGTCCTTGTGGGTTCGATAACCTTTTCTTAAAATCTACTATACTAAAACTTGACACTGTGCACTTGCGGTATAATCACTACATCGATAATTTTCTGTTTAAAATAAATAGCGATCAATGTTTTGGCGTCATTGCTGGGGACTAGTTTAAAATAATATCAGACGAGATTAGTTGACTTTAATTTAGTCATTATTTTAATTTTATTTGTATTTTTGATTGTTGTTTGTACTCTTCTGTTTTTTTTTCTTTGGATGCATCTTTGCAAGTTGTTATCTCTTGGAGCATTGCTAAGGAGTGGCAAACCTACACTTGAGCCTTTCGACCCCAAGATCGAACGCACTTGTCGAACTAGGCTAAGACAAGCAAGAACACTCATGGCTGACAATGAGGCGAGGAGGTTCCTGCAGCACCAGTTGCAAGGTCACTTATGGACTACGTTCAACCGTCTTTCCAAGGATAACTGTCGAGCATTACTAGACCGAATATCCAGGCTAACAACTTCGAGATCAAGCCTGCAATCATACAGATGATCCAGCACTCAGTCCAATTTGGGGGAGCAACTACTGAGGATCCCAACGCTCATATATCCAACTTCTTGGAGATATGCGACATGTTTAAACATAATGGCTTTACTGACGATGCCATCATGTTACGACTCTTTCCCTTTTCATTAAAGGATAAAGCTAAATTGTGGTTGCATTCGTCGCCAGCAGGTTCTATTACTACTTGGGATGGGATGATGCAATTATTCCTGTCCAAATATTTTCCACCATCCAAGACTGCCAAGATGCGCAATGATATCACCACATTTGCACAACACAACCCAGAGACATTGTACGAGGCATGGGAACGTTTTAAGGATTTACTGCGGAGATGCCCACATCACAGTTTTCTTGCAGGTACAAACTTTCTATAACTCTTTATTTTCTGCTAACCGTTCTATGCTTGATGCAGCATCAGGAAGTATGATCATGAGGAAGACACCTGAAGCGGCATATGAATTGTTGGAGGAGATGGCTGCCAGTAGCTATCATTGGCAATCTGAAAGGAACGTGCAAATGAAGCATGCTGGAATGCATCAAGTGAGCGAAGTCACTGCCTTAGCCGCCTAGTTGGAAGCATTGAACAAGAAAATTGGCAGCTTGAGCATGCATGCTATGCAAGTTCAAGCCATTACATGCGAGCTTTGCCAAGGAAGACATCCAAGCACTGAATGCCAAGTAGGTACCCTTTCGTTCAATCTGTTGAAAGTGTGAATTTGTAGGGAACCGATCACCACCCTACTACCCCTACCCAAATATATACAATACGGGGTTGAGGAACCATCCACAACCACCACCGGGGTATGCACCTAAAACGAGTATGGAGGAATTATTGACCAAATTCATCACATCAATGGAGACTGGATTCCAAAATCACGAGGCATCGATAAAGAATTTGGAAGTTCGAGTGGGAAATGTTAGCAACAATCATAGAAGGGCAAGCATAAGGATCACTACCTAGTGACACTGAAAGAATCCTAGGGAGCAAGTCCATGTCATAACACTGCGAAGCGAAAAGGAGGTTGTTGCAAAGTAGGTTTCTGAGAAGAATGATGCACATGATGGGCATAAGGGCGAGGTAGACATCAAGCAAGAAAAGGTTCAACCACACGACAAAGGTAAGCCTACTAAGACCACTACACCCATCACACCACCTAAGGTACAAATCCCACTCCCATTCCCCGCTGCACATAAGAGAGCAAAATTAGATGCTAAATTTACTATTTTTCTAGATTTGATTAAGCATTGATATGCCTTTCATTGATGCTATACGGTAAATGCCAAACTATGCTAAGTTTTTGAATGAGACACTGTCAAAAAACAGAAATTGGGATAGAATGAGAATATAAACTTAACTGAGGAGTGTTATGCTATCATTCAAAACGATTCACCTCCAAAGTTAAATGATCCAGAGAGTTTTACTATACCTTGCAAAATCAATTCTATGACTTTTTATAAATCTTTATGTGATTTGGGTGCAAGTGTAAATCTGATGCCTTTGTTTATTTATAGGAAGATGGGTTTAGGAGAGCTCAAACCGGTCAACGTCTAGCAAATGGCGGACAAGTTCATCAAGTACCCTCAAGGGATAGTTGATGATGTGTCAATCAAAGTCAATAAATTCACCATTCCGATGGATTTTATAGTGTTGGACATGAAAGAAGATGCTGACATGACATTGATCCTAGGAATGCCATTCCTAGCAACGGGAAGAGCGATGATCGACGTCCAAGAAGGGAAGTTGATCCTCTGTGTTGTGGGGATCAAATCATCTTTGATATGTTCAAAACTTTGAACACTACACACACTGAGCATAGATGTTTCAATATCAATATTATTGATATAGTATATGTTGCGACGTAGGTCACAAGCAAAAAGAAGTTGGAGGTCACATCAAACGCCCATAAAAAAGAAGTCTGTAAGGGAGACACGGTCTTAATGAATAGAGCCAAAATACGACTATTTCCATGGAAGTCGGACTCACCACGAGCTGGACCTTTCAAAGTGGCTGATATTCTACCATGCGACACTATCAATTTGAGACATGACAATAGGGCACTGTTCACGGTAAAAGAGACGTGGTTACGACACTACCACGTGGATGACGAAAAATCATCCCTCAATGCCCCATGCAGCACTTGAGCTTAACTGGAAAAAAGTCCAGCTTGGAACTATAAATCAAGAACTCTTTCTTATACCTTATCTTTGTTTTGAATTCTGTTTTGGTTTGGATTTTTATTTTTGATTTTTTTGGTGAGCAACTCTATGCGTGCTGTCATGTTTTCCCACAATATGCCCCACTACCTGACGAGGATTCAAAGGTAAGAGCTTTGTCTTATTTTCCATGATTATTACATTGAGAGCAATGCATGAATTAAGTTTGGGGGAGTGCACAGTCTGTTTTTTCTTTGGAATTGTATCGTTCATTGAGCACCAACAAAAAAAATTTCTTGAAAATGAGTTCAATTAGTAAGAAAAGAATGAATAATAGTAGTGGTCTCTATTCCATGGGGATATTAATCTCACTATGCATGTCGACTTGAGTTTGATGAGTGTAAGACTTATTTGTGAATATCTTGTTTTGAGTTAGCATGTCAAAGATGAGGAATTTTTTGAGCACCTTTGAGTCATAATCTTGTGAATTGCATTTGGAGTAGTGAAACTCTTTGTGAACTTGATGAATTATTTTGAGCATCTTAGAGTACCATAGAACCTATTTGATGATGACACTTTGAGGCAAAATTCTATAGTTATTAACTTGACTTGGAAATGATCTAGGCGATCTTTGGAACGTTTGAGCCTTCAAGCTTACCATGTATACATCAATCCTTAATGTCCACTTTTGAGCTTACTTGAAAAAGAATGGAGTATGTTTAACATACTATTAGCCCCCATTCAACATCTTTTTGGCAAACTCATTATACCCACCTATATGAACCAAAACTGAAAAATTTTATCTTTACCTGAAGGGACTATAATGAATCTCATTAGATGCACATGAAATGCTATATTTTGATGAGCTTATTGTTGAAAAAATTGATGAATGAGAAAAGAAAGAATAGAAAGAGCCTTGAGAAAAAGTATCTAATTAAGACCAAAAGTGGTCAAGGCTAGAAAAGAAAAAGAAGATAAGCTCTATTTGTGAAAATCTCTTCTTTGTGCTATCCTATCTTTTCTTTGAAGCCAACATCTAGGCCTAACATTACAAGCTTAAACAATCCTTTTGATCCAAGTTTAGGGAGTAACTACATTAGTGGAGAAGTAGTTTGAAAATAGGCATATGTGGTGCTCAACGACAATCATAACTTTCAATGACTAGCATGATTTGATCTATGAAAATTACATGAAACTTGAAAGTGACAATAACACACACACACATTCTGATTTGGAGACATGTTGCTTGATCTAGGAGAAAACACGACTTGTTAAATTTTCTGATGGACTCTTGTTTGTCTATAAGTGAGATGTCTGAGCTACATGATTGACTGCGAATTGGTTCATTTGAACTTCCGATATTTGAACTCTACTTTTTGATCTTATTTCTTGCTCGAAGACGAGAAGTTTAAGTTTGGGGGATTTGATAAGTGTGCTTTTTACACTTTTTTTACTATGATTTTATAGTGGTTTTTGTATGGATTCCTGGGCAATATTACGTTTTTTTGGTATATAATTATATGTTTCAGGAATCTAGGTCCAAGTGTGTAAAAGTGTAGGAAATAAGCTAAAAATGATGAAAAATGACCAAACCGGGCGAACACGAAGACTGGATCAAAACTCGGAAATTGAAAATGAAGATTGGCGATTGATCTTGGATCATCACCGATCGATCACGCATTTACAGAAAATGAGCAACACAAATTCAGCTTTGGCGATCGATCACCAAGAAATCACCGATCGATCACGGCCATCCAGAAAACTCTGGCGATTGATCGCCATTCCACTACGATCGATCGCCGATGTTCAGACTGTGAAAAATAAAAGGCAGAATGTTTTGGCGATCGATCGGCAATACACCGCGATCGATAGCCAGTCGTGGAATAATTGAGAATTTGTTTCCTTGTTAGATATTTTCTGTCCAAACATTGGAAAACTCTCCCTCAACTATAAAATGAATGACTTGGACGTTTTTGAGGGACTTTCGGGCTCATATTTTCAGACCTACATCGGCCTCCAACCATACTACATCCCCAATTTTCATCGTACTATCACAACCATTGAAGAAGAAGACAATCCGAGAGAGACGGAACGACGCAGTAGCACAAGGAGTCATCTTCTAGCGTTACTTTCGTATTTCCAAACTTTGTTCTTCGTTTTTTCGAATTCTTAATGTTTAACTTGTTGCAAAACATATTTTACATTGTTATTTGATTATGATTGTTGACTAGTTTTGTTGTTAAGACTTAGGAGATCCCATGTTTGAACCCATAATTCAATTTAAGGTTTTTGATTGATTCTTATACTTATATGTGCATAATTTGTTGTTGTTCATGCTTTTAAGGGATTGATCACCCTTGAATGATTATTTATTGCGATTGACTTGACCATACGATATTACAATCCGACATAATAAATTAGGTCGTGGGTTTAGATTGAGACTGGCCAAGTAAAGTAGAACTTATGTGTGATAGCAATAGATTTACCAAAATCGAAGGCCAGAAGTTTTCATAAATCGTCATACAATACTGAGTGTTAAATACGTGCATGATCATTGCCTTGTTGCATCTTAGTATAGACTTGTTATAGCTTTACCAAAGTATAACAAGTGCATTACGAAAACTCGTCACCTTAGAACATTTGAATTTAATTCTTAACAAATAGGCAAATTGATGGGAATTACATAGGTGAGCCGAAGTCTTGAAAATTGTCTACTGTATTTATTTTCTTTCTTTATCACTTGTTGGGTTAAATATCGAGTCTTTAGTCACTTTAGTTAATAATCATCACTAATTATCGTAGGCTAAATATAGTTAAATTACTTGAGTTTGGTACTTATTTTATAGTACATATGGGTTCGACAACCTTTTCTTAAAATCTACTATACTAAAACTTGACACCGTGCACTTGCGGTATAATTGCTACACTGATAATTTTCTCTTTATATAAATAGCTATCAGTAGCCATAAAGGACCCCATCTCAAATTTCTCATGAAAATGATAATTTTTCAAAGTTTCGGACTCGCGATCGATCGCTCGCGACAGGTTAATTTATTTTTCAAAATTTTCGTCTCAACGATCGATCGCTAACCCTGATTTCTTCGTGCGATATGTAGCTATCGATCGCTCCGTCCTGCTTGCGCAAGATTCCACCATTTTCAAGCATTTCCTTCACCAAATACATGTCTAAGGCAACTCACTTCAAATATTGTAACTCTAAAGCATCAAAAACACCATAACATATCTTAATTCATCAACATTTATATTCATTTCAAGCTTTCCAATTCCAAGACAAAAATCATAAATCAAATAAAATCCACCAACCACAAACACTACACAAAATTCATAACTTTCACTATGTTACCACTTGTAATCTTCAAAAACAAGCTTTATATGTAAGTTCCAATCAATCTAAGCTCTCCCAAGGATTAATTTGAAAGAAATGAAGAAGAGAAGATTTTGTTGTTTTTGTTAGGGATTTAGTGTGTGTAGAGGGTGTATTGTGTGTGGTCGTTTGAGTTATGCCCCAAATCCTGCCTTATATCATCTCATTCACAAAACCACTACACTTAACCAATTTCCTCCAAACAAAATACACATCAACATGTATAATTATTCATGCCTTACCAATTCACCTAATAAAATTTCAGTTAGGCTACTTTAAATTCCATATAAGCAAGTTCAAGATTAAATTTCATAATCCAATAATTATCTCATAATTATCATAATCAGGTCATAATGCAAATTATCATTTTTTGAGTATCACATTTCTCTCATACTAAATAAATTTCTACCTCGAAATTGAATATACTCACCAGGACATCAATTCAAAACATAAGTTTACATACTAGAAAATAGTTTAGGATAGTGATACATCATATGTCGCCTTGTCTCCCACGTAGTCTCCTCGACACCCCTCCTGTCCCACTAAAATTTAACCATCGGTATCACTTTATTTCTAAGTCTGTGATCTACTCGATCTAGAATTCTAACCGGCCGTTTCATATACGACACATCAGAATCTAACTGAACTTCTAAAGACTGCAAGACATGAGATGGATCTGGTTCATACTTCCTCAACATCGATACATGGAACACATCGTGAATACCAGACAATGATGGTGGCAAGGCCAGACGATAAGCTAAAGTGCCAATACGATGTAGAATATCGTATTGACCCACATATCTTGGTGACAACTTCCCCCGCATATCGAAACGTACCACACCCCTGAACGGGGATATTTTCAAAAATACCCCTATCACCAATGTGAAATTATAACTGTCATTGTTGTTTATTCGCATAAACAACCTGCCTATCCTGAGCTGCTTTCATCCTTAGCTGTATAACATTCACCTTCTCTTCCATCTCTCGGACCATATCCAGTCCACCTACATAAGTTTTGTCCACATCAATGCAACGGAGATTTGCATCGGCGCCCATACAAAGCTTCAAATGAGCCATCTGAATGATCGCCTGGTAACTGTTATTGTATGAAAACTCGACCAATGATAAGGAATCTTGCCATGTAGTGTCAAATTCCAAAACGGAAGTACGCAATATATCTTCTAAAAGTCTATATGGTACGCTCAGTCTGTCCATCTGTATGTGGGTGATACGCGGTACTCAATCTCACCTCAGTCCCCAAGGTTGTCCGTAACCCTTCCCATAAATGTGATGTAAATCTAGGATCTCGATTGAAATGATAGACGCAGGGATATCATGAAGTTTCACAACATCACGAACATATAACTGGGCCATCTTCACAAATGAGAAGCTCATACTGTTAGATATAAAATGAGCTATCTTAGTCAATCTGTCCACAATGACCCATATAGCATCATTCGTTGAAGAAATCCTCGGAAAATGGGTTACAAATCCTAGGAAAATGGGTTACAAAGTCCATCGATATGTGCTCCTATTTCCAAGTCGGTACTTCCAAACTCTGTAATTCACCACCCAATCTCTGTCTTTTTTCTTTTACTTGTTGACAAATCAAACATTTTCGCACAAATTCAGTCACATCATGCTTCATCCGCTTCCACCAAAATTGGGAACAGAGATCCTTATACATCTCCTTGCCTCCTGGATGTATACAACATTTACTATAATGTGCTCGTTGTAGGAGGTCTTGGCGTAGTCCAGGTACATTAGGAACTACCCAACGATCACGAAGTCGCAAAACACCGTTTTTGGCCAATTTGAATTTATATGCCTGTCCTTGAGAGATCGTATGCATCCATCTCTGAATCTCCTCATCTGATCTTGAGCATATCTGATAGTCCCAAATATGATTGGTTCCGCCAACATTGTTGCTACTTAAATGGGTAATGTTGTTAAGTCAAAATCATGACCCAAGTGGCAACAAGAACTCAATCAAGCCGATAGATGGCTCATATCATCAGCAATGTGCCACACCTTACGACTTAGAGCATCAGGCCATCAGCTGTTAAATTTGGCCGGCCAGGATGATATTCAATCTCACAGACGTAATCTTTTAACATGTCCATCCATCTCCTTTGCCTCATATTCAACTCAGCTTGAGTGAACAAAAAATTCATACTCTTGTGGTCCGTGAATATGGTAAATGTGGCACCATACAAGTAATGTCTCCACATTTTCAATGCAAAAACAATAGCCGCTAGTTCCAAATCATGAATCGGGTACATTGTCTTGTGAGGTTTTAATTGCCTTGAAGCATACGCCACAACATGCTTATCCTGCATCAAAACACATCCTAGCCCATGCAAGGACGCATCGGTATACACCGTGAATCTTTCATTCTCTATCGGTATAATTAACACTGGAGCCGTAGTTAAATGATGCTTCAGTTCTCGAAAACTAGTATCACAAGCTTCAGACCATAGAAATTTAACTCCTTTTTGGGCAGCTACATCAACAGTTTAGCTATCTTAGAGAAACCCTCGATAAAACGTCTATAATATCTGGCTAAACCCAAGAAACTGTGAATCTCTGTTACTGATGTCGGAGCCGACCATTGTAATACTGCTTCAACGTTTCTAGGATCAACAACTATTCCTTCCTTCGATATCACATGGCCCAAAAATACCACTTTCTCTAGCCAAAACTCATATTTGCTGAATTAGCTGTCTATCCCTCATAATATGTAACGCCGTCCTCAGATGTAGTTCATGATCCACCTTCTTCTTGGAGTACATTAAGATCATCAATGAAGACAAACACAAACTGATCTATATACAGTCAAAATATTTGGTTCATCAAATCCATAAAAATGGCAGGTGCATTAGTCAGTTCAAACGGCATTACTAAGAATCCATAATGCACGTACCTTGTTCGGAATGTAGTCTTCTGAACATCCTCATCTCTTACTCGGATATGATGATATCCTGATCTTAAATCGATTTTAGAATAGACAGCGTTCCCTTGCAACTGATCAAATAAGTCATCAATTCCTGGAAGGGGGTACTTATTCTTCACTGTCACCTTATTAAGTGCTGATAATCTATACACAACCTCATCGATCCATCCTTATTTTTAACAAATAACACTGGAGCTCCCCAAGGTGACACAATGCATCACATGTAACCTTCTTGCAACTGAGCTTTCAACTCTTTCAGTTCAGCTGGTGCCATCCTATATGGCGCACGAAAATTTGGGGACACTTCTGACACTAAATCGATTGCAAACTCCACTTCTCGAACTGGTGGAAAACCCGGAATTGTCTCATGGAACACATCAGCGAAATCTGCTATGACTGGTATATCCGTAGCTTTCAATTTTCTTTGATATGGGGTATCCATGGCATAAATGAGATATCCCTCACTCCCTTGATTCAATAACTATGACATTCTGACCGCGGATATCAATGGAACTTGTCCATAGAACGTCCATATAATTCCCTACTCAGCTTGAAACTCTACAATACGCTGATAACAATCAGTCGTGGCCCAATATCTGTTCAGAACATCTATCCCCACAATGTAATCAAAATCAACCATTTCCAAAACTATCAAATCTGCCTTTAGTTCATTACCTTTGTAAGATATACAACAGTCATACAAGATCTGGGCAGCTAAAACACTTATTCCTATGGGTGTCAAGACCATAAGAGGTGTGGGAAATGGAGACGAACATATGTGATGCTTGTCAATAAAGTTCGACGAAATAACGAATGGGTCGCACCCGTATCCATAAGAACAAAAGCAGGGTAAGTACACAAATAACACTTACCTGCAATTACTTCATCTTGAGCTGCTTCAGCATGTTCTTTGTTCAGTGCATACACTTGCCTCCGAGGTGGTCCTGATGTCTGTCCCACGGTTTGCCCTCCAAAGGTGCGAGGCGCATTGGACAGTGCTCTCCGAATGCCTACCCTGCATACTCCTGAAATCATGTCGTCCACTTTGGTTAGGGCAATGTCACGCCAAGTGTCCCACAGTGCCACACTCAAAGCAAATCTAACAGTCTTTAGTCCGGTGAGACCCCCACATCTAAAACATCTTTGTTCCACATACTCCCTTGATTGTCCTCTCCCCGACTGCCTTTGATCTCCAGTGCGACATGAATCAAAACATCGATTTCCCTGTCGGAATGACGATGAGGTTCCTCTGGGTTTAAATGTGTCCCCTCATGGTCTCAGGCTGTCAGAAGTTGGTCTCTGTGATTGTACTGAGTCCCCATAGGCACTGATTCGTATCTCTGCTAGTTCAGCCCGTGTCAAGGCATCAGGAAATGAGAGAGGATTGTTTGACAACACTTGATCAAATAATTCCGGCCTCCATCCTTTCAAGAAGTGTCTCATCTCCGTCGAGCATCAATAGCAATGTGAGGCACAAACCTCAAAAGAGATGAATATTGTAGTGCGTAATCGGATAATGACATCCTTCCTTGCTTCACATTTGCGAATTCATCCTCCTTCAATTGTCTAGCGGTAGCTGAAAAATATATGTTCAAATCGTGTGCGGAAAAGTTCCCAATCCACAGCATATCCCTGAGCTCGGGTTTCCATCACAGTTGCTTTCCACCACAAAAATGCCTTTTGGCAAGTTGAAATTCTGTCAATCGCAACCAAACAAACCTGACACAAGGCGCCGATATAAAAATCTGCTCGATTCTCTCCAACCATTCTTCAGCATGTTCCCCTGACTTGATCCCCTCGAAACGAGGTGGGTGGTAGCCTAGAAACTGAGTTAAAGTTAACTCCCCGGGTAACAATTGGTGTTCAATGTTCGGGTCTCACAGGCGGTGTAAGTATGGGATTTGCTCGCCCCGACGCAGCGTTAACACTTGAGGCATCCCCCATCTCTTCATGAAGATGTTCTTTTACTCTTTCTGCCATGTTGTAAATCAATTAGGCATGTTCATTCGGTTCGGTTTGAATCGAGCCGAAATTTCAGTTTGAAATTTCAGAACTGAATTGTTCGGTTCGATTTCGATTTGAACCGAACTTTTACGGTTCGGTTTCGGTTCGAAAGGTACATTATTTGAATTTTTTTATTAAATTTGATGATTAATTGATGAAAATTCAACTTAAATACAAGCACTAATACATCATATATTGGATTCAAATGAATTTTGAACCTTTGACCTTTTAATTTTAAACTTCTAATATCATTTTGAAGCTATTTATACAAAGCATCGAGTTTAAATTATATGACAAAATAAATTATATTATACTTGAAACACGTTGTTAATTTACGAGTTCTTATTCATACAATCAGGAGCGAAACCATTAAAAAATTTATTTAAACCATAAAAAAATTATTTTTCGGTTAGCCGGTTAACCGAACCTGTGAACACCCCTAATATCAATGGTTAAACAATAACACTTAACATAATATAATCACATAACCAAATACATTCATTGCATTACAACAATTAAACTGCATCTCCACATTTCATAATAACTATATGCATAAGTCGGTATACTTCTCGATGTACAAGCATATATCCAGTGCTATACCTCATGACTCTAACTTTAGTTAGATTCTCATATAAACATTGATCTCAAGTCATACCAGACCTTGAACTATCCCAACAGCTAACCACTGCTCTGATCCCACTAGCAACGTAGTACGCTCTAAATCTCTTGTATAAAGACATAATTTACTGAAAAATTCATCTTTTTAATCACCAACGCATAATTTTAGATTTATAATTCATGGGTAGTTCCATGTGACTATTATACCAAAATCAAAAGGAGTTATTACATGATTGTTAACAAAATATGAAATTCCAAAAATATCTAGTGACAAAGTTCATATCCATTCTAGACGTAGAAATCCAGATCCAAAAGTCGTCTAATACACCTCTTGGTCAAAGCCAATTCCTAATCTCCATTTTCCTTCAAAAGTCTAGTCCTGATGTTGGTACCTACAGGACAATCCCACACAATTATGAGCATGCCAAACATCATTACAAGTATCGAAGTATGAATTTACAAGAATTTATCATAGCATGATAAGGATACTCCCTGATATTTCTGAATAAAGGAAGGTCCCTCGATTGTTCCTATTTCTGTAATCAATAACAGTAAAAGTGCCATAACAATATAACATGGCAGTTTATACCGATTTCCTTTATGCCAACCAGACCCACACAAGGTACCACGTCAACCCATGACGGCTCATGTCAACCCGTGAGATTAATAAAATACATCATCAACCCGTGACGGAACATGTCAAATCGTGACCTTCGTAATGTACCTCGTCAAACATTCGTAATATACCTCGTCAACCCGTGACGGGACATGTCAACCCGTGACATTCGTAATATCCCTCGTCAACACGTGACATGACATGTCAACCGTGACATTCGTAATATACCTCGTCAACCCGTGAAGGAACATGTCAACCCGTGACATTAGTAATATACCTCGTGAACCCGTGATGGAACATGTCAACCAGTGACATTCGTATTATACCTTGTCAACCCGTGACAAAACATGTCAACCCGTGACATACGTAATATATCTTCAAATTCAATCACATACACAAGTTATACTTTGAAAGTAAGATCGTACATCATACATACCTTTGTCGCCCAAAATACTGATAATTCAAAGATTATCCTCTTCACGGTCCTGATGCTTGGGAAGGTTCTACATGAATCCAATAATTCAATATTAGTAGCCATAAAGGACCCCATCTCAAATTTCTCGTGAAAATGATAAATTTTCAAAGTTTCAGACTCGGGATTGATCGCCCTTATTTCGGCGATCGATCGCACGTGACAGGTTATTTTTTTTTTCAAAATTTTCGTCTCAGCGATCGATCGCTAACCCTGATTTTTTCGTGCAATCGATCACGAAACGTAGAGATCGATCGTTGCGTCCTATTTGCGTGAGATTCCACCATTTTCAAGCATTTCCTTCACCAAATACATGTCTAAGGCAACATACTTCAAATATTGTAACTCTAAAGCATCAAAACACAATAACACATCTTATTTCATCAACATTTATACTCATATCAAGCTTTCCTATTTCAAGACAAAAATCATAAATCAAATAAAATCCACCAACCACAAACACTACACAAAAATAAATAACTTTCACTATCTTACCACTTGTAATCTTTCAAAACAAGCTTTATATGTAAGTTTCAAGCAATCTAAGCTCTCCCAAGGATTAATTTGAAAGAAATGAACAAGAGAAGATTTGGGGGTTTCCGTTAGGGATTTAGTATGTGTAGAGGGTGCATTGTGTGTGGTGGTTTGAGTTTTGCCCCAACTCTTTCCTTATATCATCTCATTCACAAAACCACTACGCTTAACCAATTTTCTCCAAACAAAGTACACATCAACATGTATAATTATTCATGCCTTACCATAATAAAATTTCAGTTAGGCTACTTTAAATTCCATATAAGCAAGTTCAAGATTAAATTTCATAATCCAATAATTATATCATAGTTATCATATTCAGGTCATAATGCAAATTATCATTTTCGATCTCCAAAAACCATCTCCATGACACAAATTTTCTTCGTCAATAATTGCAAATGCCAAAGGTAAGCGTCCATTGCCACGACAATCGACATCTTATGTTGATATTTCTTATACAGATGTGTTCCATCCACACTTACTACCCACGGCAATGTTGAAATAATTGCAAATGCCAAAGGTAAGCGTCCATTGCCACGACAATCGACATCTTATGTTGATATTTCTTATACAGATGTGTTCCATCCACACTTACTACCCACGGCAATGTTGAAATCATTCTACACATTGATGGAAGGCTAAGAACACGTAATTCAAAGTCTTTTCTCTTGGCCTGACATTGTGAAGGTGAACCCACTCAACGCTTGTGCCGGGATTCCATTTTTGCCAAGCTCCCATATAGTAAGGCAACTTTTTCACGGACTCTCCATGTTCCATATACATTCTCAACAGCACGTCGTAAATTTCCTTTTGCATAGGAGATCTCAATTCCACATTTATCTTTAACTGTTTGAATTACATACTTTATTTCGTAAGCTGGACCACGCCGGACAATCCCACTAACAATCTATCAATCATGTTTTTTGTCCAAATTTACATGACCGATCGCAGTTCACTCAAAAGGCAAGTGTGAGAACCTCCATACTTGTTTATTTTGAATAATCCAACTTTTTTATGCAACGAAGCACGTAGGTACCATCTACAAGGTATATCTTATGTACTGTGTTTGCACACCACTTTCCACAATATTTTTGTACTGCGGTGCTCCCGTTTTGCAACACGTACAGAGTAATCCTTTACAGCTGCCTGCAGATGAGCTTTATTTTTGAAGACCATATCTAGATGGATATCCCCTTTGAAGTAGTCGTAATAATTCCCCAATCTACCTATTGGAATATCTACTGAGTCTCCAAATACTTTGGGATGCGTCATTGAGAAGAATGGAATTGTTGGATAAAGGACACAAGTATTTGTCGTGGTTGTTTCCGGTACAGTAACTGACACTTCTTGTGTGATTGGTATCTCCTCATCTTGATCTGCAATTGTTTCAGACATGACACAAATCTCAACCTCATCGTCATCAGCCTCATCCTCAGACGGAATCTCCTCTGGTTTAGACTTAATATAATTTTCCAATTCAGCAAAACTATCAGCTAGTGGCTCAGGAGCAATAATATCAGCATCTATGGGATCTTCATCTGGATCTCTACCAGAGTAGTCAGTCCTTCAACTACATGTAAACAATCTACATTTTCTGGAATATAATCATAGTTTCGTGGTTCTATTTCTATGTAAATTTCCAAGCAACTATGACCTTGTTCTGAATCAAATAGCCATGCTAAATTATAATCATTATCTATTGGCAAAATTGTCTGTTGTATCCCGAAAAAAACTTTGAACATGTGTCTTGCATATATTTTCAGAAGGAACTGGTTGCGGTCGATGCCAGTGATATTATATATTTCGTTAAACAACTGCAGAAAATCAAGTGTGCGAGATATTGTTGTATCTCTTAATGGACCACTATCATATCTAATAGTTGAGTCTTGTAATATATATGATCTCCCCAATACAATAAATTTTGAATCAACATCTCTAAAAAAAATTAAAAATATTACAAGTAATTAATAAATTCATTTTAAAAAATTTATATAATCTAGATAGGAAGATGATAACAATCTATAATATAACAAGATTATTATCTGAAAAATACTTGAAGGGCGGCAAATTAAATTGGAGATTCGACAATTTCAACGATAAGAGCAGAGAAAAATACTATAAATGTTATGTGATTTCATAGAAAATGGAGGGCTTCGGTCTGATTTTTATACTTAAGAAGACGTCATTTTTAATGGTGTCTTCTTATAAAAAAAAATAATATTTTTCTTAAAGACGCCACATCAGATAGTGCCTTGATAAGTGTGATTTTTACACTTATTTTACTGTGAATTTTAGGTGTTTTTATATGGATTCCTGGACGATTTTACGCTTTCTGGTATATTTCATTGATTTTAGGAATCTATGTCCAAGTGCATAAAAGTGGAGGAAACGAGCTAAAAATGTTGAAAAATGACAAAACCGAGTTAACACGTTGATAAAAAGACCGAAATCTTGAGATTGAAGGTTTTGAACTGGCGATCGATCGGCAGCAACTCCACGATCAATCGCGGAGCTGAGTATTTTGAAGAACAAATTTAATCAACTGGCGATCGATCATCATTTTATCGCGATGGACCGCGACGGACCAGAAGAGTTTGACGATCGATCACCAATTCTCGGCGATTGATCGTGATTTTGCAAAATAAAAGACAGAATGTTTTGGCGGTAATTCATCGTGATCGATCGCCAGACGCGATAGGCAGCAAATTAAGATCGGAGATTCGACAATTTTAACGATAAAACCAGAGAAAAATACTATAAATGTTATGTGATTTCGTTCCGGTGTAGAAAATGGAGGGTCTCAGCCGGATTTTTATACTTAAGAAGACACCATTTGTAATGGCGTCTTCGTATTAAAAAAAATATTAATTTAAAGGCGCAACATCATACGGCACCTTCCGTAAAAAAAAAATATTATTGAAGGCGACATTTTTTATGTAGCCTTCAATAATTTTTTTTCAGACTAGAAGATGCAATCTCAAGTGGCGACTTCAAATGAAGTCGCCGCCTAATATGGTGCCTTAGGTTAGTTTAAAAACTTTTTTAAAGATTGATTATTTTGTTAAATTATTATTTTTTTGAATAATTAATTTAAAAACCCGTTAAAAAATCTCTTTATAATTAACATCCAAATATTTCTGTTTGAATTTAATTAAATATAAGCACTTTTGTTCTGTGGAATGTCAAATTTTATCTAAACTTGTACACTAAAATTGAATATTATTTCTCGTAAATTAGAAACTCAAATGGTTAGTCATATATAAGTAAAAAAAAATTACTCTAATCATGCAAACTCTGAATAATTGAATTTAAAAAATGAAAAAATAAACTCTGAATATTTGAATTTAAAAAATAAAAAAAAAACTCTGAATAATTAAGTCATTAAAGGCTAGAAAATAAACTATAGAGTAGATATCATCTTTATATTTATATGAAAATTTTATCATACAATTCGTACACACACATTATTAATTTGTTGGAAAACTATACATATATGAATTGAAATTAAGCATGGAACAAATGAAAAAAAATCCAAGAAAGGAACACATATAGGAAACTGGAAGATGCGATCGGTCGGACATCGTTGGCTTGATAGATCACACCAGGCCACCAAGCAGACGTGAAGATATCAGCGAAGCGCGATCAATCGACCATATTGGTGTGATCGATCGCGCCAAAGCAGCGGAGCAAAAATAGAAGCCTGATTTATTTGACATCCTATGGCGCAATCGGTCAAGCTTTGCAGTTTCTGTAGAAGTGTTGCAGCTCTTCATGTGCAGTTGCATTTTTCCGGGGTTCGTTGCCTCCAAATGATGTCTTTTGATGATATACATTGGATTAGTATAAATATAACATCTCATAAGAGTTAGAATCACCATATTTCGAAAATCAAACACATATTTTGAGAGAAAAAGCAATATCAAAGTGCATTTTTCATCATTTCATATCTTGTTCTTGAATAAGAGATTAGTAACATTTGTGGATTGTGAGACTTGTGATTTATAGTATAACTATCACAAGTAGAAGTTGTCGTGTTTTGGAATAAGATTGTCATATACTGTACCCACCGTGAGCGGTGCAAAATCTTCTTGAAGACAAAGTGTTTATCACTTGCCTCGACTTGATATTGTGGCTGTAATCGTTTCCACTGCCCGCTGTATTGAAGCAACGATGAATACATATAACGAACACCTGATGATAACATATTTAAGAAGATTTTTGTGGTGAAAGATTACATCCACATCCACTCATGTTCCTGCAACACCAGGAGAATGGCCACAAAAGTTCAATGGTGTAAATTTCAAAAGGTGGCAACATAAAAATTTGTTATATCTTACTGCCTTGAGTTTGACAAAGTTTTTGAAAGACGGTCCTCCTATTATTGAAGGAGATGATACTGATCCTCGAGTGAGGGCTTCGGTAGACGAATTGAATCAAAATGATTTCTACTATAAGAACTACATCTTGAATGGCCTTGATGATGCACCATACAATGTGTATTGTCAAGTCTGACCAACAGAATAAATTTGAAATTTGCTTGAACGAAATACAAGGTGGAAGATGTCGGCCTTAAGAAATTTATCGTTGGACGCTTCTTGGATTCAAAATGGTAGACTTGAAATCCATAGTGTGTCAAGTGCAAGAACTTCAAGTACTTTTGCACGAGATTCATGCGGAATGAATGAGTCTAAGTGAGTCGTTCCAAGTTGCGGCCTTGATAGAGAAACTTCCTCCGATGTGAAAAGAATTTAAGAAGTATTTGAAACACAAGAGGAAGGAAATGAGACTCGAGTGTTTGATTGTTCGACCACGTATTGAAAAAGATATTCGGAAGTCAGAAATCAATATGAAAAAATGAGTGCAAGAGCAAATATTTTGGAATCAAACTATAATGGCAAGAAAAGGAAAAAAAATGGATGGCCACCAACCAAGGAACTCTAAAAGGTTCAAGGGCAATTGCTTTAATGGGAAACCAAATCACAAAGCAAAGTATTGTAGGTCCCAAAGAAAAATCAAATAAACTTGAGTCAAGACAAGTCTGTGCCAATTGAGATGTCCGGACTTTACTTAACCGTTGTGATATTTGAAACAAACTTGGTGGATAATCCAAATGAATGGTGGGTTGATATGGTGCTACAATGCATAAATGCTCCGATAGAAATGTTCTCAACATATTCACCAATTTCAAGGAGAAAGCATTACGTGGGAAACTCTTCTACCTCAGAAATTGTGGGACTTGGAAAGGTTTTGTTGAGATGACTTCGAGCAAGGAAGTGAGTATAAATTGATATACTCCGTTCACCGGACGTTTGAAAGAACTTAGTGTCAGGGTTGTTGTTGGTCAAAAGTGGTTTTAGACTTGTATTTGATTCCAACAAGTTTGTACCCACTAAAAATGGTCATTTTATAGGGAATGGGTGTATTGAGAAGAGCCACTTCATAATGAATGTAGTGGTGGTTCACAACAAATTTGAAAGTAACAGATAAATTATTCTACTTACTTGATTGAGTATTCTAATATTTGGTATGTTCGTTTAGAACATGTAAAATTTAAGACTCTTCGACGTTTACATAATTTTAATTTATTGCCTACTTTCAATATTGATCCAACACAAAGATGTGAAGTTTGTATTGAAGCAAAAATGACCAAGGCACGATTTTATTCGGTGGAAAGAACTACAACTCTTTAGAATTAATTCATATGGATCAATGTAATCTAAAGTTTGTGCAACCTAGAGGAGGGAAAAAGTACTTTGTAACGTTTATCGATGATTGCACATGATATTATATGTGTTGGAATCGAAGAGGGGGGTGAATGAGATTCCTTGGCTACTTTAGCTTTTTAAAATGAGTATGCAAAATAAAAGAGTTTGCGCTTGCGGAAGGCTTAAGTCAATCGATAATAAAAGAAATAAAGACGTAAACAAATAAATAAATGCGTAATGTAATAAAACGGTAAATAACAAGGATATTTGTTATAGAAGTTCGGCGATGAATCGCCTACGTCTCCTCTTCCCGGTTAGATAACCTCCAACCGAGGTTCCACTAGAACAAATGGTCTTGGCCTTGAGGGCTCCAAGTTAGCCACAATACAACTCTTCCCGAGTTCACAAAGCTCTTCCCGAGCACAATACTCTTCACGAGTACACAAAGCTCTTCACGAGCTACCAACACTATTCACGAGTCTTCTTGGCCTTAAGGGCTCCAAGGATAGCCACAACACATGCACCAACTTTACTTGTTGATGACTTTACAATTTCCAACTTGCTTTGGTGTTGGAGGACCTTTACAATAAACTCAACAAAACACATTCACGGTGTACTCACACGAAGACAACAAGACTCTAACAAAAAGAATGAGTTACAAACTCCAATACAACAACAATGTATGGAGATTGCAAAGCTATTTAAAAATTGAATGAGCAAAGCTTTGTAGAAGTTTGTAGGCTTGTTTCTTGTCTTCAAAATGCTCCAAAGCATCAATATTTATAGTGTAGGAGGCCCCCAAGGCTCCTACTAGCCGTTGCTACACATAAGGCTTGAATCACGCCTCGATCGCCTCGGACATCGCCTCGGGCGATCACCATCGCCGCGCCCCAACGGTCGTCAAATTACACGGATCGCCTCAGGCGATCAACAACAAAAATCAAGGTCGTAGCCTCAGCATGTCCAAATCTATCATCGCCTCAAACAAACTCCACATCGCCTCAGGCGTTCCAGCCATCGCCTCGGGCGTTCAGCCCATCGCCTCAAACGATCTCCCCTGCGCGCATGCCCGCGCGTTGCCTCGGCGTCGCCTTTGTCAATGTGCGGGGCGATGTCGCTCCTGGTTGCCATCGCCTCAGGCGATGGTCATCATCGCCTGGAGCGATCTTCATCGCATGCTCGCCTAGCCATCGCCTCTGTCGATGTGCGTGGCGATGCCTCGCCTGGCACCCATCGCCTGGGGCGATGATCACCATCGCTTGGGCGATCCAGGCCAGAATATGCACACTCAATTTTCTTCATTCCAAACCACTTTTCATTACTTAATCTGCACACTAAGTAGATGCATTAGTATAACAAACACAAGTTTTGTTGATCATCAAAACTCGAAGATTGACCGGGGATAATTTAACGCATTAAACGCAACCATGCGTTTAAGGCTCAACAATCTCCCCCTTTTTTATGATCACAAAACTTGATAAACTTGAATAAGTAATATGCATGAAATGTGAGTACAAATGACTCCCCTTAACAATTGCATACACTACAAGTTAAACAAGTAAAGCATCAAACAAATAACTCTCCCCCTCAAACCATGCATACACAAGCTCTCCCCCTTAAACTATGCATGTATTAAGGTTCAAGTTTATCACAAAATTCTCCCCCTTTTTGTGATAATCAAAAATCATAAAATTTAAATAAACATAGCTCAAACATGTTGACACATAGCCATATTGTAACAACTTTACACATGGTCCTCACCAAGCATGTAATAGCTATTAGATCAAATCAATTAGTGAAATACACATGCGTTTAAGGCACTCAACAATAAATTCTAAATGTTGCAATGTGTGCATATGTTCATGCATTAGCCCAATAAACAATAAAATTATCAATGCATTATAACAAATCATATAATTGCACATTTTCACATAGCATATTCAAATTTGAATGCAAGGCATATCAAGATACTTACTATAAAAAGATAAGCATACATCATGCATTTAACAATTATGCTAAGGGGTTATGCATTTTACTCCAATGAATATTGAGCTTCAATATTTATTGATCACAATTAATTTGTGCCAATGAATTTTGAATTGCTCTTTTAACATGTATAAAGTAAATTTTACCCTTAATGACAAGAGTTCGTTCTTGTCATTGGTCCAACGCCTCGCGCCTCTTCTATAGTGGTGAATAATACAAACTCTTCCTTTGAGTTGCTTGTGCCTTCATCCTCCATTCCATTTTTGTCCCTACAAGATAAATTTACAATAGGAGGTTCTTTGGTACCCATTTGATTTTTGGGTCCTTGATGGTTAGCTTTCAATGGCACTTTTGGAATCCATTTCCACCTTTTATTAGATTGGTATTGGATTCTAGCAAACCTACACTTATTCTTAGTGTTGCCATTTTTGCAACAATAGTTACAAGTAGGAGAGTCATGCTTGGCTTTAGCTAACATGTTTGAAAATGATTTTGATTTGCTTGAAAAGCCTAACCCGGCTTTATCAAAGCTACAACGTTGCAAGCCAAGCAATTCATTCATCTTTTTACTACTTTCACTAAATTTGCAAAATGATATCTTTAAAGAATTTAATTCATTTTTCAATGAATTATTTTCTTCATCTTTCTTAGCAATCTCAAGTTTGAGTAATTTGTTACTCATCTTGGTTTTGCCAAGAGCATCAATAAGTTCATTATAAGACTATAAAAGTTCATCAAATGAAGGTACCTCATCGTCGCTTTCATCTCCTTCATCTCCAAGCGCCATTAAACAAAGATTTGTGGCTTCTTCTTCATCGGAGTCGCTATCACTCCATGTGGCTATAAACGCATTCTTCTTGCCTTTGTCTTCATTCTTCTTCCTAGGGCATTTGTTAGCATAATGACCTTTATCTTGACAATTATAACAAGTTACCTCATTTTTGGATTCATGTTTGGTTGCACTAGAAGTCTTTGACTTGCTATGTTTGTTGAAGAGCTTCTTGAATTTCTTTGTGAACATGATCATCTCTTCATCATCATCATCTTCTTCATCATCGGAATGATCTTTCCTTCCAACCAAGGCTATACCATTTCTTTTGGATCTATCCTCCTCCTTTACTTCTCTCCTTGTGGAAACTTCAAGCTCATGAGTCACCAATGTGCCATGGAGCTCATCAAGATCATAGGAAGCACTTTCTCCTTTGTTTGACTCGATGATAGCCGTCCTTTTTGCGTCCCATTCTTTAGGTAAGGCTCTTATGGCTCTCCTCCATATTTGCTTTGGAGGGTACTTCTCTCCAAGTTGGGCAAGCTCATTTATGATGAGGGTGAGCCTTCTAAACATTGAATCTACCTCTTCTCCGGACTCCATCTCAAATGTATCATATTTGAGTTGTAGGAGGTTTATCTTTGTCTCCTTCACTTGGTTGGCTCCTTCATGACAAATTTGCAATTTGTCCCATATCTCCTTAGCCGTTGAGCACATTGAGATCCGGTTGTACTCCTTCATATCTAAGGCACAATGCAAAATATTAATCGCTTTAGCATTTTGTGAAATTAATATCATATCTGCTCTAGTGAAATCGTCCATTTCTTTGGGAATACTAATTCCCTCAACTTCTTTTAAAGGAATATGTGGACCTTTCACTATGATTTTTCATAGATCATAATCTACGGATTGGATGTATAGAGAAATTCTATTCTTCCAATAACCGTAGTTATCACCGGTGAAAAGCGGAGGGCGATTTGTCGATTGACCTTGAGCAAACTCATTTGCTAGATTAGCCATAAAAAGATTTTGATTTAAAATAAAAATCAAATGGCTCTGATACCACTTGTTGGAATCGAAGAGGGGGGTGAATGAGATTCCTTGGCTACTTTAGCTTTTTAAAATGAGTTTGCAAAATAAAAGAGTTTGCGCTTGCGGAAGGCTTAAGTCAATCGATAAATAAAAGAAATAAAGACGTAAACAAATAAATAAATGCGTAATGTAATAAAGCGGTAAATAACAAGGATATTTGTTATAGAAGTTCGGCGATGAATCGCCTACGTCTCCTCTTCCCGGTTAGATAACCTCCAACCGAGGTTCCACTAGAACAAATGGTCTTGCCTTGAGGGCTCCAAGTTAGCCACAATACAACTCTTCCCGAGTTCACAAAGCTCTTCCCGAGCACAATACTCTTCACGAGTACACAAAGCTCTTCACGAGCTACCAACACTATTCAAGAGTCTTCTTGGCCTTAAGGGCTCCAAGGATAGCCACAACACATGCACCAACTTTACTTGTTGATGACTTTACAATTTCCAACTTGCTTTGGTGTTGGAGGACCTTTACAATAAACTCAACAAAACACCTTCACGGTGTACTCACACGAAGACAACAAGACTCTAACAAAAAGAATGAGTTACAAACTCCAATACAACAACAATGTATGGAGATTGCAAAGCTATTTAAAAATTGAATGAGCAAAGTTTTGTAGAAGTTTGTAGGCTTGTTTCTTGTCTTCAAAATGCTCCAAAGCATCAATATTTACAGTGTAGGAGGCCCACAAGGCTCCTACTAGCCGTTGCTACACATAAGGCTTGAATCACGCCTCGATCACCTCGAACATCGCCTCGGGCGATCACCATCGCCGCGCCCCAACGGTCGTCAAATTACACGGATCGCCTCAGGCGATCGGTGGATCGCCTCAGGCGATCAACAGCAAAAATCAAGGTCGTAGCCTCAGCATGTCCAAATCTATCATTGCCTCAAACGAACTCCACATCGCCTCAGGCGTTCCAGCCATCGCCTCGGGCGTTCAGCCCATCGCCTCAAACGATCTCCCCTGCGCGCATGCCCGCGCGTTGCCTCGGCGTCGCCTTTGTCGATGTGCGGGGCGATGTCGCTCCTGGTTGCCATCGCCTCAGGCGATGGTCATCATCGCATGCTCGCCTAGCCATCGCCTCTGTCGATGTGCGTGGCGATGCCTCGCCTGGCACCCATCGCTGGGGCGATGATCACCATCGCCTGGGGCGATCCAGGCCAGAATATGCACACTCAATTTTCTTCATTCCAAACCACTTTTCATTACTTCATCTGCACACTAAGTAGATGCATTAGTATAACAAACACAAGTTTTGTTGATCATCAAAACTCGAAGATTGACCGGGGATAATTTAACGCATTAAACGCAACCATGCGTTTAAGGCTCAACAATATGTATATCTTTTGAAAAGCAAAATGAAACACTTGGAGTTGGAGGCTTTTATTAATTATAAGAATGAAGTTAAAAATCAACTTGACAATCGAATAAAGAATAATTCGAAGTTCTATAGGAAAAAAATATGGTGCACCATTTGATGATTTTTGTTCACAATTTGACATTATACATCAAACCACTGCCCCATTCTCGTCTCAATCTAATGGAGTCGCCGAAAGGAAAAATAGGACTTTAAGGAAATGATGAACGCCTTGTTGATAAATTTAGTTTTACCCGATAATTTGTGTTGGGGAGCCATATTATCTGCCAACCACATTTTTAATAAAATACCCCTTAAGAAATATTACAAAACGTCTTATGAGATGTGGAAAAGACAAGCCTTCCTACAAATATCTCAAAATGTAGGGGTGTTTGGCTAAGGTAGAAATACCAAACTCAAAGCAAGTAAAGATAGGGCCAAAAACGGTCTATTGCATTTTCATAAGATATGTACACAATATTAGTGTTTATCAATTTATAGTACACAAATCAGAAATTCCTGGTATGAATGAGGGAATGACAATCAAATCAAGGAATGTTGTATTCTTTGAAACTTTCTTTCCTAGAATAGAAAGGAAGAAAAAGGTCCGAACAAAGAATACATGAAACTGCAAATGAAGGTTCAATAGAAACCTAGGAACCTAGATGCAGTAAAAGGGTCAGAAAAGCAAAGTTGTTTGGTCAAGATTTTTGGAAATGAACCAAAGACATTGAAAGATGATTTGTCTAGTCCAGAATCTCCTTATTTAAAAGAGGTAGTCAATGGGGAGATGAATTCCATTATGCAAAATCATACTTGGGAGTTAGTTGACGCTCCATAGGGTTCCAAACCGTTATAATGCAAATGGAACAATCGAAAAGTACAAAGCTCGATGGTGGCAAAGGGATTCAAACAAATTGAAGACCTTGATTTCTTCGATACTTACTCACCAGTGACAAGGATAACATCCATACGTGTATTCATTGCTATTGACGTGTTGCATAATCTTGAGATACATCAAATGAATATTAAGACAACATTCTTAAATGGTGAATTAAAATAATAAATTTATATGGAACAACCTGATGGCATTATTACTCCTGGACAAGAAAAAAAAATGTGCAAACTCGTTATGTAGGGTCTTCCTACCTTAACATCATAAAGTACATATATAATGGACAGAACATGAATTTATAACCTCTTAAGGGTTCCGGTTGTAGCTTGAGCTAAGAAGATTACAGGCCAAAATAAAATTTTCAAAAGCTATTTAATTACATTCTCAATAATGAATGTTAAAGTTATAGATTTATACTACTCCTAGAGTAGAGACTATCAAAATCCTGCATCCTATATTCATCTTGCTCCTTTTAGCTCACCGCCTCTACCCGACCCTAGGCCCTTCGGTCCAAAAGTGTACCTACAGGGACAACACATCGTGAGCATATACATATTTACTTAACATGATATTAAAAGACATACAGTAATGCATAACATCTTAGTTAAGTAAAAGTTATTGGTCGTTCTTCAACTTCTTTTGTTATCCCTGATTCTTATTCATGTATAAGGGCATCTTACCCCATTGTATGACATCTTACCATAACATAACCATCGTGTGGCATCTTACCACATGGGCATCTTACCCAATCACATGGCGTCTTGCCATATCATAAACATTGTGTGGCATCTTACCACATGGGCATCTTACCCACTCACATACATTGGGTGGCATCTTACCACATGGGCGTCTTACCCAATCATATACGTCGTATGACCTTATCATAAACTTACTTATCATGAACATCATCATCATAAACGTCATTATAAACATCATCATCGTAATCATCATAAACATCATCATCATAAACATCATCATAAACATCATCATCATAAACATCATCATCATAAACATCATCATCATAAACATCATCATCATCATCATTATATGTAGGAGTATGGTTTACCGTCCGATGCTCGTACGTTTCTTACGTACCTTAATTCCAAAAGTGGAGAAATCGGAGAGCTTTATCTCCTTGAGGTTGTGGGGGCCTGGGATGGTTCTACATAACCATACAAATCAATATTAGAAGCTAAATAATAGCCTACTACCAAAAATTCCATCAATTAAGCCAAGAAAATCATCTTCAGCAAAATCGCTTTACCGATCGATCGGTAACTGTTCATAATTAAAATTTAAGCTACGGCCTTTCACCGATCGATCGGTCCATGATACCGATCGATCGTTAGCCAACCACCGATCGATCGGTCGCTTTCACCGATCGATCGGTAAGTAAAGGAATTCACCCCTCGCTTCGCATATGCACCGATCGATCGTTGCCCTGCTACCGATCGATCGGTCGCTGCGATTTTTCGAGTAAACTCCATTTTTTTGGTATAAAACTCCCAAATAAACCAATACATCTTAAACCAAAGATATCCCACCATTTTATCACCACAAAACCTCATAAAAACCACACCCCAATCACATACAATACATACACAAATAAACCACAAAAATCATCAAAAACTAACCCATTTCAACACCAAACATCTTAAAAACTTAAGGAAGGGTCCCATACCTCTTGTAGGCTCCAAATCTTAACAAAGATCACACAAACAAGAATTTTTTGAAGCTTTCTTCTTCCTTCCTTGGTGTATTTCGAAAATGGTGTGGGGTTAGGGTTGAGGGATGAAATTTGGGGGTTAAAAGAGTGATTGGTAAAGTGAGGTAAAGTGTAGGAAAAGGTGGGTAGTGGGGATTAAAAGGGGTTGTGCAATGTTAATTTAAAATTTGTACCCCAAACTTAACATGATGTATAAAACACCCCAACATGGTATTTTAAAAGCATCTTGACAAAATGCACTAAACTTCATCTAAAATCACATCTTCCTCATATTTAATAATCAACACAATTAAATCATGTTAACATCTTATTACCCATCACATAAATCAATTACGACATGATTCATCATATAAACATAATTAATGCATTAATCGCAATTAATTAATTTCGGGGCATCACATTACTCCCCTACTTACAAGATTTCGTCCTCGAAATCGCATGCACTTACCCAAAATGAAACTAAACATAAATCATACCAGAAAATAGTTCCGGGTAATGCTGCATCATATGCCGTTCCGTCTCCCACGTAGCCTCCTCGACACCCCAACGATCCCACTGAACTTTGACCATCGGTATAACCTTACTTCGTAATCTGCGATCCTCACGATCCAGAATTCTGACCGGTCGTTCAACGTAGGATACATCTGAATCCAACTGCACTTCAGTAGGCTGTAAAACATGAGACGGGTCTGGCTCATACTTTCTCAACATAGAAACATGGAAGACATCATGAATTCCAGATAAAGACGGCGGTAGAGCCAAACGGTAAGCCAATGTACCAATACGCTGCAATATCTCATACGGTCCGACATATCTCGGAGATAACTTTCCCCGCATACCAAAACGGACCACACCCCTGAAGGTGAGATTTTCAAGAAAACCTTGTCTCCTACTTGGAATTCTAGCGGCCGTCGCCGCTTATTGGCGTAGGCTGCTTGCCTATCTTGGGCCGCTTTCATCTTTAAGCGTATCATCTTAATCTTTTCCTCCATGTCCTTAATCATATCCGGTCCTCCGACCGCTTTACTCGTCAAGTCCTCCCAATACAGCGGTGACCTACATCGTCGTCCGTAAAGAGCCTCAAAAGGGGTCATTTGAATGCTCGCCTGATAGCTGTTATTATAGGAGAACTCTACTAGTGGTATAGACTCTTGCCATGGAGTATCAAACTCCAAAACACATGCCCTCAGCATATCTTCGAGCGTCTGAATAGTACGCTCCGTTTGGCCGTCTGTCTGAGGGTGATAAGCTGTACTCAGTCTCACCTCGGTGCCCAAAACTGTTTGGAGACCCTCCCAGAAATGAGAAGTAAACCTTGGGTCTCTGTCAGACACGATCGAGACTGGAACCCCATGCAACCTCACTACATCCCGTACGTATAATTGGGCCATCTTTAGATACGTGAAAGTCATACTCTAAGGGATGAAATGAGCTACCTTCGTCAGCCTATCCACGATCACCCAGATCGCATCAAATCCAGAGGCCGTTCTTGGCAAGTGGGTCACGAAGTCCATAGATATATGCTCCCACTTCCACTTAGGTACTTCCAAGCTCTTCAGCTCGCCACCAGGCCTCTGCCTTTCTGCCTTTACCTGTTGGCAGATCAAACATCTTTTAACAAACGTGATCACATCACGCTTCATGCGTCTCCACCAGAATTGACCGCATAGGTCCTTGTACATCTTCCTTCCTCCTGGGTGGATACTGAACCGACTATTGTGGGCTCGCTCCAATATTCCTCTACGCAACTCTGGTGTATCTGGGACTACCCATCGGTTGCCCAATCTCAAGGAATCATCTTCTGCCACTCCGAACTTTGATGGCCGTCCTTGAAGTACTATAGATGACCATCTTCGAACCTCATCATCCGACCTCTGGGCCTTCCTGATGGCCTCAAATATGTCTGGTTCAGCCAACAAGGTCGACACTCATACCGGTGACATGTCCACATCAAAATCATAGCCCATATGGCAATAAGAAGTCATCATAGCTGATAAACACATAGCGTCTTCAGCAGTACTCTTCACCTTCCGACTTAAGGCGTCTACTATCAAATTTCCTTTACTGGGATGGTACTCAATCTCACAGTCATAATCCTTGAGTAGATCCATCCATCTTCTTTGACGCATATTCAGTTCAACCTGGGTGAATAGAAACTTCAGGCTCTTATGATCCGTAAAAATGGTAAATGAAGTACCATAAAGATAATGACGCCAAATCTTCAAGGCGAAAATGATAGCTACCAGTTCAAGATCATGGACTGGGTATCTGGTCTCATGAGGCTTCAACTGCCTCGAAGCATAAGCCACCACGTGCTTATCTTGCATCAACACACAGCCTAGACCTTGTAGTGATGCATCCGTGTACAAAGCAAATCTCTTATTCTCAGAAGGAATCACCAATACTGGCGCTGTCGTCAAGCGACGCTTCAACTCTTGGAAGCTTTCCTCACAAGCTTAGGACCAATAGAACGGGACTCCTTTCTGAGTCAGCTGCGTCAATGGCTTAGCGATCTTAGAAAATCCCTCGACAAAACGTCGGTAATAACCTGCTAAGCCAAGGAAACTCCGTATCTCGGGCACAGACGTGGGTGCAGCCCACTCCATCACAGCTTCAACCTTCCTGGGGTCTACAGATATCCCGCTGCTAGATATAACATGACCCAAGAACACTACACTGCTCAGCCAGAATTCGCACTTGCTAAGCTTTGCATATAACTGATGATCCATAAGGATCTGGAGTACTGTTCTCAAGTGCTCTACATTAGTCTGGGAGTAGATAAGTATATCATCGATGAAGACTATGACAAACTGATCCAAATATGGCTGGAACACCCTGTTCATCAAACTCATGAAGACAGCTGGGGCATTCGACACCCCAAAAGGCATGACTAAGAATTCATAGTGCACATATCTGGTCCTGAAGGCTGTCTTCTGCACATCATCTTCCTTTACTCGAATCTGATGGTACCCCGACCTCAGATCGATCTTACTGTAGAGTCTCGTACCCTACAATTGATCAAACAAATCATCGATCCTCGGAAGTGGATACTTATTCTTTACTGTAGCTTTGTTCAGTTGTCTGTAATCGATGCACAAACGCATTGAACCATCTTTCTTCTTCACAAATAAGACTGGTGCACCCCAGGGTGATACGCTAGGGCGTATATAGCCCTTATCGAGGAGCTCTTGCAACTGTGTCTTTAATTCCCTTAGCTCCGCTGGTGCCATCCTATAAGGGGTACGAGAAATGGCCGACGTCCCCGGTAGTAACTCAATCCCAAACTCGACCTCTCTTGTCGGTGGGAATCCGAGAATCTCCTCCGGAAAAACATCAGGAAACTCAGCCACTACGGGTACATCCTCAACTTTTACTTCTTCTTTCTTTTCCGTAACATCAACGACATATATGATATATCATGTATGGCCTCGTTCCAACAACTGCGCCATCATGACAGCAGATATCAACGGAATCTTAGAACGAGAACCATCCCCAAAGAATGTCCACTGGGCTCCCATATCAGATTTGAATCGGACAGTCCTCTGCCTGCAGTTCACAACTGCCTGATACCTATTCAGAACATCAATGCCCAGAATGCAGTCAAAGTCTGACATTACCAGAACAATCAAATCTGACCTTAGTTCTTTATCCTCAAAATAAATGAGGCCATCATAGACGATCCGATCAGTAATCATACTTCTTCCAGCGGGGTTCGAGACTATAAGAGGCGTGGGCGACGGAGAAGTGCATATGTGGTGCCTTTCCACAAAACTTGTCGACACAAAAGAGTGTGACGCACCTGTGTCGATCAATATAAAAGCAGGGTGCGTAAATAAAAGACACGTACCCGCTATAACCTCCTCCGGAGCTGCTGAAGCCTGCTCCCTCGTCAATGCATAGACTTGCCCTTGAGGTGGCCCCATAGGCTGACCTCCATACTGTCTTGGCACGAATGGTGGTCTATGCTGTGCTGTCCTATCCGCAGGCCTCCCCGCAGAACCCTGTTGACTTCCCCTGTTGGGACACTGCCTAGCAAAGTGGCCTTTGTCGCCACAAACATAACATACTACACAATCTTTCGTCAGATGTGGTTGCCCATAAAGAGTGCATTGGACCTTCCCGGATCTGTCTCCCTGAGACTGCCCCCTCCCAGATGGGGCATCACTCCTACGGTTTCCTTTCCATCTATTGTCGGGCCTCTTACCACTGAACCTTGACGCCGATGTGTTCCCCCTTGACTTGAACTGATCACTCCTTGGCTTCAAACTATCTGGAGTGGATTTCTAAGAGGGTGCTGACGGTGGTACAACATCAGGGTATGCACCCACTCCCAGTTCGGCTAGCTCAGCCCGTGAGAGTGCATCGTCGAAACAAGTAGAGCCATAAGTAATCACCCTATCGTACAGCTCCGGCCTCAAGCCCTTCATGAAGTTCCTCATCTTTGCTTGCGTACTTGTGGCGATATGAGGCACATATCTGAGTAAGGAACAGTATTGAAGAGCATAATCTGATACTGACATGCTACCTTGCTTAAGGTGAGTAAATTCATCTTCCTTAGCCTGTCGTGCAACAGCCGAGAAATAACGATTCAGAAAGCGAGTTCGAAACATTTTCCAATTAACTTCATGACCTTGAGCCTCTTGCTCTACCACAGTGGTCTTCCACCACATTAGTGCCTTCTTGGCCAATTGGAACTCTGCTAACCGTATCCATGTTGTCTTCGCACATGGGGCTGCCACAAAGATTTGCTCTATTCTTTCTAACATTCCTCAGCTCGTTCCCCTGTTTCGGTTCCTTCAAAGGTTGGGGGTCGGTATGCAAGAAATTGAGTTAAGCTTAGCTCCCCTGGCAACAACTGTTGTTCGGACGGTTCATCATCAAAAGCTGGCGGGGGTAGGGGATTCATACGCCCTGCACTTGCATTGACGCTCACTGCGTCACCTACCTCCACGTTTGCTGCCATACTGCAACACAAGGGTTAACAACAAGACCCAAAAGCAGTTCATATATACATCGTTAGAAAGGCATAACATGTGAGCATAACAGTCATATACTTCATATGTAACATATGCACACAACATGTTTACAAGTAAGCACCTAGCCAACTTATTGCTAAGGCTACCCTTCACTCATTCCCGGGTTCTCTAACCACTGCTCTGATACCACTAATGTAGGGTCTTCCTACCTTAACATCATAAAGTACACATATAATGGACAGAACATGAATTTATAACTTCTTAAGGGTTCCGGTTGTAGCTTGAGCTAAGAAGATTACAGGCCAAAATAAAATTTCCAAAAGCTATTTAATTACATTCTCAATAATGAATGTTAAAGTTATAGATTTATACTACTCCTAGAGTAGAGACTATCAAAATCCTGCATCCTATATTCATCTTGCTCCTTTTAGCTCACCGCCTCTACCCGACCCTAGGCCCTTCGGTCCAAAAGTGTACCTACAGGGACAACACATCGTGAGCATATACATATTTACTTAACATGATATTAAAAGACATACAGTAATGCATAACATCTTAGTTAAGTAAAAGTTATTGGTCGTTCTTCAACTTCTTTTGTTATCCCTGATTCTTATTCATGTATAAGGGCATCTTACCCCATTGTATGGCATCTTACCATAACATAACCATCGTGTGGCATCTTACCACATGGGCATCTTACCCAATCATATGGCGTCTTGCCATATCATAAACATTGTGTGGCATCTTACCACAGGGGCATCTTACCCACTCACATACATTGGGTGGCATCTTACCACATGGGCGTCTTACCCAATCATATACGTCGTATGACCTTATCATTAACTTACTTATCATGAACATCATCATCATAAACGTCATTATAAACATCATCATCGTAATCATCATAAACATCATCATCATAAACATCATCATCATAAACATCATCATAAACATCATCATAAACATCATCATCATCATCATTAAATGTAGGAGTATGGTTTACCGTCCGATGCTCGTACGTTTCTTACGTACCTTAATTCCAAAAGTGGAGAAATCGGAGAGCTTTATCTCCTTGAGGTTGTGGGGACCTGGGATGGTTCTACATAACCATACAAATCAATATTAGAAGCTAAATAATAGCCTACTACCAAAAATTCCATCAATTAAGCCAAGAAAATCATCTTCAGCAAAATCGCTTTACCGATCGATCGGTCACCCTTACCGATCGATCGGTAACTGTTCATAATTAAAATTTAAGCTACGGCCTTTCACCGATCGATCGGTCCATGTTACCGATCGATCGTTAGCCAACCACCGATCGATCGGTCGCTTTCACCGATCGATCGGTAAGTAAAGGAATTTCACCCCTCGCTTCGCATATGCACCGATCGATCGTTGCCCTACTACCGATCGATCGGTCGCTGCGATTTTTCGAGTAAACTCCATTTTTTTGGTATAAAACTCCCAAATAAACCAATACATCTTAAACCAAAGATATCCCACCATTTTATCACCACAAAACCTCATAAAAACCACACCCCAATCACATACAATACATACACAAATAAACCACAAAAATCATCAAAAACTAACCCATTTCAACACCAAACATCTTAAAAACTTAAGGAAGGGTCCCATACCTCTTGTAGGCTCCAAATCTTAACAAAGATCACACAAACAAGAATTTTGTGAAGCCTTCTTCTTCCTTCCTTGGTGTATTTCGAAAATGGTGTGGGGTTAGGGTTGAGGATGAAATTTGGGGGTTAAAAGAGTGATTGGTAAAGTGAGGTAAAGTGTAGGAAAAGGTGGGTAGTGGGGATTAAAAGGGGTTGTGCAATGTTAATTTAAAATTTGTACCCCAAACTTGACATGATGTATAAAACACCCCAACATGGTATTTTAAAAGCATCTTGACAAAATGCACTAAACTTCATCTAAAATCACATCTTCCTCATATTTAATAATCAACACAATTAAATCATGTTAACATCTTATTACCCATCACATAAATCAATTACCACATGATTCATCATATAAACATAATTAATGCCTTAATCGCAATTAATTAATTTCGGGGCATCACACGTTAAGTCATTATATAGTCTTAAACAAACGTCTAAACAATGGTATGAAAAGTTTGACAAAATAATGTTGTCAATGGTTTTAGAATTAACGAGTGTGACAAAACGTGTATATCAAAAGCACACAAGAATCGCTTGTTATAGTATGTTTATATGTTAGCATGGGAAGTAGTAATGAAGTGATCATAGAATCGAATAAAATGTTGACACGACATTTTGATAAGAAAATATATGAGTGTTGCTAAGGTCATATTAGGGATTAAATTCTCTAGGACACCAGAGGCAATTGTCCTCTCTCAATCACACTTTGTTGAGACGGTATTGAGAAAATTCAATATATATGACACTTATCATGTAGTAGAGGAATAGTGTGATGCAAACTGGACATCTGACAGTACTAACTCTAAATCCACGAGTGGCTATGTATTTAGCAATGATGGTGGGCCATATTGTAGAAATACACTAAACAAACTTGCATCGCTAGATCCACGATGGAGTCAGAATTTTTAGCTCTTGACAAGGCCGAGGAAGATGCGGAATGGCTTTGTAATTTCTTGGAAGATATTCCATGTTGGTCAAAACCAGTGCAAATAATTATGATTTATTGTGATAATCAATCGACGATTGCTAAAGGACAAACACTATGTATAACAGTACGTCTTGACATATTCGTCGCATACATAATATCGTGCGACAATTGATCTCTAATGGAGTTATCACAATTGATTATATGAAATCAAATGATAAATTAGTGAATCCGTTGACAAAAGCATTGAATATAGATCAAGTGTGTGGATTATCAAGAGGAATGAGATTAAAACCTACAAAATAAATTTTCATATTGGTAACGCAACCTTGTTGACTGGAGATTCTAAGATCTTGGTTCAATGAGACAACTAAATTATATAAATTAAAGTTAGCACTCGGGATTTTTTCCAACCCATTCACAGATGAAGAGTGCTTGATACCTGCCAAAGTAGTGAGGTTAAGTTTGGTGCTTTTAATTATTTCTATACTTGAAAAAGTGGAGTATGATAAGATATTCTTAATAAAAGATCGCATATGTAAGTTTGAGGACCGGCTGACTCGATGAAACACTTATGAAACTAAGATCTGTTCCACGGCCAAAACGTACACAATCGGAAAGCCAAAACAAATGTATAGAGGTTATTGTGTAAATACTGTTGATTGGGTTTACACGAAATGCCAAGAAGTTCAAGACATCATGATCACTTCGTGACCTAGTAAATCTGATACTATGCTACTAATGAAAGATTCAAAGCCAAAAGCTACATATGCTGATGCAATAATTTTTCGTGCGAACTCTCTTTCGACATCACGTGCATTCATGCATTAATTTAATTCATGTGGGGGATTGTTGGAAAAATATGCTTAATGAATTGAAATTAAGCATGGAGGGAAATCCAAGAAATGAACAAATACATGAAACTAGAAGGCGCGAACGGTCGTACACCATTGGCGCGATCGATCATGACAGGCCACCAAGCAGACGTGAGGACATCTGCGGTGCGCGATCAAATCGGCCATATTGGTGCGATTGATTGCACCAAACAGCGGAGCAAAAAGAGAAATGTGATCGATCGGCCTCCTATGAAATGATCAATCGCGCTCTGCAGTTTATGTCCAAGTGTTGCAGCTTTTCATGTGCAGTTGCGTTTTTGAGGATTTGTTGCCTCCAAATTGTGTCTTTTGATGATACACATTGGATTAGTATAAATATTGTTGTATATAATATTCTCTCAAAGTGTATCTCAGGAAAAAATAACAATGGCTTCAAAACAAATTTTTATGTCGAGACGAGATTTGTAATCTCCGTCCTTAAGACAATATTGTCCCGCTATGGTGCTAAGGGTTTCTATGGCAATTTGTCTCCCAAGATACAACGACTATGACTTGTGATAGGAGCACTCCAAATCACAAGTCCTCAAACCACAAAGGTTCAAAACACTCAATTTGATGAACAACAAATGCTCTCAAATTCCACTAAAAATCATGAATGAATTTTGAAATTCTGTGTTAAATCAAGTGGGTTCATGTTGGTTATATAGTAGACCAAAAACCATGTCCAAAGAACACCATTTGGAGGCACCATTTGGCCAAAAATCGCACCCCAAACATCAATGGCCATACTATTTCATAAATCTGAAACATGGCTCGATCGATCGAGCACCCAGCTCGATCAATCGAGCTCCTGTAGCAACCAAAAAACAAAGTTCTGGTCCGTGTGCTCGATCGATCGAGCCATTAAAATTTTTATTCAATTTTTTTTTTCGTTTTTCCAACAATCCCCCACATGAATTAAATTTTATGCATGTATGCAAGTGAGTGCTTTGACGAACTATTATGGCATCTGGAGAGATAGCTTGCGGCTTTGAATCTTCCATAGTAGTATTCAATCGGATTTACTTGACTTAATAGTGAACTTATAGTCTTGAACTATTTAGTCGTTGGTGTAAACCAAGACAACTGAACCCACACCATAACAATTCTAACCTCCATATTGGTTTCTTACGGTTGTGTCCGTTTCGGCCATGGACCACGCTTGGTTTCATAAGTGTTTCCATTCTTTGAAGCGGCCACACTTCGCACTTACGTAGGTGATCTCCTAGAAGAGTATCCCGCTATACTCCAACATATTCTAGTATGTCTTAGGGATCATTAAAGGCCTTTTGCCTATCCTCATACCCTTTTTGCAGGCTACACCCCTAATCATAGGAATGGGTCGGAGATTAATTCTCCAAGGTGTTTATACAATCTTGTAGTTTGGTTGTTCCTTTTGAACCTAGATCTTGGGATCTCCAGTCACATAGGTTGGGTATCCACCACAAGATTTTGATTATAGGGTTTTAATCTCATTCCCCTCGATAAACTATATACTTGATCTCTAGGCAAGCCTTTCGTGAGCGGATCCGCAATATTTTCCTTTGACTTCACGTAGTCAATGGACATAATGCCATTTGAGATCAACTGTTTAATGGTATTTTGTCTACGACGTATATGTCTAGACTTACCATTATACATGCTACTTTGTGCCCTTCCTATAGCAGGTTGGCTATCACAATGTATTTTAATTGCAGGCACAGGTTTTTCCCAACAAAGAATTTCTTCCAAGAAGCTTCTAAGCCATTCGGCTTCTTCTCCCACTTTATCCAAAGCTATGAATTCAGATTCCATAGTGGATCTAGCAATACAAGTTTGCTTGGTAGATTTCCACGACACTGCAGCCCCTCCAATGGTAAACACATAACCACTTGTCGACTTGGAGTCTTGTGTGTCCGATATCCAATTTGCATCACTGTATCCTTCCAATACAAGATGATATCTTGTATAGTACAATCCATAATTCAGGGTGTATCTTAAATATTTAAGTACCCTCGTCAATGCCTTCCAATGATCATTGTTTGGATTGCTCGTGAATCTACTTAGTTTGCCAACCGCATATGCAATATCAGGACGTGTACAGTTCATGAGATACATGAGACTGCCAATTATCCTTGAGTATTCTAATTGCATGACAGGGTCTCCTTTGTTTTTAACCAAATGTAGATTCGGGTCATAGGGAGTTTTTACAGACGACGTATCATTCGCGAGAAATTTCTCCAGTATTTTCTCAACATAATGAGACTGTGACAACACTCGTCCTTCAGATATCTTGGAGATTTTAATTCCAAGTATCATATCTTTCATTTCAAAATGTTTTATCAACATTTTCTTTGTCCCGTTGATGATTTCTAAGTTGCTTCCCACTATGAACATGTGAGGGCCCAATACTAATCATGTGATTAATGATCACACAATGATAATTATAGCGTAAACAACGGAAGATTTGTTTAATATATATGACCATGTGGCCCTAAAAATTTCGGCATGACCTCATCGCACGAGGAACATACCACCAACACAAATCAACATCTACTGAAAACATATATATACCACCAGTTGCATATCCATCAACATAAACCAGCATATGTAAATCAAACTAGGCTAAAATAAAATAAATGAAATATACATAGACTCATCACACTACAGGGATACATCCCTGGTACAAAGACTACTGGGATAAATAAAAGAATAAACCTCTCAAGTGTGACCCCACCAGACGTGCTCTCTCTGGCGTCCTGGTCACCTGTACCACCTGCCATTGTCCGCACACAAAGACAACAACAGCCCCCCTTGGGGGTGAGCAAAATCCCAATATGGAACGATCATAGAATATACATCATGTATCTATAAAATGTTATATATGATGCAATGCAATGCATGCCATGTCAAGACATGTCGGTATAATATCGTACACCCATCCAATGGGTATATCTGAGTCAATAAACAAAAGTCCAACCATATCAGAATAGCTCGAGCCTGTCAAGCCTATAGAGTATCCAGACGGATGGACGTCGGCAAAGCGCCACCAACCCCAGGTCCTGACATCACATAATCATATAGGGATATCCAGACTATGACATCAGCAAGGTGCCACAAATCTCCGTCTCAACAAATCATATCAATCAAAGGGGACCACGATTCCCTATGCCTATCGGGCCATGTAATGCCAACATAGTATCGCAGTACCAATCCCCAATGCTCGATATCAGAATCCAATAAATATCAGGGTATTCAAGGATATAGCTCAACGTGTATGTCATGCATCGATGTATGTATAAAAATTATGTGTGTTAACAAACTATTTATTTTCATACAACGATGTTCCAATCATGCATGCTATGAATGTCACATAATTTAAATAAAATCACGTAGCCACATAATCTCACGTAATTCACAGACGTCAACAAATCATATATCAAATGATACAGATACATGTCGTATGTTACCCAATCGCAACATACATTTACTTCTCGATACTTGAGCTTGTAGAGTTGATGTGTTCACTGTATGTCAATATAAATTCACAATTCAATAAACCAATCATTCAAAATGGGTTATTAATTTTAGTCACAGCTTAACCAATTTACGGTAATTAAATTGATGCGGTTATATCACAATTTAATTTGCTAAATTATTTTTCATCAATTCAAATTATTATTCAACAATTATAATGCAAATTAACTGGTAATTATCGAAGCAAAGTCGGAAAAATCGGATATCAAATTTTACCCCTTCGTGCATAGTATCACGCACGCTTGTCAGCCGATTTCGGCGAGCTCCGGCGGTGATAGTGGCGGTGGCTGGTGTAGAAACCTTCGTCTAGGTGCAAGGAAAAGATTCGGTGCCTTGGATTCGTCCAATTCGTGGTTGAATCGAAGAAATCGAACCAAAAGTGTTCAAACCCTAGTCTGCGCGATTTCGTCCGTTCCAGATCAAAATCGAACCACTTCTCGAACACCAAATTTTGATTATCTGGTATGGAAATGTGCGCCTGAGAGTTGTGAACACGGTGGTAGGTCGGTCTCGTCTAGAGGTGGTTGGACGCGGCGAACGGAGCGGATAAGTACACGGTGGTCGGTTATCGCGCGAGAAGTGCGTGTTTTCGCATGTTTTAGTAGGTGCCCGCGATTCAATGTGTGTTTTTACACATTTTGTTATATGTTTTACATCCTACACCGATATATATTAATTTCCGACCAATTATGAACATTTGGGTGTCACCGGTGTACTGGTGCATGTATATTACATGTACAGTCCACACCTAACTTCATGTCCTTATTTCAATCACAAATATTAAATCTATCAATTTAACACAAATTTTATATTTATTAAATTATTTTAATAAAATTTCGGTGTTAATCCGAATATTCCAAAAATATATTTGTCAGTCACCATGTTCTGACCCGACTGTCAATTGACATGTACAAGGTCAATTTTCACTATCATTAATTAGATTATATTCTCATTAATTAATTTCTAACTAATTAACAAAATAATGTACAAAATGTACTTATTTCTCATTATCAAGTGTCGGGACCACATACAAAATGTTAAGTATGATATCGAGTTGTTATCAAAAGATAATATTCCTCATGTTTATTCTCAACCATATGATTAACATAAGATGAATCACATAATTGTTGAGAAGTTAAACATGATTTTTGATAATACGGTACGAGGGCCTTACGGAGCATATCATCAACGTATAAGCATAATATTACATATGCTTTAGGCGTGTTTTTCATATATAAACATTTGTCGCACTCATTAATTTTGAAACCATTTGACAACATAGTTTTGTCAAATTTTTCATGCCATTGTTTTGGAGTTTGCTTAAGCCCATACAATGACTTAACGAGTCTATACACCTTTTTCTCTTGTCCGGGAACAACAAACCCCTCGGGTTGTTTCATATAAATTTCCTCCTCAAGTTCCCCATTGAGGAATGCCGTTTTTACATCCATTTGATGTATCTCTAAATTGTTTAGAGCAGCGATAGCAATGATCACTCTAATGGACGTAATCCTCGTGACTGGTGAATATGTATCAAAGTAATCAAAGCCTTATTTTTGTCTATATCCCTTTGCCACGAGTCTCGCCTTGTACTTATCAATTGAACCATCAGACTTGTATTTCTTTTTAAGAATCCATTTGCATGCTAATGGTTTCTTCAAGTTGGAAGGTCTACCAATTCCCACGTGTGGTTTTGCATTATGGATTCTATCTCGCCATTAATAGCCTCTTTCCACATAGGAGCATCAGGGCTAGATAAGGCGTCATTAACCGATCTTGGTTCATTGTCCAACATATAAGTCATGAAGTCAGGACCATAAGTTTTAGCCACTTTAGTTCTCTTGCTACGTCGTGGTTCTACTTCCTCAATAGAGTCACGGTTAGCGTTTTTATACACACTTTTCTTAGGGCTCATTTCCTTGTTTGTTTTGTAAGGAAACACCTCTTCAAAAAATACCACATTTCTTGATTCCATGATTGTACCTTCATGCACATCACTTATTTCAGATTTATATACTAAAAATCGATATACACTACTATTGTTAGCATAACCAATAAATACACAATCTATTGTTTTAGGCTCGATTTTTACTTGCTTTGGTTTTGGTACTTCTACCTTAGTCAAGCACCCCCACATTTTCAAGTATTTGTAGGAAGGCTTGTAACCTTACCATAACTCATAAGGAGTTTCATTTTTACTTTTGTGTGGTATTTTTTTTAGAATGTAGTTGGCCGACAGGATTGCTTCCCCCCACAAGTTTTGTGGTAATCCAGAACTTATCAACATAGCATTCATCATCTCTTTTAGAGTACGATTTTTACATTCGGCAATACCATTTGATTGAGGTGAATAGGGGGCAGTGGTTTGGTGAATAATGCCATACTCAGTGCAAAATTCTTCAACGGTGCTCCATATTCACATCCTCTATCGCTTCGAACATTCTTTATCTTTTTGCTAAGTTGATTTTCAACTTCATTCTTGTATTGTTTAAATACTCCCAAGGCCTCGTCTTTGCTTCTTAGCAAATAGACATAACAATATCTCGTACAATCATCAATGAAAGTAATGAAGTACTTTTTCCCACCTCTAGTTTCCATAAACTTTAGATCACATAAATCCGTATGAATTAATTCAAGAGGTGTCGTAGTTCTTTCAATTGAATGGAATGGCGGTTTCGTTAACTTAGCCTTGACACAAGTCTCACACTTATGTTTCAAGTTAACATTCATTTGAGGCAATAAGTTTAACTTCACTAATTTGTTAAGTGAACCATAATTTACGTGACCTAAACGATCATGCCATAAATTACAAGACACAATCAAATAAGTAGAATTATACTTTATTGCTTTCAAATTGACGTTTAAACGTCATTACAATCATTTTGAATAGGCTTTTCTCCATATAGCCTTTTCCTACAAAAACTCCATTTTTGGAGAGTACAATTTTTTCAGATTCTAAAACTAGTCTAAAATCCTCCTTGACTAGAGCCGATCCGGATATCAGGTTCTTTCGGATGTCGGGAACATGTAGGACATCAATCAAAGTCAATTCCTTTCCCGAAGTCATCTTTAGAACCACCTTCCCCAGTCCAATTACCGGAGATGTTGTGGAGTTTCCCATGTAGAGTTGGCGCCCACTTATTGGAGTGTATGTGGAGAACATGGCCTTGTCCAAACACACATGTCGGGTTGCACCGGAATCGACAAACCATTCCATAGGATTGTCCACCAGATTCGCTTCAAAGATCACAGCGGTTAACATTAGATCATTCAAGTCTTCCGAGATCCGATCATGTTCGGTCACGTTGACTTGATCTTTTGCTTTTCCACGGATGTCTTTGTTAGGACAATCATTTGCCATGTGATTGGGCTTTCCACACTTATAGCATTTTCCTTTGAACTTTTTCGTCTTGCCACTATTGGAGGCCGTACCGCCAAACTTACGCTTTGATCCGATTTTTGTTCAACTAGGTTAGCCCGTGGTTCCATTTGAAACCTACCCGCCTTCATCTCGGAAACTTTGTTGTCCTCCTCGATTCGTAATCGAACCACAAGGTCTTCAAGACTCATCTCCTTTCGTTTGTGTTTCAGATAGTTCTTGAAGTCCTTCCACATAGGAGGCAATTTCTCAATCATTGCGGCGACTTGGAATGAATCACTTAGACTCATTCACTCTGCATGAATGTCATGCAAGATCACTTGTAGATCTTGCACTTGCGCCATCACAGGCTTGGTATCAACCATCTTGAAATCCAGGAACTGTCCAACTATGAATTTCTTCATGCCGTCATCCTCGGATTTGTACTTTTTTTTCCAGCGATGCCCAGAGTTCCTGTGCTGTTTTCACAAGACATTAAACATTATACAATTTATTGTCTAACCCGTTTAGGATGTAGTTTTTTCATAGGAAGTCGATTTGATTCCATGCATCCAGAGCCGCCCTCTTTTGGGTGTCAGTCTCTCCTTCGTCAACCATAGGAGGCTCCTCGGTTAAGAACCTTGCCAAACTTAGCGTGGTCAAGTAAAATAGCATCTTTTGTTGCCACCGCTTGAAGTCGTTCCCATTGAACTTTTCAGGACTTTCACCATGGTGAACAGGGGTCGTTGTTGCACTCGAAGAAGCCATTGAATTGCACGATATTGTCTTAAGATTGTTGTATATAATATTCTCTCAAAGTGTATCTCAGGAAAAAATAACAATGGCTTCAAAACAATTTTTATGTCGAGGCGAGATTTGTAATCTCCGTCCTTAAGACAATATTGTCGCGCTATGGTGCTAACGGTTTGCTATGGCAATTTGTCTCTCAAGATACAACGACTATGACTTGTGATAGGAGCATTCCAAATCACAAGTCCTCAAACCACAAATGTTCAAAATACTCAATTTGATGAACAACAAATGCTCTCAAATTCCACTAAAAATCATGAATGAATTTCGAAATTCTGTGTTAAATCAAGTGGGTTCATGTTGGTTATATAGTAGACCAAAAACCATGTCCAAAGGACACCATTTGGAGGCACCATTTGGCCAAAACATTGCACCCCAAACATCAATGGACATACTATTTCATAAATCTGAAACAGGGCTCGATCGATCGAGCTCCTGTAGCAACCAAAAAACAAAGTTCTGGTCCGCTCGATCGATCGAGCAACTGTGCTCGATCGATCGAGCCATTAAAATTTTTATTCAATTTTTTTTTTTCGTTTTTCCAACAAATATAACATCTCATATGAGTTAGACTTATCATATTTCGAAAATCAAACACATGTTTTGAGAGAAAAAGCAAGATCAAAATGCATTTTGCTCATTTCATATCTTGTTATTGAATAAAAGAGTTAGCAACATTTGTGGGTTGTGAGGCTTGTGATTTGTAGTGCATGCTATCATAAGTAGAAGACGTTGTATCTTTGGATATGATTGTCATATATCGTATGCACCGTAGGGGGAAAAATCTTCTTAAAACAAAGTGTTTATCACTTGCCTCGACTTGATATTGTATCTATCATCATTTTCAACGCCAGCTGTATTGAAACAACGACGAACGCATAGTTTTGATGGTGTCTAGAAATTAAATCCAAATACAATTGCCTGAGAAATCAATCCAACAAATATTTAGCCCACCAAATAAATACATGGGTTGGCCTGATCCATCAAAGTGGACCCGACTATTCTTTCGGGTGATTTTTTTAACCCGGTTTTGTTGTTTTTCTTTTTGGTGGTCTTGTTGTTGTGCTACTTTGTTTAGTACTTCTTGCGCTTTTGAATAAATTTTTATTATAAAAAAAAATCCTATAATCCAATAATCAAATCATCAATAGTTCTGGTTGTGTTTTCTGTATTTGCTGTCTTTTTTTTTTTTCCTTTCATTTTGTAAATATAAATGTTTAGAACTTATCGAGTGCATCTTTCTCCTACCACCATTACTCAATACGTATATACAATATCTAAATGATCCATAAAACCACTTCCAAAACATTATTGTATTACTAACATATTTTCAAGAAAAAGAAAAGAAACTCAATCACAGCCTACACATTTATTTGGCACGTAAAGAAAAGAGCAAGTTGGTGTCCCCTTGGAGATAAGACTGCATTTGGGTAGACTTCATCAAAAAACATCATATTGAAAATACTTGGATAAACCCGGTTTGGGCTCCACTGTGGACCAACTCAATATGATTGGTCTAAAATAGTTGGTATGTTAGTTTATATATTTTTATTTAAAAGATATTGTTTAAAATATTGAGTTACTGTCTAAGTGAGCTCAAACCAGATTTTTACAAGCATTTGACTCTCTAGGTTAGGGCTTTATTTCTTGTTTGGGCTTTAAAGTTCCCTTGAGAGATGATCGAATTTTCAGTGAAGTAATGTGGTGTTATATAGTTTTTTGTTGGAAAATGACTAATGAATTAGAAATTAAGCATCGATGACCAAACGAAGTGTACTGGAGGCCGCGATCGATCGACATATGTTGGCCGTACCGACATTTGGAAAAAAATGAAGTGCCAAAAATCTGCCATGTGCGATCGATCGACACTCTAGGTGTGATCGATCCCGCTTGGCAGGAAGGGATCGCGCCCTTGGGCGATCGGTCTATCGCGCCCTATGCAGGGTTGGGTGCGTCCCTTCTCGTATTAATGAGTTTTTTCGTAAATTGTTGCCTCCAATTGGTGTCCCTAGGTGGGATTACTTAGTCTGGTATATAATGAACAACCCTTGAATGGATTCAAATCATTTCGAAAATCCCTTCTTATTCAAGAGCAAAATCTTGTGCATTTTGTTCATACTACGAAGCCAATGTTGTTATTGCTTGCCACCTTCCTAAGATACACACCAAAATATTTTGAACTACGATCTTAAAACAATATCAGCAACAAATGGCTTCTTCGAGTGCAACAACGACTCATGTTCATTATGGTGAAAGGTCGGAAAAGTTCAATGGGAACGACTTCAAATGGTGGCAGCAGAAAATGCTCTTTTACTTGACCTCACTAAGTTTGGCAAGGTTCTTAACCAAGGATGCTCCTACGGTTGAAGAATGAGAGACCGACACCCAAAAGAGGGCGGCACTTGATGCATGGAATCAAAGCAACTTCCTTTGCAAGAACTACATCCTTGTTATACAATAAATTATATAATGTTTATTATCTTGTGAAAACAGCAAAGGAACTTTACGAATCGCTGGAAAAGAAGTACAAATCCGAGGATGCCGGCATGAAGAAATTCATAGTTGGACAGTTCTTGGATTTTAAGATCGTTGACACCAAGTCTATGATGGCGCAAGTGCAAGATCTACAAGTGATTTTGCATGATATACATGCGGAGGGAATGAGGCTAAGTGATTCAGTCCAAATCGCCGTAATAATTGAAAAATGGCCTCATATGTGGAAGTACTTTAAGAAATAAGAACTATCTCAAAACATAAACGAAAGGAGATGAGTCTTGAAGGTCTTGTGGCTCGACTACGAATCTAGGAGGACAACAAGGTTTCCGAGAGGAAGGTGGGTAGATTTCAAATGAAACCATGGGCTAACCTAGTTGAACAAACAACCGGATCAAAGCGAAAGTTTGACGGTATGGCCTCCAAAAATGGCAAGGCGGAGAAGTTCAAAGGTAAATGCTACAAGTGTGGAAAATCCAATCACATGGCAAAGAATTGTCGTAACAAAAAGCAAAGGATCAAGTCAATGTGACCGAACATGATTGGATCTCGGATGACTTGAATGCTCTAATGCTAACCGTTGTGATATTTGAAGCAAACTTGGTAGACAATCCTATGGAATGGTTTGTTGATTCCGGTGCTACCCGACATATGTGTTCGGACAAAGCCATGTTCTTCACATACACGACGATAAGTGGTTGGCAACTCTATATATTCGACAACATCTCCGGTTCTTGGATTGGGCAAGGTGGTTCTAAAGATGACTTTGGGAAAGAATTTGTCTCTCATTGATGTTCTACATGTTCTGACATCTGAAAGAACCTGATATCCAGATCGGCTCTAGTCAATGCAGGTTTTAGACTAGTTTTAGAATCTGAAAAATTTGTACTATCCAAAAATGGAGTTTTTGATAAAAAGCCTTTTCAAAATTAATGTAATGGCGGTTATCCGTCAGTTTGAAAGTAATAAATTTAAAGCTTCTACTTATTTGATTGAGTCGTGTGATTTAGGGCATGATTGTTTGGTCATGTAAATTATAATTCACTTAACAAATTAGTAAAGTTAACTTATTACCTTCAATGAATGTTAACTTAAAACATAAGTGTGAGACTTGTGTGGAGCCTAAGTTAACAAAATCGCCATTTCATTCAATCAAAGAACAACACCTCCTCTTGAGTTAATTCATCAATGTGATCTAAAGTTTGTGCAAACTAGAGGTGGGAAAAAGTTCTCCATTACTTTCATAGATGATTGTACAAGATGTTGTTATGTCTATTTGCTACGTAGCAAAGACGGGGCCTTGGAAGTGTTTAAACACTACGAGAATGAAGTTGAAAATCAACTAAGCAAAAATATAAAGAATGTTCGAAGTGATATAGGTGGATAATATGGAGCACCATTTGATGAACTTTGCTCTGAGTATGGCATAATTCACCAAATCACTGCCCCATATTCACCACAGTCAAATGGTATCGCCGAACGTAAAAATCTTACTCTGAAAGAGATGATGAACGATATGTTGATAGGTTCTGGATTACCCCAAAACTTGTGGGGGAAGCAATCATGTCGGTCAACTACATTCTAAACAAAATATCACACAATAATAAGGATGAAACTCCTTATGAGTTATGGAGAAGCCACAAACCTTCCTACAAATACTTAAAAGTGTGGGGTATTTGCTAAGGTAGAAGTACCAAAACCAAATCAAATAGAAATTGGGCCTAAAATAATAGATTATGTATTTATTGATTATGCTAACAATAGTAGTGCATATCGGTTCTTAGTACATAAATCTGAAATAAATGATGCGCACGAATGTACAATCATGGAATCAAGAAATGTGGTATTTTTTGAAGAAATATTTCCTTATAAAATAAATAAGGAAATATGTCCTAAAAAAAGGATGTTTGAAGTAGCTAATGATGACTCCAAAGAAATTGAAGAGCCACAACGTAGCAAGATGATCAATGTGGCAAAGACTTATGGTCATGACTTAATGACATGTGTTAGAAAATGAACCGTGATCGGTTAGTGACACGTTATCTAGCCCCGAAGCTCCTATGTGGAAAGAGGCTCGAGATTGAATCCATAATGCAAAATCATACGTGGGAATTAGTGGACCTTCCACCCGGAAGTAAACCATTTAATGCAATGAATTTTGAAAAAAGAAGTATAAAACCGATGGTTCAATTGATAAGTGCAAGGCAAGACTTGTGGCAAAAGGATTTAGACAAAAAGAAGGCATTGATTACTTTGACACATATTCGTCAGTCACAAGAATAACATCCATAAGAGTGATAAAAGTTATCGCTGCTCTAAATAATTTAGAGATACGTCAAATGGATGTTAAGACGACATTCCTCGATGGGGAACTTGAGGAATAAATATATATGAAACAACCTGAAGGGTTTGTGGTTTCCGAACAAGAGAAGTAGGTGTGTAGACTCGTTAAGTCATTGTATGAGCTTAAGCAAACGCCAAAACAATGTCATGAAAAATTTGACAAAACTAGTTGTCAAATGGTTTCAAAATTAACGAGCGTAATAAATGTGTATATATGAAAACACACCTAAAGCATATGTGATAATATGATTGTATGTTGATGATATGCCCATAGTGTGAAGCAATTTAGAAATCATCAATACAACAAAGAAAATGTTGACAAAATAAATTTTGAAATGAAGGACATGGGTGAAGTAAGTGTAATGCTTGGAATTAAAATTTCCAAGACATCTGAAGGACGAGTGTTGGCGCAATCTTATTATGTTGAGAAAATGCTAGATAAATTTCTTGCAAATGACACATCGTCAGTGAAAACACCATATGATCCAAATATACACTTAGTTAAAAACAATGGTGACCCTGTCATGCAATTGGAATACACAAGGATAATTAGCAACCTAATGTATCTCATGAACTGCACACGTCCTGACTCTGCATATGCGGTTGGTAAACTAAATAGGTTCACTAGCAATCCAAGTAATGACCATTGGAAGCATTAATAAGGGTACTTAAATATTTAAGGTACACCTTAAGTTATTGATTGCATTATAAAAGATATCATGTTATGTTAGAAGAATATAGTGATGCTAATTGGATATCGGACACAAAAGATTCTAAGTCCACAAGTGGTTATGTGTTCACCATTGGAAGGGCTGATGTGTCATGGAAATCTTTCAAACAAACTTGTATTGCTAGATCCACTATGGAATCAAATTCATAGCCTTGGATAAAGCGGGTGAAGAAGCGGAATGGCTTAGAAGTTTTTTGGAAGAAATTTCTTGTTGGGAAAAACACGTGCCTGCGATTAAGATACATTGCGATAGCCAATCTGCTATAGAAAGGGCACATAGTAGCATGTATAATGGTAAGTCTAGACATATACGTCGTAGACATAATACCATTAAGATCTAAAATGGCATTATGTACATCGACTACGTGAAGTCAAAGGAAAATATTACGGATCCGTTCACGAAAGGTTTGCCTAGAGATCAAGTATATCGTTTATCGGAGGTAGTGTTGATAAAACCCTACAATCAAATCTCATAGTGGATACACAACCTTGTTGATTGTAGATCCCAAGATCTAGGTTCAAAAGGGACAACTAAATATGAGATTGTTTAAACACCTGGAGATCAATCTCCAACCCATTCATAGGATAAGAAGTGTAGCCTGAAAAAGGGGTATGAGGATTAGCAAAAGGCCTTTAATGATTCCTAAGACATATAAAAATATGTTGGAGTATAGCGGGAGACTCTTGTAGGAGATCACCTAGGTGAATGCGAAGTGTGACCGCTTCAAAGATGAAAATCACTTATGAAACCAAGCATGGTCCATGGCCGAACCGGACACAACCGTAAAAACCAAAATGAAGGTTAGAGTTGTTATGGCGTGGGTTCAATTGTCTCGGTTTACAGCAATGACTAAATAGTTCAAGAATATAAGTTTACTATTAAGTCAAGTAAATCCGATTGAACACTACTACAGAAGATTCAAAGCCGCAAGCTATCTATCCAGATGCCATAATAGTTCGTTGAAGGCATTCAATTGCATGCATGCATTAATGTAATTCATGTGGGGGATTGTTGGAAAAATGCTTAATGACTTAGAAACTAAGCATCGGGGACCAAACGAAGTATCCTGGAGACCACGATCGATCGCCATATGTTGGCTCGATCGATCGATCGATCGATTATGGCAGTAGGAGTCAGAAAAAGGGTGTGATCGATCGTGCCCCTTGGGTGATTGATAGCGCCCAATGTAGATTTTCGGGTTGGGTGCGTCCCTTCGTGTATTGATGTGCTTTTTTTCTTGAATTGTGGGCTCAAATTGGTGTCCCTAGGTGGCATTACTTGGTCTAGTATATAATGAGCAACCCTTGAATGGATTCAAATCAGATTTCAAAAATCACTTCAGATTCAAGAGCAAAATCTTGTGCATTTTGTTCATCCTTTTCATTTCTCACGTTGAGTGTTTTCAAACCACAAGTCGTAAGTCATTTTATCACAAGTCGTAAGTCATTTTATCTTGGGAGACAAATTGCCGATTGAACCTTTAGTAGCGTTGTGGGTTAATATTGTCTTAAGGACGATTCTAAATCTCGTCTGGGCATTCATACTATGAAGTCTTTGTTGTTATTGCTTGCTACATTCCTAAGATACACACAAGAATATTTTGAATTACAATTTTATGACTTTGTTTCTTGTTTGGGCTTTTAAAGTACCATTGAGAGATGATCGAATTTTCAGTGAAGTAGTGTGTTGTTATACAGTTGTAATAATTTAACTTAACGTGCATTGGAATAGGAGGATTTCAAATTCAAGATTGTACTCTTGAAATCTATCTCGTTATGTTTGTAACTTGTTTATTAACTAATATAATGGATTTCAAATTCATTCGAGATGGAGTTGAAATTATTAATTTAAGTCATTTTTCTCAAATTCAAATCTCTTAAGGTAACCAACAGAAACTATGAATCACATGCATTTGTGTGTGAAATTAGATTTGGCATCCTCAATGAAAGCGTGGTGTTTACGCATGCCTAAAAAGCCACACGCCCAACTTTACAAACAAAAGGCTAACAATCACGTTTCTTGATCTTTTTCCCACATACAGATGCATTAATTTCGGTAGACTATATTTTATTTTGAAAGCCAACTTTGTTCTTGTATATAAGCAAATTGCATTAAGTGACGAATGTAAGAATTGATCAAGGGGGCAAAAGTTAATTATATATAAATTAAACCAAAAGTTCAAAATAAGTATCGGATTTTAAGACTATAGATAAATAATTACAACGCGATTCAAGAAATGGACTTGCTCGATTTCAAGAAATAATACACTTACAAAATTTTATTGTAATAATCAATTATTACGATGCTCGATTCATTGATATTCAAGGAAGTGACTTGCTCAATTCAAGAATAAGGAGAGAATGTTTATTACATATTTAAGAGACTCATTCTTTTTTGGGATAGAGTTATAAAAGTGCATATGTGATAAGAGGGTACTTTATGATGATATATTTTTGACAATTTATTGATATTTTATTATAGCGTTCATTGGTGAATTATGAATTATTACACAGCTAAGTATTATTCTGGATTGGAAGGAAGTGAATAGTAAATCTATATTGTTTCATGATGATAAATCATTTGTTTTAAAGATAATAAAAATTTGTTGCAGATATTTATCCATTTTTTTTATGGAAAAAAATTATTTTAAACTAAGTTTGTTTTAAAACTCCGTAGTAACAAAATATATATATATATATATATATATATATATATATATATATATATATATATATATATATATATATATTAAACTGCACAAAATATATAACAACAAACACATTTAGTAACAAAATATATAATTTTTTAAGGAAATTAGTTTAAATTAATTAAACTACTTTTATTTTAGTAACACAAGCACATTGGTTATTGTTCCCACACAGCTTCGAACTCTTGGCGCGGTGGCCCTAACCACTACACTTGAACCATGTTTGTTAAAATGCTTGAAACAAATTATATAATAACAAATATTGTTGTTTTTTTTTTTGGGGGGTTGGGGAAGGGGGGGCAAGGTGTAATGGGGCAGTTCACAAGCCCAGGTACATTCGTCTCAACTTGAAATTATAACGATGTATTTCTTTTATTGGCATAGCAAGCCTGCTTACTTTAAGCCAATTTCATTCGTTTTCGTATAAAATTTATCGTTCCTGGCATTTTCTCATCTTTTTACACCTTAATGACTTATAAATGCAGTAATCAGCTCGGTTTAACATTAGAGAGGGGGCCCGATTTGATCAGAGATGTGGTATAATTTTTTTATGCTATGAAAACCCTAAAATCGAGTAAAAATTCTCAAAATTGGAATTTGCGAAAGCCAAAATGTTCCTTTTACTCCTTGATGACTAATAAATTCACTAATCAGCCCGGTTTGACTCAGAAATCATTTCGGTTTGACCTCAGATAGGAGGCATACTTTTTTCCTGCTATGAAAACCCTAAAGTCGCACTACTCCATATGAAGCAATATAAACTATCCGGCATACATTGGGAAACTACTTGTATATGAACAGTAGCGGACGCATGATTTTTGGGAAATGAGGGCAAAACAATTTTGAAATAAATATTCTATGCCAAAAAATATTTTAGGGTGAAAATATAATTTAAGGGGCGCAAAATGTGATTTTAAGGGGCAAACTTCCATTTTTTAGGGTAAAATTTCAATTTTTAATAAGAAAAATATTTTTTTAGGTAAAAAAAATATATTGTTGGGGCAAGGGTGGACACTTGTCCGCCCCTTGCCTCTTCTTGAATCCGCCCCTGTATATGAACCTGGTTTGAGTCTCATTTATTGATCAACTGGATACGATTTTTATAAAATAGTTGGTAGGATAATTTATGTATTTTTTATTTAAAATATATTGTGTTTTAATACTGGATTTATGTATAAGTTAGACTTAAACTGGTTGAAGATTGAAGGATTTTCGATTAAATATTTACCTAGAAATTATATTGCTATGAATATCTCAGAAGCCAACAACATAGATGTGGACCAACAGGTCTAACCATATTCCGCCGCCTAACCATATCTTATGGTCTCGCAAGCCAAGGAACTTCATGGGACTTTCTCCAATAGAGCACGTTCATTGTACCCCATAACTATTCAATTCAAAATAAGTTTAATTTCCATCTTTAATTCCGATACCCCATTACATATAAATAAAGAAATATAAGTTTATACAAATCGTATATATTCTATAATTGTAAATGGGGAATCTTGTAGTGATATTTTTAAATATTTCGATAAAGTCTCACACATTTATTCTTCAATTCTCTTGTTCTCTCAATTTAATATTGTTTGCAACTAATTTATGTAGTCTTGTTAAATTTATATTTTGAATTATATGATAAAATTATTTTATTTTATTTTATTTAGAGTGGAGGATGCTAAATATTTTCCGCACACTATGGTACTTGAACTTAAGTCTCTCCAAAGTAGAGTTAAACTCTTACCAGTTGACCAGACATACCATACAACTCAAATTATTTTTAAAATAAGATAAATTATATATACCTAGTACGTGTTGTATATGGTACAAGACCAATTTAATTATGTGAAAATTATTCAATCGTCATTTAAGAATTAATTAGACGCAAGCTTGGATATCTTGTTAAATTAAAAAAAAAAAAAAATTCAAAATCAAACATGCATCGTAAGTAGCCAATTGTACAACCGGCGACAGCTACCTTGACACATGATCCAGGAAATTGCCTCACAAAGAACCCTACTTTTACACGGCCCATTAATACTTAATTTTTCTTTTTATTTATTTATTTATCAATTTGGTTTCCCTATAAATAAGGCGTCAAATCTCCATAGCAACCCTCCAAACATCGCCGCTGCAGAAATTTCTTTCAATTCAATAAGAAGCATAAGAAATCTTTCTGCGGCTGCTTTCGAATCTCAATGGCTCGCTCTTTCTCCACCGCTAAAAATGTCTCTGCTTTCATCACCAACAAAATCTCGCCTGCAATCACCTGGTAACTTTTATTCTTCGTTTTTTTTTGTTCTATTTTGATTTTATGCTTCTTTTTGATTGTTGAGTGGGTGTGTGTGTGTGAATACCGCAGGAGGGGATATGCTGCGGCGTCGCAGGGGGCTGTTTCCAAGAGCGGGGCTTCAAACGTGATGTTGAAGAAAGGATCAGAAGAACCGACTAAGATCTCATGGGTTCCCGACCCGGTTACCGGGTACTACCGACCCGAGAACCAAGCCAAGGAGATGGACGCGGCCGAGTTGCGCGCGATGCTTACCAAGGACAAAGCCAGACGACACTAGATTAAAGATTCATGTGATGATTAATAATATGAAATATCTATATTTTGTTTATCGTTCTATTTTTCTTTACATAAGTCAGTATATTTAGCTTTTCTAAATTTATTGATTAATTATTATAAAATTTATTACCAAATATATTTTGATTTTTAAATATACTATAAAATGAGATATAATAAAAATCAACCCCTGTTGAGAAACAACTACACCATATTCTAATTTTGTACAAATTAGTTCCAGACTTCCATGTCAAAATAAAGTAGCAAAGTGAGCTTCCGGTCTTATCAGGACGGATAAGAGTTCGTACCTATTTTGAACAGACTAGAGTTCGAGTTGTGTTTGATGCAAAAAAAAAATTGATTTAGCTAAATCAAGATATACTAAAAAAAATAAGAATGAGCAAGAAGAGGTTGTATGAAACGATAAAATTTGACTAAATACAAGTGATTTGGCTATAGATACGATTCCCTGTGTATGGATTCTATTTGATATTTTTGATAACAAAACGTGATTCATAATAAAATCTCTTAAGGTTTGTTAACGTTGCATTTGGATAGAAGTATTTGAATTAGAGAACCTGATATAATTTTAATAATGATTTGAAGAATGGATTTTAAATTATATCAAGAGTATATTTCAAATTTATCGTAATGATACATTATGTTTAACTTTAAATATTTTAAGAATGAATTTGAAATTATATCAATCTCTCGAGTATATTGTTAAAAACACAAGGTTTCAATTCTATTACATCTTTTTTATAAAGAGCTAGTATAATTTTTAAACTTTACGGGACAATTGTCAACACGTCTCTCACGTGTGATTATATAAGTCGAACACGTGGACTGATAATGCGGATAACAGTGAGCATGCGGGCGGAGAAGCCATTCGCATGGGCATAATAGCAATGAGAGATGTTGCTCTAATACAATATTAAGAATATATGTAGTTCCAACTCAAAACTAATTGACAATGAATGAAGTAACATATGTATCTTATAAAGAGTTTACATATCTTCTAAACCCCTAATATGAGACAATTCTCAACATATATTTCGAATTCATTTTCATGATACATTATGTTTAACTAAATTAATATAGGATTGATTAGAAATTTACCCAACATAAATTCACAATGAAATAAATTTAAAATCTATGATCTAAATAAATTTAACCTAAAACTCATAATTCAAAGTTAAATTATGAAATGAAAAGAATATCACAACATAATTTGTGGTTCATAAAGGGCCAGGTGCTAACAAGTAACAAATAGCGGTGGCCAATAAAAGTAACAGGCGTTGCAGTATTAGGAAAAGGGAAATTAGGTGTTTTCTGTATTTGAAAAGGACACTTACCTAATAATTGCTTTTGTAAGTATCCAAGTGTTTGAGTTCTTCGAATCAAAATTGAAAACAAATATGAAAAGTATTCATTCTTGATATTTTCTTGTGGCAATTTGCACTTTATTTTACTCCATTTGTCCTAGAACTTTCTTCCTTCGAACGTCACAATTGTATTAACTGATTAATTCTTGATATTTTTGTCTTAACTAACTTTTATGTAAAAAAATTTAAAGATCGTATTCAAATTTAGAACTTTAGGATGATTCTTGTAATTTTTTAAAATGTTTAATTAAAATATTTATTTTTTTCATCATAACTCTTATAATTTTGATTTTTTTTGTGTGCATATCTGCACTTATATTTCCATTATTTTACTTTGCTTTTTTATGTTAGTTTTCGAGCGAACGAGATATTTTGTGAAGAAAAGACGGTAAAAAGAATATAGAAGTGGACAAGAACAAAATAAGCATACATCATACGTGACCAAACCAGCATAATCTGTGACACTCGTCTTTTAAGATATACATAAACACACACAAACACTTCCTCTAAAGAAATTTTAGCTAATGATCTACTATAGATACACAATCAGCTAATTAATGCTAGGGTTAAGGAATTGTAATTTGCCAACTCTCTCTAAATTCCGGTATGCTCCACTTTGCTTATTACTAATGGACAAATTAACTAAGCTATTAAAATAACCACACAAAACGTGTAACGATTGATTGAGGCGGCATTGTTTTCCACGTAAGAAGACAATCATTGGCCTAGGTGACATTAACACAAATGCAACCAGCCCCACAATATTAAACAAATAATGATAAATATCATATAATTTGTACAACTTAAAGTCTGGCTCGCGAGACCAAATTGGAATTTTGTTAAGTATTTTTCTACCTAGATGTAATACTAAAATTTATATCAGGCTCGAGTTCGAGTCACGCTTGACATACAAAAAAAATTGATTTAACATCTCCCAAACTCAAAAAATAAATAAAAATATTGGGATCGGAATTTCAGGTGGGCTTTGCAATGTTAACATTCTTGTTTCTTGCACCATTTAGTTAATGGTTATTTTAATTTGAATAAAAAATATGTGAATCCCTAGAGTACTATAAAAATAATACATGGAAATCGATGTCTTTGCTCGGTATGAGGGACACACACACACACACATATATATATATATATATTCTTCCATTTTATTTAGGTAAATAATGACTTGAGTGTAAGCAATGTATGTGTGCTTGTAATGATATATGTTTAAGCTAACTAACGAAATTTCATAGTCAATTTTAATAAGTCAACAGAATGTCGTTTTAAGGAATTGCAAGTTGCCAACTGACAAGTAATTATTGGGTTTGATATACTTTGCTTAACATTATGTACAAATTAATTGAGCTTACAATCTTCTTTCTTGCACAAGTAACTTAAGTCTTTACCTCACCACGTTCACGCCATTCCCGACGTAGCAGCGTCTTCCCTTCCCTTTCTTCAATCAACATCTTCCCTTGAATCAAAGAAGCTTCCGCCCACCTCATCCTCTCGACATCCCCTTTCCATCGAAGAAGTAGCAGCGTTCGAAGTGCGTCATCGCGCCCCGCCGTAGCATTTGCCTCCAGCTTCACCATGCCCCTCACCCTGAACAAATCTCGGCACCGCTCTGAACTGAAACCACCGCAAAAGGTAAGAGTTCCATAGAAGTTCTATTTCAGTGTTATTTCGAGCTTAAAATTTTGAATAAGCTTTGACCCATTCCCTTCCCTTGAATCGGTATGGGCCCGCGGTTGAAATTTCCTCCTGGTTCACCGTTATTTATTTTGGCCGTCGCATTTTGCCCTAATCGGTGACATTCGTTTCTGTGCTAGGATTTCATAAATTGAATGTTGCACTGCTGGTTTTTGTAGAAACTGATTGTTTGTTGAAATATTTTTGTATTTGTTGAAATGCCCAATTTGTAGGCGTTTGGTGATTGTTTTGCAGTACACTAATATAAGGTGGTTTTTGTTTTGTTTCTACGTAGTTTGATTTTCGGGCGAGTTAATTAGTTAGTGTTGATGAGTGTTGTTATCTGTAAGAAGCAAGATATGATCAGTTCTTTTGTTGTTTGAATAGTCTTTGTTAATGTTATATTATGGTATTGTAGACATGGCTAGTCATGATACACTCTCTCGATGCTCGCCGATGATTGATAAACTAGTGCCAACTATGGGGGAAAGACAACTTAGGAGATTAAGAGAAAGTCCATTGTCCTCGTGGATAAAAATGCCAAACTTGCATAAGCAGAGCAAGAGTAGATAATGTCTAGTGTTTTCAAGTATATTCATTGTCATTTCGTTTTGGCGACGACACTGTTGTTCCATTCACATCAGACAACTTTTCTATTGTACTTGGGTTGAAGAGCATTGGTCAACCTTCGATTTGGATTTACGGATGCTGTCAGACATTGTTATTCGCCATTTCGGAGGGCAATTAAGCAATGTCAACAGAACAACAATTGTGCAGAAGCTTTTTGAACTAGCCTAAAAAAATATAGATGCCGATGTGTAGGACTTCGCCAAAATGTTTATTTTGGTTGTGTTTAATTGCATTATTTTCCCTGTTAGCAATTATTCGACCCCCTAGATTTATTTTGTCTTATGTTGATGATCTTGACCATTTTTTTTAATATTCTTGGGGGAATGCTGCCTACCTTTTTTACTTGAGGCAATGGTAGCAAATGTTAGGGATGTGGAAGGCAGAAAAAAATATCTTGATGGATGTTTAGTGGGTCTAATGGTTAGTATTAAGATTTATTAATTAATTATGTTTTGATGATTTTTGTAAAGATTGATTTAATAATTTAATTAATTTAGGCATGAGTGTACAAACGTGTTCCTTGCTTGGGAATCCCCGCGCATTGCGTATATTTCCAAGGCTTTTCCGTTGGGTGAGAGTAAAATCCCCAAGAACAATGAAGCGGAAATGGTGCTGAAAGAAATAACCAAAAATAAGGTATTATTTGGTTAATATAACATTTTGATCATATTGTTTTGAATAAGAGCTTTTGAAGACGAATCGTGTTTGATTGTGAACAGGTTTTTGACATACGATCATTCCCAGAGGAGAAAATTTTGGTGGTGGAAATGGTATATAGTGAATGGGTAATAAGAAAAGCTATTGAATATTTTATTCTTATTTTTTCAACATAGTTGATTGCAATGATAGGTGGTGTATAGTGTTGAGAAGAAAAAATCGAAATCACATGTTAAGAGGTTAGAGATGATGGTGGCAGAACATGTGACTGAGATTGAAAATTTGATAAAGAAGTGTGATTCTCAAATTTTGATAGACAAACTGAGGTAGATGAGAATATTGATGTTCGTGATGAGAAGAACCAAGGAGATAATAAAGTAGAGGTTGAGGCCGGTGATGTTGGTGATGGGAGGGAGCAAAGAGATGAGAAAGAGATAGAAGTTGGCGAGCTGGGTGATGAACTAGACAACAACCATCGGGGTTTTGAGTCAGAGGTGGAAAAGGATGTTGGGGAGGTGTAAAAGGATGTTGCGACCTATGATGAGGCCGATGATGAAGGTGAAGAAGACAATGTCATGAGAAGGCAATTTCCATCCTCAATTGCAAAACAATGTGATGAATAGAACAGTATCCGGAAAAGAAAAGACAAAATGTTTATAACACCACCTAGTACCACGCCAAAGCGCAATAAAAAACCATTGCTGGCATTGTGTTGGACAACACCTGATTTGACCGAAAATGATGAGGTGTTCTTGTTGAATATCTGCAAATGTGATTATGTAGTTTCCTATGAAACACTTTGTATTTCTTGTAGGAAGATTGTATTAAAAGTATTGAGGACATTGCAAATAATGCCTTGGAGCTAGCTTTGGATGAGTGTCATGGAATATATGATTTTTGTGGGCATGCCGAAGTTTCCGATTTAGAGAGAGACATCATAAAAGCTTTTCTTGTGAAGAGAAACTGTCGTACGTACCTCATTATAACTAAATTAACTTATTTGATTAGTTTTTGCTATGATGTAATATTGACGACCTTGCACATTTTTGTAGTGTCAATGTGTGGGGAGGTCCTGATCTGATACTAAATGGAACTGAAATATGTTCATTGTTTTTTGGAAATGTTGTGATCAGACGTAATCGATTGTTATTTGACAATATTGGGCGGTTATGGGAAGAAAGCTGGATTTGAAATATGGGAAGACGGTATTAACGTAGAAGAAAGTTGGTACTAAAATAATTCTATAGAATCTTCTATATCGATGTTAATATTTTATATCGAACAAAAAAACTATATCAATTACAAAAAACAAACAATGTCAATTACAAGCAAAGAGTATCAATTACAAGTAACATCAATATAGAATCATCTATATTCATGTTAAACTTCTATAAAAAATTTAAGTAAAGTTTGAAATTGGTTGTTTATTCGATATAGAATATTAACTTTAATATTTTATATGAACAAACAAAATAAAAAGTATTAATCGCACAAGTCCATGTTTTTATTTATTATTATATTTTTAGTACCAACTTTGTTCTACTTTAATACCGAGTTTAGTCTGACTTAATACCAACTTTGTACATAATTGGTACTGGAAAAATGTTGAATCATACCAATTTTGAACAACAAAAAATAGTATTATTTGCACATGTCCATGTTTTTTATTTATTATTATATTTTAGTACCAGATTTGTTCTATGTTAATACCGAGTTTAGTCTGACGTAATACCAACTTTGTACATAATTGGTATTGGAAAAATGTTGAATCATACCAATTTTGAACAACAAAAAATAGTATTATTTGCACATGTCCATGTTTTTTATTTATTATTATATTTTAGTATCAGATTTGTTCTATGTTAATACCGAGTTTAGTCTGACGTAATACCAACTTTGTACATAATTGGTACTGGGAAAATGTTGAATCATACCAATTTCGAACAACAAAAAATAGTATTATTTGCACAAGCCCATGTTTATATTTATTATTATATTTAGTACCAACTTTCTTCTATGATAATACCGAGTTTAGTATGACTTTAATATCAATTTTGTATATAGTTGGTACTGGAAAATTGTTGAATAATACCAATTTCGAACAAACAAAAAATAGTATTAATTTGCACAATTTCATGTTTTATTTATTTTATATTTTAGTACCGATTTTGTTCTACGTTAATACCGACTTTAGCCTGACTTAATACCAACTTTGTACGTAATTGGTACTGGAAATTTGTTGAATCATACCAATTTCGAACAACAAAAAATAGTATTAATTTGCACAAGTCCATGTTTTTATTTATTTTATATTTTAGTACCAACTTTGTTCTATGTTAGTACCGACTTTAGTCTGACTTAATACCAACTTTGTACGCAATTGGTATTGAAAAAGTGTTGAATCATACCAATTTCGAACAACAAAAAATAGTATTAATTTGTATAAGTCCATGTTTTTATTTATTATTATATTTTAGTGCCAGCTTTCTTCTACATTAATACCGACTTTAGTCTGACTTAATACCAATTTTGTACATAGTTGGTACTGAAAAATTATTTAATAATACCAATTTCGAACAAACAAAAATAGTATTAATTTGCACAAGCCCATATTTTTATTTATTTTATATTTTAGTAATTTTGTTCTACGTTATACCGACTTTAGTCTGGCTTAATACCAACTTTGTACGCAATTGGTAATGGAAAATTGTTGAATCATACCAATTTCGATCAACAAAAAGTAGTATTAATTTGTACAAGTCCATGTTTTTTTATTTATTATCATATTAATGTTCTTAATGAATTGGAATTAAGCAATGAAATAATCTTACCAAATGATGTCCCTTTGTAGTTTGAGGACTTGTACCAACTTTCTTCTACGTTAATACTGAGTTTAGTCTGACTTAATACCAACTCTTTACATAGTTCGTACTGAAAAATTATTTAATAATACCAAATTTGCACCATGAAAAAAAAATTACATGACCTTTTTGGTACTACCAGTACCAGTAACACATCACAATACCATGTTTAACCAAAACAAATCACCACAACAAAACTTTTCTCACAATCCAAATATTAATCGAAAAGAAATATGAAAACCCTTCACCAAACTGAGTACCACAACAGAACACAATAGAATACCAACAAATCCACCTTTCACCATATGCAACAGAACATAAATGCAGTCAATATACAAAATATGGAAGACCTTTCATCCATGCAACAAAATAATTGCTGCATATACAAAATATGGAAGACCATTCATCCAAGCTACAAAATAATTGCAGTATATACAAATTATGGAAGACATTTCATCAAAGCTACAAAATAAGCATCGGTATGTTTCCTAGTTAAATGCTTCTTTGCAAGTGCGTTTGTTATGCTCTCGCCTATGACACCGCCCACACTTTAAGCCACATTTCTTAACTTGGGATTGGGATCCTTTGCGTACTTCTACGTCCTGGCTGACTACGTGTATCAGGAGCATTGATGACATTTTCTCCTTCGAGGTATGACTCGCGTATGTCAAATGTCGGAACATGATTGATAACTCCTCTGTAGGCTATTTGATACATTTCTAACTTATAATACTGGTCACAAAAGTCATAGGCAGACATCGACTTTGACTCGATAGCGGCACATGCATGCTTGCATGGAAGCCTATTAATTTGCTAATATCTTCAAGAACAAGACCAATCATTAAAATCAACACCAAAAGTTCTCTCACCATCAACCACCTCAAACCTCGACTCGCTAGACTTGTGAACTTTTAAGTTGCGGGAGCTAGCGTATATCGATGCAAGTGACTTCTCCTTAGTTGTGCACAACTCTTTCACCATTCCAAAGGACGTTTCACGTCGTTCATGCGTCATGTTCATTATTTGTATTCGTATATGGTCAACCATAGATACAATCGGTAGAAAATGTGCAGGTTTAACCCAGTTGTTCCAACACTCGACAATGTTGTTGTTTATCACTCCCCAACGATAGCTTGCCCAACTTTGAGGCTCCGAATGGACTCAATGACACTGTTAATATGTTCGGTACACTCCTGCCTTGACGGAGCATATGGAGCTTTCTTGAAAACAGAACTCCAGTGTTTTTTGTTGTGCATGGGATAATTTCACATCACCTAAAATGTTAAATAAACATTGTTACCAATCTAAAGATAAATTAAGCATTATAGTACATAATAAAACACCTAAAAATTTAAATATTAACATCTAACCTGTTTTACAAAATTATCTACTAAATGCCTCAAGCAGTAAGCATGATGACTACCGTGAAATGCCAACTGAACAGCCTTGATGAGCCCTGGATGTCTGTCAGAAAAAAATGTGAACCTATTGAACACCATGATTTGTTGAGAGATTAGAACACTGTAGGGTCTTCCTACCTTAACATGATTATAATAACGTAATATGGACTGAACATACATAATGACATCTTAGAGTTCCGGTTGTTACGTGAGCTAACAGGATTACAGGCCAAAAATAAAACTTCAAAACTTATTAGTTACATTCCCATATATGAATGCTAACATTTTAGATTTATACTACTCCTAGAGTAGATACTAATCATATCCTGAATCATATCCATCATTGTGTTCCTTTTTGCTCACTGCCTCAACCCGACCCTTAGCCCTTCAGTCCAAAAGCGTACCTACAAGGGCAACCCATCATGAGCATGTACATCGTTATTTAACATCATAAGAAAATGGCATATGAATAAATGCATGAAATAACCGTTAACATGTACTTCCTGGTTAATCGCACTAACCCATTTTTGTTGTCCCTGTTTCAAATATTCATGCATATAATCATTAGATCTTGACATAAATGATTAACATCATACTTCACTTATATGCCCATAATCAACAATGTTAATTAGAAATGGGAATGTTCGGGCCCTGTTATGTCAGCGGCACAATTGGATCCCTCGCTCGACATATAGCGGTACTGTGATACCCCTCGCTACACCTTGATAGCGGATGTATCTCCTCGCTAGCTATGTCGGCGGTAAGTACCTTCCTCGCTTGCCCATAACAACCAACGGAACACTCTACCATTCACAATAACATAGTTTAACATACATCATCATCATCATCATCATCATCTTTACTTATCATAGACATCATAACATCTTTACTTATCATAAACATCATAGCATCATCATATTACATAATTACTTATGCATTCATTGCATAGTCATAGTATAGAAGTGTGTTTTACCGTCCGATGCCCGTACGTTTCTTACGTACCTTAATCTCAAAAGTGGAGAAGTTGAAGAACTTTATCTCCTTGAAGTTGTTGGTACCTGTGATGGTTCTACACAACCATACAAATCAATATTAGAAGCCAATTATGGTCCAAATACCAAAAATTCAACAAAAAACATCATTTCCCACTTTTAGGCAGCTGGCGATCGATCGCTGCATCGAGGCGATCGATCGCCAGACTTTACTGGCTCGAGGAGATCGATCATGCCATTTATGGCGATCGATCGCCTGCCTTCGATTTTTGCCACTGGTCTCGGCGATCGATCGCTGCGTTTGTAGCGATCGATCGCCACATGCTGTGTGCGCGATTTCTCCAGAATTACCAAGCACCTCATATCATACCATCCAAACTTCAACATAAAACATATAACATGCTTGAACAAACATGCTAAGGGTTACAAAATACTACCATGCATGTGTTCAAATCGAAGTTCCACCCAAACTTAAACCCACTTGCATCAAAACCGCCCAACTCTATCAGTACTCACCCAAGCTCTCCAAAAATAGAGTATCATAATCTTACCCAGATTTTCGAGCACCTCTTTTCATACCAACCAATCCACCCAATTAAACATGCATCATGTTCAAATAAACATGCTAATAGCTTCATAATAACACCATGAAAGTACTTAAATCGAAGGTTTAACAAAACCTAAGCTAGCATGCATCATATCATCCCCACAAAGTTCAAACCCATCCAAAATCTTAAGAAAACAGAGTCATAGTTACCTCACCCTTTTTGCTCCCTTTTTGCCAAGGATTTTTAACACACTTCACAAGCTAAATCCTCTCCTATCAGCAGCTCTTCCTGGACGTTTTGGTGAGAGGAAAAAGGGGAGAGGAAGGAATGAAATGAATGATTGCAAGAGGTGAGGGGGAGCATGGGTTTGATCAAGTGGGGGGGGAGGTGGCCGATTGATTGGGGGTGGGGTGGTGTGGGTTGGGGTGTCATGTGGTGTTTAATTGTGTCCCGGTATTTAGCACGATGTATTAAAATATCCACACGCGATATTTCATAACCTTACTTAATTAATACATCCCTTAAAACACCTAACATGCCCCTAAATCATATCATCATAACATAAATATAACCCTCAATTTAAATGCACCACAACCCTTAAAACATATCGTAACCGTTTATGATAGCACATAAACACATAGACATTTCGGGGGTATTACATTACTCCCCTACTTATAAGATTTCGTCCTCGAAATTCATATGCATTCACTATATCAAAATTAAACATAAAAACATACCAGAGAATAGTTCCGGATAGTGCTGCATCATATGCCGTTCCGTCTCCCACGTAGCCTCCTCGACACCCCGACGATCCCACTGAGCTTTGACCATCGGTATAATCTTGCTTCGTAATCTTCGATCCTCTCGATCCAGAATTCTGATTGGTCGTTCCACGTAGGATACATCTGAGTCCAACTGTACTTCAGTAGGCTGTAAGACATGAGACGGGTATGGCTCATATTTCCGTAACACAGAGACGTGAAAAAATCATGTATGCCAGATAAGGATGGCGGTAGAGCCAAACGGTAGGCCAATGTACCGATACGCTGCAATACTTCATACGGCCCAACATACCTCGGAGATAACTTCCCCCGCATACCAAACCGAACCACACCTCTGAAGGGTGAGATCTTCAAGAAGACCTTGTCTCCTAACTGGAATTCTAGCGGTCGTCGTCGCTTATTGGCATAGGCTGCTTGCCTATCCTGGGCTGCTTTCATCTTCTGACGTATCAACTTGACCTTCTCTTCCATATCCCTGATCATATCTGGTCCTCCAACCGCTTTACAAGTCAAGTCCTCCCAATACAGCGGTGACCTACAGCGTCGTCCGTAAAGAGCTTCAAAAGGGGCCATTTGAATGCTCGCCTGAAAGCTGTTATTATAGGAGAACTCCACTAGTGCCACTGAATCCTGCCACGGAGTATCAAACTCCAAAACACATGCCCTCAACATGTCTTCGAGCGTCTGAATGGTACGCTCTGTCTGGCCATTTGTCTGAGGGTGATAAGTTGTACTCAGTCTCACCTCTGTACCCAAAGCTGTCTGGAGACCCTCCCAGAAATGTGAAGTAAACCTTGGGTCTCTGTCAGACACAATCGATACTGGAACCCCATGCAACCTCACCACATCCCGTATATATAATTGGGCCATTTTTAGGTATGTGAAAGACATACAGTAAGGGATGAAGTGAGCCACATTCGTCAGCCTATCTACGATCACCCAGATCGCATCAAATCCTGAGGCCGTCCTTGGCAAGTGGGTCACGAAGTCCACATATATGTGCTCCCACTTCCACTTAGGTACCTCTAAGCTCTTCAGCTCACCACCAGGCCTCTGCCTTTCTACCTTTACTTGCTGGCAGATCAAACATCTTTTGACAAAAGTTATAACATCACGCTTCATGCGTCTCCACCAAAACTGACCACTTAGGTCCTTATACATTTTTCTTATTCCTGGGTGGATACTGAACCGGCTACTGTGAGCTCGCTCCAAGATTCCTTTACGCAACTCCGACGTATTTGGGACTACCCAGCGGTTGCCGAGCCTCAAGGAATCATCCTCAGCCACTCTGAACTTTGATGGCTGTCCCTAAAGTACTATCGATGACCATCTCTGAACCTCGTCATCCGACCTATGGGCTTCCCTGATAGCCTCAAATATGTCTGGCTCAGCAAATAAGGTTGACACTCGCACCGGCGACGTGTCCACATCAAAATCATAGCCCAGATGGCAATAAGAAGTCATCATAGCTGATAAACTCATGGCATCCTCAGCAGTACTCTTCACCTTCCTACTTAAGGCGTCTGCTATCAAGTTTGCTTTACCAGGATGGTACTCAATCTCACAATCATAATCCTTGAGTAAATCCATCCAACTTCTTTGTCGCATATTCAATTCAGCCTGTGTGAACAAAAACTTCACGCTCTTATGGTCTGAATAGATGGTAAACGTCGTACCATACATGTAATGCCTCCAAATCTTCAAGGCAAATATAATGGCTGCCAGCTCTAAATCATGGACTGGATACCTAGCCTCATGTGGCTTCAGCTGCCTCGATGCATAAGCCACCACATGCTTATCTTGCATCAACACACAGCCCAAACCCTGCAGTGATGCATCTGTGTACAAGGCAAACCTCTTATTCTCAGAAGGAATCACCAATACAGGTGCCGTAGTCAAACGACGCTTCAGTTCTTGGAAGCTTTCCTCACAAGCTTCGGACCAATAGAATGAGACTCCTTTCTGAGTCAGCTGTGTCAGGGGTTTGGCAATCTTTGAAAAACCTTTGACAAAACGTCGGTAATAACCGGCCAAGCCGAGGAAGCTCCGTATATCGGGTACAGAAGTGGGTGTAGCCCACTCCATCACAGCTTCAACCTTCCTGGGATCTACAGATATCCCGCTGCTAGATATAACATGTCCCAAGAACACCACACTGTTCAACCAAAACTCGCACTTGCTGAGCTTCGCATATAACTAATGATCCCTAAGGATCTGGAGTACTGTCCTCAAGTGCTTCACGTGTTCCTCTTTGGTCCGAGAGTAAATGAGTATATCGTCAATTAAAACAATGACAAACTGATCCAAATACGGTTGAAATACTCTGTTCATCAGACTCATAAAGACAGCTGGGGTATTTGTCACCCCAAAAGGCATGACTAAGAATTCATAGTGCCCATATCTAGTCCTGAAAGCTATCTTCTGTACATCATCCTCTCGAACTCGAATCTGATGATACCCCGATCTCAGATCGATCTTACTGTAGAGCCTCGTACCCTGCAACTGGTCAAATAAATCATCGATCCTTGGAAGCGGATACTTTTCTTTACTGTGGCTTTGTTCAGTTGCCTATAATCGATGCACAGATGCATCGAACCATCTTTCTTTTTGACAAATAGGACTGGTGCACCCCAGGGCGATACGCTAGGGCGTATGTAACCCTTATCAAGGAGCTCTTGCAACTGAACCTTCAACTCCCTTAACTCCGCTGGTGCCATCCTATACGGGGCACGAGAAATGGCAGACGTCCCCGGTAGTAACTCAATCCCAAACTCGACCTCTCTCGTCGGTGGAAATCCGGGAATCTCTTCCGGAAAGACATCAGGAAACTCTGCCACTACGGGCACATCCTCAACCTTTAATTCTTCCCTCTTTTCAGTAATATCAACAGCATATATGAGATATCCTGTATGGCCCTGTTCCAACAACTGTGCCATCTTGACAGCAGATATCATCGGGATCTTTGAACGGGAACCATCCCCATAAAATGTCCATTGGACTCCCAAATCAGATCTGAACCGGACAGTCCTCTGCCTGCAGTCCACAACTACCTGATACCTGTTCAGCACATCGATGCCCATAATGCAATCGAAGTCTGACATTCCCAGAATAATCAAATCTGACCTTAGCTCGTTACCCTCAAAATAAATGAGGCCTTCATAGACAATCCGATCAGCAATCAAACTTCTTCCAGTGGGTGTCGAGACTACAAGAGGCATGGGCGACGGAGAAGTGCATATGTGATGCCTTTCCACAAAACTTGTCGACACAAAAGAGTGTGATGCACCTGTGTCTATCAATATAAAAGCAGGGTGCGTAAATAAATGACACGTACCCTCTATAACCTCCTCCGGAGCCGCTGTAGCCTGCTCCATTTTCAATGCATAAACCTGCCCCTGAGGTGGCCCCATAGGCTGACCTCCATATTGCCTCGGTACAAACGGTGGCCTGTGTTGCACTGCTCTGCCCGCAGGCCTCCCGCAGAGTTCTGTTGTCCCTCCCGATTGGGACATTGCCGAGCAAAGTGGTCCTTATTGCCACATACATAACAACCTACACAGTCTTTCGTCGAATGTGGTTGCCCACAAAGAGAGCACTGGACCTTCCCAAATCTGCCTCCCTAGGACTGTCCTCTTCCTGACGGGGCGTCATACCTACGGTTTCCTTTCCAACGATTCTCGGGCCTCTTACCACTGAACCTCGAAGCTGATGTGTTCCCCCTTGGCTTGAACTGATCACCCCTCGGCTTCAAATTATCAAAAGTAGATTTCTGAGGGGGTGCTGGAGGTGGCACGGCATCAGGATACGCACCAACTCCCAGTTCGGCTAGCTCAGCCCGTGAAAGGGCGTCATCAAAGTAAGCAGGGTCATAAGTGACCACCCTGTCATACAGTTCCGGCCTCAAACCTTTCATGAAATTCCTCATCTTTGCCTGGGTATTCGCAGCAATATGGGGCACATATCGGAGTAAAGAACAATAATGAAGAGCGTAGTCCAATACCGGCATGGTGCCTTGCTTTAAGTTGGTAAACTCATCCTCCTTAGCCTGTCGTGCAGTAGCTGAAAAGTAGCGGGTCAGAAACCGAGTTCTGAACAGCTTCCAATTTATTTCCTGTCCCTGAGCCTCTTGCTCTATTACTGTGGTCTTCCACCACATCAATGCCTTCTTGGCCAGTTGGAACTCCGCTAGCCTTATCCATGCTGACTTCGCACAAGGAGCTGCCACAAATATCTGTTCCATCCTCTCTAACCATTCCTCGGCCAGTTCCCCTGTCTCAGTTCCTTCGAACATCGGGGGTCGGTATGCCAGAAAATGAGCCAAACTTAGCTCCCCAGGTAGTAACTGTTGCTCAGAGGGTTCTTCGCCCAAGGCTGGCGGTGGTAGGGGATTTGTACGCCCAGCACTCACTTCCACATTTGCTGCCATGTTGTAACACAAGGGTTAACAACAATACCCAAAAGCAGTTCATATAATACATCGTTAGAAAACCATAACATGTTAGTATAATAGTCATATACTTCATATGCACAAAACATGTTTAAAAAGGAGCACCTAGTCAACTTATTGCTAAGGCTACCATTCACTCATTCCCAGGTTCTCTAACCACTGCTCTGATACCACTAATGTAGGGTCTTCCTACCTTAACATGATTATAATAACGTAATATGGACTGAACATACATAATGACATCTTAGAGTTTCGGTTGTTACGTGAGCTAACAGGATTACATGCCAAAAATAAAACTTCAAAACTTATTACTTACATTCCCATAAATGAATGCTAACATTTTAGATTTATACTACTCATAGATACTAATCATATCCTGAATCCTATCCATCATTGTGTTCCTTTTTGCTCACTGCCTCAACCCGACCCTTAGCCCTTCAGTCCAAAAGCGTACCTACAGGGACAACCCATCATGAACATGTACATCGTTATTTAACATCATAAGAAAATGGCATATGAATAAATGCATGAAATGACCGTTAACATGTACTTCCTGGTTAATCGCACTAACCCACTTTTGTTGTCCCTGTTTCAAATATTCATGCATATAATCATTAGATCTTGACATAAATGATTAACATCATACTTCACTTATATGCCCATAATCAACAATGTTAATTAGAAATGGGAATGTTCGGGCCCTGTTATGTCAGCGGCACAATTGGCCCCTCGCTCGACATATAGCGGTACTGTGATACCCCTCGCTACACCTTGATAGCGGATGTATCTCCTCGCTAGCTATGTCAGCGGTAAGTACCTTCCTCGCTTGCCCATAACAACCACCGGAACACTTTACCATTCCCAATAACATAGTTTAACATACATCATCATCATCATATCATCTTTACTTATCATAGATATCATAACCGCTTTACTTATCATAAACATCATAGCATCATCATAGTACATAATTACTTATGCATTCATTGCATAGTCATAGTATAGAAGTGTGTTTTACCGTCCGATGCCCGTACGTTTCTTACGTACCTTAATCTCAAAAGTGGAGAAGTTGAAGAACTTTATCTCCTTGAAGTTGTTGGTACCTGGGATGGTTCTACACAACCATACAAATCAATATTAGAAGCCAATTATGGTCAAAATACCAAAAATTCAACAAAAAACATCATTTCCCACTTTTAGGCAGCTGGCGATTGATCGCTGCATCGAGGCGGTCGATCGCCAGACTTTACTGGCTCGAGGCGATCGATCATGCCATTTATGGCGATCGATCGCCTGCCTTCGATTTTTGCCACTGGTCTTTGGCGATCGATCGCTGCGTTTGTAGCGATCGATTGCCACATGCTGTGTGCGCGATTTCTCCAGAATTACCAAGCACCTCATTTCATACCATCCAAACTTCAACATAAAACATATAACATGCTTGAACAAACATGCTAAGGGTTACAAAATACTACCATGCATGTGTTCAAATCGAAGTTCCACCCAAACTTACCCACTTGCATCAAAACCGCCCAACTCTATCAGTACTCACCCAAGCTCTCCAAAAACAGGGTATCATAATCTTACCCAGATTTTCGAGCACCTCTTTTCATACCAACCAATCCACCCAATTAAACATGCATCATGTTCAAATAAACATGCTAGTAGCTTCATAATAACACCATGAAAGTACTTAAATCGAAGGTTTAACAAAACCTAAGCTAGCATGCATCATATCATCCCCACAAAGTTCAAACCCATCCAAAATCTTAAGAAAACAGAGTCATAGTTACCTCACCCTTTTTGCTCCCTTTTTGCCAAGGATTTTTAACACACTTCACAAGCTAAATCCTCTCCTATCAGCAGCTCTTCCTAGATGTTTTGGTGAGAGGAAAAAGGGGAGAGGAAGGAATGAAATGAATGATTGCAAGAGGTGAGGGGGAGCATGTGTTTGATCAAGTGGGGGAGGAAAAGGGGGGGGGAGGTGGCCGATTGATTGGGGGTGGGGTGGGGTGGGGTGGGGTGGGGTGGTGTGGGTTGGGGTGCCATGTGGTGTTTAATTGTATTCCGGTATTTAGCACGATGTATTAAAATATCCACACGCGATATTTCATAACCTTACTTAATTAATACATCCCTTAAAACACCTAACATGCCCCCTAAATCATATCACCATGACATAAATATAACCCCCAATTTAAATGCACCACAACCCTTAAAACATATCATAACCGTTTATGATAGCACATAAACACATAGACATTTCGGGGGTATTACATTACTTTTCAAATTGGAACAAAACCACTCCCAGTTAAAATAATTTTCAGCATCAACTATTGAGTAGGCCAATGTGAATAGATCACCATTACCATCATTGGCAACTCAACTAAAATGCTTCTTTTGAATATATTTTTAATGTGAGTGCCATCCAAAAAAATTAATGGTATACAACCTCTCACAAAGCCAACAACACACGCATTAAAGCAAATAAATAATCGATGAAAATTATTACTCAAAGGATCAATCTCGTAATCAGCTACACTTCCTGGATTTGTTTCTTTAATGGCGTGACAATACCATCTCAACTTATCGTATGATTCCTCATCTGTGCCATGGATTTCATGTACGTCCAATTCCTTACCTTTCCACAATTTGTAATAATCGAGGTCAATTCCATAATCTATGTGGTTATCTTTCAAAATAGTACAAGGACGATACAAAGGCTCTCCTATCAATTTCTCCTTCACAATATTTGCTACCCAGACAGAATTTGCCCTAGGATGCCCTCTACTACACAAATTGTCCTCTCCGCAGGTATGCCATGGGTTGCATTTTCGAATGCCGAATAAGTTATCTGCTTTATATCTGGATGCATATATTCTCCATGAACAACTCTTATCACTGCAAACCACAATCACCTTACCACTGTCATTCTTCTTATACGAGAAAGATCTTCTAGTGGCAATATCAAAGTTTTTCACAAATAGTCTAAACTCTGCAACATGTTTGAAAGTCTGGCCCTCTCCTTGAATGCAACGACTCCAACCATCTATCGAGTTACTTACGTGAACAATTTCTAACTCGGCATCATTTGACGGCATAACCGACACAAAGGTTGTGCAAACATCTTCCAATTCAAGCCTTACAAGTATTAAACAATAAGTATACCATCAATCTAATGCAACAATGAAATAACAATCATGCAAAATACTCAATCATGCAATATATAAGCACACACAAAAATCAACCATTTCTTTAGTAGCATAATATCACATATACAGAATATATTACCTTTCTACATTTCTTCCACTTTCAATCGAATCAGTTCTCCGCACTCCTATCATATCAACGATCATCAATTTCATACACATGTGAAGATGGATCATATTAGATACATCATCGTCGTTATTCAATGTCACATACAACTTTTGATGAGGATCTAGGTATTGCAATTAGATAAATCCGGGCTCCATCTCGTCACATTTTTTTGCAAGAATAAAATAAAGCTCCATTAAAGTCACACAATTGTTAATTGATATCATATAAAGCTCATCCTTGAACCGACAGCTCCCGAGTAACACAAAATTGGAATTTTCAGCTAGATTTTCCATTTCTTTAGGGAAGGGAACTGGTGAAGCATTTCGATTGTATAAGGTGGAACTAACTCCGAAATAGAAAGTATATAGGACTCTTTACTGGCCTTTTCGCGGTGAGGCTGGAGGAAATGTGACGGTGGGTGCGATGAAGCACTCCGAACGCAGCTACGTCTTCGATGGAAAGGGGACAGCGAGCGGATGGGGTGGGCGGAAGCTTCTTTGATTCAAGGGAAGAGGTTGTGGATTGAGGAAGGGGAAGAGATTTTGTTGAGAGGGAAGAGATCAATGCCTTGGATTAATGAATGATTTCTTCTGTGTTGGGTTTCTTATGCAGACGATGATGGTGTGAAGGTGGTGAGGTCTGTTTAAACCATAAGTGTATTTTAGTCATTTTGTAAAGGTGGGGAGCTGAAACAAAAATTATTTTAACAGTAGTGAGTTCAAACAAGATATTACTAACACAAGGACTAATTCTAAAAAAACATGGTTTTGAGTATTTTAGGTGAGTTTGTCCATATATATATATATATATATATATATATATATATATATATATATATATATATATATAAGCTAGGATGCACGGACACGGACACGATACAGACACAGCGACACATATTTTCAAAAAAATTTGGATACGAAAAGGCTGAGACAAAAATATTCTTACAAATTCAAGAAGCGTATAAATAAATGCATGTCACTGAAATCATCAAAATGTCACCAAATATTATTTCAATTAACACAAAGATCAACAAGCACGTCTAAATAAAAGATAATACCAAAACTTGTTTGACCAAATTCAAGAAGCGCATAAACAAAAAACTAGTTTTGGTTATTTTGACCTAAAATGGATCTATGAAAGCAAAATATTTGGTAGACTGGCTGAAAAACTCTCCTTTTATGTAATAAATGCACCGGATATTTTGGTTAGTTTGACCTAAAATTTAAAAGCAAAACATTTGGTAGACTAGCCCAAAAAACTCTCCTTACCGCCCAAATGTTCTCTAATTTTTTTTGTTGCGGGACAGAGAGCAAGACTTCTAACTGTTTTCTTTAATTTAAACCAAAAAGAGATTCAATTTTTATTCAATCTGCAAACTGAAACATTAAAAGTTGTTTTACGTATGTTCTTATTCGTTAGTGATGAAAATATGTTGCCCCTTCATGCTCACGCCGCTCAGCTTCTGAAGCCTTCCTTTGGATATCACCCCGTTTATCACGGGACAGTACCTGAGCTCGTACGAGTTCTCCAGATTGAAGTGGCAGGAGCCGTTGAGATGAACATAGAATTTCTTCTGTGGCGGTGTTCAGGCTGCAGTTGACGGCGCCTTTCGGCAGAAGGCCCACCGGGCAATCGTAGACGGTGGTGGTGTTTCCACGTGCGTGATTTGTTGTAAAGGCAATATTATAAATGATTTTTAATTAATTAATTTTTCTGTGATTGTTTGTGCGTGATTCACTGATTTGCTGTACAGGCAATATTATCAATGAATTTTAGGGGGTGTATTGGTTATAGACTTTTATTAACTTTTAATGACTTTTATGGAGTTTAAAAGTCTAGGGGTATTCAATCCAGACTTTTATATACTCTACAAAAGTCTAATGGTATTCAAGACAGACTTTCGTAGAGTTTTAAAAAGTCAGGTGGTATTCAAACTTGAATTTTTAAAACTCCATAAAAGTCTATAGGTATCCAAAATCTCATAGACTTTTAATGACTCTGTTGAAATTTTTATGTACAAACTTTGATGCCCCATGTACATCCCAAAAAAGTTAAAAATTCTCCACAACTCCTAGTAAAGATTTGGAATGACTTGTAATTCCTAATTACCATCATCTCTCTTTACTCTTTGCTATTTTCATTTCCGACACGACCACCTCCCCATTGGCTTTTCCTCCCCTATTTTCTACATGTACCATTTCTTTAATTCCTAATGTGCGGCTCTTTCTTCAATTATTGTTTTTTCACATCTTATTTTTTATCTAATATAATTCTAATATTTACACAAGTATTTTGATTAAATAGCAAGTTAATGTGCTCAATTTTATATTAGATGATAGATTTTTAAAACGATTGTATGGGTCTATATCTATAGACAATTATAATAAATATTTTTCTAAAACAAAAGATATTTATAACGATATAAATTATCATGTTTAATTTAAAAAAGTATGTTTTAAGAATTTTTATAGTAGTCAACTATCATCAAAAAAATATTTTAAGTTTATAAAATGTTATTTAATAGAAAATTTTTGTTTTATTACACAAAATTATAGATTACAATTATATAGCAACATTAACTGAATCTTCAAAGTCGTAATCTTGAAGATGCAAAAAAGTTGTTCAATATTGCCATTCAAAAGAATTATAGGTATTTTTCACATTTTTGACTGTTAAATAAGTAAAATGTGTTTATATTAATAGTAAAAAAAAATTATATGTTGAAGAAGTTATTTATGTTCAATTGTTAGTTCAAAGAAATCAATAAGTTATAAAATCTATAAAATCTATAAAATTCTTTTGATAATTCCGTGTAATTCTATAAAAATTATTAGAAATCTATCAATTTCATAAAAGTCCTTCATTTAAAAAAGTCATTAAAAGTCGATAAAGTCCATAGAAATCTATTGAAAAAGTCTACGAGACTCTATACATATCTTTTTATAACTCCATGAAATTCTATAAAAGTCAATAGAAATCTATCAAATTCATAAAAGTCAATCATTTAAAAAAGTCATTAAAAGTCGATAAAAGTCTAGATTGAATACACCCCCTTAGTTAATTAATTTTTGTGTGTTTGTTTATACGGTAAATTGGGCTAAAAGCCTAATATTCGAGTCCACATAACCAAGGGCGGACTTAGGGGATGTGGGTGCGCTCGGCACCCAAAAAAAAGATTTAATAAAAAAAAATTTACCATAATTTTCTCAAAAAATATTTTTTGCACCACCAAAATTTTATTTAACCATTAGGTATTATCAAAACAAAACTTTCGTCCGCCCAAATTTTTTTTTCTGGGTTCACCCCTGTACATAACAATATTTTTTTTTATTTCAACTCCCCATAACCCTAAAATTACATATTTAACCTTAGCTAGCACATTATTTTTCTCTCCTACCCATGGAATTATTACTATATTATGTGCAAATATTTAGAACTTCTTATGTTTATCTATTAGAAAATAATATCTCTAAATAAATAGTCTCGAACATATTTTTAAAATAAAAACTTGTGTGTTTTACATTATATATTTTTTATGAAAATATATCGTCCTCATTAATTTTATTTTGATTATCTTTTTCTAAACTAACTAAATTATTCTTTAAATTGTTAATCATATACCAATTAATTTGGTGTTGATATGAATTGAAAATATATTTTTCAAAATGATGTATAATTTTAACGACTAAAATCTATTTTGAATATATATATGTGCATGGATGTCAAATAAAATGGAAATACCTTTTAAATTAATTGGGTAAATCCTATCTCCAATTTTTTTTTAAAGTAAATCTTGTGGATCGCTCGGATTCTTTAATTTGTAAATTTGATTTTTTAAAAAAATATCTTATAAAGTGAAATATGTAATTTTTTATAAAATATGTGGTACTACGTATATGCATTCATGGTACTAGATAAACTGTAATACCTTTTCGGCTTTACACATAATACTTATACACATTGCATGCATTATCAAAATGGATAATAATACTTTAATGATAACAATGCTGGCATTTACATATCATATGTAAAATACATTTTGTTAGAATCGATTCCGGGGTGGGTTGTCATTCCGTATCCGAGTTCAACCAACTTGAGCTTCAATAGCTCGTGTTCTTGAAATAATTGCACCGAGAGATTATATCGAGTTCGATTACAAAACCGAACGGAAGATACTCGACATAACCCGCTCTATAACCGATTAACCACTTGAAAGACATTTTAATAGTACGCAAGAAAATATGCAAAAACAGTAAGGTAAATAAATGCAGTAAAGTAAATAACACAACTCAACTATGTATGTTCTTTAATATCTCACATACAAAGACCTATCATCCAGTTGTGATGAATCACCAACTGTTACAATGGTATTCACTCTTCTATTTTAGCTCACAAATACAGTTAATAGAGTGAATACAAAGGCACAAATGATTCCATAATGAATCTGATACAACAAGGTAAGATGTGCCAAAAGTTTGGGAAGTGCTCTTCATTTAGCAGCTTTTATCTTTGAAGTTTCCCAATTAAATCCCGAGTGGGTTTACTTATGAAGGCTTGGATTGATCTTCAATCAACTGTTATTGAGCTTCTAAATAATGTATATATAGCCCCAAGTAATGATATACGTTAGATACAAGAATATAGCCGTTGGGACAGTTTTTGTGATATCCCCGAAATGATTATGTGATTTTAATCATTTATTTAAATTGTGATGATTTTGGTGTTAATTGGGGTTGAATTTATATTATTGGGGAGATGCATTTCAGGGTGCATGTGATATATGTTGGGATTTTGGGGTTGTGGCATGTTTATTTGGGGTGTGAGTTATTTGTTTTGGTGAAGCATGTTTAAATGGGAGTTAAAGTATTTTATTGAGAAAATACTATAAATATCATGTGATGATATTTTAATACATCGTGCTAAAATACCGGGACCAAAACATAACACATCATACCACCCAACACCCAACCACCCCCCCCCCCCAACCCATGCTGATGACACAACAAGGCTGACTTTCCACCCCACTTGGCACAATCATTTCACCCTTCTCCTCCACTCCAAATCTCACCATTTCTCTCCCAAATAATCTTCAGCATCTGCTAAGCAAAATCGTGTGGAGCCCTTCCATTTTCATTGCTTGGAGACCCTCCAAAAATCGGAGCAAAGTAGGGTGAGAAACCATGCTCTGTTTTTTATTTAAGCTAGATTTAGTTCATGTTTTTAAGTGGTGTGAAAATGGCATGTTAGCTTAGGTTTCTTAAAACCTTCGATTTAAATGCTTACATGGTGTTGTTATGAAGCTTCCAGTATTTTTCTTTGAGCATGTTACATGTTTTATGTGAAGGATTTAAGCATGTAAAATATAGTGTTCAAAAATCTGGGCAGGGGAAGTGCCCTGTTTGTGTTGAGTAGGGGTTTTATCATGATGATTTGAAGCATGTTAGCTTAGGTGTTGAATAAACCTTTGACGTGAACACATACATGGTAGTTTTGTGATGTTACTAGCATGTTTCCTTGAGCATGGGTTACGAGTTATGTGGTAATTTTGGGGTTGTGAAGATGCATGCTCGAGAATTCTGGGCTGAGTTTTATGCCCTGTTTCTGGGGAATTTTAGGTTGAGTGTTGAACTTTTGGGGTTACTATGATGCATGCTAAGCTAAGTTTTTATTGAAACTTTGGTTTAAGCCCTTTCATGGATGTATGGTGAAGTCCCTAGCATTTTTATTCAAGCTTTTTATATGTGTTATGATGTGGTTCTAAGTGTATGAAACAAGGTGCTCGGAAATCTGGAAAATATCGCGCACAGAGCATGTGGCGATCGATCGCCACAAACGGGGCGATCGATCGCCGAAGGCCAGTGGCCAAAATCAAAGGCAAGCGATCGATCGCAACGAATGGCACGATCGATCGCCATGGGCCAGTGAAGTCTGGCGATCGATCGCCTCGAGGTAGCGATCGATCGCCAGAGGCAGAATAATGAAAAATGATATTTTGTTGGATTTTTTGATTTTGGACTATAAATTGGCATCTAATATTGTGTTGTACACTGGTGTAGAGCCTTCACAGATAGCTACACAGCGCAGGGGATAGAGTCCCGCAACACACTACATTTTGGAAAGGTACGTAAGCGACGTACGGGCATCCCAACGGTAACATGTACTTTATGTTTGTCTATTTGACATATGATGAATGCAATGTGATGCATTAAGATTATGATACATGTTATTATGCATTTTGATTGCATATTGTGATGTGGAATAAAAGATGTGTATTCCACGAGTCAGGGGTGATCACAGTGAAGATTTTAATGCTTACGCTTTACCGCTAAATATGTGGAGCGGGAGGGGGGAGGCTCGCTTGCACATGGAGGTGGGGTATACCATACTAAGCGAGGATGAGATACCGCTTGTATGAAGAAGCGAGGATGAGATACCGCTTGTTTTGAGATTATGAAGCGAATAAGCATTAAAATAACTGATGATGACTGACTCAAGAAAAAAAAAGTGATGATATGTCATGACATTTATTTATGAAGCCATATGTTCATATAGTGTTTTGATTATGAATTATGGTACAGGGACAACCAATAGGCTTTGTAAATGCGATGGGAATACAGGAAGTGTTTTGTATTTATGATTATGCATTTACGTCTTACATTCATATTATGTTGAATATGAATTATGATATGCTCATGTGTTGGGGGTTGTCTTTGTAGGTGCTTTTGATGAAGAGAACCAGGGTCGGGGTTGAAATGCTGAGCTGTAAGGAGTGCTACAGGATTAGCATATTAGAGAATTCTTTTGTATAACTTCTACAAGAAGTAGAGTAAGACTATAATGTAGTACCTTTTGTAGGAATATGTGAAATTCCTTTTTGAACTTTTGGTACTGTAATCTCTTAAGCTCAGGTTAATCAACACGACTTACTACTCTGATTTATACACTTGAATGATTAGTTCTCTTAATTGCACCTTAGTATCTTGATTAGATAACGGGGTCTCACATTTAGTGGTATCAGAGCCAGGTTAGATAACCAGGGAACGAGTAAAGGGTAGCCTTTAGAGACAAGTTGGCTAGGTATTCATTGGTGGGCATGTTGATGCATGTTGATGCATATTTTGTATGAGTTGCTATACTAACATGCTTTTGAATATGATTACTCTTGTTATCTAACGGCTTATATTATGAACTACTTTTGGCATTGTTGTTAACCACTGTATTACAGCATGGCGGCTCTCAATCCGGAGAACCCCAACGAAGAGGTAGGGGATATGGGCAGTATGAACGCTAGTATTGCTCAGACGAATCTGTTACCGCCACCTGCTGTAGGCTTGGAGCCTATTGCACAGATACTGCTACCAGGGGAGATAAGTCTGACCCAGTTCTTGAGCTATCATCCACCGCTATTTGAAGGGACTGAGATTGGGGAAGCAGCTGAGGAATGGCTTGAGAGACTGGAGCAGATATTCGTATCGGCACCCTGTGCACGGACTGCCTGGCTGAGGTTGGCAGAGTTCCAGTTAGCGAAGAAGTCTTCCATGTGGTGGAAGACAACAGTCATGGAGCTGAGAGCTCAGGGTATGACGGTTGATTGGACTGTATTCAGGACCCGGTTCCTTAACCGGTACTTTTCTGCAGCTGCCAGACAATTAAAGGAAGATGAGTTCAATAATTTGAAGCAGGGCAGCCTGCCAGTGTCAGACTATGCTATGCAGTATTCCTCACTGCTGAGGTATGTACCTCATATTGCTGTCAGCAGTCATGCCAAGATGAGAAATTTTCTGAAGGGACTGAGGCCAGAGCTATTTGATCGGGTTGTCTCCAACAACCCCAGCTCATTTGATGATGCCCTGATTAGAGCAGAGTTGGCAGAAATTGCAGTGGGTGCGTACAAGGACGTTGTACCCCCTTTCGTACCACCTCAGAGACCAGCGGTTGACAGCCTGAGGCCACGAGGAGACCAGTTCAAGCCTCGTGGGGCCTCTTCATCTTCTAGATTCAGTGGGAAGAAGTCTCAAAGTCATAAGCAAAGCAATCGGGGACCTACATAGGGGAGTAAGGCAGGAGGGGACAGGTGTGACCGCTGTGGAGGATTTCACTTGTCACGTGACTGCCGAGGTTGTTATGTCTGTGGCATGGTGGGCCACCTAGCTCGGAATTGCCCCAATCGGGCAGGTCAGGCAGACTCAGGGCCGAATAGGCCAAGATTTGACGCTAGGACTGCACCACAGAGACAGCAGTTTGCACCTCGACCACATGGAGGTCAGGCGGCAGGACCGCCGCAGGGGCAGGTGTATGCACTGACTCGGGAGCAGGCTGAGGCAGCCCCGGAGGAGGTCATTGCTGGTACGTGTCATTTATTTGCGTACCCTGCATTTTTATTGATAGATACAGGTGCTTCCCATTCTTTTGTATCTGCTGCTTTTGTGGAGAGACACCGCTTGTACTCGTCTCTGTTACCCACGCCTCTCATGGTCTCGACACCCACGGGGAAGCATGTGATTGCAGACCGACTGTTATCTGATTGCCTCATTTATTTTGAGGGCAATGATCTGAGGGCCGATCTGATTCAGTTAGAGATGGCAGATTTTGACTGCATTATCGGCATTGATGTGTTGAGCAGATACCGAGCTGTGGTAGATTGCCGACAGAGGATGGTACGTTTTCTGTCTGATCAGGGGTTCCAGTGGACTTTTTATGGGGACGGCTGATCGCTTTTATTTTAAACAGTTATTTCGAGCGATTCTACCGCAAGTGCACGGTGTCAAGTTTTAGTATAATGATCTAGAAGTAAGGATTGTCGAACCCACGAGGACTAGTAGTAATTACCAAATTTAACTAGCGTTCTATATTTAACCTACGAAATTGGTTGAAAGATGAACTAATTTAATCAACTCCAATATTCAACGCACCACAGAGAATTAAGATAATAAACAGTAGAGATAAATATCGAGACTTCGGTTCACTTGAGTAATCTCCCACAATTTACCTACTAGTTCTAATTAAAATTTATGCATCTAAGGTGACAAGTTTTCCGATTATATCCAATATACTCTCTCGAGCTATATTAAACCTAACACTGAATTGCAGTAAGTAACTCTCGTTCACTTATTTAACAATTCAATGTTGCATACGTTCTATAAAAACCCTTAGCCTTCGATTACTAGATATCTATAGCTATCACTCGTGTATTTGACGTCATCTCTCGATCTCGGTCTGAAATCCACGGTTTATGTTATTGGTTCCGTTTCACAAAATCATCTCTCGATCTCAATTGCAAACTAACAACATTCAAAGAGTAGCTAATTCTTCAAAAGCATTAACAGCATAACATAAACTCAAAAATAACAAAAACTCAATCAAAAACTAGAATTAAAACTGTGGGTTCATACACAAGATCCCCTTGTCTCGATAACAAACTTAGCCTAGCATATTAACGGAAAAACAACGTTTTATAATATCTAACAACATTATAAACATTGGAATTCGAAAATAAAACTACACAAAAGTTCAGAAATACTAGTAAACACTCGATGTTGAATCGTGCGTCGATCCGTTGTTCCCGTCTCTAGCTGCGTTCCTTGAATCGTCTTGAATGAATCTTCTCTTCCAAAGGGTGGCTGCCTATCCAGAGGTGAAGAACCCTTCTAATGACCTAAAAATCTCTTTTTATATGTCTCCTCACGAGCTCCCATAATCTGGTACCAAAATTAGCCCCAAAACTTAATTAAGGAAGTTTTTTATTCTGGGACTCTGCACGCGATCGATTTCTTCGAATTGGGCGATCGATCGCCTTCAGCTTTTTCTCCTCGGCGATCGGTCTCTTCAAGATAGGCGATCGATCACCTATATGTTCTGCCCCGAGGCGATCGGTCGCCTGATTTGTTGCGATCGATCGCCTCTCGCTTGAAAAATTCCACGAGCTCACTGCCTTCAGGCGATCGATCTCTTCGAAATAGGCGATCGATCGCCTGAAGCTTTTGTCAATTTTTAAGTCATTTTGACATCTTTTCCCACGGATTGCCTCGTACTGTCATAGTTCCACCTCCTAGTCCATAAAACGGGGTTTTTCCATTATTTCTTGCACTTCTACTGGATTCCTGGAAATACAACAAAACACAACCAAAAGTATAAAATCTTCCAAGAATCACTATAAAAATCGCAAGAAATATATGCAAATATAAGTGTAAAAATGACACTTATCAACTCCCCCAAACTTAGCTCTTGATCGTCCTCGAGCAAGAATAAAATCAAAAACAGTGAATTCACAACAGATAAGTGACATGGATCATTTCGTGCTCGTATGTTTATCTCAGAACCTTTACTCATACTACAACAAAGAATCTTTCAAATTGTTGGACACAAAGTGTTATCTCTTTAAGTCAAATAACAGTTTCAAATTCGGAACGTGTGTGTGTGCTGTTGTCAATCCCAAGTATCATACAATTATCATAGATCAAAACAGTGTTAATCAATAACAATCAAGATTTTTCATCGAGAATCTCATAAACCTAGTTTTCAAGCACTTCTCCACTAATGCAATCAATTCCTAGACTTGGATCAAAAGGACTTTTAAAGCTTATAATGTTAGGCCTTTTGGTGTCGGGTACAAAGAAAAGATAGGAAGCGCAAAGAAGAGAGTATAATCTTTTATAATTCAATTGTTCGCACACATCGAGCTTCTCTTCTTTTTCTTTTATAGCCTTGGCCACTTTGGGTCTTATATGTTTTTTTTTTTTTTTTTTTTTCAAGGCTCTTTGTCTATCCTTTTCTTTTTCTCATTCACAAGCTCTTTTCACAATAAGCTCATCAACTATAAACATCTATGTGCATCTAATGAAATTCATTATACTCCCTTGGGTGAGGATAAGATATATATATATATTTTTTTTTTTTTGGCTAAACAAGGTAGGTATAATGAGTTTATCAACAAATGTCGAATGGTGGCTAATTTCCATTCTTAGTCAATCAAGCTCAAAGTTGGACACTAGGGAAAGATGTAAATAAGGTAGGCTTGAAAGGCTCAAACGTTCCAAAGATCGCCTAAATCATATCCAAGTCTAGTTCATAATTATAAAAATTTCGCCTCAAAGTGCCATCATCAAATAAGTTCTATGATTACTCTAAGATGCTCAAGACATGTCATCAAGTTCACACCTATCATCACTACTTCAAAAGTAATCAACAAGTTTATGACTCAATGTGCTCAAATTATTCCTCATTTTCAACATGTCAATTCGACTCAAAATATTCACCACATGTTTACAATCATCCAGATTCAAGTCATAAGTAGAGTAAACTAATATCATCATAGCATGGAGTCACTACTTTTAATCCAATTACACTAATAACAATTTTTCAGGCTCTTCATCGGACTCATCAATATTATGCTAAAATCAAAGATTCCACAGCAGTAGACATGTTCAAACGCACAATTAAACAAATTCAACTCAGCACAAACACCATTCACTCCTTAAACAAAAGCAAAAACAAAATTCCCATCTCCACATATCATATCATAGTTAACCAATTACCCCCCCCAAACTTAAGTAATACATTGTCCTCAATGTAGTGAACAGGAAGAAATAATAGGACAACGTAATACCTGTGGTGACAACCGTCAGTGGTCGTCACCCTCATCCGCATCGGCAGCGCCATCAGCATCATCATCGTCATCAGAGGGTGGCGGGTATGGATGGAGCGTGGGTGGCAGTGGAAACGCCAAGTCGGGATGGGCCTGGGCTGCGACTGTGTGCCAGTCGTATGAAAAACGTAGAAACTCACGAAGCTCAAGGCGCATGTCATCTTGATTGTGCAACATCTCCTCTTGATTGCGCCGGAGCTCGCGTTGCCCATCACGAACCAATCGCTGTTGCAATTTGAGTGCCCTAAGCTCATCCTCTAAAGATTGAAATCGTTGAGCATTGGTTGTAGGATGAGCTATTGGAGAATGGCCACGAGAAGCTCGGCGATGTGAAGATTGGGGCTGGTCCGGATCATTGGAAGGCCCTGGTGCAGACTCGGGCTCCGCCGGTGGTCTAGGAAGGCGAAGTGGCATAAATGGCACACTGGTTTCCTCAGAAGCCTCCCAAGGGACTTGTTCCTGGCGGCACAATTCAGTGATTAAAGACGGAAAGGGGAGGCCAATCGTGGTAGAGCCTTCCACCGCTACTTTCATCGAAGAGTATATGATCTCCCCAATATCCACCGAGCGGCGTGTCATGATAGCGAAAACTAACACCGCTCTCTCCTTAGTAACCACGGCAGTGTGAGTCGATGGAAGGACTCGATGGGAGATAAAAGTAAACCAGATGTCTGCCTCCGGTTTCAAATGAGTTTTCTTACAATGTTTGATCTGCCCATCCGAATTGAGTATCCATGTTGCCCCTTCCCGACATATTGTCTCTATCACTTCATTATAGTCAAGGTGGTGATGCAAATAAGCCGAGTATTCATCGTCTCCGATATCCGGCATCTCATATGTGCGATTGATGCGTTCGCTAAGAAAAAGAAACTTCTTCCGCCGAATAGTCAGATACGGACCGTTCGCTTCGACTTTGAAGTTGGCATAGAACTCCTTGACTAAAGGGATGACTGCATGGCACGGGGGTGACACAAAGCGCAACCATCCGCGGCGTTCCGCCTCGCGGAGGATGGACGAATCGGGTGTGTCCATATCCATTCCCCTCTCCCTCACCAAAGGCCTAGCATGCCATTTGTCATAGAATTCCGATGCGGCATGAGTGGCAAAACGAGTAGTGTCATAAGTCGGGGTGGGGGCGGAAGAGGAAGCCCCTCGCCTAGGTTTCTTTGTAGGTGCCATGCTATGAGATATATGAATACGAACAAGCAATGCCTCAATAAATTCCTACACAGTCCAACTTGCCTCAAACCACTTTCAAGAAGTTACTAAGCACCACCAAGCCTCAACAATATCAATACTAGCAAGCCTCTAACACCAATCTTCAAAATAACTTTCCTACCCACAAAGAATGCAAATCCTTGCCCACTTTCACCAAATATCTAGTAATTAGGCATGACCCGGAAATTGCAAGCCAAATTACCTCTAAATTTTGAAGCTTTGATGGAGGGTGTTCCTGGGCTTGGAGTAATCTCTCCTTGGTGCTGGAATGGCTTCCCGATCTTGTAATCTGTAGAAGAAAATTGCACCCTTTAGCCAATAATAGTGGAGGGGAAAGGAATTTGTGATAACATGAAAAATTGAGAAGAGATTGGGAAGGAAATTTGGGATTTGAGGATTTGGGGATTTAGGGATTAGGGATTTGAAAGGAGGAGGAGATGTGAGTTGGTGTGGAGTGAGCGAATCAGAGGTGTTTAAAAACAAAAAAACGCGACAGGCGATCGATCTCCTCAGATTAGGCGATCGATCGCCTGTGTCCAGTAGCATTTTTAAAATTTTTTTTCGTTGAGGCGATCGATTGCCTACCTCCAGTAGCATTTTTAAAAAATTTTGCGTTTAGGCGATCGATCGCCTAAAAATAGGCGATCGATCGCCTACCTCCAGTAGCTGTTTTTGAAAAGTGCATGCTCAAGGCGATCGATCGCCTGGTTAGGCAATCGATCGCCTCCCTCCAGAGTTTTTTTTTTTTTTTTTTTTTTTTTTAAATAACGATCAAAACCTACAAAAATTAAAAAGAAAAACGAAATTCCAAACCAAAATCAATTAACTAATTACTAAATTCAAAACGAAGGAGAAGGGAGAAAAATTAGTTCTTGATTTATAGTCCCAAGCTGGACTTTTTGCATCTGTCGCTTCATTCAACAAAATGGACGGTGGTGCACTCCGGTATACTGAAATCATGCCCGTGGTAGTGCTTCAATCGCTGTGCATTCACTGTGAACGTTCCCTTGGTTGGATCATAGAGTTCGATTGCACCTGATGGAAACACCTTGGAAATACGGAATGGTCCGGACCAACGAGATTTAAGCTTGCCTGGAAACAGCCTTAATTTGGAGTTAAATAATAACACCATATCTTCTTCCTTGAAATCACGTTGACTGATCCTTGCGTCATGCCATTTTTTTGTCTTTTCTTTATAGATCTTGGAATTCTCGTATGATTGGTTCCGAAACTCTTCCATTTCGTTCACTTGGAGGAGACGGTGATCACCTGCAGCAGTTAAATCAAAGTTTAGATTCTTTATTGCCCAAAATGCTCTATGTTCCAGTTCAACCAGAAGATGACATGCTTTTCCAAAAACTAACCGATATGGTGTGGTGCCAATAGGTGTTTTATATGCAGTTCTATAAGCCCATAAAGCGTCATCTAACCGTAAGGACCAGTCTTTTCGAGAAGTATTGACAGTTTTTTCTAAAATGCGTTTTACTTCCCTATTCGACACTTCTACTTGCCCACAAGTTTGTGGATGATAAGGTGTTGCAACTTTGTGGGTGACTCCATATTTGCTTAAGAGTTTGTCAAAAAGTTTGTTGCAAAAATGTGACCCACCGTCACTAATGATTGCCCGAGGCGTGCCAAATCGAGTAAAAATATGTTTTTTCAAAAATTGCACCACCACTCTAGCATCATTAGTGCGAGACGCTGCAGCCTCAACCCACTTTGACACATAATCGACCGCAACTAGAATATAGTAGTGTGAACATGAAACTGGAAATGGTCCCATAAAATCGATGCCCCAAACATCGAACAATTCACATTCAAGAATGTTGTTCAAGGGCATCTCCTGTCTCCTAGAAATGTTACCAGTTCGTTGACACCTATCACAAGCTGAAACATACATGTATGCATCTTTAAATAATGTAGGCCAATAAAATCCAGATTCCAGTACCTTGGCAGCAGTTTTGGTTGGACCCATGTGTCCCCCTACCTCGCGATCATGACAGTGGCTCAATATAGATGACATCTCCTCCTCTGGAACACACCTCCTGATCATGTTATCTGCACAAACTTTGAACAACAATGGTTCCTCCCACATGTAGTGTTTAACGTCAGATAAAAATTTCTTCTTTTGATAAAATGTTATTTGTGGGAGGATACCACTAACCAAATAGTTTGCAAAATCGGCATACCAGGGTAGGGCAAGAACTTGAAAGAGCTGTTCATCGGGGAATTTTTCATTGATCTCTTCCACATCATTATCATGTTTCTCAATCTCAAAATCAATCCTAGATAAATGATCCGCCACTACGTTCTCTACACCCCTCTTATCCTTAATTTCTAAGTCAAATTCTTGCAATAAAAGAATCCATCGGATTAAACGTGGTTTAGCGTCTTTTTTAGCAAGAAGATACTTGAGTGCCGAGTGATCAGTGTACACAATGACTTTTGATAGACAAAGATAAGAGTGAAATTTATCGAAGGCAAATACTACTGCTAGAAGTTCTTTCTCAGTGGTGGCATAGTTCTGTTGTGCCTCATTTAACGTTCTACTAGCATAGTAAATAGTGTGAAATACCTTATTCCTTCTTTGTCCCAATACTGCTCCGACAGCTGTGTCACTTGCATCACACATCAACTCAAATGGTATATCCCAGTCAGGTGCTATCAAAATAGGTGCTGTGACCAATCTCTCCTTTAGTGTCTCAAATGCCTGCAAGCAATCAGCATTAAAATCAAATGGTGCTTCTTTAGTCAACAAGTGAGATAAAGGTTTTGAAATTTGAGAAAAATCCTTTATAAATCGTCTATAGAACCCAGCATGGCCTAAGAAACTGCGAATTCCCTTCACTGATACTGGTGGAGGTAGTTCCTGTATCACTTGTACCTTTGCTCGATCCACTTCAATACCCTTTTGGGATATTTTATGGCCCAAGACTATTCCTTCTTTTACCATGAAGTGACACTTCTCCCAGTTTAGTACTAAGCTGTTCTCCTCACACCTTGTCAATACGAGATCAAGATTATGCAGACATGCATCAAATGAATTTCCAAACACAGAAAAATCATCCATGAATACTTCTAAAAACATTCCTACCATGTCATGGAATATCGACATCATGCATCTTTGAAACGTAGCCGGTGCATTACATAACCCAAAAGGCATTCTCCTAAATGCAAATGTACCATAAGGACAAGTGAAGGTGGTCTTCTCTTGGTCCTCAGGTGCAATTGCTATCTGATTATATCCCGAATACCCATCTAGGAAGCAATAATAATCATACCCAGCTAGTCTCTCTATCATTTGATCAATGAAAGGGAGGGGGAAGTGATCCTTACGTGTAGCTTCATTAAGTTTTCTATAGTCAATACAGACTCTCCAACCAGTGACTGTCCTAGTAGGTATTAATTCATTCTTTTCATTAGTAATAACAGTCATACCTCCCTTCTTTGGTACACATTGCACCGGACTCACCCATGCACTATCTGAGATAGGATAGATAATACCTGCATCGAGTAGCTTAATCACTTCCGCTTTGACTACTTCTTGCATCTTTGGATTCAAACGGCGTTGTGGTTGCACCAACGGCTTGTAAGTGTCTTCCATCAGAATTTTATGCATGCACATCGATGGGCTTATTCCTTTTATGTCCGCCACTTTCCATGCAAAGGCTTGCTTGTGCTCCCTCAAAATCCTAAGGAGCTTCTCCTCGTCAATACCTGTCAAAGATGAAGACACAATTACTGGTAGAGAATTACTATTACCCAAATAAACATACTTGAGGTGAGTTGGTAGTGTCTTGAGTTCAAGATTGGGTGGTTCTTCAATTGAAGATTTCTGTGGCTTGATGTCCCTTTCTCCCAACTCTCCTAAATTATTGCTTTGACGTCTAATGTAAGGAGGGTTAGCTCGCATCTGAGCAACTATCTCTTGTTCTTCTTCATTCTCAAGCATGTCCTCATCATTAGTGAGATAAGCTTCCACTACATCCTTGCATTCTGTTCGAAATATCATGTCAGATAACACATCAACATGGTCAATACTAAAACACATATGCTCGTCATGAGGGTGTTTCATAGCTTTAAAAACATTAAAAGTAACTTGATCCTCCCCTACACGGAGGATCAACTTCCCTTGATGCACATCTATGAGTGCTTTGCCAGTGGCCAAGAATGGTCTTCCCAAGATCAAGGGCATTTCAGCATCTTCTTCCATATCTAACACGAGAAAATCCACCGGGAAAATGAATTTATCCACCTTGACAAGTACATCCTCGATGAGTCCTCGTGGGTAGGTGATAGATCTATCCGCCAGTTGAAGTGACACTGTAGTGGGTTTAGGCTCGCCTAATCCCAACTTCCTGAAAATTCACAGTGGCATTAAATTAATACTCGCACCCAAATCACACAAAGATTTAGTAAATGAAATAGAGCCAATGGTGCAGGGTATAGAGAAACTCCCTGGATCTTTTAACTTAGGAGGCAATTTGTTTTGCACAATTGCTGAACACTCCTCTGTTAAACTTACCGTCTCATGCTCTCCTAATTTCCGCTTATTCGATAAAATTTCCTTCAAAAACTTAGCATAACTAGGCATTTGAAGTAAAGCATCAGCAAATGGTATATTGATATGTAATTTCTTAAAATTTTCAAGAAATTTTGCAAAACTTGCATCTACCTTAGCTCTTTTTAATGCAGCGGGAAAAGGAGGTGGGATTTGTACCTGCATTGGTGGTGTGATGGGTGTCTTGATAGAAGACTTACCTTTAGCTTCAACGTCTGCTTCAGTTTGTTCACTTTCCTCTATTTGTACTTCCTCAACTTCCTCTTTCTCCTCAGTGGGTGATCCAATCTGCTTACCACTTCTCAATGATATAGCCTTTACTTGCTCCTTTGGATTTTTCTCGGTATCGCTAGGTAAGGTCCCTTGCATTCTTCCTGACAAAATATTCGCCAACTGTCTGATAGGCTTAGATTTTGAGTGATTTTAACTGTAATTTCTCCCCTTTTCCGTATTTTTTCCTGGATGATATTATGCTTTTTGGTGTTTATTCGTTTGTTTCAGGAAATTTGATCGGAAGTGGAAGAAATGAGCTAATGAGAAGATAACGGGCGAAATCGAGGCATAAAAGATGATGAAAATGTAGAAGATGGTTTCTTCAGATCTCGATCGATCGAGATTTATTCTCGATCGATCGAGCCAGCCAGAAGCAAGAATCAGAATTTTCGAAGGCTCGATCGATCGGTAGAAATATCGATCGATCGAGCGAGGCAGTAACCTCGGAGCTGAAATTTTCAAACTCTCGATCGATCGGTGGAAAATGTCGATCGATCGAGCGAGGCAGTAAGTTCCAAAAGCTGGCGTGAACAGTGCACCGATCGATCGGTGAAATTCTCGATCGATCGAGACGCGAGATCTGAAGATTTTATTTTCCTATTTTATCGAGATTTTGGAGGGCTATTAAGGGTGTTTTTCTTCTACACAAGAGGAGGACGAAATTTTACAGAGAATATCAGACTTTTTAGGTCAAGAGCAGCCGCCCTAGCCGCCGCCCAACGCCGGAAGAAGGAGATCCAATCTCCGTTCTTCGTCCAAAGTCGAGTCTTTCCGTTCCGGAGTGCAAGGAAGGAACAAGAGAAGAAATCACGGTGCAACGCACGGATTCATCCATCGTTTATCGTATTTCTGAACTTTAGTTTATTTGATTTTCATTTTCATTTGTTGTTTTTGAGGTCGAGAGACAAGAAAACTCATCTGTATTTGATTTGAATTGAATTTGGTTTATATTATTGAAGTTTTAGTTCGTTGTGTTTAATTTATTGATTCATTGGTATTTGAGCGTATTGATTTTTATTGTTCATAGATTGATTGCTTGTGTAGATCAAAGTCTAGCTAGCTTTGATTGAATTTGAGAGTTACAACCGAGATCGAGAGATAACGTTGTAACACGCTCCATTAATTTATGATGTATGTCACGATTGAGATCGAGAGATGATATCGCATGCGTGAGAACTTGAAATCGAAAGATTTAGAGTTAATAGGTTTTGATGATTTAAGCAACTTTGAATTAGTAAATAGGTGCACGAGAGTGACTTATTCTAATTTATTGTTAGTTTCGTTACAGCTCGAGAGAGTGTATCGAATAATAGTGAAAACCTTTCACCTTTAAAATCAATTGAGTGATAATTTGAGAATTCTGTTGAATCAGTAGAGATAATATAATTGAACGACGAGTTTGGTAATTTTCTCGAGTGACTTACCTTCGCATTTCCGGAACCATTTTATTCTTTGTTTTTAATTTAATCTTTATTCTTTAGTTTAATCTAGCTTTAGTTAATCAAACTCCTTTAATCGTAGGCTAAATATAATTTGATTGATTTTATTTGGTACTTATACGTTAGTCCCTGTGGATTCGACAACCTTTACTAAATTTTCACTATACTAAAACTTGACACCGTGCACTTGCGGTAGAATCGCTTCAACCCATTCTTTGAAATATCTTTTGTTTAAAAATAAAGCGATCAAGTTTTTGGCGCCGTTGCCCGGGGACTAATCTGTATAATATCATACGAGATTAGTTAATTGTAATTTAGCCAATTCTTTTATTATTGCATTTTTGTTTTCTTTGTTTTCTTTTGTTGATCTTTGTGAATAATTTTGTGCATTTTTGTTGTCTCCTTTTGTCTATTTTGTACAGGAATCAGTTCTTTAGTGCATGCATAGAAGAGAGGAACCCTTTCTCGAGCCGTTTGATCCAGAGATAGAGAGAACGTTACTAAGAAGATTACGAGAAGCTCGAGAAATGGCTGACAATAACGAAGCACAGCACCCTAGATCGATGATGGACTTTGCACAACCTGCATTTCATGGATCGTTGTCGAGTATCACAAGGCCGACGATTCAAGCAAACAATTTTGAGATCAAGCCGGCAATCATACAAATGATTCAGCACTCGGTGATGTTCGGGGGAGCAGCTACAGATGATCCGAACAATCACATCTCCAACTTTTTGGAGATTTGTGATACATTCAAACACAATGGCGTCTCTGACGACGCCATCAGGTTAAGGCTCTTTCCCTTTTCATTACGAGACAAAGCTAAAGCCTGGTTGAATTCTTTACCTGCAGGTTCTATCACAACATGGGAGGGGATGGCAAAGGTGTTTTTGTCAAAGTACTTTCCCCCTTCCAAGACGGCGAAGATGCGAAACGATATCACGACTTTTGGTCAGTTTGACCCCGAAACTTTATACAAAGCGTGGGATCGGTTTAAGGAGTTGTTGAGGAGATGCCCACACCATGGTCTACCCATATGGCTGCAGGTACAAACATTCTATAACGGTTTATTTTCTGCTAACCGTTCCATGATTGATGCAGCATCTGGGGGATCCATAATGAGAAAGACGCCGGAAGAAGCATATAGCTTGTTGGAGGAAATGGCGTGCAACAGTTACCAGTGGCAATCTGAGAGGAGCACGCCACAGAAACCAATGGGAGTCCATCAAGTGGACGAGATCACTGCTCTTTCGGCTCAATTAGAAGCCATGAACCGGAAGATTGACAGCATGGGAGCAGCAGCAATGCAAGCTCAAGCGATCTTCTGTGAGCTGTGTGGAGGCGGTCATCCTAGCATCGAGTGCCAGGCAGGTAATCAATTTAACCAATCCGTTGAAGCTGTTAATTTTGTAGGTGCCACACAATAATTCCTACTCGAATTACAACCAACCGTGGAGGAACCACCCGAATTTGAGGTGGTCGAATCAAGAAAATGTGTTGAACCCTCAACCGCAGACCGGGTTCACACAAAAGCCGAGTATGGAGGAATTGATGGCGAAGCTGATTTCATCAACAGAGGTGAGGATGCAGAATCAAGATGCATCAATCAAAAACTTGGAAGTGCAGATAGGGGCAGTTGGCCACGTTGATATCTGGGAGGACGCAAGGTACGCTCCCGAGTGATTCTGTAAAGAATCCGAAGGAGCCATCAAATTGATGAGAAAGAGGAGATGACAGTCCAGCTTGGGACTATAAATCAAGAACTCTTTCTTTATTCCCTTTGTTTCTTTTTCTTTTCTTTAGGGTAGTTTTATTGATTTTGTTATTTTGTTTACTTTGGTTTTGCAGTATGAATCCATGTGTGGCAAGGAGCACCACTACCCAGTCCCCCCTCCGGAGCATGATGAGGATGACGATCAGTGACGATCGTCATCATGGTATGTGTCTTTGCCTTGGCATTTATTTTTCTTGTTCATTGAGGGCAATTCACATGCTAAGTTTGGGGGGGTTTTTGAGTATTTGTACATAATCTTGCGTTTGCACATCTTGCTACTTGTTTTGTTTCCCTACCTTGCATGACTGCATGATATTGAGACTAAATCGTCCTTGAGCATCACAACAAAAATTTTTTTTTATGGATTGAGTTATTCTTGAGAATTGTTGAGTTGGACTTGCAATGGTAATACATGATGAAATTAATCCTCATCTAGATAGGAGTCATGGAAATGCTTAACTTGTGTGTATATATCCTTTGTTAACTACATGTCAAAACTGAGGGATACTTTGAGCACTTATTGAGTCATGATTGAGTGAAGTATGTATTGATTAAATTGAGAACTTGTGCTAACTATGATGAGTCTTGAGTATCTTAGAGAACTCTACAGTTTAGTTGAAAGCACTTTGAGGCGAAATTTATAATTAGGAACTAGACTTGGAGATGATTTAGGCGATCTTTGGACCGTTTGAGCCTTTCAAGCCTACCTGTTATATATTATTCATTAGTGTCCCCTTTTGAGCCTTATTGAAAAAGAATGGTATATGCATTGCATATGATTAGACCCCCATTCGACATTCTTGGCAACTCATTATACCCACCTTGGTTTGAGCCTAAAAGAAAAATTTTACCTACCCCTAGGAGAGTATAATGAATCTCATTCATTGCACATAATTGTTATATACAAATGAGTTCAAAAGGAACAAAAGAATGAGCAAAGAAAAAGAAAAGATGTAGAGAAAAGCCTTGAAAAGAAAAATTCAAAATAAGACCCAAAGTGGCCAAGGCTAGAAAAAAGTTGAAGAGAAGCTCAAAAAAATAGTTGAACTGATTTTGTTATACTCTCTTCTTTGAATTCATCCTACCTTTTCTTTGAAGCCGACACCAAAAGGCCTAACGTTATAAGCTTTTAAGACCTTTTGATCCAAGTCCTAGGGAACAATTACATTAGTGGAGAAGTGCTGGATAATAAACTTGTAGAGTATTTCAAAGTAATCTTGACTAGGAGTTAATATGGCACATGTTGATGTTAAAGATATATATGTAACTCATGTTTGACAATAGCACACACGCACATTCCGATGTTGCGATGTATTGTTTAACTTAGGAGAAAATGCTTCTTGTTAAATGTTGATTGACTTCTATTGATGTGTAAGTAGGATTTCTGAGCTGTTGCATATGTTGTAAGGATGATTCATGCTTAGTATCGAGTTTAACTTTTCTTTTTGAGTCTATTGCTTGCTCGAGGACGATCAAGTCTAAGTTGGGGGAGTTGATAGGCTTAGATTTTGAGTGATTTTAACTGTAATTTCTTCCCCTTTTCCGTATTTTTTCCTGGATGATATTATGCTTTTTGGTGTTTATTCGTTTGTTTCAGGAAATTTGATCGGAAGTGGAAGAAATGAGCTAGATGAGAAGATAACGGGCGAAATCGAGGCATAAAAGATGATGAAAATGTAGAAGATGGTTTCTTCAGATCTCGATCGATCGAGATTTATTCTCGATCGATCGAGCCAAGCCAGAAGCAAGAATCAGAATTTTCGAAGGCTCGATCGATCGGTAGAAATATCGATCGATCGAGCGAGGCAGTAACCTCGGAGCTGAAATTTTCAAACTCTCGATCGATCGGTGGAAAATGTCGATCGATCGAGCGAGGCAGTAAGTTCCAAAAGCTGGCGTGAACAGTTGCACCGATCGATCGGTGAAATTCTCGATCGATCGAGACGCGAGATCTGAAGATTTTAGTTTCCTATTTTATCGAGATTTTGGAGGGCTATTAAGGGGGGATCTCTTCCTCAATTCAAAAGGAGATATTAGACGAAATTTAGAGAGATATCAGACAATTTCTTAGGTCAAGAGCCGCCGCCAACGCACGCCATAGGAGATACCAATCTCCGTTCTTCGGTCCAAAGTAGCCAATCATCTTCTTCCGGAGTGCAAGGAAGGAACAAGAGAAAGAAATCACGGTGCAACGCCGGATTCAGCCATCGTTTATCGTATTTCTGAACTATCATTTATTTGATTTTCATTTTCATTTGTTGTTTTTTTGAGGTCGAGAGACAAGAAAACTCAATCTGTATTTGATTTGAATTGAATTTGGTTATATTATTGAAGTTTTAGTTCGTTGTGTTTGATATTATTGATTCATTGGTATTTGAGCGCATTGATAGTTATTGTTCAGTAGATTTAATTGCTTGGTAGATCAAGTCTAGCTAGCTTTGATTGAATTTGAGGGTTACCAGCCGAGATCGAGAGATAACGTTGTAACACGCTCCATTATTTATGATGTATGTACGATTGAGATCGAGAGATGATATCGCATACGTGAGAACTGAAATCGAAAGATTTAGAGTTAATAGGGTTTTGATAATTTAAGCAACTTTGAATTAGTAAATAGGTGCACGAGAGTGACTTGTTCTAATTTATTGTTAGTTTCGTTACAACAGCTCGAGAGAGTGTATCGAATAATAGTGAAAACCTTTCACCTTTAAAATCAATTGAGTGATAATTTGAGAATTCCGTTGAATCAGTAGAGATAATATAATTGAACGACGAGTTTGGATAATTTTCTCGAGTGACTTACCTTCGCATTTCCGGAACCATTCTATTCATTGTTTTTAGTTTAATTCTTTATTCTTAGTTTAATTTAGCTTCTAGTAAATCAACTCCTTTATCAGTAGGCTAAATATAATTTGATTATCTTATTTGGTACTTATACGTTAGTCCATGTGGATTCGACAACCTGTACTAATTTTCACTATACTAAAACTTGACAAACCGTGCACTTGCGGTAGAATCGCTTCAAACCATTCTTTGAAATATCTTTTGTTTAAAAATAAAGCGGTCAACTATAAACTCACGTTCATCCATCTTTGTTGTCTGGCCATTATGCACGGGTCTTCCACTGTTGTTTGACAAAGTGGAGCGAGCAGACATCTCATCTGCTCGTGTACTGTCTTTTCTGCTCAGGTTTTTGTCTTCTCTGCTCGGGTATTCTGTGTTCGGACTTTGCAGAGGATTTTACCCGAGGAAACACATTCAGCCTATGATCACCTCACCCCCTGAGGTAAAGCAAGGCGAGCAATGATGAGGCCTTGGTTTATCATCTTCGGGTAAAATTTAGAGTTTGTTTCTGCTTGCGACTTTTTTGCCGCTTAACTTTCCCGCCAAAATTTAACGATACTTCAGATGTTGGTTTCCCGAGGCTTTCTATGACCCATTTATCTGATTTTAATAAATTGTGTTGATCTCTCAACGGTTCGACTATCTTGCCCTATAAATACAAAGCCATATCCTTTCATTAATTGTTTGCTTCAATTTGCTAATACAACCAATTCCTCGATGTGGGAGATCGACTAGTATGGTACATACATGGTGGAGAGGGCTTCAACTCTCCCCCTCTTCCTTTTTCCTCCTCGGACAGCGAAGAGACATGTAGTTCTTCTGGTTCTTCGGCTCTTCGGAGGGAGAATGAGCAGGAATGAAACTGAACAGACCTTGGTGGAAGCCAGGGTCCCTTGTTCGATATCTTTGAATCGATGGTTCGCTCCAGCCATCACGTCTCCCAGATCGAGCCAAATGGGAGTTTCCCAATGATATCTCTATTATTGCTCCTACCCATGGCTTTCGGTCTCACATTCCCCTTGAGGGTTACTTTCCTTTCTACTTAGATCAGTTTTGAGGGGGGCTTCGTTTTCCGATCCCCCCATTTTTTGATATAGCTAATTACTTTGTTGTTTCTCCTCAACGCTTCCACAACAGCTACCGACTGATTGCTGATTTTTCATAGTTCTTCTTTTCTTGGTTTTTCAGCCTATGACATCATAAGAGTTTAGCTCTATATTTACAACTCTAGAGAATACACAAATTTTAGTAGCTTGGATGGCGAATAATTAGTAAACAACCATGCATTATCCGAGAAATCTCCCAGTAACTGAAATATATTAGTCTACCAAGATTACAAAGCACAATAAAGAAAGATCCAAAATCACTAATACTACATTTAGATGTAAATAATTGGAGTTGAGAAAAAGATTTGAGAAAAAGATTTCAAATGACTCTATTTTGTAGAAATTTGAAATCTATTATATTAATTAAAAATATGTTAAAAATATAAATGAATGAATTTCAGATTCATGGATTTCAAGAGTGTTCAGTTCAAACAAGTGGTATGTATTTAATTTAATTTGAAATCATCCCAGTCAAATGCACCTTAAGTGATCCTGGAAGAGATACGTAACTATAAGCATTATATCCGATCCATCTTGCAAAGAGCTTTGATGCTATTTGGAAGTTTATTTTGAGAATAATTGAAACCATCTCTATTTTAAAGCCATGTTCACTAGGACATCTGCAACAATATTCCATTTTCCAATAGATGTGAGTAAGATGGACTAGAATGGAGTGATTTTATTTTTCACTTTTATCAAATTGTGATTTAACTTCGAAGCCGAATGATTAGATTTCATGATGGTCATCAAGACAAGCTAATATGATTTAAGATAAAGAGGAAAAAAAATGAGATTATTGGCAAAGTTCCAATTCAATGGTTGAGTAATTGATATCCCTAAAAACATGTTAGGAGTAAAAAGTTCTCAAACTTTGCTTATCTCTGGTGAATTTCTTCACAAAATTATTTTACCTATAATTTTGAATGCAGAATCTTCAATTTTAGCTCGTCAAAATAGTGATTGACAGCAATGGAGGTCGTTGCAGCTGTCAATGTTCGAGTATTCACCCACAATGTGATTGGAGCCTTAAGGCAAGGAATATTAACATTGCCATCAATTATACTCTTAATGTTTTTTATTATTCTTTCTATTTTAATATACTCTTAATGTTGCGTACACAAGTTCTTACCAACACAAAGTCTGTTAGCATAAATGCCCAGCAAGCCAAACGTTGGCCCGATGGGCTTTATGGACTCAAGCCCAATTAGTTAAATCAATAAAACTATAAATATAACATTCATCTTTAGGGTTGAGTTAGACCATTTCAATACACTTCATCTCATGGAATAGCCGCCATCACACTAGCACTGGTGCAGACTTGTAGATCTGGTCAGGTTGATTGGACTCGGGGATCACCGCCATCAGATTGATTTCGCTGTTATCGGTAATCCCTTTTCGTGTATTATATTCGATTTATGCATGTTAATATATGAATCAGGCGCGATCGATCCGTCCCTGGGTCAGATCTATTTACTGTATTATTTCCGCTGCGTTTGGATCTGGCGCCGGGGTACGGAAACCCAACAGTGGTATCAGAGCCAGGTTGCGCTTTGATTTGTATATTTGATAATTAATTTTGTTGGATCGTTTCCTATCGATATTAATCATGTTTGAATTTCAGAAATTATATGATCCGGAAAATATAGAAAATGCATTAAAAAGTGTTTTAATGGAGACCCAAGGTTACTGTTCCGATCGCCACCATGGACGGCTACAGGCCGCGGACCGGCGGCGGCACACGGGGAGAAATGTTCTCTGCCGCCGTGCGCGCCGCGGAGATGGTTGTTCTGCAAATCGCGAACCAGAAACAGGCGCAGAGCAAGAATCGCGGAAGGGTTCCGTGACCAGGCTTGCGCGTGTTCTTCTGGGTCTTGTTGCAGACGAAAATTCATGCAAGCATCTGCCGCACGAACGTCCCTTGTAAAATTGTTGCGGGTGACGAAAACGAGGCAGGATGTGCGACGTGAAGGGAGCAAGGGCGGCGGCGTGGGCTGGCGAGCAAGGGGGCGGCGCTAAACCCTAGCCAAACCCTAAACCCTAATTTCGAATTTGGGGGGAGACCATGAACAGTGTTTTTCGGAAATTATAAAAAAAAAATAAAAAAAAAAACTTTTTCATATATCCGAAAATAGGGTAATTTTTGGGGTTGAAATTGCATTTTAATTTTGGGTCCAAATTGTTTGGAGTCCATAAATTTTTTATGTTATTTTAGATGTTTTATCCGGATAGTATTTTTGAAATAATAAATCATACTACTTAATTTATTAAAAATGTGATTTTAATTTATTAAGTGTAAAATGGAGATTTTACAATTAGTTGAAAATTTAATTAATTGAAAATTGAATGAAAATGTTTCATTTAATTTATTAATTTTATTTTTACTAATATTATGATTTGAGGTAAAATAGTGATTTTACCAGTTAATTGATAATTTAATTAATTAGAAATTAAATGAAAGTATTTCATTTAGTTTGTTAATTTATTTTCGATTAATATGATTTAAAGGTAAAATAGAGGTTTTACCAATTAATTGAAATTTAATTAATTAGAAATTAAATAAAATGGTTTTATTTAATTTATTAATTTTATTTTCAATTAATGATGCGATTAGTGGGAAACGATAGAATAAATTAATTATTGCGCTCTAATTACATATGATGTAATTAGTACAATTACATATGATGTAATTGTTTAGTTTAATGTTTAATTACATATATTGTGATTGCATGATGGATGATTACGGGCATTGACCAATGTGTTTAGGTGAATGTTTAGGTTTTTATTGTTTCATTATTATTGTGATTTTTGTATCGGGCCTGCGAGCCTGCTCTCTCTATTTTCTGATGTATCCCACCCCGGATTTGTATCCCTATTCTCTTGTTTGCACGATTTTAATGTAAAATCATTAGAATTAGTGGGAGATCGAGATTGAAGATGGAGCACCAAGAATCAAGACATGTATAATGGAAGCAAAATGTAATAGGATTGCATTACATACCTGCATCACCTTAGACAGACTTGTGATCCATGTATGGCTCACGTGGATCAATTAGGAAAAGGCCGTAATCGTCCATATTTATTTTTATTATGCATATGATGTATGATAAATGTTTGTTTGTATGTTTTATTAATACATATGACTGCATGAATAAAACATAGTTGCATGAATCCGGCAAACAAACAAACAAGTACTTGATGAGATTTTAAAATATTATTAAATCCCTCTTTTGAATATGATTCAAAAATTTTTAATATCAAACTGTAAAGGGAGCTCAAAGGAGTTTGTTGCTTCCTGTCTTCCATCAACAGTTAAGCCATGAGACGCTACTTGTGTCAGGTGTCTTGTCTCACCCTCGTGGGGGGCATCTGGCATGGGAAAGCTGTGTGTTTAACTGCCACTTAATTATGGATAGGGTTCTGTTAACCTTTAAGATTACTCACCCCTCGTGGGGTCTTATTGGCGAACATTACCATCCGTGGGATGGGTTAGTTTGACGTGAGAAGGCATAATTGGCCTGCCTCCGTAGGGTTATGTCAATCACGAGACGAATATCTTGGGGGTTGCATATGATGCAATTGTGAGCTACCTTTAGTATCATGAGGTCGGCTGGACCCTCGCCCGGGGCTATCATGAGCTAGTTGGACTCCAAGCTCACTAAGAAAATACGATTTTCCGTTCATTTGTCATGAGGGTGACGAATTCAAAAAATTTAGTGGGAGCATTCAATAACTAAAGTCCATAGTTTTTGAATTAATTAATAATCAAACGGTTTGCATGTATTTTCTGTTTATTCTCAGTATTGTGATTGCCGTGAATCCGATTGCATCAATTCTCGATACAAACAAAATAACCGCACCAAATTATTCTGATTGAGTATTAATTTTAAAGTGCTTGCTTCTAAAGGTTGCTATATACCCTTGGTGAGAGCCTCCTGTTGAAGTGTCTCCCGGTTCGTCTCATGAAGAGATCGCCACACTTGAGAAGTGATGGGACGATGATCTCTAGACTAGGTGCTATATGATAGCATCAATGTCACCAATGAGTTTCAACACAGATATGGGAAATTCGTTCACATTGCTGATATTTTCCAACACCTACAAATGTTGTTTGGTGAACAGACGCGATTACTGAGACTCGTGGTTTCAAAAGAACTATTTCATTTCACATGCGAGATGGGGCTTTGGTCTATGAGCATGGTGTAAGAAAAATAACTCTTGTTGAGAAATTGGAAAATCTGAATGTGACAAATCCTCATTAACTGGCTGTAGATTTGATCTTATAGTCAAAATGTTGGAAACTCATGAGTCCTTGATTCAAAAGGAGAAACGTGTTCTTCTTGTCGAATCTTCTTCCAATGGTAGGAAGAGTTCAAGGATAAAGAAGAGGAAGGGAAATGGTTCCCAACCTCAAAAGACGAAAAATGATATAGTAGCAACTAAGAAAGGAGAGGCATCTATGTTTTCACTGCTGGTCACTAGTTTGTAAGGAATACCTAGACTAGAAGTGTTCTAGAAAGGGTATGTTATATATTAAAATTAAATGTTTATATTGGTTCTACTTCTTTGGTATATGATGCCATTTATGCTCGCATTTTTGCAAAGAGTTGCATGTGATTAGAAGAAGTAGAGAGCCCTAGGAAGGTGAAACCTACCTGAGGCTAAGCATTGTAGCAAGAGTTGTTGCAAAGGCTATTTGAAACATTTATTTAATATAAAATCTTGAACTGGTTAGGAACTGATTTGAGCAATTATTTATTTGTTCTAGATTTAATCATGAACATTGTTCCTATTTTGATAGAGAATGATATTCTTTTAAATATGCGAATGTGATTTGCAGTATTTTTAAGAATACATGTTTTATTGAATCTGGTGAACTTATGAATGATTAGTATGATTATATTCAAAGAATATAAAAAGAATGATTAAATCCAACATATATTTAGCATGTGCTGAATGTTCATTGAATTTGATTCATATGGATATATGTTGAGCACTAAATGTTAGTGCAATGGGATGTTGAGTTATCTTAAAGAGAATGTGATTCTCCTTGAGTAACTCTCTAAAGTTACATATTTGTTGAACATAATTCATACCAATGCAGTGACCAAAACTCCATATACGATATGGACTGAAAAATAATCCAAATTTTTTTGAGATTGTTCTGCTTATGTGAAGCAGCCAGTGGGAGATGAGTTGGATAGTTGATCCATCTTATGTTATTTTGTGGAAATTTATATTATCAATTGCAGGCAAATAGTTTGTTTTGCAAGTGCAATCTTTCTAGAGAAAATGTTTCTATTAGAAAGGATGACAAAATAATATAACTTGAAAGGGTTCAAGAACCACAAACCACTAGAAAAGTGAAAACGGTGAAATTAATTTAGTCAATCACAACCTTTGATTTACACACACAAAGGAGATTTGAAAATGTTTCAAGAGCTCCTGATAGAATGAATCTACTCCTTGAAAGTAGTAAAGAAATAGACCATGGATATGATCCTTGGACTTTCAAGGAGGCGATGTCAGGTATTGATTCGAGACATTGGCAAGATGCCATGAAATCTAAAATGGACTCCATGTACTCCAATAAGGTATGGGCCTTAGTAGATCATCTTTGGGAATTGTTCCCATTGGCTGCATGGATTTACAAGTGAAAGCTTGAAGTGGATGGGAAGGTAGTGACCTTCAAAGCTTGACTGGTGAGAAACGATTATTCTCATAGGCAAAGAGTTGTTTATGAGAAAAATTTTCATCGGTTATGATGCTATAGTCTATTTAGATTTTATTAGTTATATCTTTATATTATGAATATGAGATATGAGTAATGGATGTGAACACAACATTTCTCAGTGGTGGCATTGAGGTAGAAATGTAGCAGCCAAATGTGTTTACAACTTCTTGTAGTGAGAAAAATGTTTTCAAACTCCAGAGGTCCATTTATGGGCCTAAGAAGGCATCTCGAAGTTTGAACTTCCGTTTTCATAACATCATCAAAGTGTTTGGTTTTGTTAAAAATCCGGAAGTGACATGTGTGTGCAAAAGGGTTAGTAGGAGCATGGTTACATTTGTGATGCTTTAAGTCGATTATATCATGCTCATTGTGAATGGTATTGGATTAATCAATTAAAGCATGATTATCTACTAATTTCTCCATGTAAGATTGAGAGAAGCGTCATAAGTGCTTAGCATAAGGATCTATAGGGATAGATCTAAAGGATGCTTGAGATCTCTCAATCTACGTACATAAACACTGTGCTAAAAGGCTTTAGCATAGAATAGTCGAAAATGAGTTACTTCATAATATGTCATAGTATTCATCTCTCGAGTCAATGGGTCTTAAGATTGATGAGGAGAGAGAAAAGGTGACATTGGTACCTTATTTCTATTTTTAATAGCATACTGTATGCTATGGTATGTACTTGGCCTGATGTATGTTCTTAGAGTAATGGGCAGACATCAGACAGATCCCGGTGAAGGTCACTGGAAAACTATGAAAATAATCTTCAAGTTCTTATGAAGAACTTATGATATGTTCATGGTTTTTGGATCTGTAAGTGGAGAAATAAAAGTTGAAGGCTAAGCTGCTGCTGGTTTTTTAAATTGGATGTAGATGATACCATATCGATGGTCGGAATTGTATTTAAGCTCAATGATGGTGATGTCTCTTGGAAACGTTCCAAGCAAGACACCACATTGGATTCCACCACTGAAGCTGAATACATTGCAGCATACGATGCAGCAAAGAGGCAGTTTGGATAAGAAATTTAATCCAAGAGTTGGGTGTAATTTCTAGTGCAGTTGACACAGTCTCTGTACTGTGGTAACATTTGAGCTATTATGAATAGCCAAGATCTCATCAGATCCAAATATATATTGAGAAAATACTATCTAATGAGAGAGATGGTAGACGCGACATTATTATCGAGAGAATCGCTTCAACAGAAAAATATAGTGAATCCACTGACAAAGCATTTACAATGATTGGTGTCTGTTAGACATCTTGGGAAGATGGTCTTAAGACACATGAGTAGTTGGCTTTGGGAAAGTGAAAGATATTGTTGTCATACATGATTAAGTAAATCAATAGTTGATTGATTGTACCTGTAATCTTATTATGACAGATCTTTGTTTGAATATTATATATATGGCACTTCTTCATCTGTTTACCCATGCATCTTGATGCATTGATGAAGTCCTTGAGATTGCTATAGTCCATAGAATGTGGTTACGCATATGATGGTGACATGAAATACATTCTCGACTGTGATTTCTAAATGTTCCTGGTCGATGAGCCTTCGAGAATGGGATATCGATATATGCTCGTTAGAGACTGGTATTCATGATGTGTCTATTGTAGTGCGCCGCGTTTCATCGGTGTTGGCTTGGAGAAGTCAGCACACATGATTAGGTGCTCATTAGGAATGAGTTCACTGAACGACCCTACTCGGAATTCTATAAGTGGTTACCATTTGTCAAGTATAGAGTTTCTAGTCATAGTTGTGCACCATTACTCCTCATGACTCGAGGCGTCATTGAGGTCTTGATAGATAGCTGTTTACTTTGATTTAATGACTGATCACGTGTGGGTCATAAAGTCATTATTTTGGGTATTCAGTGATGCTGTCAGAGACCTATGATTGTCGTTGGGGATTCACCACTGGTCTTGATGAACCAGGATGTCCTATGTGTTTTTCTATATATGATTCGAGGGATCTCTGGCCAGAGTGGGTAGTGCTTGTGAAAAACGAGTTTTTCATATACGCACACAAGGAATCATATAACGTGAAACAAATACATAGTTATTGAAATCATAAGGGGTCTCGATCCACCAATGCCCTTGATTCAACTAGGACATATTGAGTGAAAGGAATGTACTGCACGCTAACTATGGCTGACAGGTTCTCGTACGTTGCTAGTCATTTGTATCTAGGTCTTCGTGAAGCGCAGATGCTAGGCGCTACCCATGATCGGTAGGTTGTTGCTGGAATTATATTTCTGTAATTGTCTATTAAAGGAGTTTAATTGACAATGGGGCATTTAGGGTAAGCCCAAAGAAGTTGCTTGACTTCTAAAATCACAAAGGTTGTGATCCTACTGCTATGATACACTTGAGCCTCGTTGGGTCACAATCAACCGGCCGCCGATCTATTGATGAGAATTGAGACTTAAATGTTAAGTGCTCAAATTGAGTGATTTAGAAAAGATGAATTTAATTTTTGAAAGCTCCTCCCTTTAGTGGAGTTTCTATATTTGAAAATGTTTCATTTATAGAAAGTTCTAAAATTAAAACGTTTGATATATTTATGTCTCATAATTATGTACATTAGTAGTACATCAAGTTATTCAATTGGATTGAGTTACTTGGATTATGAGTTTGGAGTTTTGTGTTGGCTTTTGGGCAAGTGGGAGATTGTTAGCATAAATGCCCAGCAAGCCAAACGTTGGCCCGATGGGCTTTATGGACCCAAGCCCAATTAGTTAAATCAATAACACTATAAATATAACATTCATCTTTAGGGTTGAGTTAGACCATTCAATACACTTCATCTCATGGAATAGCCGCCATCACACTAGCACTGGTGCGGGCTTGTAGATCTGGTCAGGTTGATTGGACTCGAGGATCACCGCCATCAGATTGATTTCGCTGTTATCGGTAATCCCTTTTCGTGTATTATATTCGATTTATGCATGTTAATATATGAATCAGGCGCGATCGATCCATCCCTGGGTCAGATCTGTTTACTGTATTATTTCCGCTGCGTTTGGATCTGGCGCCGGGGTACGGAAACCCAACAAAGTCGTCAAAGAGTGACTTAGAATGATAAATTTCTACCTTGTCAAGCTCCGAACAGTCACCTCTCGTTCTTTTTTCTACTCATTAAATTATAGTCCTCGATATGGATTGTAGCTCTGGGGCGTTCAGGATGGAGAAATTAAGAAAAGACCAACTTTGCTTATTTTCGTATTGAGTTATTTTTTTGTTGTTTCGGAAAAACAATTTATGGAGCTAAATGTTGGTTTCCTGAGGCAAATACTGAATTACATCGTTGCATGAGATGTCTTAATTCTAGGACTCATTCTCTGCTTTCATCAAGGAAAATCTTATTAGTTTTGCTTGATTATGTCCCAAGGAATTTTTCGCATATGATTCTTGTTACTTGATAATCAACTCGAGACTTATATCATTGATATGAATACTAGCAGTGAATTTTCAACTGTTGAAGGGATTGCAGACCTTACCAAGAAAATGTGTAAATAAAAAAGCTCACAATCTACTCATTGGTTGTATCTTGGGATAGGATTGCCGCATTCCGAAAGTACCGAGAGCGTGGCAAATTCCTCTTAAGGACAAAGTGTATTACACTTGCCTCGATTTGACAAAATGCATCATTTATTTTCATAAACCGCAGACGCAAACAACACTCCACTCATCCATGAAGTCCCCTTACTCATTCTTTTTTTAATGCAACCCTACACTAATTGGGAGGGAGGTGGGAGGTCTCAAACTTTGAGATTTCTTAGCACTCAAAGAAATACATATGATACCACTGGCATACAAAGTCCTCCGCCCCTTGATCGTTCTTGCCTTACGGGAAAGGGAAGAGTCATGTAGGATTCTTTTTTAATGCAATATAATACTAGCTTGATTAAATGGCATTGTAAGCACGTGAATAACACTATCAATTCATGATTGATGGATTATCTTTATTATGAATATTTTTATAGTCATTTTTTGATGAAATTATTTCCTCAAATTTCAAATCTAACTCCTTAATATAGTACATAACAAAGGCTACATAGACAAAAAAAAACTGTAAAATTATTTATAATCAAAGTTTTATCTTTAATCTACATAATTTAAAAATACACAAAAAATATATGAAATAGTACATATGTTAAACTTTTCAACAAAGACGAATAGAAAAATGTATATTTGATGAAAACAGAAAATAGATAATGATATCCCTGGTTCTGGAGGCCCAGTAGGTCTTGAGGGTCCGAACTTTATTTGGGCCATCAGTGGGGGGCCCATTTAGTCAACAAAGAAAGTTCACTGCCCATCCCGGGTTATCCTTGTCGAGCTCTCCGCCCGACCCGGCCCTACCAAGCTTATTGCGGCGCGATCACCTCTGTCCAGCAGCCACTATCGTTTCCGAGCCGGGGTGGCGAGGAAGTACACCAAGAGGCCGGGGAGGTCCGCCATGGAGCATGCCGCCCAAGCTGAGGCGCGGCCCCTCATCAAAGCAGGACGGCCTATCTTTAGCAAGGCAGCCGGGCTGAGGCGCGGTTTCCTCAATAGGTCGGGACGGGCAGTCATTGGACATGATAGGCTAGCTGGGACCACCTAGGGTGGTCCTGTGTACCGGGACTAGGGTTGCAGGAATCGGACACCTATTAAAGCAAAAGCTGGACCTGCTAACCAATCAAAGGGCGGCCAAGCACTGCAGATACGAAAAGCATATTCGCGGACACAGAGAATCAGCAGAGCAAAAGGATCGTACGAAGTAGGCAACAGATGTAGATGGTCCCCCATCTGTGGTCCCCCCTCGGTTTCAGATATTGTCTCCAGAATCCCCGGCAGACCAGAACCCTTGGCATCCCCCCCCCCTATAAAAGGGAGAGAGCCTTCCTCTAAGAAGGGATCCAATCATCGGAGATCCAGGAAGAAAAACGAGAGGATCCTCCGGATTCCGGCCCCAATTGCGACTCCGCAAAACAACACATACTTTCCCATACATAAATTCATTTGTTACCAACGCGAACCAAAAGGAGGGGTAACAAATTGGCGCCGTCTGTGGGAAAATTTGAGCAAGAGACGTTGATGCGATGGTAAGAACAAGGAGAACGGAAGCAGAGGAAAATCGAGAGCACCACGCCTCCACCAATGGCGAGGAGCAGCCACTGCCCGGGGTAAACATGACAGTGGGAGCTTTGACACTGGAGCAGCTCACAAGACTGATTGCAGTTACGGTGGAGCAAACCATGAGGAAAAAGGAAGGTCCGTCCGAGGGCGTGCACGGGGAAAGCTCCCAGCAGATGAAGGATCCCGAACAAGGAGCAACTTCCCGGCCTAAAGTGACTGCTGTTCCGGATCTGGAGGGCCAGGTGGAAGAGCTGAAGGACGAGGTCCAGAGGATGAAGAGAGGGATGGGGGGTACCTCTGTCAGGAGGGGAACCCCTTTCTCGGGTGAAATAGTCAACGAGGAACTCCCAAATAACTTCCGACCCCCCAATGCGGGGGAATATGACGGGAGCACGGACCCAGAGGAACACCTGGGCAGGTTCGAAAATGCTGCCATGCTACATTGTTACTCGGATCGCCTTAAGTGCAAGGTGTTCCTAACCACTTTGGTGAGGTCGGCCCAGAAGTGGTTCAATCAGTTGGAGCCGGGCTCCATTACTTCCTTCGCCGGATTTAGCTCCGCGTTCTTGCATCAGTATGCCAGCAGCAAGCGGTATAAGAAGACCTCTCTGAGCTTGTTCGAGATGAGGCAGGCCGAGGATGAGTCGTTGCGGGAGTATATCAAAAACTTCAATACTGTGATACTCGAAATACCGGCCTGCCCGGCGGAAATCCTGATCAGCGCCTTCACCCAAGGCCTGAGAGGAGGAGACTTCTTCCGATCATTGGTAAAGAAGCCTCCTGTTACCTATGATGATCTGCTCACCCGAGCGGAGAAGTACATCAACGTGGAGGAGGCCCAGCAACTGAGGAGGAAGGAAGTGCGGAGGACTGGGGAAAAACGGATCAACCAGGGCGAGAAGAGGCCAGTGGAAGGGGCACAGCTCGGTCGATTTTCCCATTATACGCCGCTGAAGGTCTCCAAGGAGGAGGCCGTCCGCATATGTGAAGACAAACAGGTGTTGCAAAAGCCGGCACCAGCTAGTGTGGAGCCGAGCAAGGAGGCCCCGGAGAAATACTGCATCTTCCACCAAGCGACTGGGCACACCACACAAGATTGCCATCGTTTGGATGAGGAGCTCGAGAAGGCAATACAGAACAGTTCCCAGTTCAAGCAGTTGTTGTCCCGACCCGTCCCACCAGGGGATAATCTTCCTCGGGGAAGGGGTCGAGGACCGTCATGGACGAGAGGGAGAGGGGGACGGACCAACTTCCGTCCTCCGTTCCGTGGTAGAGGACGTGCTCGAGGACCCCCAAGGAGCTTAAATGACGTCAACCCTACCCGCGCTGACTCCCCAAAGCGGGGAGTCATAAACATGATCTCGGGCGAGACAACGGATGGGGATTCCAACAGGGCTAGGAAGGCTGTCAGCAGGAGAGAGACCCTGAGTGTAGGAGGGATTTGTGGAGCCGAGGAGGAGGTGGTTGTCAGTTTTGGGCCGCATGATCTGGAGAACATTTGCACACCCCATAACGATGCCCTGGTCATACGGGCCACTGTTGCCAATTATGAGGTTGGGAGGGTGTTTGTAGACACAGGTAGTTCCGTGAACGTGTTGTTTGATGAAGCTTTTCGGCAGATGGACTTAGGAGGGTATCAACTCGAGCCAATCAACACCCCACTATTTGGCTTCGCTGGGCACACCGTGTACCCCCTCGGTCAGATTTCCCTGCCCCTTTCCCTGGGAGGTAAAGAAGATCGGAAAACCAGGCTGGTCACATTCACCATTGTGGCGGCCTCATCTTCATACAACATCGTTCTGGGGAGGCCAGCTATGAACGAATTCAGGGCTGTGGCCTCCACCTTCCACCAAAAGATCAAGTTCCCTGTAGGAAAAAGAGTGGGGGAAGTTAGGGGAGACCAGCCCTCATCCAAGAAATGCTACGCGGAAACTGTGAAGTTAGAGGTGAAAAGATCCCGAAGGGGCGGTGATGAAGGACGGGAGGATAGGGGGGTGCAGATGGTGCAGGAGGTGCAGGCGATGAGGGACGGAGAAGAGGAAATTATATTAGTCCCAGGACAGCCCGATAAAACCACAAGAGTAGCGGCTGACCTAGACAGCGTCCTGAAACACGACTTGTCGAATTGCCTGTCCAAGCATGCCGGAATATTCGCCTGGTCCCCGACCGAGCTGACAGGGGTGTTGCCCTCTGTAGCCCAGCACCGGTTAAATGTCAATCCAGAAGTAAAAGTAACCCGGCAAAAGAAGAGGCATTTTGGACCAGATAAAGACAGAATTATCCGAGCCGAGGTTAAGACCTTGCTGAGGGCCGGACAGATAAGGGAGGTACAATTCCCCACTTGGTTGTCAAACGTGGTTTTGGTTCCCAAGTCGGCGGGAAAATGGAGGATGTGCATCGACTTTCGTAATTTGAACAAAGCCTGTCCCAAGGACTGTTATCCCCTACCTCGGATCGATCAGCTGGTGGACTCCACCTCGGGGTATGAGCTGTTAAGTTTCATGGACGCGTACCAAGGATATCACCAAATACCCTTGGCGAAAGAGGACCAAGATAAGGTCAGTTTTATCACGTCGGATGGAACATTCTGCTATGTGGTCATGCCCTTTGGCCTCAAGAACGCCGGGGCCACATACCAGAGGTTGATGGACAAAGTGTTCGAAAACCAGGCGGGAAGGAACATTGAGGTTTATGTGGATGACATCTTGGTAAAATCTAAAGGCCAGGCAGACCTACTGCCCGACTTAGAGGAAACTTTTGCCACACTAAGCAGGTTTGGTCTGAAATTAAATCCAGCTAAGTGCGTATTTGGTGTGAAGAGCGGTAAATTCTTGGGTTTCATGGTAACAGAGAGGGGAATCGAGGTCAACCCGGAAAAAGTTAGAGCAATTCAAGAAATGACCTCACCTCGCAGCATAAAAGAGGTGCAAAAACTGACAGGGAGGATTGCGTCCTTAGCTCGTTTTATTTCTAGGTCAGCTCATAGGAGTTACCCTTTCTTCCGAGTGCTAAGAAAGGCGAAAAAGTTCGCTTGGGACGACGAGTGCGAGGAAGCTTTCTCTGACCTGAAGAAGCACTTAGCTGAGCTACCAGTCCTGGTAAAGCCGGAGCCCGGCGAGAGGTTATGGATCTACTTGTCTGCTACAGAAAGCGCTGTTAGCTCGGTACTGATAAAACAAGACGGTACGGACCAGAGGCCGGTGTACTATGTCAGCCATGCACTGAAAGGGGCGGAACTCAGATACCCAGAGGTCGAAAAATTGGCATTAGCTTTGGTCCTAACCGCAAGGAGGCTGAGACCCTACTTTTTGTCACACCCCATCTCAGTGCTAACCAACAGCCCCATGGGGAGGATAATGACCCAGCCTGATGTATCGGGTAGATTGGTGAAATGGACAATCGAGCTCGGCGAGTACGACGTAACCTACCAACCTCGGTCATCCATCAAAGCCCAGGCTTTATCAGATTTCATCGCGGAAATGATAGAGGTTGAAGCTGAGGAGCCCTGGAAGGTGTACGTGGATGGAGCAGCTAACAGTGAAGGCAGTGGAGTGGGGATTGTTCTGATATCCCCCGCGGGTGAGAAAATGAAGGTCATTATCAGATTAGACTTCCGGGCTTCTAATAATGAAGCAGAGTACGAGGCTATACTGATCGGGCTGAGGTTGGCAAAAGAGGTCGGTGCCAGCCGAGTGATCCTTCACTCGGACTCCCAGCTGGCCACTCAGCAGGTGAAAGGGAATTACGAAGCCAAAAGCGAGAAGATGATAGAATACTTGAAGGCTATACAGGAGATGTCAGAAAGTTTCGTGGAATGGAGCATAGTGCAGATCCCTAGGGAGGATAATCAGGAGGCCGATGAGCTCTCCAAGTGGTCAACATCCCTGGTTCCTTTGTCGCAGAGGGAGTACATATTTCAGACAGAGTTGATTCCGGCAGCTCGGCCCGTCACCGAGGCCCCCGAGGTGTTGGGTTGGATGGCCCCGATTTTGAACTACTTGAAAAAGCTGGAAGTACCCGCTGATAAGAACCAAGCCCGACGGTTAAAGAGGCACGCATTCCGTTTTGTTCTGATAGAGGATGTGTTATATAAGAGGTCATTTGCCGGACCCCTCCTCCGATGTCTCAACTCGGAAGAAGCAGAATATGTGCTCAGAGAAATTCACGAGGGATGCTGCGGGGACCATCTCGGGGGGTTGGCTCTGGCCAGAAAGACTCTCCTTGCTGGGTATTTCTGGCCTACCCTGAGGAATGACGCGATCAGGACTGTAGTCACTTGTGAGGGTTGTCAGAGGAACAGTAAGTTCCAGTCAAGGCCAGCAAACCTCATGAAAGCGGTAACGTCGGCCTGTCCTTTCGATAAATGGGGCCTGGATATCGTGGGACCTTTCCCGGTGGCCCCGAAGCAAAAGAAATTTCTGTTGGTGGCTGTAGATTATTTCTCGAAATGGGTCGAGGCCGAGCCTTTAGCCAAGATCGCCGAGGAGAATGTGCTGGACTTTCTGTGGAAGAATATAGTTTGCCGCTTTGGAGTACCCAGGAAATTAATCTCAGACAATGGGAGGCAGTTCCAGGGGCAGAGGTTAATGGCTTGGTGCAAGGAAATGAAGATCGAACAAGCCTTTACATCAGTAGGTTATCCACAGAGCAACGGGCAGACAGAGGTCACCAACCGATCAATTGTGCAAGCTTTGAAGGCCAGACTGTACGGGGTTGGCAAAGACTGGGTGGACGAGTTACCAAGTGTGTTGTGGGCTTACAGAACGACAGCTCGCGTCCCAACTGGAGAAACGCCTTTCAGCATGGTATATGGAACGGAGGCCGTGCTACCAGCTGAGGTTGGAAAGACCTCTGCCAGGGTCCAGGCATATGATGACGACAATGAGGGAAGCCGGGCTCTGGACCTGGATCTGATCTATGAGAAACAGGAAAGGGCGGCTATAAGGATGGAGGCTTACCGCAGCAAGATAATCAGGGCCTACAACAAAAGGGTGGTACCCCGAAATTTTCAGGTAGGGGACCTCGTCCTCAAAAAGGTCAACCCAGCAGGGGAGGTAAGAAAGCTTGACCCCCGATGGGAGGGACCATACAAAGTAGTCCAGAAGCTGAGTTCCGGGTCGTACTACTTGGAGGAGGACGGAGGCCGACGCCTAAAGAGACCTTGGAATGCATATCACCTCAGAAAATATTATTCCTAGGCATTTTGTTGTTATTTCAATTCAATGTACGAACGCTGTTATTTAATGAATTTTTCCTTTAAACCTCTTGTCCGAAATTAAAAATGCAGGTCCGCCCTGCATGCTAAAGCCCAGGTGAATGAGGCCCTGGCAACAATTAAAAGTGCAGGTCATCCCTGTCACTAAAGCCCAGGTGTATGAGGCCCTGGCAACAATTAAAAGCACAGGTCCGCCCTGCATGCTAAAGCCCAGGTGAATGAGGCCCTGGCAACAATTAAAAGCACAGGTCCGCCCTGCATGCTAAAGCCCAGGTGTATGAGGCCCTGGCACAAATTAAAAGTGCAGGTCATCCCTGTCACTAAAGCCCAGGTGTATGAGGCCCTGGCACAAATTAAAAGTGCAGGTCATCCCTGTCACTAAAGCCCAGGTGTATGAGGCCCTGGCACAATTAAAAGCACAGGTCCGCCCTGCATGCTAAAGCCCAGGTGTATGAGGCCCTGGCAACAATTAAAAGCACAGGTCCGCCCTGCATGCTAAAGCCCAGGTGTATGAGGCCCTGGCACAAATTAAAAGTGCAGGTCATCCCTGTCACTAAAGCCCAGGTGTATGAGGCCCTGGCAACAATTAAAAGCACAGGTCCGCCCTGCATGCTAAAGCCCAGGTGTATGAGGCCCTGGCACAAATTAAAAGTGCAGGTCATCCCTGTCACTAAAGCCCAGGTGTATGAGGCCCTGGCACAAATTAAAAGTGCAGGTCATCCCTGTCACTAAAGCCCAGGTGTATGAGGCCCTGGCACAATTAAAAGCACAGGTCCGCCCTGCATGCTAAAGCCCAGGTGTATGAGGCCCTGGCAACAATTAAAAGCACAGGTCCGCCCTGCATGCTAAAGCCCAGGTGTATGAGGCCCTGGCACAAATTAAAAGTGCAGGTCATCCCTGTCACTAAAGCCCAGGTGTATGAGGCCCTGGCAACAATTAAAAGCACAGGTCCGCCCTGCATGCTAAAGCCCAGGTGTATGAGGCCCTGGCACAAATTAAAAGTGCAGGTCATCCCTGTCACTAAAGCCCAGGTGTATGAGGCCCTGGCACAAATTAAAAGTGCAGGTCATCCCTGTCACTAAAGCCCAGGTGTATGAGGCCCTGGCACCAATTTAAAGCACAGGTCCGCCCTGCATGCTAAAGCCCAGGTGTATGAGGCCCTGGCACCAATTTAAAGTGCAGGTCCTCTTTGCCTCATAAAGCTCGGGTGTAGGAGCGCGGGTCAGGAGGACATCATCTGCTTGGAAATAATTATTCCCTGAGGTCGGGTCGGATTGATCCTTTGTGCATCTTGGAGTATGTGGATTAACAGGTTAGCACTGTTTTAAGATTTAATTTTGTTAGAATTATGTTAGTCGCGGTTACACGAAGGCGCTATGCGGCATCCAGTTCTGCCCGGGGAATTATGTTTAAGTTGTATTGTTTGGATCAATCCCAATGTGAAATCACGGGTTGGCTCGGCTGATATAAGGGGTCGGGACGCTCGTAAAATTGCGAGAAACCAATTCCTAACAAGTCAAGGCAATCAAAATTCAAAATGACTTCAGTACAAAGGGGTGCCTCCGAGGCACATTAAAAAAAAAAAAAAAAAAAAAAAAAAAAAAAAAAAGAGATACAACGGTTAAGTCAAAAGCAGTTCAGACTACTTGATGAAGTCGGGGGGGATGCTGGCAATGATGGCATTAAGGTCCAGGAAGTCGTCAGGGTCCTGGTCACTGGGCGGGAAGCCCTGGGCTTTGAACTGGCCCTTGCACCCCTCGAAGCCGAGGTCCAGAAACTTAAAAGCCTTGGAGGCCAGCATGCTCGTAAATTCCTCCGACTTAATAAAGGCTTCGCGTCGGTCTGATTCACCTGCTACATAGGACTCCAACTCGGACCTAACCTTTTCAAACTCAGCCCCGACATGGGAAAGTTCTCGCTCCTTCCCGGCCAGAGCAACACGGAGCTGTTCTGCCTCCGCTCGAAGTCGGGTCATCGAGGCCCTATAAGACTCCAGTTCGGCAGCGTCCGCCTCGGATTTAGCTCTAGCATTCTCAGCTTCTGACTTTGCCTCCCGAGCTGTTTTCTTTGCGTCTCTTGCTGATTGGCCGTAGTTTGCACCCCGGCGAAGGCTCTCGCACATCATCACTAGGCCCTGCAGAGAAAAGGGGGAGAGGGACTCAGCAAAAAAAAAAAAAAAAAAAAAAAAAAAAAAAAAAAAAAAAAAAAAAAAAAAAAACTTACTGATAGGGCCCGGGATACACCTTCCTCTGCTAGGGGTTTCCACCTCAGCTCGGACAAGACTTGCTGATCAGCGGAGGAGGTCAGACACTCGACAATCCGGGCGGACAGACCTGAAGGGGCAGAGTTGATAAGGCTGACATCTCGGGTATAGCCCACTGGTACCCCTGGTGAACCCGGGTCGGCAGGAGCGACTGATAGATGACTGGGGGGGGAAGCAGGTGGGGTGTCGATCTCATGAATAACCGGGGAGGTAGCCACCTCTTCCCGCGTCCGGACCCTAGCTGCACCTCCGTCCCTTTTTCTTTTCCTCAGGCCTGTCTCCAACCCAACCTCCTCGGCGCGAGGAGGGCTGGCCACTGGAAACGGGTGGTTTGGGGGAGCATCGGGCGCACTGGGGGGTTGGCTCGAAGGGCCCGCCCCGGCCGCACCTTTCCCGGCCTTTTTCTGAGACGCCATGGTGGACAGTAGCTGCTGGAGAGACATGTTATCTACAAGACAAAAGATTCAGCTCAGACAAAAATAAAAAATAATAACTATAAATGTATATATTTAAATATCATAAGCGGGGCCGGGGAGGAAGAACGTACCACCAGGGACGTCTGGATAGGAGCTCAGCCCAAAACGCCTGAGTACGTCCTCCCTGATTAGGGCAGCTGAATCAAAACGCCGACCCCCAAGGGTTGAGATAACCGTTTGGAAGAACACGTCATCTTTGTATTTTTTGGGCAGAGGTCGAGGGGTAGGTAGGGTATCTCGCCAGGCCATTGGACAAGCCCAGCGTCGTGGTGGTTTGACAAAAAAGAAGCTCTGTTTCCATCCCTTACGGGAGCTCGGGATGTTGTTTAGAAATTTGTAAAAGGTCCGGGCACCAAAGTAAAACGCCCCGGGAGAGGGGGTTTTCTTAACTTGGAAAAAATAATTAAGAAGGGTAGGGGAGAAAGGCAGACCCAAGGATCGGAAGAGGGCAATGACAGATACTAGGCTCTGGTAGGAATTGGGGGTGAGCTGGCTCAGAGAGACGCAGTGATAGTGGGAGAACTCCTGGAAGGGAAGGGGGATAGGAAAGCGGAGTCCGCTTTTAAGCTGCTCGAGGAAGAAGGGAAAGTACTCGGGCGGGGGGAGGTGCGGACGCTCACCAGCCCTAGGGACCCGTACGTCGTGATCTGGGGGGATAAACCACGTGCGGAGAAGGTGCTCGGCCTCAGGGGAAACACACGAGTCGAGGATCTCGTACCAAGGAAGTCCGGCCTGGGCCAGGCTCCTCGGATCGAGAACCTCGAAGGTGGGGAGACTAGGGTCAAATACCCTAGGAGGGACTTGTCGGAGGGGCACCACCTCGGGAATGTCCCCCTCAGGAGCATCTGACCTCCGACCCGAGGGACTGGGTAGATCAGACCCCTCGGCCTCCTCGTCCCCCCCTCGAAAGAGGGCACCGGAAGTGGAAGAAGTAGAGTGCGACATTAACACAAAGGAAGGCAGAGCTGACTTACAGGGTTTTTGGGAGAGGCAATTGATCCGACCTAGAGCGCAAATGGGGAAAATGACTCGAGAGCCTCAATTTATAGAAGATGTGGCTCGTGGGCCGAGGAAAGCCTGGCCCAAACCAACGATGCAGATGAAGGGAGATGAACGGTCGGAGCACCAGATACGGGCACGTGGCCTGACGGCTTACTAGGGTTTGGTACGGGATAGCTGTCACCCCGAGGCCAGAAGTTGTCTAGTCAAAGGACCGGGGGTCAAGAACCAATAAAGTTCGCCACAAGCCCATTAGTCGAGGCAGCGCTGCACTAGCTCGACTAGAGGGGGATACTGATGATATCCCTGGTTCTGGAGGCCCAGTAGGTCTTGAGGGTCCGAACTTTATTTGGGCCATCAGTGGGGGGCCCATTTAGTCAACAAAGAAAGTTCACTGCCCATCCCGGGTTATCCTTGTCGAGCTCTCCGCCCGACCCGGCCCTACCAAGCTTATTGCGGCGCGATCACCTCTGTCCAGCAGCCACTATCGTTTCCGAGCCGGGGTGGCGAGGAAGTACACCAAGAGGCCGGGGAGGTCCGCCATGGAGCATGCCGCCCAAGCTGAGGCGCGGCCCCTCATCAAAGCAGGACGGCCTATCTTTAGCAAGGCAGCCGGGCTGAGGCGCGGTTTCCTCAATAGGTCGGGACGGGCAGTCATTGGACATGATAGGCTAGCTGGGACCACCTAGGGTGGTCCTGTGTACCGGGACTAGGGTTGCAGGAATCGGACACCTATTAAAGCAAAAGCTGGACCTGCTAACCAATCAAAGGGCGGCCAAGCACTGCAGATACGAAAAGCATATTCGCGGACACAGAGAATCAGCAGAGCAAAAGGATCGTACGAAGTAGGCAACAGATGTAGATGGTCCCCCATCTGTGGTCCCCCCTCGGTTTCAGATATTGTCTCCAGAATCCCCGGCAGACCAGAACCCTTGGCATCCCCCCCCCCTATAAAAGGGAGAGAGCCTTCCTCTAAGAAGGGATCCAATCATCGGAGATCCAGGAAGAAAAACGAGAGGATCCTCCGGATTCCGGCCCCAATTGCGACTCCGCAAAACAACACATACTTTCCCATACATAAATTCATTTGTTACCAACGCGAACCAAAAGGAGGGGTAACAGATAAATTATTGGCTTTGTTTACCTGGATAACAATATTGATTCAATAAAACATGCTATAATGAGAGATCCAAAGTAATTATTATTGTTTTAAGTTATATAAAAGTTAATAATTGTCATAGCATAATTCTATTAATCAATTAAACAAATTATTTTCATATATCGCTTTTTGATTTATATGGATGTAGAGCCATTTTGTTTTTTCTCAGTTGGAAAACAAAGCCGATCATCCTCTACGGGGTAGAGCGACAAAAAAATTGAGAATTCAAAAGGAGATCCCAACTCAAAATTAATGTTTTGATAAAAGAAATAAAAATCATAAGTAATAATAATTTTTTCTATAATTCCATAAATAGTATTGATTCAATATTATAATATTGGAGTTTTCCGGTTACTACGGCGGTTTAATTTGTACTTTGCAAGTTTCATTTTGCCACTACAATCAATTTTTAATTTATTTGAATTTCTCCTTATTCAATGTATTTATTTTTCCAATTGCCAATATATTTTTAGTTTACGACTTTTTAGAGTTGCTCTTTTGTCCCAAGTATTTTGCGTTTAAATTAATTCAATATATTATTTTAAATAATTCATTTAAGAGTATTGAAACTTGTATTTTAATTTCATTATAATATTTTCTTGAATTAATTAAATTCTGTGCGATTTTTCGTTAATTTACCTTTTTGTTTTTCACTTTCTTGTTCATATTAAATAAGTCTAGCTTATGAATATCTTTCTAATTTTTTAAGTGGTGCATTCTAACTTGATTAACATTTAAATTCTTATACATAATTTATGACACTAAATACATTTTATTATATTTATTACAATTATTATTATTTACTACTATTATTATTAATTCAGTAATTATTATTATTTAGCAATTAGTATGTGCGATTTAAAATAATAATTTTGTAACTTAAAAGTGGTTTAAGATGGCAAAATGTACAAGTGTGAGAGTATTCTATCATTAATTGTGGGAGAGAAAAATTGAGAGTTACGGTAGTAGAATAGACTCAGTAAAGTTTGTAGTTATGAGAGTGAAATAGGCATAATCAATTATAATGTAATGTCATATTAGTATTACAACTAATATTGTTGATGATGGGTAATTTAATATATCAAAACATTTTAAGCTTCAATTTAAATAAAATGTGAATCTTATTATGTTTTTACCATGTTAAAATTCCTTTTTTTACTTGAATTTCGGTTGACAATTTTTGGATATAGGTTTGCATGTAGATTTGTAAAGGTTATAATTATAATGATTTGACTATCTAATCTTGAGGATATATGAATTACATTTGAGAACAATTAATGACAAATTAAAATTGTATTGATGGGCATGTTAAAAAGAGATTAAAAAAAAAAAAGAGTAACGAAAACATTGTTGGTGAGTACGGTTCCTAATACAATACAATTCATTTCCTTGATTGAATAGTATTAAAACATTATTATTAAAATTATAATAAAGTATTTAAAATATTTTAGCGACAATAAATTGCACAATCAATTTTGAGAGGGATGAGAAATTGAAAATTATAATGTGAAATAGACTCAATTATAGTGGAAGTTATGGGAGGGACAGACTATGGATTAAGGGTTTATTTGGTTTTTTCACAATTGGAAAACATCAAAGGCAATATATATTAATGACAATAATATTTTTACAAATTGTAGGCTTTGGAATCTGACCAAATAATATAATTGGTATTAGTTTTTGGGTATTAATTCCCGAAGATGGGGTATCAAACCTTCATGCAATTCATATGCCATAGATCATCATGTCTGAAACATCACTTCTATTACATTGCCACAAGCACTTCACGTGAACTCATGCGCTTATCTAGAACAATATTACATTTTCACCATCGAAAATCTTGCGTGAGAGAAAGCTCGAGCTGTGAGGTATGGCCTCGATCCAGGCATGTTCCTCCTGAATAACCAAATCAAGGTCTTCACAAGTTTTGGTCTTGTTGCTGAAATAGAACAGTGGCATTATTATAATTAAGTAAGATGTCACCGTCTTTAAAAGCTTTGATAGGATGAATTGATTCGTAAAAAAAACCAACAAAGTCTTGTGGCAATAACAAGTTGCTTAGTCCAAGATTCCTCCACCCCATATTCTTTCATCACCCAAATAACAATAGTATCTGCATCTTGCGAGCTATTGCTACGAAACACAAGCAATCATCCAAAATTCCCAAGGTTCCAAAAGATGGTGTATCTAGTGGTGGTGGAGGTGGAGAAAAGGGCTTAAATGACTCAGTTTCAAGATCGAAACAAGAAATTAACATGTTGGCGGAGTTGCGCCATTCTTGTAACCCATGAAGATTTCCATTCAGGAACAAGCTAAAGGAAGTGTAAGAATGTCCAAATGGCTCGCCTGGTTGAATGTTTCTCCATACTGTATATACAAAACATTCATAGTTTTGAATTGAGTGTGGCGCTTTTTGGTGATCACATGAATGTCTATGGACATTCCTAACCACCTTGTATTGGCCACTAACCATGCTTATCCCAAATCCATACTCAGAAATGTCGGGATATTCGACAATGCCTTCAATCCTGGGAAGAGCAATATAGTCACGTGAGATTGGATTGCATAGGTATAGAGTATCATACAGTTGGCTACTATACCCCTGCAGGTAAAGAATATCGTTAATCGAACCACTAATCCAAAATTTGGAATCAGAGAAACCAATAGACCCGCTGGGGTCAAATTTCCGCATTGTAGTGAAGATTGTGGTGTTGAAGCTCGAATTCATCTTCAATTTCGAATATTTGGCATAAATCTCCGTTCATATCAAATTGACGGATAACTAGGCCAGGGGTCTATAAAGAGAGATGGGATGCGGCAAACCCAGGAATAGAGAGTAGGTTGAGTAACTGATTGCAAATGCATTTGCAACTTAGTATGGTTCGGATGGGAAGTCTTGAGAGAATATTGATGATGATTTCAGATGGTAGATTAATCAAGAATGGACTTCTACACCTCATTGGATTCATTTTTGAGCTTACAATTAAATGGCTATGCATAGAATCATTTGCAAATCGTTGCTCTATTATATATATTGCTGGATGTGTAAGAAAAGATGGAAGTGAGATGAGACTTTTCAGTGGCGTACTTTGCAATCTTCAAGACTTGGAACTTGAAATTTTGAAATGGTCTTAAGGTTGAAACTTTCTCTTGTGGTTATTATATATTTTTGAAGGATTAAATATACCTGACCACAACATCAACATGAGACCATTTTTCAAGCTATCAATATCTCATTCTTCTAAAGCATTTCCACCTAACACCCAAAATAACCTTGTCAAACAATCCAAACCTTCAAAATCCATCTTGATTGCATCAATCAAATTACAAAATTAGAATATTAGTTAGGAAAGTTAAAATTATTGAAATAAATTTTCTAATCATTTATTTCAATTAACTTCAAAATTATTTTTGAAAATTTATATTTGATCTTCAAATTTTAGCTTTTTACTGAGAGGCTTCTCCCTCAACAAAGAAACACATAAAACGTGAAATATATATCATTTTCCAAGAGTTGTGGCCAGATTCACACAGAATTACGAACTCCCCAGCAAAACATACAAGATTTATACACACTTAAACTGTAGTCTGTAGAGTTTTACCAAAAACCAGGGCAAAGAAAAATGATCTGTGCTCATTTTTTTATTCTCGCAACATCCATTTTTCTTGTCTGGAGATTGAACAAGTCTGCAATATCTGCAGCTGTGCTACATTCTTCAGCCTTTCTATCAGATACAGATCGAATAAATCTTGGAAACCTGACTGATATACCGCGAGATGGATGGACTAAACCAATGGCAGCATGATGTACAGGTGACAGAGTGAAGTCAGCACCCCTTATTTGCCACACAATTTCGGCACAAAACCAAACGTCAGGTACCTCAGAAGTTTGATAGTATGGTGGCTTTTTGGATAGGATTGTGTCACCGGAAAAGAACTCTTTCATCTACAAAATTCAACCAGAACTACCAGTGCATATGTTGTAATAATTGTGGTGTATGCAGGAATAAGTATTTGACCTCAACACCCTACATGCCCTTTGGGTGCAATGGCATAGATTTTTTTATACAAGCATTTGCTAGTTTTGATTAAAAAAGGAAAAGGAATTAGCCTAAAGAAAAGCATTTTATAGACCAAAAATTTTGAAGTGCCATTTTGAGAAAAAGGCAGAAGCAATGCTATGTTTGGATAAAGCAGTATTTTTTTTCTAACGTTACAAGCATTCTCTTCCTATAGTACCAATCAAATACTAACTTGAATGTACCTCTGTATAGAAAGAGTCTGAAAATCCAGACATGACGCGGCAAACACTCTGAAATTCCTCAGTGTCAGGATTATAACAGGCCATCAGGAATGGACTAAACCTAAAAATAAGAAATTTATGATAAAAAATGCAGAGCAACTGAGTAATTATGATGTGTTTAAACCACGATATTCTAAAAGAATTCTGTAACTTTAATAAGGGGAAACAACTGGATTCAAACACAGCCTGAAGTTTTTACCATCCTGCTTTTCTTCCATTTCCATACCAACCACCAATGGGAACCAAGTCCAAGGAATCACTTAGTCCTTCAACATAATCTCTCTTGACCTGCCAAAGAAATAGAGATTTTTCTTACAAAATATAGAATCCCCATTTCCTAACTTAAGAATATCTTGATCTTATAATATAATATCACCTTCAACCAAGAATCAGAACGCTTTGATGGAGTGTATCCAGCATCAACATCAAGAGATTTAACCACGATGCCTTCACATGATGCACGGATGGCATTGTGAAGAATACCATTCATCTTATTCAACGTGTCTTTGTTATTTACATCAGCATCTCGGGATTTCACCTACAAGACTTGGATGAATTCAATATGGCAATAGCATATTTGGCATTCTTTTCATTCATTTAACAAGGAGAAAAAAAGGCTTACCGTCATTTCTGTTGCAAACTCCAAGTAACCTGGTTTTGTTTCTCCGAACAAATTTTTCAAATCTGATTTACCAAGGAAATGTAAATCAGACTAAAAGCTGATATAAATCAGGAAATAATTATATATCTTGGCAGGGCATACATTGTCGTCTTTCACGCAGAGGTAGATCCAATAACCTGCAAAGAATGATGCAGCCGTGCAGGAGTATAAGAATGTAGGAAAGCTATAGAAAAAATATATATAAGCAAGCCATCGTGGATCAAGTGTTTAAATACAATGCATTTTAAACCATGGAAAGCACATATACTGAAGTGGTCAAACATCTTTGCCACTGGTTATGTTATTCAGGTTTAAATATATCTAAAGAAAAATGATCCACAAATATTTAGGAAATAGTAAATATAACTACAAACTTACTGCTTTCCATTTGCAAACATGATGTCAAATAAAAAAATGCATATGTCAACCTGCATGAATAGACAATCTCAGCAATACAGATTCAAAACTTTAATCGAACTATGAAGCTAAATACTCAAGAAGACAATCTTAGTGTCAAACAATGTACTATGTAGGAAGAATCTGGTAAGCAAAAATCCAAGTTAGTTTTTTCTTCTTTTTTCTCAAGGTTTTTTGGGAGGAACATACTTTGTGTAGGACCTAATTCTACAGCAGCATAGGTAGCTCTGATATAATGATTTTCCTTTTCATATTTTTTTTATAGTGACACTCATTTAGTGAATATCCAAACAAACACAATCAACAAGGCCATCCAGGGGTTTGAAGATGATTAAGAATAAAGCAAACAAAAAACAATTTCAAGTCTGTTTCCACCAGTACAGAAACAAGCAAGGAAAACTTTTTAGAACTTATCCATCTAATTAAAAAAATAGAGGTTAGGATTTCAATGTTCTTGACAACTGACAAATCTTACAAGGATTTTTTACATATAAATGAAGAAATGTTCATTAGATATAAAATGTTTAACCATAATCTCTTTAACAAAACATTAATCAAAAGTAAAAAAATGTTACTGAGTCTTAGTGTGGATGTTGTGGTAAAGTGAATGGTCTGCACTTGAAGGAAAGACATATAGGTAAACCTTTATTTTATCAGCATCAATCAGGGATCCTTTACTTCCTCTCTCCCTGGATGACAGTTCTTGAAATGACAAAAGCTTCAAACCGTTCTTTCTATCAACTGCAACCACCTGAAATCAGAAGATTTCACTTTTCCTAATTTCGAGTATAAAAAAAACTCCCACTTCGTTTATACGTGCAGATCATAACAAGTAATATGTGAACCCAAAATTGCAAACAGAAATACTTACGTGCAAGCTGCAAATCATTGTACAGAAAATTGGAGTAATTTTTTTTTTTAAAAAAAGGAAAAAAAGTGAGAGAAATAGTGAGAATCACCTCTGCATCCACAATAAATGAATGCGCTGCATTAGCAGATAAATCGACAACTGTGTTGATTAAATCAGGGAATTTTGATGTGGTTTCATCACCATTCCTCGAAAAAACACGTACAGAACCATCTATTAATCTGTGAATTTGAGCACGTTGGCCATCATACCTGATAAGATACAAGGAAAGAGAAAATGGATAAATCAATCCGACATTGCAATACTTAAATCTAAGACCACAAGTACTAAAATATTCCCAAATATATAGCAGCTTAAACTTTTAGAGGAGCTAATCATTTGATAATACACGAGTTTAATGCTACCGGTCAAATCTCAAATTACAAACACACCCAAGGCAGATTATTATTAAAATCCACCTCAAAAACACCAACAAACTTCAGGGGAAAAAAAAGAAAAAAGAACAAAAGAACAAAAATACTTAAGACCTTTATGATATAATATTAAACTTCACCAGGAACTTACTTATATTCACAAGTAAATGATTTTCCCCGGAAGAGGTTCAGCACCTGAGGAGCTCCATTAGAAATTCTATCATATGATACAAACATAATAGATTAGGTAGAGCTCTAGTGATTATTTTTCACAATATTAGTGATAGAAGTGGTAGCCACATTACTTCGCAAGCATTGGTTTGATTGGTATGCCCGGAATCATTGATAAAGTCGTGGGTGAAAATTCAATCCCTTTTTCGATCAGGGATGGGATAACCAAATCCTGAAAACAAGAAGTAAACATCAGACCACAAACATCTCTGCGTCATCTAACCAAAAATGAGAAGCAAACACTGTAACCAAACACTTTACTAATTCGATATTATCCTATTATATACAACACCATTTTTAGGAGACGTGGCTCTCAAAACAATGGCCAGCTTCCATACCTGAGGCTCTTACTATTATCACTTCAGTTCAAAAAGGAAAACATGTACACTATGTTAGGCTACTGCTTCAATGACCACACAGAATAAGAGATTCCACAGCAAGGAACAATCAATCGAACAAGCTTAATAAAGAAGAACAGAGAATTTGTATAAACTGGAATGGAAAAATGCATTAACAGGGGATGAACTGAAATATAACCCAGAGATGAATATCTTTAATAACCCTGGCCAAATGCTAGTAATTCCCTAGCCTAAGCTAGTTAGAACATCCAACACAAAGATAACAGAATGAACGCATAGTCTTCTCCTTCTTCACGTTTTATTCCCTTTCCCCTGCTTCATATCCTTCCAATGGCTTGGGACTTCTTGGGCCTAGGTCCAATATATTAGGGCCCATAGAAATATTGAAGTTTTTAACACACTAGAACAAATGATTTTATTATTATCACTTCAATTCAAAAATGAAAACATGTACACTACAGCAAATTATTTTATTATAATAAAAAGTGCAGTGATTACATGCAAAAACAAAACTAAACATAGCGATTTCTGTGAATGTAATACGTAACTATGAAATTTAAGAGCATCCTCTTCATGTTCAACACCAGCCCACACAGGAATTAAGTATAATTAAGATGTGTAAGTAACAACAATGACATCAAAAAAAATCTTTGTTTCAGAATTTAGATTTAAAGCTTACCAAGTTGGGAAGTACATTATAAGCCTCGACTACCGCACTGGAGAGGCGCTATAAAAAACAGGAGGAAAAAACAATAACTCAGTGGAAAGGCGATAATAGCATTGCTTATTAATGTTGGGCTATAAGGGAAATCAACATATAATTGAGGTAATTACGTAGCGGATATCACAAACACATAATCAAAAATTGAACAAGATGAACACCAATATTTATAGTGGTTCACCCCAAAATAAGGCTACATCCATTCAAGAACCCTCAAGGAGATTACTTCTTATTGATAACAAAGAAGACAAGAGAATTGAAAATACAAAGTATTTCACTCAGAACACTATGATTTTAATGATCACTTTCTCTCCACTAATCCTATTCCTTCCAATCACCTTAAGAAATTCTAACACTCAATCTCATTTTTACCTCAACACTTTTATTTGTAGAAAAAGAGAATATTTGTGTTTTTGGGATGCTTTTAGAATGAAGAATGAGTGGATCTTTATAAGTGGAGATTAAGGAAGAAACAAAAAATTCATATCTCATTGCTTATAATAAACCCATAAAATTTGACTAACACAAACATGTGTTAATTGTTTGCCCAAGTTGTGTTGAATTTTTAATAATGTGGCATGATTATTAACAACTCTCCCATCAAACTCATTTTGTGAAATCGATCAAACCTGCAACTTCTACGGTATTCCAACTTCCATTTCGGCAATCTCTTGGTCAACATATCAAATCCATTTTTATATGTGTGAATCTTCTCTAGTTTTAAGTTCTTCTTTTCCAATACATCCCTTATCCAATGATAAGGAACATCAATATGCTTTGACCTTAAATGCAATGAAAGATTTTTCCCAAGATGGATCGCACTCTGACCATCACAGAACAACTTGTACTGAACTTGCACAAAATTTAATTCCCTTAAATACCCTTTCATCCACAGCAACTCCTCACATGCTTCAGTTGTTGCAATAAACTCTGCATAAGTGGTTGACAATGCTACACCACTTTTGCAATTTTGACTACCACGACACAGCTCCCCCTACAAATGTAATAAGGTATCCTGGCGTTGACTTTCAAAAATCAACATCTTCAGCCATGTCTGCATCTCTGGATCCTCCAAAACTCAGTATGTGTTTAGAGGTGCCCCGTAGATATCTTAATATCCATTTTACTGCAACACATGCTCCTTTCCCGGTTTTGAAAGGAATCTACTCACTACAACTACGGAGTGAGCCAAATCTGGCCGAATACATGGCATGGTATACATTAGACTTCCAACTGCCGAAGCATATGGAACACTCCACATCTCCTTTTCAACTTGAAGTGGTTGCCAAGAGGACAACCAACCGCTTTTGTCTGGTTCATTTGAATCTTTGAAGTACCTTCTCAATATACTTCTCCTGCGACAACCAGGTCTTCTGGGCATACCTATCTCGCTGGATTTCCATGCCAAGAATTCTTTTTGTTGGCCCCAAGTACTTCATTGCAAAAGTCTTGGTTAGTTGCTTCTTTAGGCCTTTGATTTTAGAAGCATATTTACCAACAATCAACATATCATCTACATAGAGTAGAAACACCATAAAATCATTATCAGAGGTTTTCCTGACAAACACACAATGGTTTGCAATAGTCTTCATGAATCTCTGTTGAGTTATTACATATTCAAACTTCTTGTACCATTGTCTCGGTGCTTGTTTGAGACCCTACAGGCTCTTCTTTAGCCTGCACGCAAGGTCCTCTTTCCCATTCACTACAAAACCCTCTGCTTGCTCCATGTAAATTTCCTCATCCAAACCTCCATAAAGGAAAGCAGTCTTGACATCCATTTGTTCTACCTCCAGATCGAGCTCTGCTGCTAACCCCAACACAATTCGGATGGATGTCATCTTCACCACGGGTGAGAAAATCTCGTCAATGTCGACCCCTTGTTCTGACCGAAACCTTTGACGACGATCCTAGCTTTGAATCTTGGTTGTCTACGGTGTTCCTCGTGCTTCAACCTGAACACCCACTTAGCTTTCTTGCCTTTCGGCAACTTCACCAACTCAAATGTATCATTATCATGCAAGAATTGTATTTCATCTTGCATGGCCTCCATCCACTTATTCATGTGTTCACCGGTCATAGCTTCATCGAAGCTTTCTGGTTCTCCCCTGTCAGTTAGCAGAATATATTCATTCGGGGAATATCTGGTTGAGAGTCGCACTACTCTTCCAGAATGTGTGGTGTGAGAACCTTCTGATGGTGGTTCACTGTGAACACAGACCTCATCATCAAGTGGAACTTCCTCGTGATCGTTATGCACTTCTTCATCTTCAACCGGTTGTGGATTTACCGTTGAAGGCCACCATTCAAGATTTTGTTTAGATCCACAATTCTCCTCTCTAGCATTCTTCAAGAATTCGTTGTCCTGAAATACGGCATCACGACTTCTTATAGCTTTTGAGATTTGTATTGTAAAGTAACCGAGTTGATCCTCGTCATAGCCTATAAATATGAATTTCCTTGTTTTGACATCCAACTTCTATTTCATCTTTTGGTATATGAACATAAGCAACACATCCAAATACCCGCAAATGATCATAGGAAACTTCTTTTCCTTGACACACCTGCTCCGGAACATCATAATTGAAAGGAACACATGGTGAGCAGTTCAGCACATATGTAGCTGCAACCACGGCCTCACCCCAAAAGTCCTTAGAAAGTTTTGCATGTGATAGCATACTTCTGACTCTCCTTTCAGCTAATCCATTGAACTGTGGTGTTCGAATACATTTAAGTTTTATGTCTATTTGTCGTTCAACTAAGTTTAGAAACTTTTTGAATGCTTCCGCTACTTGGTCCTTGGTTTTGAGAGTCCACATCCAAATCTTCCGGGAATTATCATCGATGAATGTTACCGAATATCTCGCACCTCCGAGTCATATTGGCATCAGTCAACATAGATCCTATTGCACCAGATCTAAAATTTTCTCAACTCTGCTAAGAGGCGAACCTTTGAATGATATCCTGTTCTGTTTTCCGGCCAAGTAATTTGTGCAGTGTTCCATATGCACCTGCTTTATACCGGGCAGAACCTGCTTAGTCACAAGGCGTATGTGGCCAAAACGTCGATGCCACAAATTTGTTAAGTCATTTTCTTCTGCTGCATAATTCATGCTCTCAGAAGATTTTTTTTGTACTCCGTACAACTTTGAATCTTTAATCCTTTCGCAGCCACAAGTGATCCTCTGAGTATCTTGCATACTCATTTATGGAAGGTGGTGCAGAAATCTTCCTCGTCCAATCTTTCGACTGAAACTAGACTCAAGCGCATGTCAGGTACGTGCCTGACGTCTTTCAAGACCAGTGTCAAGCCCTCCACGGTAGCTAAGCTCACATCTCCTTTAACGACAATCTTGGATAGTTTTTCATTGCCCATCCTAACCACCCCAAAGCCCCCGGGTGTACAGGATATGAAGTGTTCCCTGGTAGATGTGACGTAGAGTGTTGATCCACTATCTATCACCCAGTTGATTCCTTGAGTCAGCAAATTTACGGACTCTTGCTCTTGCTCGTGAACGACGTTGAACCCGTCAACCGTGTTTGTTTGCTCATCACTGGGTTCATGCTTGCCTTTACCTTTTAGCTCTCGGTAATATTTCTTTATATGTTCATTTTCGCCACATTGATGACACCTTACATTGACATATCTCCACGAAGATTTGCCTCTCCACGGTTTCTGATATGTGCTTCCCTGGTTCTTGCTTCTTCCCCTTGACTCAGTAGCCAAGACATCTGACTGCGATGTAGAAGCACCATGGGATCTCCGCCTCATATAACATACAAAAACTTCCTATAGCATTTGAGAATCTGGCTTTGATACCAGTTGTTGAGGTATCAGGGAAATCAACATATAATTGAGTTAATTACGCAGCGGATATCACAAGCACATGATCAACAATTGAACAAAATGAACACAAATGTTTATAGTGGTTCACCCCAAAATTGGGCTACGTCCACTAAAGAACCCTCAAGGAGATTACTTCTTTATTGATAATAAACAAGACAACAAACTAAAAATATAAAGTATTTCACTCAGAACACTCTTATTTTAATGCTCACTTTTTCTCCACTAATCCTATTCCAACCAAGGATAAAATCACCTTAAGAAATTCTAAAAACCCAATCTTACTTTACCTCAACACTTTTATTTGTAGAAAAAGAAAAGATTTGTGTTCTTGGGATGATTTTAGAATGAAAAATGGGTGAGTATTTATAGGTAGAGCTTAGGGAAGAAAACAAAAATTAATATCTCATTGCTTAGACTAACACGTGTTAATTGTTTATCCAAGTTGTGTGTTAGTGAACTGGTATTTACAGGCAAAAAGATGACAGACATTAAAATAAACAAACCTGAAGATGATCCTTCAAATTTTCAGGAACTTCATGATACGAATTCATCACAATAGCCTGAGCTAAAGCAGGCAGTACGGTTCTCATCATTGCTCCAATTCTTAGGTTCCTAACCTATGTGCAAAGATGAATAAGTGATAAATTAATATTTCAGGTGCTTGGAGAGCCAAATAGACAAAAACAGCAAAAAGGCTTAAAAAACAAAGAAATCATGTGTGGTCGCGGAGATCATGTCACTCACTTAGAAGTCACTAACTGTTTAAAATAAAAACCAACAAACTTTTCACGACTTTCAGTCAATGAAGATTATAAATAACTGTAGCAGTCCCTTCATCAATTGCAAGAAACATTTTAAATTGTCCAGCTTCAAAAGGAATTATCGTATCACATAATCTTTTTATCCCTGGAAAAGAACGCCGCAATACTTAATGAGGTCTAGATCCAATGTTTTAGCCGAATGCAATTACATCAACCACTAGTGAACTTGTACGGGTTGGATCTTAGGATCAATAATGGCCTTAAAGTGAGAAATTTGCACTAAAGGCAGTTTGAGCATGGACAGGAGGGAGTTGGACATCTCGGAACTATCCGACAAGAGTGCCTTCAACTATATACGCATCCAACCAGTATATTATAGAAAAGTAGACAAAGAAGTTCAGCTGCCTGAGTAGATTCTATCCTGTATTTACTAGCCAAAAATGGAGTCTCCTGTCTAAGGAGAAAATGGAGGCGCCGAAATATTATAAGGCGAAAGAAAATATGTGCTTAGCTCATCACGATTAGATATAAATTTTTTCCTTGGGTATGAAAACGTCCTTGTAGCAAGTTATTTTGCTTCCTGCGCAAAGTGGCTCTTCAACCAGAAGGCATTCTGGTATGCATTTCCCCTATTTTCGTATATATATGTAAAAGCCAAGCTGGCTCAACTGTGCAGCAAAAGTACCAATATCCGCTAATCGTTGTTTCCAGATACGGTTGCCAGCTCTAAATGTGAGGAAAGCTCACCCCATCTCATTCTAAAATGAAGGCTGGGAACCTAAACTACTGCCTTAAGCACAGTTCCGCTAGCAACAACTTATCCTAAATCCTTCTGAGTGGGACCAGATCTAGAATCTGATAAGGATATCATGAAAGAACAGCTTCTTGTGCATCGCCTGGGTCAAATAAAATTGGATTTCCATGATCTAGCATTTTTTCAGGGGGGGGAATGGATCATATTTTATTGTTCCATGTCAAGGCTTATTATCCTTCTTACCCCCTCTTAATCTCGTCTACATCATTCCATTGAAGCGCCACAACCCAGTATCATTATTTCTCCAACTCGAACAACATATATATTGGATTAAATTTTCACTCTTTTAGTTGCATCATTTCGTTGATTTGTTCCTGTAGAATATTTACAGAATATTCTGGAGCCATTTAACCGATCATGATCTCTTAGAAATTAGCAAATAAATCTCTTTGTTACTAGATTTAGGATGTTATTTCCTTTTTTATTGATGTGTGTTTTTCTTTATATTTAGAACTTTGTACCGATGAGTATAATAAGAGGAATAAAAATCTCTCTTAATTTCCTCATGGTATTAGAGCCATTTTGGTTCATCCACAGAAAGCTAGAGTTCACCCTCTGCGCCGTCAGCCCTATGGTCAAATACGGAATGGCTAGCTCCTCATCCACCACATCGGATGTCAACTCTCACCAGGAAACCATTGATTCGAACATAAGTGGCATACCAGACGGTGGTCAAACACTCGTTACAGGGCACAAACTCAATGGGAACAATTACTTACAATGGTTCTCAATCAGTAATGATGTTTATATGCGGAAAAGGCAAAGAATCTGCCCAAAAATTGATGACCCAAAATTCAAGATCTGGAAGACTGAAAACAGTATGGTTATGTCGTGGTTGATTAATTCCATGACCAATGAGATAGGGGAAAACTTCCTCCTCTATCGTACAGCCGAAGAAATCTGGGTAGCGGCTAAAGAAACCTATTCAAATAAGGAGAATACTTCAGAATCATTTGAGATAGAGAGTAATCTACATGACCTGCGACAAGGTGATATGTCTGTAAACCAATACTTCAACACACTCACTCGATATTGGCAACAGGTAGATATCTGCGAAGAACATTCGTGGAGCTATCCTGCAGATGGAACAAAGTATCGACAGATTGTTGAAAGGAAGAGAGTTTACAAATTTCTGTTTGGGCTCAACAAAAACCTTGATGAGGTGCGAGGACGAATTCAGGGGCTAAAACAACAACTAAGTCTACGGGAAACATTCTCAGAAGTTCAAAGAGAAGAAATTAGGAGAAAGGTGATGCTCGGGACCTCAACGATTGCAGCACAAACTGATAATTCCGCTCTAGCTACTCGAAGTTAAGAACCAAGGGACTGATAATCGGCCAAAGAAGGATAGTCCACACTGCGAACATTGTGATAAGACAAATCACACAATTGAAACATGCTAGAAGATTCATGGAAAGCCAGCAAATTGGAAGCCCTCACGTCCACAAAACAGAGGCAACACTGTGATAAAAGAAGAGAACTCTGCTCACACTGGATCCAATCAGTTTAGCGAGGAACTGTTGGAGACTTTGAAGAACCTAATCATGGAATCACATGCTGCCAGCTCTAGCCAAACAATTTGAACCGGATCCTTTGCCCAGACAGGTAAAACCAAAACTGCCTTAAGTGTTAAAAATGACAAATCGAATTCTTGGATTGTAGATTCAGGGGCTTCGGACCATATGACCGGAGATAAAGAGATTCTAACAGATTTATGTCATTGTAATGGAAATCATCACAGTCAGCATAGCAGATGGATCACTTTCAAGAGTTGCTGGGACTGGTTCAGCAAGAATTTCGAATGACTTAACACTCAACTCTGTTCTCTTTGTACCTAAATTGAATTGTAACTTACTGTCAGTAAGTAGACTTAATCGGGACTACAATTGTGTCACTAAATTTTTCCCTAACTCTTGTGAATTTCAGGTCTTGAATTCGAGAAAGATGATTGGCAATGCTAAAGAATGTTTGGGGCTCTATCTACTTGAGGCAAATGATTTTTCCAAGAGCAAAGATCATAACACCAAGGGTCTAGTGTCCGTAAGTCAAGAATCGTATTCTGTTTTTTTTAAAACAAGGAAATGATATCATGTTACTGGTATTATAGGTTAAGACATCCAAATTTTATGTATCTCAAGAAACTTATTCCATCTTGTTTTAATAATAAGAATCCGAATCAGTTTGATTGTGAGATTTGCCAATTTGCTAAGCATGCTCGAAGTCCTTATCCAAATTTGCCTTACAAAGAATCGCAACCTTTTTCTTTGATTCATAGTGATGTGGAGGATATCTAGGGTCAATAGTATCACTGGATCTCGGTGGTTTATAACCTTTATAGATGATCACACTAGACTTACGTGGGTATTCTTAATGAAAGAAAAATCAGAAACGGGTCCAATATTTCAAAAATTCAATACCATGATTCAAACACAATTCCATACCAAGATACAAGATTTGAAAACGGACAATGCCAAGGAATACTTTGCTACTATACTCAATGATTACCTTATAAACCAAGGAATCATTCATCTCAGCACCTTGTGTTGACACATCCCAGCAAAACGGTGTAGCCGAAAGAAAAAACAGGCGCATTCTTGAGGTAGCTAGATCTCTTATGTATGCTACACATGTTCCAAAACAATATTGGGGGAGGGGGGGGGAAGCCATACTCACTGCAACCTATCTCATAAATAGGATGCCTTCTCGAGTGTTAAAATTTCAGACCCCATGTCAATCACTACTTAAATCACACCCAAACACTCATCTCATATCCTCTATTCCCCTTAAAATCTTTGGTTGCTCTGTGTTTGTCCATATCCATAACCAACACAGGGGTAAACTCGATCCTAGAGCCGTTAAGTGCATCTTCTTGGGGTATTCTTCCTATCAAAGAGGGTACAAATGTTATTCTCCATACACCAGAAAATTCTACAGCTCTATGGATGTTACATTCTTTGAACACCAACCCTATTATCCAAAAGCTGACATTTAGGGGGAGAGTGACTTCTCACAAAAATATCAGCTTTGGAACACCTATACAGAGCCTAGAAACCCAAACATTGACCACACCTCTTCAAGCCCAGCTGTTGTCCATAGCCCAGCCACTATAGAAATCGTCCCTGATCATCATGTTAGTCTGCCCATTCTAACTATGATGACATACCACCTTCGGTCACACCAGTGTCTCCAACAGTCATAAAGCCAACAAAAAACTCATATCTTCCTACTGTTCGTACCCCAGAAACATGTCAAAAGACCATGAAAATCTCATTACTTACTCTAGAAGAAAAAGGAGCTAATGGGAGAATGAGCACCAAGTCCTTCTTGAGCAGAACCAAGAATTGGAACCGGACTCAAGATCAAAATATTTGCAAGGTAACCTCGATTCTGAAACTTGCAATGATATTGATCTGCCTATTGCCAAGCGAAAAGGGGTTAGAGAGTGCACAAAACATTCAATTCATAATTTTGTGAAATATCATGCCTTATCTAACCAATACAAGGCTTTTGTGGCAAGTTTGGATCAAGCGCATGGTTCCAAAATCCATACAAAAGCTCTCACAAGATCACAATGGAAGGCTGCTGTTATGGAAGAAATCCGAACACTTGAAAAATATGAGACATGGAAAATCACTAAACTACAAGCTGGAAAGCTTGCAGTAGGTTGCAAATGGGTATTCACTATTAAATACAAAGAAGATGGGAATGTTGATCGGTTCAAAGCCAGACTTGTGGCAAAAGGATTTACACAATCCTATGGTATTGATTATGATGAGACATTTGCACCTGTGGCAAATTGAATATAGTTCGAGTTCTCTTGTCCCTAGCCCAAGACTGGCCTCTACATCAGTTAGACGTCAAGAATGCCTTCCTCAATGGAGACTTGGCAGAAGAAGTTTACATGAGCATTCCTCCTGGAATTTGAGTCACAGGCCACAACCAACAAAGTCTGTAGATTGAAAAAATCCTTATATGGACTCAAACAATCCCCAAGAGCCTGGTTTGACATATTCTCTGGAGAACTTAAGCAGTATGGTTATCGGCAATGTCAGACAGATCACACAATGTTTGTTAAGCATTCATTTCATGGGAAAATTGCAGTTCTCATTGTATATGTGGACGACATTATCATTACAGGGAATCATATACAAGAAATAAGCATACTCCAAAGCATGTTAGCAAAGGAATTCGAAATCAAAGACTTGGGAAGTCTAATGTACTTTCTTGGAATGGAAATAGCCCGGTCAAAAGCTGGAATCTCAGTCTCCCAAAGGAAATATGTACTGTTTCTTTTAAAGAAACAGGAATGCTTGGGATATAAGCCAGCAGAAACTCCTATGGACCCAACAATCAAGCTTGGAATCAAAGAAGATTGTGCACCAGTTGATAAAGGGAGATATCAGAGTTGATAAAGGGAGATATCAGAGGCTAGTAGGCAAGCTCATATATTTGTCAGATACACGACCCGATATTGGATACTCGGTGAGCGTGGTGAGTCAATTAATGAATACTCCAACTGAAGAACATATGGAAGCAGTCTACAGAATTCTGAGGTACTTAAAATTGACGCCAGGGAAGGGCTTGTTCTTTGGAAAATCAACTGACAAAGATATTATGATATATAGTGATGCTGATTGGGCAGGATCGGTAGTAGATCGGAGATCAACGTCCGGTTATTGCACATATGTATGGGGTAACCTAGTTACATGGCGTAGCAAGAAGCATCCAGTTGTATCAAGAAGTAGTGCAGAGGCTGAATTTAGAGCAATGTCACAGGGTATATGTGAAGGGATATGGCTAGAAAGACTCTTGAAGGAACTAAAATTCAATGTTGAAGAACCTATGAAGATGTTTTGTGACAATCAATCAGCATCAGCATTGCAAAGAACCCAGTACATCATGATAGAACGAAGCACGTAGAAATTGATCGTCACTTCATAAAGGAAAAGATCGAGAATGGAAAAATCAAGCTACTATACGTACCAAGTGGCCTTCAAACAGCCAAGATCCTCACTAAAGCTTTACCGAGAAAGAATTTCGAAGACTTTAGTTCCAAGCTAGGCTTAATCAATATCTACAGCCCAGCTTGAGGGGGGAGTGTAGAATATTTACAGAATATTCTAGGAGCCATTTAACCGATCATGATCTCTTAGAAATTAGGAAATAAATCTCTTTATTTTTGTTACTAGGTTTAGGAGATTTGATAGGATGTTAGTTCCTTTTTTATTGATGTATTTTTTTCTTTATATTCAGAACTTTGTACAGAGGAGTATAATAAGAGGAATAAAAAATCTCTCTTAATTTCCTCGGTTCCGTATCTTTCAACTTGTTCAATAATTATAACAACCGAAATCAGAGAGCAGCAAAGGTGTATTCTGAGTCTCTGACCAACTATGAGTTAAATCCAAGAGCTCGGCTTTAGTTGCTATAAATTGCTGTTATTCTGAGAAAGATTCATACAATATTGAGCACTTGATAAATAAAAAAACTGAATCTTAGCATTCAATAATTCTCAGAGATCAGCACAGTGCAAAGCCAAAAAAATATGCTTCCAATCCTTCACATGTTTTTCTAAGATTTACATGATCAAACAATCTAGAATACTTGCTCATAAAAATGTAAACCGATGAGAAAAATTGTTACTTTACTTACCAAAGTTCTGACGAGATATTTAATTTCCTTCTCTCTACATGAGCACATGAGATTCATAATTAGACCTTTCTTCCTGCCTGTACTGCCACTCCCTGTTTGCGCACTGATGAATTCAATGTAAACATGGAACATTTGCATAGCATAACAATAGGTATATTTCTTTTACAATAATCAAACTAAAAATAAAGCATCATTTATAGCTTATAAATATATATTATCTACACACACAAGCCACCTTAAACTAAAACTATCAATGGTCTTCCAAAGTCACCTTCATGAATACAATTAACAAGGCATACAATGTGAAGAAAATGGGGTTCTAGAAATTCACAGCAAGATAACTATAGATGAGGCCACGGAACTAATTTTAAAAGGTCTGCACCTATCCCAAATTTATACACAACCATGTGAAGGTAATTATCACAGCTGACAATCAGGTCAGATGTAGGGAGTTCAATAGGCAATGAGCCAGGAAGTACTACATTGTTATAATATTTACCATTTCCTGTTTCATTTGAAACTCCACAACACCAAAACCAAGAGTATGGTGCTGCAACTTCTCCTCAGACCTTTCCAATTGTTTGCCCTCCCATCTGTTTTATTTTGAGTCTCTCTTGCTCTAAACTTCATATAGTTTTTAATCTTTAGTGTAAAGAATAGTGTAACTTTTATTTTTGGTCCTTATCAAGCTATTGGTTCAAAAGCATTACTGTTGCACTAAAAGATGATGATGCAGTGACGAAATTAGGTAGCATTCTGTCGGTCAATATGGAAAAAGTTAAGTGCAATATTTTTCATTACACAAAAAAAATACTAAATCAAAATATAAAGGACTTTTTAATCAAAGAAGTATTTCCCTTGACCATGTGGCCCCGTGAAAGCCTAGCACACTTACTAGTGTCAGATTAAAACCTTGAACAAAAGTTCTTGATTTTGGGAAAAAATATCAGGCACTTGTTAAGTTGAGACAGTCTACATATACCAAAAACAATAATTAGGTAGTAAGTACCTTATCTTTCGGAGAACAGAATACACTCCTTCAATCGTAAGCACTGGTGGGGGAGCAAGGAGAGATTGTTTCTGTCGGCAAAGTTGAGCTACATCACCTGATTCAACCCATATCATTTAACAGCTATGTAATTTAATACTCCAGATGAAATGGTGTGAAATTAGAAAATATTACAGTTTGCTTAGGTATTTTGATCTACCTAGATCCCCAAGGCTAATATATAGATTGCTTATTTTAGATTTTTTGGTCCCACAGGCCTCTTCCAGGGCTGCAACAACAATGCTACCACCAATATTCAGTTCCTGTATCACCATAATAACACAATTATTAAAACCAATCCAGTACAAAGATGAAATTATTAAAATGTGGACGAATAACCAGTGCAAAACAAGAATAAAATAGAAGACCGTTAGCATTTGAGTCCAGACACTCTAGGACAATGTTCACCATCCAAACAGCATTAAAGCAAAAAGGCACGTCAAGAAGAAATTTACCATATTTTCATGGTCAGGAGCAATCTTATTTGTGCATAAATAAACCGCAGGTTGTACATCCTCAGGTGAAAGGGCCAGTAAACTGCATGCTTAAGAATACTGAATTATATAAAAAATGCACGATAACTTATTTTCAAAACAGAAATCGGTAGGCTTTACCAGTAACTTGGAAACGTGAAAAGAACTGAAGGGAAGAAATCCTTAGGAAACAAACCTCCTAAACATGTTGCATAGCATTGATGTAGCTTTTAGCTTGCCCTTTTCTTCCTCAACTAGATCAAAAGTTCGAGCTATATGAATGTACGGAGCAGGCTGTCCTTTTCTCCAGCAAGCTGGAAACAATCCTCAACCTCAAGCAAAAACCATTTAAGGAATAACATACTCTACCAACATTAATAAACCAAATTTGTAATCAGATGACTGGAGATTCAAGTAGACCAACCATGCTCAATAGGAGAATATATTTCAGGTGGCAGTGATACGTAAGTTACAGACATGTCCTTATTTAGAGCAGTGCAACCAATATTAGGTTTGATGTCATATTTGTTGCTCTCTGATAGCTCAGCATTCCCGTCCACAGAGCATATGCTGCTGGAACTTTCAGCTTCCATTGTTTTATGGCTGTTGAGTAACTTGTGTTTAATTTCGTTGCTAATACCAGTATCATTACTATAATATAAATCCAGGGCCATATTAATGTCTCCTTTGGCTTTCCCAAGGATGGTGGCAGCATGGTTTCTTAATGACTCATCACCATCTACAATCTGAAGAAACTGATCCACCTCTTCTTTGTATAGCTCGGCAGCATCTGTAGGAAATCTTCTTTGATTATTACTATAATAGTTCGATTCAACTTCAACTTTACAATCTTCGGAGATGGCAGACATTTTTTTGCTAAAGAATTTAGTGATGGAATGTTGCTTTAAATCACTGGAAACCCGGATAACATCAGCTCTAGCTCTCTTTTTTGCCTTGCTATCAAGGTTTCTCTTCCTTTTGCCAAGAGAGAATTCAATCTTCTTCAGATCCCCACAACCGGATAATTTAAAGCTTTGACTGAAAGGAACACCATCAGCAAGATTCATGCTCTTGACAGATTGTGGTTTAAAAGACAAAGCAGGTTGACTTTCTGAACTTTCTTGGAAAGTGCACGATAAAGATGTACTGGGAAGAGCCTGTTCATAAAATTCAGTTTCATGTTCATAAAAAGTAGAAACTGCTTCGACAACATTTCCTCCGGAACCACTGAGTAAATCCAAAATCTGGCACTGGGTTACCCAACTGGGTAAGCACTCTCGAAGTTCTTGCACAGATTTCTCAACATCATCCTCTTTCGTATCTTCGGAACCAAGTGTAAGGGGGTCTTGATGAGGAAATGAACATTTCGTGTCACTCTCCAGTGCAACATCATTTCGAAAACTTGGAGAAGACAATGTAACTTCATCCTCCTCCTTCAGAAAATTTTCTGAAGCAAAAGGACAATCCTTGTCATCATCCTCCTGTTCTACCCCCTTCTCACCACGAATAAAACCCATCAAGAAATTTTGCTTGATAGCCATTTCATCAACCAATCCAGCAAAATGCTTCCGCATTGCATTCAAATGCTTGCTATCTATTTTCTCAATATCGGCACCAACTGTGGGAATTATGCGCTTAGGCTTCAAAAACTTCACATACTCTCTCAACTCACTGTAGTTCGAATGCTCACTATAAGGCACAAGATGAATCTCAAATGAATCTTTGCTCCTCACCGCAAACTTGTTCCGCTTAATTTCATATGTCCACCCCGTTGGAACAAATCCCACAACCTTGGAATACCCTTTCTCACTCATAATCTCCTTCATCTTCCCAAAATTAGGCCTAAAATACGGCCACGTCTCACCTATTACATTCCATCCAACAACATGAACATCACTCTCCGATTCAGCCTCAGTGAACACTCCGCCTTCTCCCAAACCCAATGCACACAATACTGCCATTTTCCTGCTACTGACATGAATCTTCCTCTCACACCTTCGTGATATCTCCAGCAAAATCCTCTCCTTCCCAATAACATACGTTGCCACTACAAACAACACATTCTTTGTATTCAAGCCGCCCTCATTCTCAACTCCTATATTTTTTATCACCCCAACAATATAATCAATCGACTCCTCCTGACTAGGGAACACAAACTTCGGATTACAATAAGTCGTGTCCAAGAACACACCATCCGCACCAACAAACTCACGCAACACACCCTCGTTCTTCATCTCGTCACAATACCTGAAATCACCTGTGTGAACATACTTTTCAAACCCCACAACATTACGATTAATCACCGGGATTTTGAACAAGAACTGGACAGCACCTGGGCAGTGATTTGCATCAACAAGAAATACTTCAGCACCGTCGATTTGCACGGATTGGGAAAGCGATAACGAGAAAATAAAATGTTTCGGAATATTGAGTAAATTGTGGAGGAGGCGAGAGGTGGTGGGTGAGCAATAGATTATGCCTTGGGACCATTGTGGGGTAAGGCCGGTGTAGTGGTCGGAATGAAAGTGGGAGAGGAAGTAGGAGACTGAGAAGTTGGAGTCAGCATGTTTGAAGCCGTCGACTATGAAGCGGGTTTTGGGGATGAGTTTGGAGTGGGGGATCGATGCCGGGGGAGGGGTGAGGGTTTGGGTTGGGGGGGGTTGTGGTGGCAACGAGAGATGGGAGAGGGCGGTTCGGTGGAGAGCGGTGGATGATACGGTTCTCGGTTGTGGTGATTTGGCGGCAGACATTTGACCGGGAAATCGAGTGAAGCTTTGGATTGTCCGGCAGAAATATTAATTAAACAATAAAATAAGGCATCGAATCTGACGAAAAGATTCCAACGGGCAAATCTAAGTAAACCCAATAAACCCCAAAAAGCTAACGCCCCTTCGATATTACCGCCATTTTTCTCTCATACTGTCATACTCATACACCGCACCAAGATTCAATTTTCCCTCAAATTTCTCGTTAATTCGTCCAAAAACAGTTATGACGAGTCTTATGCATCATTTAGAAGATGGATTCGACATGCAACTGATCGAGAATTTCTTGAGTTTTGCTTCGAGGGGAGATAGAGTTGGATTGAACGAGATGCTGAGACAAGGCATGTCTCCCAACGTGCAAGATTACGATAACAGAACTGCTCTTCATCTCGCCGCTAGAGAAGGCCACGCCTCCTTTGTTGAGCTTCTTTTGGCTTACCACGCCGATGTCAACCTCCAAGATCGATGGCAAAGAACGGTAATTGCATTTCGCTTTACCTTTTTGACTTGATGATTAAACTAGTTAAAAAGCTTATACCTTTTTTTTTTCTTTTTTTTGTGATTACTTTGGATAAATATATTTGTTTCATTTAGGCAATATAAATCGCGGCCCAATCCGGACTCGTAACCGGATCAATAGGTCGGTGAATCGTTGATCCGGTTCACGGGGCCGAACCGTAACCGGCCGTTCTTGTACGGGTCGGTTACGATTCACGGTCGCGGAAACCTTGGAACCGGCGGTTCCACGGTTTTTTCCCTTTTAAATAATTATTTTTATTTTAAAATTAAATTTTGTGTTGATGAAGATTCGAACTCTTGACCTCCAACATGTATAGACAACTTCTTACCACTAAAGCTATTATCATGTTTGTATAATTATATATACTAGACAATATATATTATATATGTAATGTAATAATAACTATTTTACATTGACAAATATAACTAAAATTTATCTAGAAAAATATGTTATGCTCTTAAATAAATATCGTAAAATAGAAATAAACTACAGCAAAGTAAATATAACAAAAAATGTTGAATAAATTCATAAGAACTAAAGAAATAGTTGTTGCAAAATAAAATATTATAATAATGGAGTAAATTATTATAAACAAATATAATATATACATTTTAATTATTCTACAAGCACTTTATTTGATTTACATTATATACAATAATCAAATAAGTATATCTTAATTTCCAACGATATGACTTACCATAGAAACTCGATAATGTAATATTTGATTAGTTATAAAAATCTTTTACTAATTTGCTTATAATGATTTGGGAACAACATATTGAATTGATAATTCACTAAATTTATATTATATAAATTAATAACTTCTATTTGATTAATCAAAAATCTCATTACTGACTCTTTTTAACATAATAAGAACTTTTGTGTTGTTTTCTTATATATGAATAACAAATAATTCAATGTTATATTCGTCGATTTCATTTTGTAATTAGTATCAAAGTTGTATATGTTTCATACCAATTTCATATGTAATTAGTATAATAATTATAAATGTTTCAATAGCAATTTCATTTGCAACTAGACCAAAGGTGTATATGTTTCATACCAATTTCATATGTAATTAGTATCATAATAGAAACATATCTATAACAAATAAAATACAAAAAATGTTGGATAAATTAATAAGAATTATAAATAGTGGTTGCAAAATAAAATATTGTAATAATGAAGCAAATTATTACAAAACAAATATATTATATACCTTTTATAATTATTCTACAATCATTTTATGTTCATTATTTGATTTACGTTATATATATAATAATTAAATAAGTATATCTTAGTTTATCACAATATGACTTACAATAGAAACTCAATAATGTAATATTTGATTATATAATAAAATCTTTTAATAATTTACTTATACTGATTTGGGGAATTGAATTGATAATCCACTAACTTTATATTATATAAATTAATAACTTCTAACTTAATATATTTAGGAATAATCAATGAAATCATCATAAAAATAACTTTATTGACATTTGTTTATTATGTAAATTGATAGTGACAAATCTCATTACTGATTTTTTTAACATAACATAACTTTTGTGTTTTTTTTACAGATAAATAACAAATAATTCAATGTTATACTCGTCAATTTCATATGTAATTAGTATCATAATTGTAAATGTTTCATGTCAATATCATTTGCAATTAGTACCAAAGTTGTATAAGTTTCATACCAATCTCTTTTGCAATTAGTAGCAAAATTGTATAGGTTTCATACCAATTTCATATGTAATTAGTACCATAATTGTAAATGTTTCATACCAATATCATTTGTAATTATACAAAAGTTGTATATTTTCATACCAATTTCATATGTAATTAGTATCATAATTGTAAATGTTGCATACCAACTCTTTTGTAATTAGTACCAAATTTGTATAGGTTTCATACGAATTTCATATGTAATTAGTAACATAATTGTAAATGTTTCATACCAATATCATTTGTAATTAGTATCAAAATTATATATATTTCACATCAATTTCATATGTAATTAGTATCGTTAGATACTAGATTCAATCAATTAAAATGACATTATCTTATTTGTGGTCTCATCGAGTTTGATGAAACAATTGGGTAAGTTTTGTAAGATTAATGACATACGACCTAGAAAATTTCCACTAGATATACCCACACGTTGGAACTCAACATATAAATTGCTAAATGATTCATATGAATATAGAGAGTTAATGGCAACTTAAAAAGTTCAAACTCTCACCTCCCCTTACATTTCCTTTGTTATTTTTTATTATTCTTTTAGAGTAATTTTAAATTTTTTAAATAAAAATTTTAATTTTAATTTTTAAAATTTAAAAAATATAAGGGTCGAACCGTAACCGTAACCGGTGGTTAACCGTAACCGTAACTGTAACCGTAACCGGCGGTACACGAACCGTAACCGGAACCATCTACGAAGGTTAAGGTTAAGGGTCGAGGTCTTTTGAACCGTCGAATCGGTGGTTCCGAACCGTCGATCGTCGGTTCACGAACCGTGGTCATGTCTAGTTTCATTACACTTTCATCAAGTTTATTTGGATAGAAAGATATAATATATTTGAATTGCAAATCCTTAATACATTTCATTCAAATCTTTTGGTTAATTTTGAAATCCATTAATTCCAAATCGATAATCTTCAAATTTAATTATTTTTTTAATAATACCAAGATATTTCAAATTCATATGTGTTTGGTTGAATAAAAGATGAGATTTGGAATTGGAATTGAAATTGGTTTTGGAATTCCATGGATTTGGAATCACATTTGGTGTTTGGTAAAAATTTAAAATGTTATTTAGGAAAAGATAATATTATTTGATATTTAAAAAAATTTATATTATTTATTTTTTAAACACATTGCTTATTAATAACATTTTATGTAAATATTTGTTCGGTTTTGGAAACCCGACTGATCTTGGTTTTGATATTAACAAAACTTGTTATTGTGTTGCTAACATATTTCATCAAGTGTGCAGTGAATATATCATAATTAGGAGCTTGATGATTAGCAAAGAAATGGGTTGAAGTAAACTGGACCAGTAGACAAAAGCAAAGGTCTACTGGACCAGTAGATACAACCAGTAGACTCCGAGTGTGGTTGACTAAATCAATCATAACTCTCAGCTTTCTTATCGAAATGGGACGATTCAGTATGGGTTGGAAAGCTAAGACAAAGATATCATCTACCGAGTGAAAAGACATCTATCGGGTGAAAAGATAGAAAGAGATCTACCGGGTCCAAAGACCAAGAGTTATCATCCACCGAATGCAGAGAGTGAACGTTCACTGGAACAAGAGTACCAGCAGACGTCTAAGAAGTCATTAGTTGACCTTAGTCCAGCAGATTAAGCAACTAGTAATTATCCAACAGATGATGGAAAGGACATCCGTTGATCATATGGACAGCAGACCTTAGGCCAGCGGACATTGAACTAGTAGAAGCCAGCGGACTTTGAACCAGTAGAGGCCAGCGTACTCGACCAGCGGACTTCCATAAATAGCCCAGAAAGCAGAATATGAGTGTTGCAATGTTTGAAAGCTTACCAAAACTGTCTCAACAGCTATATTCTTGTATCTAACGTATATATCATTCCTTGGGGGCTATATATACATGATTTGGAAGCTCAATAACAGCTAATTGAAGATCAATACAAGCCTTCCAAAGCAAACCCACTTGGGATTCAATTGGGGAACTTCAAAGACAAAAGCTGCTAAATGATGAGCACTCACCAAACCTTCGGCACCTCTTACCTTGATGTATCAGATTTATTATGTAATCATTTGTGCCTTTGTATTCACTCTATTCATTGTATTTGTGAGCTAAAATAGAAGAGTGGATATCATTGCAACAGTTTGTGATTCATCACAACTGGATGAGAGGTCTTTGTATGTGAGACGTTAAAGAACATACATAGTTGAGTTGCTAGGAGTTTTAGTTGGATATGGAATGCCCAACTGGATCGGGTTTGTACAAAGAGTTGTATAAATCAAAGTCTTCTAGTGTATCCTTCCATGAGATGGAAGAAGGGGAGAAGTAGAAGCGTTGTGTTTCGAACTTCCAGAAACAAATGCTTGTGTTATTTACTTTACTGCATTTATTTACCTTACTGTTTTTACATATTTTCTTGCATACGTTTAAAATATCTTTCAAATGGTTAATCGGTTATAGAGCGGGTTATGTCGAGTGTCTTCCGCTCGGTTTTGTAAACAAACTCGATATAATCCCTCGCTGCAATTATTTCAAGAACACGAGCTATTGAAGCTCAAGTTGGTTGAACTCGGTGTGGAATGGCAACCCACTCCCGGAATCGATCCTAACAAGTGGTATCAGAGTGAGTCGTTCTTGGAAAACATTTTAACGGATTTTAGAGGGAAAGCTTTTAAAGAAAACTTTCTCATGAGCATGAAATTATTTTCATAGCATAATTTTCTAAAACTTGGCGTATGAAAATTTTTAGCATAAAAATCAATTTCATTGCATTCATTTTGCATGAAAATAATTTTAAAATTTATTTTAAATGTTCAAATTTTCGTTCAATATGTTCTAAACTCATTTTAAGTTTAAAAGTTATATTTTGAGATACTCTCTAACAATTTTAGAAACATTTTAGTTTTCTGGCAGTTTGCAACGACTTTGCGAAAATTGGCATAATCTCTTGCTCGGATGTCCAAATGACGAACCGGTTTTTGGGTTGCAAACTAGGCTAATAGAGGATCGCAATGGTATAGGTCTTGCAACCTAATTCTTCATGAGAAAAAGCAGTTTATTCTGCAAAATATACTCAAGTGTGCTGCCACCGCAGAAAGATGAAATGAACATTGTTGAGTTTTGTCAAAAAATTCAAATTTGTTGCCAAGTATGCTTCATCCACCATCAAAAGAGGTTATTTTTGTTCAAAAATTAAATATACATTGTTTTTTTTCTTTTATTTCAGCCTACCCCATTTGCCCCTCACTTGCTCAAATTTTCAAACCTTTTAAAATTAAAGAAAAGAGTTTAATCTCAATCCTTGAGGGGGGGCGGGTAAATTTTATTTGTCTTCCTTTTGATTTACACAAAAAGGGGGAGAAATATGTTGTTTCAAAAATATGATTTCTTGTTATGCAACATTGTGCTTTAATGTTCATATTTTTATTCAAGTTTTGTGATCATCAAAAATGAGAGATTGTTGGGTTTTGGAAACTCGAAAATCTTGGTTTTGATGTTAACAAAACTTGTTATTGTGTTGCTAACATATTTCATCAAGTGTGCAGTCAATAGATCATAATTAGGAGCTTTATGATTAGCAAATAAATGGGTTGAAGTAAACTGGATCAGTAGACAAAAGCAAAAGTCTACTGGACTAGTAGACTCCGAGCGTTGTTGACTAAATCAATCATAACTCTCAGCTCTCTTATCGAAAAGGGAGAGATTCAGTATGGGTTGGAAAGTTAAGACAAAGATATCACCTACCGGGTGAAAAGACATCTACCGGGTGAAAAACTAAAAGACATTCACCGGGTGAAAAACTAAAAGACATTCACCTGGTGAAAAGATATCTACTGGGTGAAAAGATAAAAAGAGATCTATTGGGTCCAAAGACCAAGAATTATCATTTATTGGATGCAGAGCGTGAACGTCCACTGGAACAAGAGTATCAACAGATGTCTAAGAAGTCATTAGTTGACCTTAGTCCAGCAGACTAAGTAACTAGTAACTATCCAGCAGATGATGGAAATGACATCAACTGATCATATGGACAGCAGACCTTAGGCCAGTGGACATTGAACCAATAGAGACCAGCGGACTTTGAACCAGTAGAGGCCAGTGGACTCGACCACTGACTTCTATAAATAGCCCAGAAAGCAGAATATGATTGTTGTAATTTTGAAAGCTTACAAAAACTGTACCAACGGCTATATTCTTGTATCTAACGTATATATCATTACTTGGGGCTATATATACATAATTTGGAAGCTCAATAACAGCTGATTGAAGATCAATCCAAGCCTTCCAAAGCAAAACCACTTGGGATTCAATTGGGACTTCAAAGACAAAAGCTGTTAAATGAAGAGCACTCCCCAAACCTTTGGCACATATTACCTTACTATATCAGATTCATTATGGATCAGTTGTGCCTTTGTATTCACTCTATTCATTGTATTTGTAAGCTAAAATAGAAGAGTGGATACCATTGTAACAGTTTGTGATTCATGACAACTGGATGAGAGGTCTTTGTATGTGTGACGTTAAAGAACATACATAGTTGAGTTGCTAGGAGTTTTAGTTGGATAGGGAATGCCCAACTGGATCAGGTTTGTACAAAGAGTTGTATAAATCAAAGTCTTCTAGTGTATCCTTCCATGAGATGGAAGAATGGGAGAAGTAGAAGCGTTGTGTTTCGAACTTCCAGAAACAAATGCTTGTGTTATTTACTTTACTGCATTTATTTACCTTACTGTTTTTACATATTTTCTTGCATACCTTTAAAATATCTTTCAAATGGTTAATCGGTTATCGAGCGGGTTATGTCGAGTGTCTTCCGCTCGGTTTTGTAAACAAACTCGATATAATCCCTCGGTGCAATTATTTCAAGAACACGAGTTATTGAAGCTCAAGTTGGTTGAACTCGGTGTGGAATGGCAACCCACTCCCGGAATCGATCCTAACAAGTGGTATCAGGGCGAGTCGTTCTTGGAAAGCATTTAACTGATTTTAGACGGAAATCTTTTAAAGAAAACTTTCTCATGAGCATGAAATTATTTTCATAGCATAATTTTCTAAAACTTGGCGTATGAAATTTTTTAGCATAAAAATCAATTTCATTGCATTCATTTTGCATGAAAATAATTTTAAATTTTATTTTAAATGTTCAAATTTTTGTTCAATATGTTCTAAACTCATTTTAAGTTTAAAATTTATATTTTGAGATATTCTCTAACAATTTTAGAAACATTTTAGTTTTCTGGCAGTTTGCAGCGACTTTGCGAAAATTGGCATAACGTCTTGGTCGGATGTGCAAATGACGAACCGTTTTTGGGTTGCAAACTAGACTAATAGAGGATCGCAATGGTATAGGTCTTGCAGCCTAGTTCTTCACGAGAAAAAGCTGTTTATTCTGCAAAGTATACTCAAGTGTGCTGCCACCGCAGAAAGATGAAATGGACATTGTTGAGTTTTGTCAAGAAATTCAAATTTGTTGCCAAGTATGCTTCATCCATCATCAAAAGAGGTTATTTTTGTTCAAAAATTAAATGTACATTGTTTTTTTTCTTTTGTTTCAGCCTACCACATCTGCCCCTCACTTGCTCAAATTTTCAAACCTTTTTAAAATTAAAGGGAAGAGTTTAATCTCAATCCTTGAGGGGGGGTAAATTTTATTTGTCTTCCTTTTGTTTTATACAAAAAGGGGGAGAAATATGTTGTTTCAAAAATATGATTTCTTGTTATGCAACATTGTGCTTTAATGTTTATATTTTTATTCAAGTTTTGTGATCATCAAAAAAGGAGAGATTATTGGGTTTTGGAAACTCGAAAATCTTGGTTTTGATGTTAACAAAACTTGTTATTGTGTTGCTAACATATTTCATCAAGTGTGCAGTCAATAGATCATAATTAGGAGCTTTATGATTAGCAAATAAATGGGTTGAGGTAAACTGGATCAATAGACAAAAGCAAAAGTCTACTGGACCAGTAGATACAACCAGTAGACTCCGAGCGTTGTTGACTAAATCAATCATAACTCTCAGCTCTCTTATCGAAACGGGACGATTCAGTATGGGTTGGAAAGTTAAGACAAAGATATCACCTACCGGGCGAAAAGACATCTACTGAGTGAAAAACTAAAAGACATCCACCGGGTGAAAAGATAAAAAGAGATCTACCGGGTCCAAAGACCAAGAATTATCATCTATTGGATGCAGAGAGTGAACGTCCACTGGAATAAGAGTATCAACAGACGGCTAAGAAGTCATTATTTGACCTTAGTCCAGCAGACTAAGTAACTAGTAACTATCCATCAGATGATGGAAATGACATCAACTGATCATATGGACAGCAGACCTTAGGCCAGCGGACATTGAACCAGTAGAGGCCAATGGACTCGACCACTGGACTTCCATAAATAGCCGAGAAAGCAGAATATGATTGTTGAATGTTTGAGAGCTTACAAAAACTGTCCCAACGACTATATTCTTGTATCTAACGTATATATCATTACTTGGGGCTATATATACATAATTTGGAAGCTCAACAACAGCTGATTGAAGATCAATCCAAGCCTTCCAAAGCAAACCCACTTGGGATTCAATTGGGGACTTCAAAGACAAAAGCTGCTAAATGAATAGCACTCCCCAAACCTTTGGCACCTCTTACCTTGTTGTATCAGATTCATTATGGAATCAGTTGTGCATTTGTATTCACTCTATTCATTGTATTTGTAAGCTAAAATAGAAGAATGGATACCATTGTAACAGTTTGTGATTCATGAAAACTGGATGTGAGGTCTTTGTATGTGAGACGTTAAAGAACATACATAGTTGAGTTGCTAGGTGACACCCCTGGTACTGGAGGCCCAGTATGCCTTTGGATCCAAACTTTATTTGGGCCTAATCAGCTTGGGAGAGGCCCAGTTACGGAATCCGAGGACATAGAAAGTAGTCGGGACGGAAGCCGGGCTAAGTGCTATATCTTCATCAACCGATCCGAGTTGTCCTTAATACGTTAATCACCTCGGCAGCTGAGGTCGAAGGTCACCTTATCTCGGACAGTCTGTCGTAACCCTTGCTGTTCAACAAGAGCCCAACCACTCGCATTCCACATAAGCGTTCATGAGTCCTCGGGACGGCCCAGGGCTGAGCACAAGGCGAAACTCATGTGGCCAAGGCGGGGCTCTTTTGGCCGAGCTTTCCGAGCTGAGGCCGAGGTAATCGCTGAGACCTGCCCAAAATCCCGAGTTATGGTCGCCTGACACACCTGTGGTGGTCCCGTGTACCAGGATTGAAGCTACAGAAGTCGGACACCTATTAAAGCAAAGGCTGTGACTATCAACCAATCAGAATGCGGTCAAGTACCCAAGTACAAAAATCATATCCCTTGGCGCAGGCAGGATCGTAAAAGTTGGGAAAGCCGTACAAAGTAGGCAACAGTTGTCGGTGGTCCCCTAGTTTGTGGCTCTTGCCCCCGATATCAGATATTGTCCCCTAAACCCCGACTAAGCCAGGACCACTGGCTCCCTCTTCTCCTATAAATATCAAGATTGTAAGTTAGCACAGGGATCCGAAAAACTTACGCGACAAGCTCATCGTTTTTTGCTTTGCCTGCCTTCCAGTCAAAACTCAGCCATCGGAGGGGTGTTCGCCGGAGAACTTTTCTCCGGCTCCCATCTAACATCTGTCTCGCAGAACAACTCAGCCACTTTTCGTATATAAATTTATTGTTCGAACCGAACCAAAAAATAGGGTAACAATTGACGTTGTCTGGGGGAAAGTGTTGCGAAAGACGTTGATACAATGGTAAGAACAAGGAGAACCGACCTGGAGGAAAACCGAGAACAACATGCCTCAACCAATGGAGAAGAGCAACCACCCCCCGAGGTTAACATGAAGTGGGGACCCTTACATTGGAACAGCTCACCCGCCTAATTGCAGCCACCATGGTACAGACCATGAAAAGAAACGAAGGTCCGTCCGACAATGTACTCTGGGAAAGCTCCCAGCACGAGAAGGAACCCGAGCAGGGGCAACTTCTCTCCCTAAAATGACTGATGTCCCGAATCTAGAGGGTCAGATGGAGGAGCTGAAGGACGAGGTCCAAAGGATGAAGAAGGGAATGGGGGTGCCTGTGTCCCGAGGACGGAAACCCCTTTCTCCAGCGAAATAGTAAATGAGGAACTCCCAAGTAATTTCAGCCCTCCTAATGCTGGAGAGTGTGACTGGAGTACAGACCCGGAAGAACATCTGGGCATGTTCGAGAACACGGCCATGCTACATTGCTACTCGGACCGTCTAAAGTGCAAGGTGTTACTAACCACTCTGGTGAGGTCGGGCCCAGAAGTGGTTCAACCAGCTGGAGGCAGGATCCATTACTTCCTTCGTGGGATTCAGCTCCGCTTTCTTACACCATTATGCAAGCAACAAGCGGTATAAGAGGACATCTCTGAGCCTATTCGAAACGAGGCAGGCCGAGGATGAACCACTTCGGGAATATATCAAAAACTTCAATACTGTGATACTCGAAATTCCGGCCTGTCCGTCTGAGATTCTGATCAGCGTCTTCACCCAAGGCCTGCGAGGAGGGGACTTTTTCCGTTCATTGGTCAAGAAGCCTCATGTTACATATGACGACCTACTCACCTGAGCAAAAAAATACATTAATGTGGAAGAAACCCAGAAGCTGAGGAGAAATGAGGGGGGAAGACTGTGGAGAGACGACCAAGCCAGTACACGCCATTGAAAGTTTCCAAGGAGGAGGTCGTCCGCATATGTGAGGATAAATAAATCTTGCAAAAGCCAACCCAAATCAGTGCGGAGCCAAAAAATGAGGTCTCTGACAAGTATTGTATCTTCCACCAAGTGACCGGGCACACTACTCGGGAATGCCATCGTTTGGACCAAGAGCTCGAGAAGGCGATACAAAGCAGTTCCCAGTTCAGGCATTTGTTGTCCCTGTAAGGCCTCGCTACTTTAAGTGTGGATTTAAGTGCATTAAGAGAGCTAAAGATACAATCATCAGAGTATAAGGGTTCATGTTGATGCATCGAGCTTAAGGATTACAGTGCCAAAATAAAACTTCCAAAATAAATTAGTTACATTCTACAGATTTGCTCTACCCTATGTAGACACTATACAAAAGAATTCTTGTCCTGCTATACCAGTAGCACTCCTCACACAGCTCACTGCATCAACCCTGTCCTTAGCCCTCCATGTCAAAAGCTCATACAGGAACAGCCACAAACCATGAGCATATAATAAACCATATTCACCACAATACGATTACAATGTATAAATGCATAAACTGTAATACACACTTCATGTATCCAATGCATTTAAAATGCCCCTTTTTGGTTGTCCCTGTATCACAACTTATATTCATAATCATCAGATTACAATACAGTTCCATAAATGTCATGACATATATCCATTCCATCAATATCAATACCCAATCATAATCTTGTTATAACAATGTATTTTAATGCACATTGCTTTGTCATGACCGCGGCACTAATACCCCTCGCTTCGACATATCAGCGGCATCGAATAACCTCGTTTTAATGTGACAGCGACATTTACCATCGCTTCGACATATTAGCGGCTAATATTCTTTCCTCGCTACGATATGACAGCGGCAAGTATTCTATCATTGCTTCAAATGACAGTGGCAAAGCATTAAAATCATCACTCGAATATAACAACGACTATCCATGATATGCACCATGCATCCAATATATATATATGCAACCACAATGCATAATCCAAAATGTACAAATACATTTTACCGTTTGGTGCCCGTACGTCTCTACGTACCTTTCCAAAATATGGGATGTTGACTTTATCCCCTGCGTTGTGCTGCCACCAGGGAAGGCTCTGCACAATTGCACAACTCAATATTAGAAGTCTTTAATAGTCCATCACCAAAAATCCCAACCAATTAATCACAATGGGCCGATAAAAGCTCCCCGAAACTCAAAGGAGAACCCAGAATATACATTCAGCATAATCGCTTTACCGATCAATCGGTCACCATTACCGATCGATCGGTAAAAACCCACAATTTCGATTTTTGCTACAACATTGCACCGATCGATCGGTCGGAGCTACCGATCAATCGCTAGCCACCACCGATCGATCGGTCGTTCTTACCGATCGATCGGTAAATACCAAAGATTTACCCATCGCTACGCACTTGCACCGATCGATCGGTACAATGCTACCGATCGATCAGTTGCTGCACATTTCCTGAAAAACACCATTTTTGTGCATAAATTTCATGCCTTAACCATATACACCACAACCCATCAATATTCCTCAACCCAACACATGTAAATACCTCAAACACAACATTACACACCAAAAACCACAACCCAACAATTAAACATCACATTTCAAAACAAACCCATTTTCCCCAAAATTTATCAACTCAAATCTCCACAATACATAAACAAAACTTAACAAAGGAGGTTCCTTACTCTTTTAGCTTCAAATCCCTATCAAAATTCAAAGATTCAAGTTCTTGAAGCTCCCTTCCTTCTCCTCCTTTTTGATCGATTGAAAGGGTTTTTGGGGAAAAGGTTTGAGTGATTTTAAAAGTGAGTGGTGGTAATGAGAGGGGTAAGGGAAGGTAAAGGACTTTAATTAAAAATTTGATGTCCAAACATCTAGCATGATGTATTAAAATAACTCAACATGATATTTTAAAAGCATTTACCGAAAATGCACCATAATCACAATTAAACATGTTTTTTTTTCTATAACACTAGAATAAAACACAATATATCATGTCAAATGTACACCAATCCCCACAATGCATCACATGCACCCTGAAATGTATAAACAGTTCATGCCCATCGCATAATTATACATTTCTCAACCATAATAATCATATCACCATAATTGTTATTAAAGCCATAAACATAGGATTAATTTCAGGGATATCACAATACTCCCATACTTAGAAAATTTCGACCTCGAAATTAGCATGCACTTACCCAAGCCAATCAAAACATAAATTCACATACCAGAGAACAGTTCCGAGTAGTGCTGCATCATATGTCGCTCTGTCTCCCACGTGGCCTCCTGATCTTTGACCATCGGTATCACCTTGTACCGAAGTCTGCGATCCGCTTGATCCATAATTCTAACCGGCCATTCAACACAGGACACATCAGAATCTGTGATGTCCAGATTTATTATAATCATTTGTTGGACTAAATATGATTTAGATTTTATTGATAATTAATTTTAGAATTAATTAACTAGAAGTGGAATTGACCAAGTGAAGGTCAACTGGCAAGTTAATCGGATCATAAAATATTTTGAGATTGTAAAATATACTCCGATAATATTTTAGAGATAAGTTAATTAAAATGAAGAATTTAAGTTTTGGGTTTTTGGAGTGTGTATAAACCCCAATCGTTGTCTATAAATAATATATCAGTGCACCGGCGACACTTCGATGTACAAAACCGGGCAAGGATACAAAAATAAATATGTTATGTTGGGCATTTTTGGGACACACAGAAAAACGTGTAAATACACGCACTAAAACCCGATCCCCTTTTCTTCTCTGCTGAATAATCGCGCACATCCGACCCCTCGCCGCTCAAGCCGCGCGCGCGCCGTTGTCGGACCTCCTTCCGGCGCGTCCGAACCACCACCGTCTTCGTCTCTTCCAGGCGCATCTTTCCATACCAAGAACATGAAGTTTCGTCGCGGATTTCGTTCGGATCTTGCAAGGAAGCGCAGCGATTCGGATTTCCAAATTCGTCCGATTTTGGGACGATTTTCTTCCAATAATTTTGTGGCTAATCCTCCTCATCCTTCGGTCGTTATTCCCCTGAAATCCCTCGAATTTTGATGAAGATTTGGTTCGATTCTTACTAGCATTTTGGAAGGGTTTGCCATTGTGTGTTCGTGTGTGTGCAAGTGTGTGCAGCAGTGTGTGTGCGTGAGTGTGTCCTTCGTGTATGTGTGTGTGTGTCTAGCTTGTAGTATGGTGTAGGTGAAGTTTGTTCAAGATAATGTGCACTCCATCATTTGTTGATTAATGTATAAAACTTCTAAAAATGTGTGTATATGTTGTGACTTGGGGTGAAATGGTGTTTTGATAATGTGGCTATAATTTGAGTATGAACATTATAATTTGGAATGGGATAGCATGAGGAATGTTCTTGATTGTTGGAAGTTGATTGGGGCTCACTTTATTGAATGGTTAATTGTTGAAAATAAATTGTGGAATATGTCTTGGCTTAGTATTATTATTGGTTAAAAGATGAAGATTAAAATCATGCATGGAATGTGTTTGTTAATAGGCTTAAATGAGATTCGAGTGTGGGTCTAAGTCTTGTTAGTGGGGTGAAAATGACTAACTTTTATGGCTTGTAGCCATTGTGATATTTGGTGGATGTTGGGCTATGGTATGAGATGTGTTACAATTGGAAGCATGTGTAGTGTGTAAATAAATGGGTTAGATGCATGCTAGTATGTATTATAAAATGGAATAGAGTTATGGTGATATTATGCTCAAATGGATAGCATAGCATGTATTAATGATTTATGTCACTTTATTGAGTGTCAAATCTTAATAGTTCTAAATCAAGAATTTTGGAATCCAATGCATCTTTAAATTGTTAAGTTGAATTTAATCAATAAATGACTTTATGTTGGGATTAAGGGAATTAGATTTAAAAGGGTAGAATCTTGTATCTCATGGATTCTTTCTTTCATGTCTTGGTTTGAATCACCTCGGTGTGGGTTTGAATGTTTGGAACATGTTAATTGGATTGTTTTAGTTAGACACTAGTTGGATATTATTATGCATACACCCTTGCACTTCCTTTCCCTCTGTTGAACTGGTGTCTCTAGTGAACTACTATGTGAGTTGGGCGTGATCTTGCACGTATGGGTGTGTGTATCCTGCATCATGTGTGTGATGTAGCGGATGATGGGAGAAAATGGGGTTTTGCATCACCAATGAAATATCATGATTCATGTGAGGATGTGTGCATCAAAGTATTGATTATGATTTGATTCATAATATTGAGTTATTGATTTGTGATATGGAAGTGAAAGTAAGAACTATTGATGGATATTCATTGCTTGGATTATGAGCTAATATTGAATTGATATTCGATATAGACTCTACAGGAGACTTCGGACGTTGATGATAGCTTGTTCATGTTTTCTACTATAAGGTACGTGGTGACGTACGAGCAGGTATATGTAGTATCTATACATTCATGTATACATGCAATTTTGAATATGATGATTCAGGTAATGTTTGACTTTAATAATTGAGTTTCATATACGAGTTATGGGGGACACGTAGTGGTACGTGATCCGATTATACTTGTTGAGTAGTGATGCCGTGGGCATGAGCGATATGAGAAGGTATCGAGAATGAGATGGTGGGATAACCAGGTTTACATTGGGATAACCAGGTTTACATTGATATTGAACTATTTATGTTTGAGCATAAATAATATATTGTCGTTGTATTGAATTCATAAGCATTGTTGAGTATCACATTTTCAGTGATAATACTAAACTTGACATTATGAGGGTGCGTGAGTTTGAAACAGGAACAGTGTGTGGAAGCTATACAAATTCGGAATTGTACAGGGAGTATATTTTATGAGTTTTGAATAATCTAAATTATTGCATTATGATTTTGTATGCTGATTTGTGATTGAATATTGAGTGGGAGTGTGTTCACCCTGTGTGGGGGCTGTTTCTGTTGAAACAGGTACAACAGGTACGATGCGGCCTTGGAGTGCTAGGCTCGGACCTTGTTGGATGATGCTTCCAGAAGCGTAGTATGAGATTGAGCCGATATAGATGTTGAGCGGTTGGTATATATACTAATTATGCATCCGGTTGAATATCCGTTATTCGTTGCTCTTCTGTGAGCACTTGTATCTGTATATGGACTGTATAAGGGTGTTGAAACCCACTTTTGTTGTCTTATTAGTGTGGTGTCTTCCTTGGCTGGGAATTCACTTAATGTTTCTGTATTCTGCTTAGTATTGTGTTGTCCCTGGTCGGGAGTTATGTTATGTGATGTGTTTTTATTTACGGATAACTCAGTTTATGGGGAGACTCTGCCCAATTTTTTATAAAAATAACCCACAATGTAAAAGGTGGTGTAATGAGTATGGTATTGGGCGAAATCTTTGAGACTATTTGTTGGTAGAGATGGACATATAATGTTGAACATTATTTATGTCATGGGATTATGGGAAACATATAATGATTCTTTTTAAAGAATGAAAAGGAAAATGAAAAAAAACTTTATACACATACGACGTCATAAATGAACTAATGACGAGTTTAAGTGTTGGGGCCTTACAGAATCCAACTGAACTTTTGAAGGCTACAACACATGATACGGATGCGGCTCATACTTCCTCAACATAGACACGTGAAACACGTCATGAATCCCAGACAATGATGGTGGCAAAGCCAAGTGGTAAGCCGAAGTACCAATGCGCTGCAAGATCTCATACGGTCCAACATATATCGGAGATAGTTTCCCACGCATTCCAAACCGCACAACACCTCTGAAAGGTGAGATCTTCAAAAAGACCTTATCTCCCAATTGAAATTCCAACGGTCGTCGCCATTTATTAGCATAGGCTGACTGCCTATCCTGAGCTGCTTTCATTTTCTATCTGATCACTTTCACCTTTTCTTTCATCTCCCGAATCAGTTCCGGTACTCCGACCGATTTACGATCCAAATCGTCCTTCCCAGTACAACGGTGATCGACAACGCCGACCATACAAGGCCTCAAATGGAGCCATCTGAATGCTCGCCTGGTAGCTATTGTTGTACGAGAATTCCACAAAGGCCACTGAATCTTGCCACGTAGAGTCAAACTCTAGCACACAAGCGCGCAACATATCTTCGAGTGTCTGTATAGTACGCTCGGCCGGGCCATCTGTTTGGGGATGGTAAACCGTGCTCAATCTCACCTCAGTTCCCAAAGCCGATTGAAGACCTTCCCAAAAATGAGACGTAAACTGTGGGTCTCGATCAGACACAATAGAAACCTGGATCCCGTGCAACCTCACCACATCCTGAATGTACAACTAAGCCATCCTCAAGTATGTGAAGGTCATGCTGTATGGAATAAAGTGAGCCACCTTTGTCAGCCTGTCCACAATCACCCAAGTGGCATCAAATCCCGAAGTCGTCCTCGGCAAATGGGTCACAAAGTCCATGGATATGTGCTCCCACTTCCACTTAGGTATTTCCAAGCTCTTCAATTCACCACCAGGCCTCTGCCTCTCTGTCTTCACCTGCTGACAGATCAAACACCTCTTAATGAATGCTATAACATCTCGTTTCATCCGCTTCCACCAGAATTGGTCACATAGGTCCTTGTACATTTTCCTCCCACCTGGGTGGATACTAAATCTGTTGTTGTGAGCTCGCTGCAAGATTCCTTGGCGCAGCTCCGGCACACTTGGGACCACCCAACGGTAACCAAGCATCAACGTACCATCCTCTGCAATCCCGAATCTCGATGGTTGTCCTTGAAGGACCAATGCTAACCATCTCCGTATCTCATCATCTCACTTCTGAGCCTTTCTGGTATTCTTGAAAATGTCTGGCTCAGCTAATAATGTTGATACACGTACCGGTGATGCAGATACATCAAAGTCATAACACAACTGACAGTAGGAGGTCAACAAAGCTGACAAATGGATGATATCATCCACTGTGCACTTCACCTTCCGACTCAACGCGTCAGCTGTCAAGTTAGCCTTTCCGGGATGGTACTCTATCTCGCAATCATAGTCTTTTAGCAAGTCCATCCATCTCCTCTGCCTCATGTTCAGCTCGGCCTGAGTAAATAGGAACTCCAGGCTCTTGTGGTCCATGTATATGGTAAATGACGTACCATACAAATAATGCCGCCAAATCTTGAAGGCAAACACGATAGCCGCCAATTCCAAATCATGAACTGGATACCTAGTCTCATGCGGCTTCAGTTGTCTCGAAACATAAGCCACCACATGCTTATCTTGCATCAATACACATCCTAAACCCTGTAGCAATGCATCTGTATAAAGAACGAACCTTTTGTTCTCCGTAGGAATCACCAAGAAGGGTGCAGTCGTCAACCGATGCTTCAACTTTTGAAAGATCTGCTCACAAGCCTCAGACCAATAAAACGGTACTTCCTTCTTGTTGGGATATGCCCTAAGACATGTCATTGGATGATTGTTTTGACATACAATGTTTATGATTTTATGAATGGTAATTCATTATTATATATTATTCGTTTAACTGTGCAATGTGAATTAATATATATGTTAATGTCCTTAGAATAATATTGTATTATTCTTAAAGATTGTCCCTAGTCAAGTATTATCATGAATCGGGATAATGATAATGCATTGAGACTAGTATGTGTTGATTGATGAATTGTTCATTGATATGAGATATCAAATCAACACATGGGTACATGTTAGAGAACGATGTACTGGACAGACCCACCATGAGAATGCTACATGGATAGTTATATGAGTGTCATAAGCAATTCTCATAGTGATAATAATGTATGTAATCCTTACGACTTGTGATCATTAGAGATCCCAACGTAAGGAGTTATGTATCTTGATATTGTCAAACGTTACCCGTAACAGGGTTCTATAAAGGCGACTATTGGATACACTACGAATTATGTAGAGGGATGTTGAGTGATCGAGATAGGATTTGTCCCTCCTATATAACAGGAGATGTGTTTGGCCCTTGATCAAGTGAGACTAAAATGCATGGCCATGCTCGAATGAGTCGATATGAGATATCAAGCTTATTCGTTTATTCTAGTTAAACTTGGGGGATCAAGAAATAGAGATTGAATATACGAGTATGACTATTCCATGATTCGTGTTTAATCTAAACACAAAGGACAAAGGGATTAAGTTACATGGTTAATATTATCACAAGTTCTAAGGTTATGTCGAGTCAAAGACATTCTTGTAATTTGGGTAGCCTTGATGTGTTGCTAGACACCGCTCTTTGCTTGTGACGTAAAATGAGATTTTATGTCACTGCCAGCATTACAAGATCCTATCGGGTCGCACAAAAGATTAATCGATAAAAGGAATTAAATTCATTGGATGAATTAATTAATTAAGAAGAGTCTTAATTAAAGGATTATGAGGATTTAATTAAATCATGGGTTTGGGCCCATGAGGCTTTAAGAAAGTCTTGAACCTATTAATTAAATCCTATAAAAGGCTAATTAAGTGAAGATTAAAGGGTTAATCAAATTCATTCCAACCTAGCCACTAAAACCTAACTCTCGGCCGCCTCCTTCCTCCTCAAGACCTCACGGCCGCCGTCGAGATCATAGTGGAATTGCTTGGCCGCCGTTTAATCGGTTTTGAACCGTGATTTGGTTTTTTTGTTCAAGAATAAGTCTAGCAACTTGTTCTTGAACATCCCTTGCCCGATTTTATCATGTGGATACCGTTGAGGCAAGACCTTGGAGGTGTTGCTCGTGACTCGGAATCGTTGGATGTGGTGCTACGTGGAATCTGGTCAAACACGCTACAAGGGTGAGACTTTTGTAATCCCTAATCCGATATGCAACCTATGTATAGATCCGGTGTCTTGTAATCCATAAATTTTATATTTCGCTGCGTAAGATGCTTGATGGATTACTTACAGTGATATCAGAGCTAGGTTCAAGGCTCATATCGGATTTATGTGGTTAAATTGTTTTAATCATATTAGGATTAATATTGCATGCTATTAAAATTGTATAATTCATATATGATATGAAAATAAATCGAGTTTGTGAAAATCATCGTAAAATTGTATTTGATATAATTGGCGAATAATTGTATACGATACACGAATGCGCAAAAATCAAAAAGTGGCTCAAAGGTTCGGCCACTACAAACCACAACTCTCGGCCGCCGCTCAAGAGCTAGGGTTCGGACCCTTGGCTCGAGCATGGGCCGAGCCGTCGCACTATCTAGGGTTTTGAACTCTATTGGCTCGATAAAGTATTGAGGAGGTGCAAGTTGGTTCGATCATGGTCCACGGAATTATGAGGGTCGACGGCTACACCACATGAGGGCTAGGGTTTTCGAACCCTTGGCTCGAGATGGTTAAGCCATCACCGTCATGAACCGTGCATGGATTGGACCGTGGCTCGTGGCTAAGAACTTCGAACCATTAGGCTCGAAGAACATGAAAAACCACACGGCGGCGGCTATGGTTTGGAACCCTAGCGGCGCCGCACGTGCTCGAACCATGGCTTGGGCTAGGGTTTCGAACCCTAGGCCCATGCATGGTCCAGCCGTGTGGTTAGATGGGTCGGACCCATTTGGTTCATGGTTTGAGTCGCATTAAGTTCGTGGCATGTGATGTCCCGAGCGTACGATAATTTTTCAAAATTCTATTTTACAGTTTTAATTAGAATTAAATTTTAAATTGTTTATAATTTAATTAATTAAATGTTGTTAGCATGTTTTATGTGTTGTTTGAGCATGGTGCATGGTTATAGCCCTTTGACCTATTAGATAGGATTTGCGAATGTTTGTAATTTATAATACGACCTGCGTGTCGTGCCTTCTCTATTTTATTCTAAATGTTATCCCTCCCCTATGTTCCCCTCGAATGTGAATCGAGGATTCTATATCTTGTAAATAGTGTAGTTTATTTGTTGATGGTGATCAATGAAGATGGAGCATCGTGCCGGGATGAAGAGGCCATTCACAAATTGGAGCCAAAGGAAGGTGCTTGTGAAGTTACCTTAGGTTGACTCTTAGGATTTTCTCATTGGCTTGAGAAACTCGCTAGTAGGGGCTATAACCATGTCACGTTTAATTATGTATGTTGATGCATGATCTATCTTATGTTTTAGATTGATAATTGTATTACACATATATGTAGATATGTATACACCTATATGTAGTGGACATATTTTAAATTATCAAACTAATCATGAGATCAATAAATCCCTCTAAAATATTAAGTTTTAGATGCCTTCCAAAATTAAAAGTACTCGTCAAAACTTCGATTGTACATGTGTGGGTTTGCCAAAGCAAAGCACTGTGGCAATCTTAGTAAGGCGCGAAAGGATAAAAGTGATATCCGTTATACTTTAAATTGGGTACGACTTAACTAGGTTATCTCAATATGATTGTGAACCTAGAGGCATGGGTTGGATAATAATTCATTTGATGAATTGAACAAAGTGTTGTTCGTCCAACTATCCAACAATTACATGTGATGTAATTGACAAAGTGTTGTGTACCTAAATAACCGAGTCTTGGGCGATTAGCCAAAGCTAACTCAAGATTAGGCGAAATATGGATCTTGGCCCACTAAAGGTTTCGAGGGTTGATATTTTTAAACAAAATAGTGGGAGTATCATTTAATATAAGACCATGTTAAATGATTAAATCATAAACTTATTTTGCATATTTATATTGTAGATATCCATGGCAACTAACAATACAACAAGCACATTATCACTGTGATCGGTCCTTGAGAAGGACAAATTAAATGGGACAAACTTCCTAGACTGGTAGGAATCTGAGGATAGTCCTCAAGCAAGAAAAGAAACAATATGTCCTAGAGGAACCCTTACCTGTTGAGGAACCTCCCCTGACGGCTACTAGAGCCGATAAAGATGCTTACAAGAAGCATCAGAATGACGCACTTGATGTTGGCTGCCTTATGCTTGCCACCATGAACTCTGAGCTTCAGAAGCAACATGAGGAAATGGAGGCGTTCGATATGATCGAATGTAATACCCCCGAAATGTTATATGATTATGTGCTATGATGATGATTTATGTTATGTTTAAGGGTTGTGGTGTGATTAATTTGGGGGAATATAATTATGATATGATGATATGATTTAGGGGAATGTTGGGTGTTTTAAAGGATGTATTAATTTAAATGAAGTTATAAAATATCGAGTGAGGATATTTTAATACATCGTACTATATACCGGGACACAATTGAACACCACACCCCATGCCACCCCTACCCCCAATAACCGGCCACCACCCCTCCCCCACTTGACAAGCCCATGCTTCTCCCCCACTTGACAAGCCCATGCTTCATCATACCCTTCAATCACCTCCTTTATCTTCACTTTTCCTTCCCTTTTTTCTCTAAAAATCGCCCCTGAAGTGCTGCAGAAAGAGGAGGGAAAACCTTGGGATAAGGTGTACATTAATTCATACCAAAGGAGGAGAAAAAGGGGGTAAGATTTGGTGCTCTGTTTTTGATTAAGTTGGGTTTGGTTTGGGTGATTTTCATGTATGCTAGTAAAAGTTTGGGTGAAACCATGGTATGAATGCTTGCATGTTAGTGTTATGAAACTACTAGCACGTTAGATCGAACACTTTATACGTTTTATGTGATAGATTTCTGGCTTGGAAACTAGGTGTTCGAAAATCTGGGTAATGTCATGATGCCCTGTTTTCTGTAAGTTTGGTTGAGCTCTAAGTTTATGAGGATGTTATGATGCATGCTAGCTTAGGTTTTATGAAACCTTGAATTTAAGTGCTTACATAGAAGTTTTATGAAGCCCCTAGCATATATGTTTGAACATGTTGCATGGTTTATATGTGAGAATCATTGCTATGAAATGTAGTGCTCGAAAATCTGGGTAGAAGTTATGATGCCCTGTTTTTCTGAAAATGTGGATGAGCACTGATAAAGATGGGTTATTTTAATGCATGTCGGTTTAAGTTATGAGTGAACCTTTAATTTTAATACGCGCATGGAAGTATGTTGAAGCTATTGATATGCTTGTTTAGGCATTATATGTATGTTGTGAAGTAGTTTGAAGGGTGTGATTTGAGGTGTTCGAGATTTCTGGAAAATCTCGCATGAATGGGAACGACCGATCGATCGGTGATGAACACCGATCGATCGGCAAATGCCGTAGCTAAAAAGAGAAAATGATGAACAGTTAGCGATCGATCGGTAAGAGAGACCGATCGATCGGTAGTTACTGTTCATATGTTATAAAATTTTATGTTCTTTTTCTTTGAAAATTGATTTCGATTCTCGTATCGGTGCCTAATATTATATTATGTGGTTGTGTAGAGCCATCCCAGGTACCAGCACAATCAAGGAGATAAGTCTGTTGACTCCTCCTCCTTTTGAAAAGGTACGTAAGAGACGTACGGGCATCGGACGGTAAAACACATCTTTACACTATGACTATGCTTTTACTGCATGAGTATACATGATGAAATGATGATGTTTATAAGATGTTTATAAGATGTTTACGATGTTTATAAGATGTCTATGATACTATATGTGGTAAGATGCCACGGGGTAAGATGCCCCACATGGTAAGAGGCCATGCGATGTTATTTGTGGTAAGATGCCACGGGGTAAGATGCCCCACATGGTAAGAGGCCATGCGATACTATTTGTGGTAAGATGCCACGGGGTAAGATGCCCCACATGGTAAGAGGCCATGCGATGTTTATAATGTGGTAAGATGCCACAGGGTAAGATGCCCATATGCATGATTATGAATCAGGGACAACAATAAGAAGTTAATGAATAACCAGCATATTTACTTAACCAATGTTTCATGCATTTACTATGATGTTTTATGATGTTAAATGAGATTGTATATGCTTATGATGTGTTGTCCCTGTAGGTACGCTTTTGGACTAAAGGACTAAGGGGTCGGGTTGAGGCAGTGAGCTACGAGGAACGCAGGAATGTATAGGAATCAAGTCTCGATTAGTATCTACTCTAGGAGTAGTATAAATCTAAACATGAACATTCTTTTGGGAGTGTAATGAATTTATTTTTGAAGTCTTTTATTTTGGCCTGTAATCCTGATAGCTCATGTAACAACCAGAACCTTAGGATGTTATTAATGCATGATTAGTCCTTCTTATGTCTATTAATCACTGTTAAGGTGGGAAGACCCCACATCGAACACTTAAAGCAATTGTACCAACAACAAGCTAGACAAGAGAGGTATGACGTCTCTAAAGCGTTGTTCCAGTGCAGGATGGCAGAGGGAAGCCTAGTTGGAACTCATGTACTCAAGATGATTGGGTACATTGAGAATCTGGAGAAGCTGGGTTTTCCATTGGACCAAGAGTTGGCCACCGATGTGATCTTGCAATCGTTGCCTGAGAGCTTCAGTCAATTTGTAGTAAATTACAATATGACTGACATGAAAAAGACTCTACCACAATTGCTTGGTATGTTGAGAACATATGAAGCAAATACAAAGAAGACTAAGGCCAAAAATGTTCTTATTGTGAATAAGAGCAAAGGAAAGGCTAAAGCTAAGGGCAATAAGAAAGCAAAGAAGGTCTTTGTTAAATCTAAGCCAAAGTCTTTGCACTGAAGCCAAAGGGAGGGATAGCAAATGAAGGAAACTGTTTCCATTGCAGTGAGACCGGTCATTGGAAAAGGAACTGCAAAGTATATCTGGAGGATCTCAAGAAAGTAAGTGTGACTTCCACTTCAGGTATTTTTGTTATAGAAATCAATTTATCTACTTCTTCATCTTGGGTATTAGATACTGGATGTGGATCTCACATTTGTGTAAATGTGCAGGACCTCAAAAAGAGTAGATTGTTGGCGAAAGGCGAAGTAGATCTCCGAGTTGGAAATGGAGCAAGAGTTGCTGCATTAGCTATATGAGATTATTATTTATCTTTACATTCTGGTTTATCGTTGATTTTAAAAGATTGTTATTGTGTGCCTTCAATTACCAAAAACATTATTTCTATTTCTTGTTTGGACAAGTATGGATTTTCATTTATTATAAAGGACAACTGTTGTTCCATTTATTTAAATGATATGTTTTATGCTAGTGCACAAATGGTGAATGGTCCTTATTTATTAAAATCTTGATATGCCTGTCTATAACCTAAATACTAAAAGGATTAAAAATAATGATTGTAATCCGACTTATCTCTGGCATTGTCGCTTGGGCCACATAAACGAGAACCGCATATCTAAACTTCATAAGGATGGAGTATTAGATTCATTTGATTTTGAATCATATGAAACATGCGAGTCTTGTTTAATGGGCAAGATGACTAAAGCCCCTTTCAAAGGACATGTTGAAAGGGCAAATGTTTTATTGGGACTAATACATAGTGATGTATGTGGGCCAATAAGTACACAAGCTAGAGGTGGTTTTCAATACTTCGTTACATTTACTGATGACCTCAGTAGATATAGGTATGTGTACCTAATGAAGCATAAGCATGAAACCTTTGAAAAGTTCAAAGATTTCAAGAATGAAGTACAAAACCAACTTGGCAAAAGTATCAAAATCCTTCGATCAGATCGAGGAGGTGAATACTTAAGCCAAGAGTTTCATGACTATCTAAAGGAGTGTGGGATAGTCCCACAACTCACTCCTCCGTATACTCCACAATGGAATGGTGTATCCGAGAGGAGAAATCGAACCTTGTTGGACATGGTTCGATCGATGATGAGTCATGCAGATCTTCCGATATCATTTTGGGGACATGCTCTAGAAACAGCGATTTTCATACTGAACTGTGTTCCATCTAAATCAGTGGAAAAGACACCATATGAGATATGGACTGGGAAGCGTCCTAGTATGTTTTTATGAAGAATTGGGGTTGTGAGGCTTTCGTTAGACGTCACGCCACTAACAAACTTGGACCCAAATCTGATAAGTGTTTAATTGTGGGGTATCCTAAGGAAACGAAAGGATACTATTTCTATTATCCCACCGAGAACAAAGTAGTTGTTGCTCGGACTGGTGTATTTCTTGAAAGAGAATTTATTTCTAGAAAAACCAGTGGGAGACAAATAGAACTTAGTGAAGTTCAACCACAAGAAAACATTGAACCTGAGATTGAGATGGAAACAGAGCAGGCACCGCAAGCTGTTGTGGAAGAAGTACCTGCTCAAGAGACACAAGCCCAGCGTAGGTCTGTAAGATAACACCGGGAGCCACAGAGATATGGATTTCTTGTGACTCAACAAGGTGACTTACTACTTATTGATGAGGATGAGCCGTCATCTTATCAACAAGCTATAATGGGCACTGATTCTGAGAAATGACAAGAGGCCATGAAATCTGAGATGGAATCCATGTATGCAAACCAAGTATGGACTTTGGTTGATCCACCTGAAGGGGTACGACCCATAGGGTGCAAATGGATTTTCAAGAAAAAGACCGATATGGATGGTAATGTACAAACCTATAAAGGTCGGTTGGTTGCAAAAGGATTCAAACAAATTCATGGTATTGACTATGATGAAACCTTTTCACCAGTGACCATGGTTAAATCCATAAGGATATTACTTGCAATAGCTGCATTTCATGATTATGAAATCTGGCAGATGGATGTCAAATAGCTTTCCTTAATGGAAATCTGCTCGAGGATGTGTACATGACACAACCCGAGGGTTTTGTCGATCCAAAGGATGTTGGAAAAATATGCAAGCTACAACGATCCATTTATGGATTGAAGCAAGCTTCTCGGAGTTGGAATCTTCGTTTTGATGATGCAATCAAAGAGTTTGGTTTTATCAAAAACATAGATGAACCTTGTGTCTACAAGAAGGTCAGTGGGAGCATAATCATTTTCCTAGTGTTGTATGCAGATGACATACTTCTCATTGGGAATGATATCCCTGCCTTACAATCTGTAAAGATTTGGCTAGGGAACTGCTTTTCGATGAAAGACTTGGGTGAAGCCACCTATGTATTATGAATCAAGATCTATAGAGATAGATCGAGAAGGCTTCTTGGCCTAAGTCAAAGTACATACATAGACAAAGTGCTTAAAAGGTTTAGCATGCAAGAATCAAAGAAAGGATTCATGCCTATGACACATGGTATATTCTCTCGAAGGAACAGTGTCCTTCAACACCATATGAGAGACAACGCATGAATAAGATTCCATATGCGTCAGCTATTGGATCTATCATGTATGCCATGATATGTACTCGTCCCGATGTATCGTATGCTTTGAGCATGACGAGCAGATATCAAGTTGATCCAGGTGAAGGTCACTGGATTGCTGTCAAGAATATCCTGAAGTACTTGAGAAGAACTAAGGATACATTCTTGATTTATGGAGGTGAGGAAGAGCTCAATGTAATGGGTTACACTGATGCAAGCTTCCAAACCGACAAAGATGATTTTCGATCGCAATCTGGATATGTGTATTGCCTAAATGGAGGTGATGTGAGTTGGAAGAGTTCAAAGCAAGAGACAGTAGCCGATTCTACAATGAAAGCTGAGTATATTGCTGCCTCGGATGCAGCAAAGGAAGCTGTTTGGATCAGGAAGTTCATTTCTGAACTTGGAGTGGTGCCTAGCATTAAAGATCCGATAGAACTCTATTGTGACAACAATGGAGCGATCGCATTGGCTAAGGAACCTAGATCTCACCAAAGATCCAAGCACATACTTCGGCGCTTTCATTTCATTCGAGAAATCGTTGAAAGGGGAGATGTTAAAATATGCAAAGTACCAACAGATGATAACGTATCTGACCCATTGACGAAGCCACTGTCACAGCAGAAGCATGATCGTCATACTAGATCTCTAGGCATTAGGTATATGTCTGAGTGGTCTTAGTGCAAGTGGGAGATTTGTTGGGATATGCCCTAAGACATGTCATTGGATGATTGTTTTGACATACAATGTTTATGATTTTATGAATGGCAATTCATTATTATATATTATTCGTTTAACTGTGCAATGTGAATTAATATATATGTTAATGTCCTTAGAATAATATTGTATTATTCTTAAAGATTGTCCCTAGTCAAGTATTATCATGAATCAGGATAATGATAATGCATTGAGACTAGTATGTGTTGATTGATGAATTGTTCATTGATATGAGATATCAAATCAACACATGGGTACATGTTAGAGAACGATGTACTGGACAGACCCACCATGAGAATGCTACGTGGATAGTTATATGAGTGTCATAAGCAATTCTCATAGTGATAATAATGTATGTAATCCTTACGACTTGTGATCATCAGAGATCCCAACATAAGGAGTTATGTATCTTGATATTGTCAAACGTTACCCGTAACAGGGTAAACTATAAAGGCGACTATTGGATACACTATGAATTATGTAGAGGGATGTTGATTGATCGAGATAGGATTTGTCCCAGCAAAATATATGTAAATATGTATATATATATATACACAAAAATACATATATATAAATATATTGTACCAGGCAAATTATGTCATACAAGACATACACTAAGTTGGATTAGAGCATTAAAATAATCCTACACAATTTCCTAATGACTACTACACTTGGCAATTGGGCATGCAATCTTGCAATTGAAAGAAGCCACCTCCCACTCACCTAGATACCATCGCCCCTCTTGAAACCCACACCCATGCAACAATTTATTTTATGTCTTTGATTTCTTCTCCCCTTTCATCTCTCTCATTTTTCCTCCTTCTTCCTCCAAAAAATTCGAACCACTCTCTCCCAAATTCCATGGGAAGAGTTGGTTAAATTATACATGCAATTATAGATTTGTAGAGGATTAGAGGAGAGGGATAAGAATCCTCAAGAAATTTTAGAATTGTAAGTGTTGAAGAGGTGGCAATTCTTGGAAAGCTTGAATGGAGTGTTGATGGTGAATTTGATGCTTGAGTCTTCAAGAACTACAAGGGTATGAACCTGTTCTTATCTTTATTTAGTTGAACTTTGTATATTTTGGGTCGAAATTAGGAGGAGACACGAAATTTGTTGGTGTCATTTTGTTAAAACAGAATCTGCAGAAATGTTGTTGCATGCAGTAGATAGCTCCGAATATTTGATTTACCTAACATCCGATTCTGACTTTGAGATTCAAACAAAAGTTGTAGATATATGTGTTTTCGTCCTGTGGTTAAACTTTGAGACCATTTGGACTTGAAATGAGTGAGATATACTCATTTTATTAAGAGGCACCAGATTCGACTCTGCATGTGCTGAAAATGCACATGCAGTGTAGAATTATGAACTTTTGACAAACTTAATATTCGATTTTGATGTCGGTCTTCAAATGAAAATTGTAGGTCTTTGAATTATCTTGAATTTAAAGAAAAAAAAGATGACTTAATTCGGACTTATTTCCGAGTAATTATGAATTTTATACTTTAAGTGCACCATCTATGTCCTGCATGTGGACGAAAATCCGATGCAGTATGTTATCCGAGTTCCTGAGCATTTTTGGCTAGGCATTCCGGCAAATGTCCAGAAATACGTATTTTAGTACTTTGAGTTGGCTGTCATTTTCCACTAGAATCACCCCATTTGAAGTTAAAAATGAAAAAGATATGGCGAATTTACCAAAACTGCTCGAGCTGGAAAACAGAATTTCAAAATCTACGTTTTTAGTGTTTTTACTACATTTAAATGGAGGGATTAACTCGACATCATTATAGAAGAAAATGAAGTCCTTTGAGTTTTTGAACTTTGAGCACTGGATTTGGGTCATTTGGACATCATGAATTTATTATGATTTTTGTACGAAAACTGGTCAGTCTGAATTTTGAAGGAAAATCAGTAGGAACCATCCTTAAAACTTGTTGTAGCTATTGTGCCTACTTAAGCACTTAGTGATAATTTTTAGTATATATGACCAGGTTAATAGATTCCGAGGTTGATCTAAGGAGTCTCGGTAGATTAGCTTGGGTCGAGGTACGTTGAAATGAGTTGTATCATGACGTCTGGCAAAGGCGTGTAATGATACTACTGTATGACCTTTTATACCATTACTTGAATTATATGATTTAATTGTCACTATGTGATTCTTATGTGACTATATGACATGTTGAGGTACATTGGATTACGTGATATGTGAATTACATGAGATTGCATGATATATTGAGTTGCATATGTCATTTGATGCATAAATGATTCATGGGCATATCATATCGATCTATCATTCCTTTGATATCCATGATTAGGACTGAGTTGATTCACTCTGAGTGTCGGGGACGACGAGCACGGCGATGACAGGCAGTATAGGTAGCGACTGTAGTCACGCGTGTGTCACCGGACCTAGACACGAGGGATGGACGAACACAGCACATAGGATGAGTCTCCTAGCGCAATGTGCGTGTGTTGTCACCCTCTGCTCGAGCTGACATTATTTGATGATACCTTCCGTTGGACTCCGATTTTGGTATCTTGAGATTCGATTCCGATTTTGGTATCTTGAGATTCGATTCCTTGTACCCATTCATACATCGCATTCATACATGGTATGTATTGCATGATACTTTGTCATTTGATATGATTTATTTATTTCTCGTACTGGGGTACTGACCCCCTTTGTGGGGGCTATCATGTCTTTTGTTGTTCGGGCATGACAGCCTTTACAGGAGGACATGGTGACGAAGCTTACATCGATGCATCGAGAGATACCAGAGCTACTTGAGAGCGAGCTCAGGTTTATATTTTATGTTTTGCGTCCCAGTAGTTGTTAGAATATTTTTACTTATATTTTAAATTACCGGGGTATGCCCCGAGTATCAGTATTTTAAATATTTTACTATTGGTTGATGATATACTTGATAATTTATGTTATTATCAACATGTTGAATTGGAAACCGGAATTACATATTTGAAGTATCAGTATATATGTCTCACATTGTTTAGATATCTGCTTAATCTCAATAACTATTTTAAGTATCTCGAATTCGACCTCACGACCCGGAGGAAAGCCTGGAATTTCTAGAAAAACATTCACAAATTCAGCGACTACCGGCATTTCCTCAATCCTTACTTCCTTTTTCTTTTCAGCAATATCAATCGCATAGATCAAATAGCCTGAATGCCCTTGTTCTAACAGTCGTGACAGTCGGACGGCAGATATTAACGGAATCCTTGGACGAGACCCCTGTCCATAAAACATCCATCGCTTTCCCTGCTCAGATTGAAAGCGAACTGTTCTTTGACAATAATCTACAACTGCCTGATAACGGCTCAGCACATCAATTCCCACAATACAATCAAAACTTTCATCTCTAAAACAATCAAGTCTGTCTTCAAGCCATCACCCTCAAATAAATGAGGCAATCGGATACTACCCGGTTAGTGGTCGTGTTCTCTCCCGTGGGTGTCGAGAAAAGGAGAGACGTGGGTAAAAGGGACGAGCATATATGATACTTCTTAACAAATTCAACAGAAACAAAAGAATGGGAAGCGCACGTATCTATCAATATAAAGGCAGGATAAGTAAATAAAGAACACTTACCCGCAATCACTGTTTCTGGAGTTGCCTCTGCCTGTTCTCTAGTCAATGCAAAAACCTGGCCCGGAGGCGGCCCGACATCTGACCTCCCAATGGTCTCGGCATATACTGTTGTCTCTGTTGTACTGTCCTGTCTGAGAATCTCCCTATAGTGTCTTGCTGTCCTCCACGGTTAGGACATTCCCGAGCAATGTGGCCCTTTTTGCCATATTCATAGCAAGCAGTGCATTCCCTTATCGGATGGGGTCCTCAACATGGTAGCACTTGATTCCTCCAAACCTACTTACTTGCGTCTGTCCCCTATTTGATTGAGTATTACTCCTGTGGTCTCCCATGCAACGGAAATCAGGTCGTCGACCACTGAATCTAGAAGACGATGAAGTTCCTCTTGACTTAAATTGATCACTTCTTGATTTCAGACTATCAGGGGATGACTTCTGTGGGGGCAATGGTGGTGGTATTGAGTCTACATATGCACCCACTCCCAACTCTGCTAATTCAGCTCGTGTGAGAGCGTCGTCAAAGGAAGTAGAGCCATTAGTGATCACCCTGTCATATAGCTCGGGCCTCAAACCTTTCAAGAAGTGCCTAGTTGCTTGAGTATTAGTGGAGATGTGAGGCGCATATCTCAGTAGCGAAGAGTAGTGAAGAGCATATCTGATACTGCCATGTTGCCCTGTTTCAAATTGGTGAATTCATCTTCTTTAATTTGTCGGGCAGCGGCTGAGAAGTATCGGGTTAGGAACCGATTTCTAAATAATCCCCAATTTATTTCATGTCCTTGAGCCTCTTGTTCCATCACTGTTGTCTTTCATCACATTAATGCCTTCTTGGCAAGTTGGAACTCTGCTAATCTGATCAAGCCGACTTTGCACAAGGAGCTGCTCAAAAGATCTGTTCTATTCTTTCCAACCATTCTTCAGCATGTTCCCCTGTCTCAGTCCCCTCAAACATCGGTGGTCGGAATCTGAGGAATTGGATCAAACTCAATTCTCGTGGTAGTAATTGTTGCTCAATAGGTTCTTGACCCACAGCTGGCGGTGGTAGAGGATTGGTACGCCCAACACTTGCATTAACACTTACTGCATCACCTATCTCGATGTTTGCTGTCATGCTGTTACACAATGGTTAACAATAAAAATCTACCATCAAGTTGCATAATATAAACCACGTTGTGCTCCTTGGTCTTTCATGTCTTTTGATAACTAAAGTTGATACTGAATACTATGTGTACATCACCAATGATGATAGATAGTATATATGATTGATTAAGATCTTGCAACCTTGAACATCATGTGCTTACTAATTGTCCAACTACTTGCTTGCACGTGTCTATTATGTTGGAAATCCAATGAACATAAGTTTTATAGTACAAAATAATATTAATATAAGTTTTTATATAATCAAATTTTCATCTAAATGTTCTCGACTTGATTAGGTGAAATGTCATTTTGAAAGTTATTATGGGTTAGCACATGTGAGTAAAATCAAATCGAACAAGGGAAATCTACCATAAATAAATAGTAATTCTGCCAATCGTTAAGTGTAACATCATTTTCATGAAATTAAAATATTCCCTAATTAATTTGCAACAGAATGATCACAACATCGAATTATTTAAATAGGATTTCCTTATTAATACATCGATGAGTCGAGCTAAAACATTTGACTTTTAAAGATAATCTAAAATATAAATTCAATTTGTTTTTGTGGATCTTACCATATTAATATATTTGAATTTTTCACACATCTTAACTAAATTTAATATCTTTTTTTTTGGCAAGAATGTTGAATCCCTATTAACATTTTAATCTAATTATTAGTAATGATTTTCTATCAATTGTATAAAATCTGGATATAGATTTTAAAATGATTATGATAAGTAGGAATTGCAACGGGGTGGGTATGGGATATGTTTGTCTTAACCCGGGACCCGCTCAGCTACAAAAAAGGTTGTCCCTGACCTACTCAGCCCAGTCTCGCGAACCCGACAAGTTAAACCCACCACGCTTGATTTTTTTTATCTTTTAAAAACATTTAATTAGCAAGAAATCAATTTTAAAGCACAAAAATTGAGTTTCTTCATTAAATTTCATGTTTTCTCTAGTAAATATATATAATAAGCATTGTAAAACTTTTTAAAGCTACCAGAACTTTATTGATTTGCTCGCATTCCCTTCAAAATATCCAAATTCTTTAATATAAATACATAAATTTTGATATAAAATCAAATAATGTCGATTCAACCAAAGAAGTGAAATTTATACTCGATAATAATTTTTTTAAAAAAAATTAATATATAAAACGGGGCGGGTTTGGCCAAACTCGGGATCTGCCCTGCGCCGCTTCAAAACCCATTAGAGCTAGACCCTTCCCATCACGACGGGTTTAATTCTGACCCGGATCTAGATCCGTCCTATTGTCATCTCTAATAATAAGTAATATAATAATTTTTTTGACCAAATAAAATCTGTCAATCGAAATAGTTTTTAAGATCCATATCCACCAACAAAATATACATATGAAAATAGATAAACTTCGATCATATATATATATATATATATATATATATATATATATATATATATATATATATATATAAAACAATGGCTTCAAAGTAGAAATGTCAAGACGAGATTTATAATCTTCGTCCTTAAGATAATATTGTCTCGCTATGGTGTTAACGGTTCAATTAGGAATTTGTCTTTCAAGATACAACGACTATGATTTGTGATAGGAGCACTCCAAATCACCAATCCAAAAACCACAAAGGTTTGAAAGCACTCAACTTTATGAAAGAAGAAGATGAACAAAATGCTTCAGATTTTTGCTCATGAATCTTACTTGATTTTGAAAAATCTGATTTAAAATCATTCAAGGGTTTTTCTATATATACTAGGCCAAGTAATGAGACCTAGGGACACCAAATGGAGGCACCAATTCATGAAAGACCGCACCAATACATGAATGGAAGCATAACTCTTCAGAAACTGTACAGGGCGCGCGCTCCCTTTCCTATCGCCTACTGCAGGCGCGATCGATCGCGCTGGCCAAAATTTGGTGCTTTGGCTTTTCATATACGCGATCGATAGGGCCAATATATGACGATTGTTCGCGGTATCCAATCATTTAATTTGGTCCTAGATGCTTAATTTCTAATTCATTAAGCATTTGTCCAACATATATATATATATATATATATATATATATATATACACTGCAGTTCCTTATATCTCATTATTTGTCTACTAAATATTCACATAATTAGAATTATTATACCATGTACATTTTTGTAGTAAGGGTGTGTGTATTTTTAAATCAGGTATCGGTAACTGACACGACCCGATCGAGTAAACGGGTATTTAAAAAAATTTGGGTTCGGTTATATTCAAACCCAGAATTTTTTTGTCGACTTGATTTCGGGTTTTAAATCTCCCGAAAATATTTTCGAATACCCGCCTTATATATATATATATATATATATATATATATATATATATATAATATAATGTATTTATTTTATGAGAAATATATATTAAATATTTTTAGAAATATCTATATTAAATTTCGGGCACCCGACATTGCCCGAAATTTTGGGTACCCAAAAACTTAAATCCTGTAACTTAATTCTAATTATTATTATTATTATACACTATTTATTATTTATTTATTTATTATTATTATTTATTTTATTGTTATGTTGTTATTATTTATATTATTATTATTACTATTATAAATATTAGTATTTTTTTATTTATTATTATTATTATTATTATTATTTAAGAATAGCAATTATTAGTATTTTTATTTTATCGTAATTATTATTATTATATATATATATATTAGTATTGCTTTATTTTATCGTTATTATTTTAAAATGATTATGATAAGTAGGAATGGCAACGGGGTGGGTATGGGACAGGTTTGTCTTAACCCGGGACCCGCTTAGCTACAAAAAAGGTTGTCCCTGACCTACTCAGCCCAGTCTCGCGAACCCGACAAGTTAAACCCACCACGCTTGATTTTTTTTATCTTTTAAAAAAACATTTAATTAGCAAGAAATCAATTTTGAAGCACAAAAATTGAGTTTCGTCATTAAATTTCATTTTTTTCTCTAGTAAATATATATAATAAGCATTGTAAAACTTTTTAAAGCTACCAGAACTTTATTGATTTGCTCGCATTCCCTTCAAAATATCCAAATTCTTTAACATAAATACATAAATTTTGATATAAAATCAAATAATGTCGATTCAACCAAAGAAGTGAAATTTATATTCGATAATAATTTTTTTTTAAAAAAATTAATATATAAAACGGGGCGGGTTTGGCCAAACTCGGGATCTGCCCTGCGCCGCTTCAAAACCCGTTAGAGCTAAACCCTCCCCATCACGACGGGTTTAATTCTGACCCGGATCTAGATTTGCCCTATTGTCATCTCTAATAATAAGTTACATAATAATTTTTTTGACCAAATAAAATCTGTCAATCGAAATGGTATTTAAGATCCATATCCACCAACAAAATATACATATGAAAATAGATAAACTTTGATCATATATATATATATATATATATATAACAATGGCTTCAAAGTAGAAATGTCAAGACGAGATTTATAATCTCCGTCCTTAAGATAATATTGCATTGCTATGGTGTTAACGGTTCAATTAGCAATTTGTCTCTCAAGATACAACGACTATGATTTGTGATAGGAGCACTCCAAATCACAAATCCAAAAACCACAAAGGTTTGAAAGCACTCAACTTTATGAAAGAAGATGATGAACAAAATGCTTCAGATTTTTGCTCTTGAATCTTACTTGATTTCGAAAAATCTGATTTAAAATCATTCAAGGGTTGTTCTATATACTAGGCCAAGTAATGAGGCCTAGGGACTCCAAATAGAGGCACCAATTCATGAAAGACCGCACCAATACATGAATGGACGCATAACTATTCAGAAACTGTATAGGGCGCGCGCGCCCTTTCTTATCGCCTACTGCAGGCGCGATCGATCGCGCGTGGCCAAAATTTGGTGCTTTGGCTTTTCATCTACGCGATCGATAGGGCCAACATATGACGATTGATCGCGGTATCCAATCATTTTGTTTGGTCTTAGATGCTTAATTTCTAATTCATTAAGCATTTGTCCAATATATATATATATATATATATATATATATATATATATATATATATGTGTGTGTGTGTGTGTGTGTGTGTGTATTGGATCGAGCGCTTACCGTTTTACCAATAACTATACTTAATGGTAATGACGCAACTTCAATCTTTTCAACTATACACTGGCACAAACGCCACGTGTTCGACCGATCACAAAGCAGAGGTAATTGTTGAACCTCAACAATTCCTCCCCCAATAATTGCTGTCTCTTCAACTCATTGGAATCGAACACGCGATATTTGCTTTGATACCAATTGTTGGATCGAGTGTTTACCGCTTTACCAATAACTATAATTAAAGGTAATGGCGCAACTTCAATCTTTTTGACCATACACTGACGCAAGCGTCACGTGTTCGATCGATCACAAAGCAGAGGCAATTATATATATATATATATATATATATATATATATATATATATATATATATATATATATATATATATATATATATATATATATATATATATATATATATATATATACTGCAGTTCGGACTATATTATTGCTATACAAATATAAGATATAATTAATCCTTATATCTCATTATTTGTCTAGTAAATATTCACATAATTAGAATTATTATACCATGTACATTTTTGTAGTCAGGGTGTGTGTATTTTTAAATCAGGTATCGGTAACTGACACGACCCGATCGAGTAAACGGGTATTTAAAAAAAATTGGGTTCGGTTATATTCAAACCGAGAATTTTTTTGGTCGACTTGATTTCGGGTTTTAAATCTCCCGAAAATATTTTCGAATACCCACCTTATATATATATAATGTATTTAGTTTATGAGAAATATATATTAAATATTTTAGAAATATCTATATTAAGTTTCGGGCACCCGACATTGCCCGAAATTTTGGGTACCCAAAAACTTTTTTGGTAATATATAGTAGTAAAAATACTATCCAAAATTTGTGTACCCAAACCCAAAAGGCCTAACTCAATGCCCACCACTGTGTAAGTAAGAAATGTAACAGAAAATGTAATAAGATGATTTCATTCATATATACAAATGTATCTAAAACAATATTTCTCCGATTTTTATTTAGAAATATGGATAATTTAGAATGATTTATTGAATCTTTTCAAGTTTATTACAGCATAACCATAAATTTTTAATTCGGTTGACAAATTTTGTTTCAAAATGTATATAAGCAATATATGTAAGACATTATTACAACTTTTTGAACGAAAATTAAAAGCACTAAAAATATATTCGAATCTAATTTAGGTCGTAGATGTGATTTTTCAAAATATCAAACATTTTAATGATAAACTCCATGTTAACATTGACAACAATCTCTTTCTTTTCCTGTCAATATAATAATTATGATATTTGTTAGAAAATCAAAATAATCATATATTGTACAACTAAAAAGAATTGGTGCATTGGAATTTTCTCCAAAAATTCAAATCTTTGTTTTTGGAATTTTGCAATTATAATTTTTTTTTTTACCTTCAATTGTAGGTTGCCCAAAATTTATTTTACTAGGCTAAAAGTCATCTTCTATTACACAATGGATGTATTTGGTGTGTTTTTTATTTTAATCATATCCTTAGCTTAATTTTATACCATTTTTTTTGTGATTTTAATTCGGTTGACAAATTTTGTTTCAAAATGTATATAAGCAATATATGTAAGACATTATTACAACTTTTTGAACGAAAATTAAAAGCACTAAAAATATATTCGAATCTAATTTAGGTCGTAGATGTGATTTTTCAAAATATCAAACATTTTAATGATAAACTCCATGTTAACATTGACAACAATCTCTCTCTTTTCCTGTCAATATAATAATTATGATATTTGTTAGAAAATCAAAATAATCATATATTGTACAACTAAAAAGAATTGGTGCATTGGAATTTTCTCCAAAAATTCAAATCTTTGTTTTGGAATTTTGCAATTATAATTTTTTTTTTACCTTCAATTGTAGGTTGCCCAAAATTTATTTTACTAGGCTAAAAGTCATCTTCTATTACACAATGGATGTATTTGGTGTGTTTTTTATTTTAATCATATCCTTAGTTTAATTTTTATACCATTTTTTTTTGTGATTTTAAACAAAAGTTATCCCATAATATTTATTTCACTTTAATCCAAGTTTCAAGCAAAATGACATATATATATTTCCCGCCCGCCCGAAAATTTCAAACTTAAATCATGTAACTTAATTCTAATTATTATTATTATTATACACATATTTATTTATTTATTATTATTTATTTTATTGTTATGTTGTTATTATTTATATTATTATTATTACTCTATATTATATTAGTATGGTTTTATTATTTATTTATTATTATTATGATTAGTATTATTATATAATTTTTATATTATTATCCTTCTAATATATTTTTTATATTATTATCTTCTAATATCAATATATCTATATCATATACTATATTGTTATAATATTATATCATATATAATTATTATTTTATTATATCATATATTAGTATTTTTTAATTTTCATCCGTAATATTTTTCTATATATTCTTATATATATATATATATATTTATATTGCTTTATTTATCGTTATTATATATATATTAAATAATATATATATTTATTATATTATCAATATATATATTATTATTCATGATTATTATTATTCATTTATGTATTATTTATACATTATTATTAACAATAATAGCACTAATTATTATATTATTTTATAATGTTAGTATTATTATATTATATTTATATTTATATATTATTATATTTTATACATATTATTAATATTATATATTTATTAATACTATTTATTTATTATTAATAATTATTTTATTGTTGTTCTATTATTATTACTTATATATATATATATTTATATATTAATTCATTTATATATAAAATTATTATTATTAATATATATATTTATTATTATATAAATTATTATATATTATTATTATTTAACAATACTAATAATAATAATAGTTATTATAGATATATACTTTTATTATTATTTTTATATATAATAATAACAGTGAGTGTATTTTAGTCATTATATCAAATTATAAAATTAATCCATAATTTTATACTCAAACCAAACATCATATAACTTACAATACTATATTATTTTAAAACTATCTCATAATTAATCATTATCTTATCACTCATTCCAAATTATATCAATATGCATTAAATTAATACAACTATTTAAGTTGTGAGGGCATTTTTCTAGTAGGCTATTATCCACTTTTGCCCCAACTATATTTTACGTTCTTGGTTACAGATTTTGAAAGGATTCGAGTTATTTTTCTTCTTAAGCAACTATTGGGGAAATAGACAAGCAATGGGATCCTACCTTAAAACTAACATTTTCAATTAAGGATGACATCTCAGGGTGCTTATTGGGCCGGACCAATCGGAATCGGTTTGGAATCGGACCGGTCTTTCGGTTCCGAACCGGAACCGGTTGGTCCGGTTACAAACCGGTATATGATATGGGTTTTACCCGGAACGGATCGGTTCCCATGGTTCGGAACCGCCAATCCAACGGTTCCGGTTCCAAGGGTTCCGGTTCCGAAATCGGAACCGAAAACGGTAGAAAAGAATTTTAAAAAAATAGGAAATGGTGGCCAACGGCATTGTAGCCGTTGGCCACTGTCGTTGCCCAACGGATATTTTAGCCGTTGGGCAACGGAAAAATAAAAAAAATTAATTTTTTTTTCAAAAAAAAATATTTGCTTCTATAAATACCCTATTTTTCCTCTCCAATTTTTCATCTCCAACTCTCTTACTCTTACAATCCTAATCTTTTATTCAATTATTTCATTTTCCCATATTTCCACTGATATGATGGCATCCTCTTCTACTGGTCGTGGTGGTTCCTCAAATCCACCTTTATTCCAAGAAAATTATGATATTTTTGCCGAGTTTGATAATGCTTATGATGTTGAAGAAGCGAAACATGTTGCAGAACCTGCGGCCCCCCAAAATCCGGCCCCGGCGGGTCATCCGCTACTACTGCCGCTTCGAGTCGCACGAGTAACCGTCCCAAATGTAGCAAGGTTTGGGATCATTTTGACGTCGACACAAAACCAGGTACGAACAAATCTGTTGTTAGTTGTAAAATATGCAAAACCACATATAATTATAAAACAGGTGGTTCCGCTGCGGTACCGGAACTTTTAAGAAACATCTAGTTAAAAAACAGAGTTTTGATGATGTTACTTTACAACAATTAGGTAGAGAACCAACCCAACTTCAAATTAATCCTCAGTATGGCAATAATTTTATCTTAACACGGGAAAAAAACAAAAGATTATTCGTTCGTTTTATTGTAAGATATGAACTTCCCTTTTTGTTTTCTGAAAAAGGTGGCTTTATTGAATTTTCTTCTGGTATCCAATCATATTTTAGACATATTTGTAGGCATACTTTGAAAAGAAATATTGTGGATGTGTTTCTTGATTACCGTAAGACTTTAATTGATCATCTTTCTTCTATTAACTGCATATTAAGTTTAACTACTGATATTTGACGAATACCGCACTACTTTCTTTTCTTGTTATTACTTGTCATTGAATTGATGATAACTGGTGTTTGCGGAAAAGAATTTTGTGACTTGATGAATTAAAATCTGCACATACTGGTATTCAAATTGCTAAATTTATTGTTAATGTTTGTAGATTTTATGGAATTGCAAATAAAATTTGTTCGATTACACTTGACAACGCTTCAAATAATACGACGGCAATGCGTGCACTTAAAATATATTTACGACCAATGCTTAATGGTGTTTTTTTCCATGTTAGATGTGCATGTCATATAATTAATTTAACAGTAAAAGATGGTTATGAAGATGCTGAATGTAGTAGCATAGACAAACTTAAAAACTGTTGTCAATGGATACGACAGTCACGCATTAAGCGTGATTGGAAATATACATGTGCAAGTCAGAACCTTCGGTTTACTCTTTTCCCACTGCCCATTGTAAGTCGATGGAATTCTTTGCACAAAATGTTAGAATCGATGTTACCTTATCAAGATGCTTTAACTTCTTTTTATAACTCTTATCAAATGCCTGAAAGTGATGAAAGTTATTTATTGTCTGATAAGGATTGGTTTTTTGTTAATAATTTAACTGCCTTGTTATCAACTTTTAAAGATGCAACAGATCGTTTCTCCGGAGTTTGTAATCCTACTTCTCATTATTTTCTTCTACTTGTATTTAACATGTTTTGTAAATTTATTGAATTTAGAGTTGATATTGAGTTGACGTCGTTCGTTTATCGTATGGATGAGAAGTTTAAAAAATATTGGGAACAAATTCCACACGCACACTGTATATCTACATTGTTAGACCCAAGTCAGGGTGTAGGATCTTTCGATACTTTCTTTGAATATTACAGTACGTTTTTGGATAAGGATGTTGACGATCAAAAGACGTCAATCATGCATTCTCTCCAAAAATATGTTTGGATTGTACCATAGTGAACAGGGACAGAGCTCATTGGCACCTGTAGTAGGAGGAGAAGAAGAAGATGTTAGTCAGTCACGAAGCGGAGGGATTAATCTGTTGAGGAGCCTTGGAAGAAAGAAGCAGAGAGGAAGCGGAGTGTCATCTATCTCTTCAAATGAGTTACAGTTCTTCCTGGGTCAAATGTTAATTACAGATGAAAATTTTGACGTACTAGAGTGGTGGAAAGCAAACGCAAGACAATATCCAGTCTTAGCCAAAATGGCTAGAGATGTATTTGCAGTCCAAACATCCAGTGTCGCATCAGAGTCGGCATTTTCAACTTGTGCTCGACTCATTGGAGACTTTAGAGTTTCTCTAAAACCAGAATCATTGTGCATGCTTACGCTGCTAAGAGATTGGTTCGATGCTGAGAGAAGAAATAAGAGAAAAGGAGGAATCGACGAGTTAGGCAATGAAAGTTCCGAAGAAGAAGAAGAATTGGCCAAGACTATACTTATAAATTATGATGAATAATGTATTTTTATTATAAATTTCAAAAGATGTATCTTTTATGTTGTTTTCCATATTCAATAAATGATGTATTTTTTCTTTACGATTTGGGTTGAACACGAAATCTGAAACAAAATAAAAAATTAAAAAAATTGGCTTGGCGATCGATCGCCAAGACCCATAAGTTGAAAAAAAAAGCAGTGTCAATTAGGGATCGATCGCCGAACATGGCGATTGATCGCCAAACCGATTCCGGTTGGAACCGGTTTACCCCAGACCAATCCGATAATTCTGATCCGGGGTTCTGAACCGGATCGGCCGGTTCCACCCAAATGGGGCGCGAGACCGGTCGGATCCGGTCCGAATTTGGTCCGATCCGACCCATGAACAGTCTGAATGACATCCCAACGTCAAATCATAGGACAAAACTGTCCCTATAAAAGCGCATGATGTGGGCTGCACACGTATTGACAGCAGCACAAATTAAAATTTTAAAAACAAAAATAATGTATAATTTTGAACGTGATGTTGGGATGAAAATAAATTTCGATATGAACAAAAACTCTAATTGATGATGGTTAATGTCGAAGATCTTCTGGCCCAAATACCAGCTATATTATAAAGTTCGAAGTCTCGAATTCAAGTATCATCTATTTTTCTTTTTCATTTGCTAGAAAAAAAAAATCCTATAAGACATCTATATGTCATGGAACTGATAGTTATTTAAATTCTAATAAATTTGATATTATTATCCATACCAAAACAATAAATATTGACCTTTTTACCCCTCGAAACACTTTATATATCAAACAAACTTCACATATCAATTTATCTTCAAAAATCTTGATTTTCTCCTACTGAAAAAAATTCTTATTTTTCTTCTCAATTTCAATTTTCTTTAGTTTGGAGTCTGAAGTCCAAAAGCCAAAATAGGAAATTGCACTTCTTGCACCCTACCAGGCCCTGGACCAAGAGCGCAACCAGGGGCACAAAAGTCATTCTCCCATCCGGCGAACTCCGGCGAATACACGAGCCCACAAAGGCAGCCGAACTAATGGTGGAGACGCCGAATTATTTCCTGGTGAACGCCGAATCCCTGCGAGTCGGGAGACGTTTTTCAGCCCTGAACGTCGATGAAGACCTCGAAATGGGAATACTTACGTTTTTTTGCCGATGAAACGGCTGAACTCGGCGACGACGGTGGCGGACATGGACACGCTTTCCGAGGCGGCAAATCGCACCAAGAAAAGGGTAGGCGCGAGGAAATTACCGGAATGCGGCGAGGCAGCCGTGCAGCAGACTGTGGGGAGTATTGAAAAAATTTCATTTCCGAAGCTGGATTTAGATGATATAGAACAAATTTCGGCGTTGCAAATGAAGCACAGCTTGTCGGTTTGCTGCCGGTCGAAGAAGCCTTTGCTGGAGACGGTCGTAGCTAGGAATTTTGTGTAGGGGGCTAGATGTGAAAATGTTGCGGAGGTTCGGGGCCGCCCTCGAAGGATTTTTGGAGACTCATTTTCCGTGGCCAATTCATATAATGTTCATGTATAAAAAAGTATATATTATTTTTCATAATTATTTTATAAAAAAAACATTTATTTCGCATACTCGTTAGTTATTATTTAACAAGATATTTCTCCTCCATAATTTTTATTCACCACTTCTTTATCAATCTTTTATATAAATAATTCAAAAGCCATTTAATCTAAATTTCAAATTATTGTATACAATTAGTTTAAATTTAGATAGAAAAATTTTTTCCAAGAATTTTTTTTTTAAAAAAATAATTTTTTACTAAAAAAATGTATATCTACATATTTTAAAAAAAATGCTTAAAAATGATAAATTAAAAAATGAGATAATGGGTTTTTTTTTAAAACTAATTTGTAAAATAATTTATATTTCAAAAATACATCGAAATACCATACATTACAAAACTACTCTAAACCGCCCTCTGAGAGGGCTGCTACTCAACGTTTAGTAGCCGCCCTCCCAGAGATTGAGTAGCCGCTCATACCAATCCAAACCCACTTTACTCCATTTAATTGATACCTACTTCATACCAATCCAAATCCAACTACATTATTTAATTGATTCCTACTCCATTAATTGATACCGATGAAATCCATCTATAAATTCATATCCATTCTGAAAATATTATATACCTTACAACCTTTTATTTCTCCTTACAACTTTTTATTTCTCCTTGTTCCTTGTTCCCTGCTCAGAGCTTTTGTTTCTCACGAATAATCCATTACTCTCAATTCATCAACCTACATAGGTGAGTTAATTATTAAAAATCTTTTATATTTTTTTTACGTTCATTATGTTTTTAAACATGTAAATTGTTATTAATATTTTAAATGGTTGTTCATTATTATTTATAAACATGTACGTATAATAAATTTTTATTAATATTTTAAATGGTTGATATATGTGTTATTTTTTTATTATTTTTAGGATGGCGTTAAATCGAGGTCCCGAAGATTCAACTGTATTATATCTACAATCTACGCATATCTCGAGTGCCGTTTGTTCCGAGAATATTGATAGTAATTTAAAAGTGAAGCGTACAGATAACCTTATCTGGGGGTTGTATAATGAGAAAGTGATACACGATCGTGTTTGGAGGCATATCATTGATATGGGATTTTACGGTGTTTTACAATCTGGCTATTGTATGTACGATAATCATTTGATTACCGCTCTTGTTGAACGATGGCGGTCTGAGACCCATACATTTCATTTTAGATTTGGTGAGGCGACCATTACTTTACAAGATATTTCAATAATTTGGGGTCTGAAAGTTGATGGTGAACCAGTAACTGGGGTAGATGATTCACGACGTGTGAAAGAATGGCAAGAAACATGTATTGAGTTACTGGGATTTGAGCCTGCCGAAGCAAAATTTAAAGGCGGTCACCTAAGAATGAGCGCTCTAGACGAGCACTGCCGAGCTAATCCTATCTCTGATATGAGCTCAGAGATGGATGTAATAAAGTACACTCGGTGTATAGTTTTGATGATTATAGGTGGAATTTTGCTTCCAGATTATAATAGTAGCGCTGTAAAACTCATGTATTTGCAGCTACTTGAAGATTTGGAAGAGGTAAACACATATAGTTGGGGCAGTGCGGTATTGGCTTACTTATACCGTGAAATGTGCAATGCATCAACCATAGGAAAATGCACTATCAATGGCCCTTTGTATATTTTGCAGGTATATGTAATATTTTTCTCTCACTAATAATATCTTATCCGTTTATTATTTTAAAATATTTTTTATGTTTATTGGCAGATTTGGGCATGGAGTAGGATAAAATGTTTGAACCCTGACCGACAGTTAAAAACTTTGATTGTCCCTGAGAATGTTCCTGTTGCTCCCTACGGTGCACGGTAATAATTAATTATTGTTATTGTATACTAAAATTAGAATGATAAAACATTACAATATTTAACATTTTTTATTATAGGTGGAACACTTTGTTTCGTCACACCCATATAGCAACACATTCGGTCAGAATTATACGACATTCTCTCGATCAAATGAGTAATGACGAGGTAAACTTAAATTATGTAATTGATTTTTGAAAATTTATGTCGGTTTCAATATATTGATTGACCCATTTTTTTAATTTTAACAATGTGCAGTTTAACTGGATCGTGTATGACACAGAGGCCGCTGATGTTAACTCCATTATTACTACCTATAATAATGATATTTGGAGAAGCGTTTGCCCTCTTATCTGCTTCCAAATAGTGGAGATTCATCGTCCTAACCGGGTGATGCGACAATTCAATATATGTCAATCAATTCCATCACCTGCACTTGACGGTAATGAGCTACATGATGTCACCCGAACTGGTCATCGTAATATGGATTGGGCAAAATTTCACAGAATACATCTTCAGACGTGGCGTAGGAGGCTAAGAAATGTCTCCATTGGTGAACCATGTGGTAGGTCAAACTCAACAGACGATGACTACATGCAGTGGTACGAGAGAATCACTGTAAGGGTTATATCGCCTCGCGTACATGGGATTGGTTTCCACCCAGTTGTTGGATTTGCGCATGGCACATCATCTGGTGGTTTTTCTCCTGCTGGCCCATCTGGTGGTTTTGACACTGCTGGCCCGTCCAGTGGTTTTGACACTGCTGGCCCGTCCGGTGGTTTTGATGCTTCCGGTGGTTTTGATGCTTCTGGTGGATTTGATGTTATTGGGGCATCCGGTGGATTTGCATCATATGCTGGCCCATCCGGTGGATTTACATCATATGCTGGCCGATCCAGTGGATTTACATCATATGCTGGCCCTTCTGGTGGATTTCCATCGTATGCTGGTCCTTCTGGTGGATTTGATAGTGCTGCTGGTCCATCTACTGTTTTCGATAGTGCAGGGTATTATACTCCACAGCCCCCACAGGCTCACCCACTGGTTGAAAATTACACATCTATAATGGGTTTCGAATACCAAAGAAATTTGGAGGAGTTGCAACCATCGAGAAACATTCCAACACCTATCCAGTTTCCGAGTTATTCTGATGAAAATATATCTCAAGTAACTAGGATTGCAACACAGCAGAATGATCCTAGTAATACTGGTCCACGTAGAGGACAACGAAATCGTAGACAACGTCATTGTGGAACCGGTGGCCAACTGTAGTTATATGATTATGTATATTACTATATTTGTCACGTTTAATATGTATATATATATATATATATAATTTTACATTGATTTTTATCACCAAAATTACCAAAATTCGCTAGGCGTAATTACGCCTCAATGTAGGCGTAATTACGCCTCAAGAATTCCTTCAAAAAAAAATTGCCGTGAGCTAGGCGTGTTGGGATATGCCCTAAGACAAGTCATTAGATGATTGTTTAAGACATACAATGTTTATGGTTTTATGAATGGCAATTCATTATTATATATTATTCTTTTAACTGTGCATTGTGAATTAATATATATGTTAATGTCCTTAGAATAATATTGTATTATTCTTAAAGATGTCCCTAGTCAAGTATTATCATGAATAGGGATAATGATAATACGTAGAGACTAGTATATGTTGATCGATGAATTGTTCATTGATATGAGATATCAAATCAACATATGGGTACATGTTAGAGAACGATGTACTGGACAGACCCACCATGAGAATGCAACATGGATAGTTATATGATCGTCATATGCAATTCTCATAGTGATAATAATGTATACAATCCTTACGACTTGTGATCATCAGAGATCCCAACATAAGGAGTTATGTATCTTGATATCGTCAAACGTTACCCGTAACAGTGTAATCTATAAAGGCGACTATTGGATACACTACGAATTATGTAGAGGGATGTTGACTGATCGAGATAGGATTTGTCCCTCCTATATAACAGGAGATGTGTTTGGCCCTTGATCAAGTGAGAACTAAAATGCATGGCCATGCTCGAATGAGTCGATATGAGATATCGAGCTTATTCGTTTATTCTAGTTCTACTTGGGGATCAAGAAATAAAGATTGAATATACGAGTATGACTATTCCATGACTCGTGTTCAATCTAAACACAAAGGACAAAGGGATTAAGTTACATGATTAATATTATCACGAGTTCTAAAGGTTATGTCGAGTCATTGACATTCTTGTAATTTGGGTAGCATTGATGTGTTGCTAGATACCGCTCAATGCTTGCGACATAAAATGAGATTTTATGTCACTGCCAACATTGCAAGATCCTATCGGGTCGCACAAAAGATTAAATCGAGAAGGGAAATTAAATTCATTGGATGAATTAATTAATTAAGAAGAGTCTTAATTAAGTGATTAAAAGGTTTTAATTAATTCATGGGTTTGGGCCCATAAGACTTTAAGAAAGTCTTGAACCTTAATTAAAAGCCTTTTAATATAAATACAAGGTTTTGATTAATTGTTAATTAATTCTTTCATATCATTCCTTGATATCAAAAGAACAAAACCTAGCCACCCAAGGTGAAGCACACGGCCGCCAATAATCTTGAGCTCTCGGCTTCCTATAGCCGTGTAGTTCTTGGAGTGATTTGGGGCCATCTTTTGATTAAGAACCAAGTGTGTTTCGTGTATTGGTTTAAGAACTTGTCTAGCAACTTGTTCTTAAACCATCCCTTCACCCGATTTGATCGTGTGGATACCGTTGAGGCAAAACTCATTGAGTTTTGCTATTGACTCGGAGAAGGCGTAGGACGTGGTGCTGCTCCGTGGACTCTGCTTCAAACACGCTACAAGGGTGAGACTCTTAGGTATTCTCTAATCCGATATGAATCCCTATGTATAGGTCCGGTGTTAGTAATCCCAAAATTTTATTCCGCTGCGCTGTATGATCATGGGGTTACTTACAAGGCGTAATTACGCCTCAATGTAGGCGTAAATAATTCATTCCAAAAAAAAATTGCCGTGTGATAGGCGTAATTACGCCTCAAAGTAGGCGTAATTACGCCTCAAGAATTCCTTCAAAAAAAAAAATTGCCGTGAGCTAGGCGTAATTACGCCTCAATGTAGGCGTAATTACGCCTCAATAATTCCTTCCAAAAAAAAATTGCCGTGTGATAGGCGTAATTACGCCTCAAAGTAGGCGTAATTACGCCTCAAGAATTCCTTCAAAAAAAAAATTGCCGTGAGCTAGGCGTAATTACGCCTCAAAGTAGGCGTAATTACGCCTCTTGAATTCCTTCAGAATATAAATTGCCGTGAGCTAGGCGTAATTACGCCTCATAATAGGCGTAATTACGCCTGTTGAATTCCTTCAGAAGCTCAATTGCCGTGAGCTAGGCGTAGTTACGCCTCAAAGTAGGCGTCTTTACACCTGTTGCCATGATTGATAATGTAAATTTTTGGCTTCAATTCATCCGTTCCTTCTGTCATTTGCACCCTTTTAGTCCACAAAACATGTAATAAAATAAGAAGAAATATAAGTGTATAAAATACACTTATCACACATACCATAAAAATATAATTAATTTGACCTCTCAACATTATGTAATTGTCTCTCCCTAACAACAGGTCTATCCATCTCGTTTCTCAAACGATTCGTTCTATTTCTGCCGACTCTTCTTCTTTCACGTCTTACAGGATTGTGGTTCAATTCAAACGTGGGTGGATCCCAGTATCGGATGTCTGCAAGAGGACTAAATTTTCCCATGTAGGTTGCTGATTATTGAGACATGCTATACCATGGTTGAATAAGTGTGGTAGGATCCAACGAATGATATTTGGCAGTACAAATAGCATGGGAACATGGAATTCCAAAAATCGTCCATTTACCACAGGAACACTCATTTGTTGATATTCTTACAACTTGAACATGTTGCCCTCGACCTGGTCTTCCACCGGTCGCAACCGAAGCAGTTTGATCACGTACATCATATCGGGTAACACGATTCTCAATTGATTTTCTTGACCATTGTTCATATTTTTGATATGCATAATCGGGCCAGGGCTGATTGTTGTGAATCATACGTTGAGTTTTGGTGACACGTTGAATAAAGTATTGAACGCACCTTTGAAGGGTCAATTGTACTATCGCGGAAATAGGTAGTCTTCGAGCACCCTTCAACACACCATTTAAGCATTCTGGCATATTAGTAGTCATTACCCCACGCCGCCAACCTCCATCGTGGGCTAAAGTCCATTTCTCCTTTGAAATTCCTGCCAAATATCTATATGCCAGAATATTTTTGTTTTTGATTGCCTCCATTGTGGCATCAAACTTACAATTCTGATGTTGTGTGCCTGCTTCCCAGCATAGATCTTTCAAATGGATATTTTTAAACTTTGAATTAAAATTGGAGCACACATGCCTTAGACAGAAACGGTGCACACCATTAGGAGGTTGAAAAAGTGGTAGATCCTCAACTGCGCGCACAATTCCCTTATGCCTATCTGAAATAAGACATACACCGGTTACACCACGTATAACATGTCGACCGATATTCTCTAAGAACCATTTCCATGAGTCGTATGTTTCTTCATCAACAATCCCGAACGCTAACGGTAATATCTGATTGTTGGCATCCAGAGTGACGGCGATCAACATTTTATGCTTATACTTGGTGTACAAATGAGTACCATCAACACTAATGATTTTGCGACAGTGTTGAAACCCATCTATGCATGGCTTGAAAGCCCAAAATACATAATTCAATGTATTCACCGCTCGATTGTTAGATCTTAAATGCCTCCAATCCACAATTGTTCCAGTATTATACTTTGACAACGCACCCATGTATTTTGGAAGTAGACGCACGGAGCTCTCCCATGTACCGTAAACATTTTCCACCGCACGTTGCAAACTTCTCCATGCCTTCGTATACGAGATATCATAGCCATATTTATCTTTTACATTCTCCCGTACATACTTAATCTCGTACGAAGGATCACATCGTACAATCCCCAACAATGTATTTGCCACCATATTACTGTCCAAGTTGTGGTGGTCTATACCAACATTACTCGAAATACATGTATGCGGACCACCATACTTCGTTAATTTCCAAAAACCCATTTTTGGCTTCAAAGACGCTCGAAGACCCCATCTACACCTTACGTCAGGAGAAGTCTTTTTGCACCGTAATTTCCATAGAGTACGTGTGCTATCCACAACACAATACTCACGCCTGACAACTCTAACAGAGTAATCTTTCACAGATGCAATCAAATCTTTCTTATCCTTAAAAATCATGTTCACGGACAGCTCTCCTACCTCCGGGTTGTAATATCGAGTTCGCGATCCAGAAGGTACATCAAACGAATCAGGAACCTGCTCTTCGTTGACCGCATTAAAAAATGGTGGCATTTCAATCGTGCTTGGCAAAAATGGTGCGTCTTGCATATGTCTCCGACCATAAGGTGGTTCGTTGGATGTTGTCTCTTCACCGGGAAATGCATGGACATTATCATCGTCTTCATCATGCATCTCATCAGCCTCATTACCGTGTTCTCCAGAATCACTCGATGAATTATCGGGTTCACTATCACTCATGTAAACATCTCGATGACTATCTTCGTGTACGTCATGTGTGGCTGGCCCATCAGTTGCTGCTAACATAATTGTATGCTCCGAACCACCAACATCAGGATCAAATACATCATGAATTTGTGTAATTTATTCTCGTAATCCCCAAACTTCTGATGTGTTTGGCCAATATGTAGGATTTTCTTCAGAAGAGGCGGTTATATATTGATCCCAAGGTCCACTTCCATGCTCGAAATAAGGATAATTTTGTTGCTCAACATCTCGACCGCTTGAAGTAGAAGGTTGATCATGGACCACTATATTGCTCAATCCTTCAGTGACATATGGAAGATTTGATTCTGGCCCTTGAAGATCAAAATCATGATTAATTGCCTCTATATCGACGTACAAATGCAGCATCTGCATATTGGGACATTCCATTATAAATTGTAGAACATCATCATCTACAATATCGATTGGTATTTCATTCCAAGAAGATTTCTCCATGAATGCATATTTGGTTGACAATTTGATATTAAACATCGTTGGGTCGATGTTTAACTTTCTATGTGCTAGTTGAATCAAATCAAATAAAATAATAGAACGATAAATTCTAATCGGTCTTACTGGTGGAATGCTATATTCAACCGATCCGTTTCCAATAATAGTATTACCACCAAAATATAGCAGCATGGAAATCGAATCCATTTTGAACAAACTAAGAAATATTTTGATTCAAACTTTTGATGCACCGAAAAAATTGAAGAGAAAAACGGAAGAAAGAGGAAATTGGTTTGAAGAATTGTGTGTCGAAAACATTTTATGTTCGTATTATTTATACATATTTCGAATACTAATTTTTGTAAAGGTTCACCGGAAACATTTTATATATAATATGATTAATTTTTGTCGGTAAAAATATAATATAAACAAATGAAAATTGTAATAACAGAGAAGAAGGTGGGATATAAACAAAAGAAAATTGTAAGAAAAGAGAAGAAGGTGGGAAGAGACGTATAAGTTGACTGTGAAAAGAGAAAACAAGAGATTGGAAGAGACGTGATGGGTATGCGACAATCAACCAAAACACGGGCATGGTAGGTGAAGAGACATAAAGGAATGGGTGAAGAGACATAAATCGGGTAGACGACAACCGATGCCAACCAATACACCGATGAGCAGCCGCTTCACCAGTGAGCGGCTACTCACTAATGAGTAGCCGCCTCCCAAGGAAGCGGCTACTCAAAGTTGAGTAGCCGCTCTCCAAGAGGGCGGCTACTCAACGTTGAGTAGCCGCCCTCTGAGAGGGCGGTTTAGAGTAGTTTTGTAATGTATGGTATTTCGATGTATTTTGAAATATAAATTATTTTACAAATTAGTTTTAAAAAAAAACCGAGATAATGAAAAAAATAAGTATGAAATTATTTTAACCAACAAATATTTTTTGGACTAATAAAGAAATCCAAAAATATTATGAAATGAGATCATAAAAATTTATGCAAAGAGGTAATTGGGTTTTGAACCCATGACTCAAAGCATTTATCATCAATCCTCTACCATCTGCACCACCCACATTTAACAAATTATTTACAGAAATACCTATACATATACAAAAAGTTTGGGCAGGGCTGGAGGGGTCTGAAGCCCCCCAAGCCCATGCCATAGGCACGCCCCTGGCTGGAGACCATTATGGAAGAACCGGCCGTTTTTAGACGATAATAATGGTCGGCAAAAATATAGACAATTAATTTTTTTCCATTTTTGCCGATTTTATTTTAATATATTTTTGGCAAAGATTTCCACTTTTTATTTTTTCCTTTTCCTTTTTCCTTTTTTGTTAAGAAAATAAGTTTTAGTGTATTGTAGATATATCATAATTCATATATTTGAATATTTGATGAGAAGAAATATAGTTGTGTACTTTTGGGTGTACTTGGATCGAGAGATTTGAAGTTATAAATTTTAAATCATTGATTTCAATCTATTTTATTGTTTGGATGAATTATATTCAGTGTATTGAAAAATAGACATCTTATATAAATGTACTTGTAATTGTGATGTATTTCAAAAAATATCTAATATTGGTGTCATTTCAAATCTGAGCTTCAAATTAATTCTCAAAGCAATACATCCATTCAAATGAAATTCATATATCAAAACATAACTTTAAGCTAATTATAAAGTGCAAGCAAAGTGTGATTTAATTCGAGAATTTGGTTGGTTTTAATGAAATGAAATGTTTGGTTTTATTTTTTATTTTTTATTCTTACAAAATCAAACATTATCTTTCTTTCTTTTTTATAAAAATTAATGTTTTTTTTCATATTTAGATCCATCAACATAATCACTGTCCTAAATTTATTTTTTTCATTAAATATCCCATTGTTGTATATTAGTAGGGCTGCTTACTGGGCCGGGTCAAACCGGACCCGGCCCGGATTCGGACCGTTAAGTCCGGTCCGAAACCGGAACCGGACTTAACGGTTCCGGATCGCCCCGGAACCGGTTAGAAACCGGTCCGGGGCGGTTTCGAAGAACCAAACCGGTAGGACCGCCGGTTCCGGTCCTACCGGTCCGGTTCCGATTTTGAAACCGGAACCGGTAGATTATAAAAAAAAAATAAAAAAAAATAAAAATAAAAATTGTTGAAGGCAACGTTATCATTTGTTAACGTTGCCTTCAACGTTAACAATGTTAACGTTGGCAACGGCTCTTAGCCGTTGCCAACGTTAACTTTTATTTTTTTTTTAAAAAAAATTTTAATAAAAAAAAAAAACTATAAATAGGGGATGTTGTGTTGTGTATTGTTTCATAACAATTCTTGTAACGAAAATTACTTCACTCTCATATTTTTCTCTCAATTGTGCTATTTACAATTTACTTATAGTCTTATATCATAATGTCATCTTCATCTAGCAGTGGTGCTGGTCGTAGCCGGGGTCGTAGTCGGGGTCTCGTTCCGGGTCGTCTATCACTGAGTTCATCTTCTGCAATGAATTTGCCTGTGCCAATTCCTGAGTTAAATGAAAGTTATGATTTTTTTGCTGACCTCGATGTTGGTGGTTCTTCTATGAATGTCGAACCACAACAACCCCAACAACCTGCCGAACCTGTTGCTGCCCAAGCCCAAGAAAGACAACATGTGGAGTCATCCGGAGCCACTACAGCAGCAAGTAGACTACCTACTCGTGCCAAAAGAAGTAAGATATGGGATCACTTTGAACTCGGTCAAAAAGAAGGTACTAATGAATCTGTTGCAATATGTAAGTTATGTAAGATCCAGTATTCATATAAAGCCGGTGGTTCCAGTGGAGGCACCGGAACATTTAAAAAACACTTAGTAAAAAAACATAATTTTGATGAGACAACATTACAACCATTAAGTCGAGAAGCAACACAAGCACAAATTAATGTTCTTACTGGCACGAATTTTATTTTAACTGCTGAAATTAATCGTAGGTCACTTGTTAGATATGTGATCAGATGTGAACTACCTTTTATACAAGCTGAACGTGCTGGTTTTATTGAATTTGATTCGTCTATACAACCCATGTTTAAACATATATCCAGGCACACACTAAAAAGAAATTGTATGGACGTATTTGTTGAATATAGAAATACATTGTTTCAACATCTTTCTAGTTTGCCTTGTAGGGTTAGTTTAACAACTGATATTTGGACAAATGTAAATTGTGATTCATATCTTGTTGTCACTTGTCATTGGATTGATGATAATTGGTGTATGCAAAAAAGGATTTTGTCTTTAGATGAGTTAGATTGTGCACATACTGGTTATGTAATTGCTAAATATGTATTCAACACTTGTAGACATTATGGAATTCAGGATAAGGTATTTTCAATCACATTAGACAATGCTGCGAATAACAATGCTGCGATGCGTGATTTAAAGACCTATCTTAAACCAATGCTTGATGGTATTTTTTTTCATGTTAGATGTGCATGTCATGTGATTAATTTGGCTGTTAAAGTTGGTTATGAGGACAATCACTCAGCATGTATTGAGAAAATGAAATACTGCGCTAAATGGTTACGCACGAGCCGTGTTAAGCGTGATTGGAAACAATTATGTTTATCTAATGGTTTAAAGCATCTTCTTTTTCCATCACCAATAGAAACTAGGTGGAATTCGTTGTACAATTTGTTGAATGCTATGTTACCTTACAAAGATATTTTAACTCCATTTTATAATTCATATCAAATGCCTGATAGCGATGAAAGTATTTATTTGACTGATGAGGATTGGGAATTTGTTGAAAATTGTGTATCATTGTTAGGTACTTTCAAAGAAGCGACGGAACGTTTCTCTGGTGTTACTTATCCAACTTCCGTTTATTTTCTTCCTTTAGTATTTAACATGTTTGATAAATTTATAGAATTTAGAGATGACTATGACTTGCATGCTTTTGTTAATGCAATGGAAACTAAATTTATAAAGTATTGGGAACAAATCCCACCCGTGCACTGCATCGCAACATTGCTAGATCCTAGTCAATGTTTATTTTCATTTGAGATATTTTTTGAATATTATGCTAAATTTTTGGGGAAGGTTGTTGACGATCAAAAGACGTCTACAATGCAATCTCTCCAAAATATGTTTCAATTGTATTATAATCAACAGGCAAGTGAATCATCGCAACAAAGGCCTGTTGAAGAACAACCCCAAGCTCAATCTAAAGGTGGGGGCATCAATTTGCTTAGATTGCTGGGCAGGAAAAAACTTAAGGGAAAAGGACCTTCTACTAGCACGTCGACTGAGTTGCAAATTTATCTGAATTATCAATTTCTAACCGAAGACCACTTCGACGTCTTACAATGGTGGAAGTCCAATGCAGCACAATTCCCTCTCTTAGCCAAAATGGCTAGAGACGTGTATGCTGTACAAGCTTCAAGCGTCGCTTCTGAATCGGCATTCTCAACATGCGGCCGTATTATTGGAGACTACAGAAGTAGTCTATCAGCTGATTCGTTATGCATGCTCACGTTACTTAAAGATTGGTTTGAAGCAGAATGCAAAAATAGAAGAGATGAGACGGTTGACGAATTCGTAAATCATTATGACGAGCAAGAAGAAGAGATAGCCAAAACAATACTTATCAATTATGAAGACTGCTAAGTACTAAATTGTAATATTTTTTTATTTAGATTTTCAATTGTCATGTCTTTACAATTATTTGTATGCTAGAAGTATTTAAACACATAGACATGTTTAAATAACCCATAAAAATTGTTAAATTTCTAATCCCTTTAAAAATTACCACTTTATTTAGATTTTTTTTTTTTTTAAAATGAGGCGTAACTACGCCACTTTGGAGGCGTAGTTACGCCTCTTAAAAAAAAAGCCGTAGCTTAGGCGTAGCTACGCCTGAATGGGGCGTAGTTACGCCTAATTAAAAAAAAAAAAAGCCAAAATCCGATTAACCTCCGAATCAAACCGGAACCGGTTGGAACTGGAACCGGTTCGATCCGGTTCCTTACCGGACCGGACCGGTTCCGCCCATAACGGGGCCGGAACCGGCCGGTTCCGGGCCGGACCGGACCGGTTCCAACCGGTAAGCAGCCCTATATATTAGTGATATTACGTCTCCAATTGAATGCCACGTTTATTACCTTTTACTCAATTTGAAAAATGTATTTTTTGAATATTTCAGTCAATTTATCTTAATTTTTAATCTCTACATATATATCATATTGAAAATAAAAGGGTAATATGTACATTATAATATTTTAAAAATGGAAAATAATTTATGCATAATCATTAGCGAGCGTTAGAAAACACATATGTCGTGTATCCACTTTCATGTTGGTAAATTTTTCGCTCAATTTTAAGCGATCGGTATTTGAATAGATTTCAATCAATGTTTTTCGAGCCATGTGGATTTTAATGGAAGTGATTTTATGATTTTCCTTATTTTCATACTATGAGCTTTGTAGATTGTGTCTATATTTTAAGAAAACCATAGTCGACATTATACCCGACCAAATGTCATAAATGATCTTGAACCAGCTCGAAATTGACCCGTGGTCAATGGGCCTATTAATCGGGTCAACGGATCTACAGGTCGGATCCGTGGTCAATAGGCGAGCGATTAATGGTCATAATCTTCAAACCCTTGAACAAGCGGTTCACGGTTTATTTTAATTTTTTTTACAATTTAAAATTTAAATCATATGTTATGGTATATATTGAACTCATGACGTCAAAATTAAATAATTAGCGTCAACCACTAAACTATAAGAGTCTTGTTGATCTAAATAGAGTATTATAATTTATATATATTAATCAAACAAATATATCTTACACATTTTGATTATTTGAGCTTGAATTTATTTCACGTTATTTTATGATTAATCCATGGAGGAAAAACACATTCAAATATTTGTTACTATGTTTTTCAAATTTTAAAAATATTTTTAATATATTTTTTTAAAATAAAGGTCGAACCGTAAGCGTTAGTTTATCGGAATCGGAATATGAACCGTATCCGACGATTCATGAATCGTAACCGGAACCGTCAAGGAATGTTAAGATTAAGGGTCGAGGTTTTCTGAACCGTCGAACCGGCGGTTCTGAACCATCGAACCGTCGATTCTGAATTGTCTAACCGGCGATTTTGAACCGTGGTCATGTCTAATTGACATGTCTTCGGTTTTTTTTTTTTTGTAAAAAAAAATAATTTTAAAAAAATTATTACAAAATATCATAAATTGGGAGTTCACATTTTTAAGGCAAAATGCCAAAGCAATTAGCGGATGCTACAAAATATTTCTGCAGCGTCCGTGAATTACTTTGACGTTTTACCTTAAAAAATAAAACTCCCCATTTTACATTAATTTAATTTTTTTAAACCCGACATATTATTGTCCATTCCTAATTTAAACAATTACTATTATTTTATGAAATTTTAATCTAATTAGTCTTTTATTATTTCTAAAATACCCATGTTTTAAATTATAATTATAAAGGTGCATAATTGATCTTATCGTGGGATTCTCGAGCTTTGGCGTTTAATTTTCTAGTTCAACTTCCTTTTTTCCTGAAACATGTCTCATTCGCAAGCAATGAAGACAAGTTAATTTTAGGGCTTGTTATTACGTGCACTACTTGAGTTCCTTCTCCTCCATCCATTTTTTTAACGTTTTTTATTGTTTTATGAGATTTTTTGTACTTCAGTTAACATTGAATTGTTATTTCAACTATGATGCACATTATCTATTTATTAAAAGGTTTCTTAACTTAAACTTATTGTTTAAGTGGTGTGTGAGTTAAATTTTGAGAGCTTTACAATATTATAATTTTAGATGTAAACACACAGAGAAAGTTGAACAAGAAAGTAGTTCATAAAGTAAACAAAAGATAAGTGTATTTGGTGGCACGTGAATTATGGGATGATATTAAGTGTGTTAAGATCGGGTGTGCAGATAGAAGGGGGTTAAATATCTGCACCGGCTCTACTTATAAAATATGATTTGGCTCGTGTTAACAACCAAAAGCTGATTTCTTGTTTAAAGACTGCTCAGTCGAGTAACTGAGTAAGTGCGGAAAGAACTTGACTGGAACAACGAATAAGTTGAGCTGATGGCGATAGTCTACTGGACAAATAACAGCGTTAGACAATGTCTACCGGACTAATGAAGAATATAGTAGACTACTGAAATGATCACAGTAGACGAGATCTGTTGACAACGTCTACTGGGCTAAGGATAAACGAGATCTGCTGACAACGTCTATGATAAGTGTGAATTTTACACTTATTTTGCTATGTTTTTGTATTGATTTCGTATTGATTCCTGGATGATTTTACAATTTTTGGTATATTTTTGTGTATTTCAGGAATCTAGGTCCAAGGGGATAAAAGTGGAGGAAATAAGCTAATAATGTTGAAAAATGACCAAACCGAGCGAAGACGTGAGAAAATGTACTAAAATCTCGAAGTATTAATTTTATACAGCTCGCGATCGATCGGCAATAACATCGCGATCGATCGCCGAGCCATAAAAATGGATGCTGAACATAATACATTGGGGATCGATCGGCAAGAACTCGCGATCGATCGCCAATATACAGTGAAGACTCGCGATCGATCGCGAAAATGTTTAATTTGGCTATCACGTCCAGTAGAGATTGAAGATCGATCGTGGGGGAACGAAGATCGATCGCCATGAAGAGCAAGAGCAACGCAAGGAACGAAAGAACGGAGCGACGCACGGAGCGACATCCTCGTTATCTTAATATTTCTGAACTTGATTATTTTTTATTTCAGATTGTGATGTTAAATTTGTTTAAAGACATGTTTTTGCATTATAATTTGATTATGGTTGTTGGCTAAGATATTTGTCAAGACATAGGGGATCCCATGTTTGAACCCTTGAGTTAATTAACGGTTTTGATTTAATTTCTATGATCTTTGCGCATAATTTATGTTTTTAATGCTTGTAAAAGATTAGCTACCTTTTGCATGATATTGGTAATCGTAATTGAATTGACCATAGGAGATTAAGATACGATAGTAAATTAGGCCGTGGGTTTTAGGTTGAGACGGACCAGGTAAAATCTAGCACACGTGTGATAGCAATAGATTCACCAAAATCGAAGGCTAGTAGTTTTCACAAAGCGTTTTTTGGTATTAATCATTCAATAAAGACACGGGAGTGATTTATTGTAGATTAATGCTAGACTTGTTATAACCGGACCAAGGTATAACGAATAAAATAGGAAAACTCGTCACCCTAGAACATAAAACATTGAATCTTAATTAATAGACAACTTTTGGGGGATTACATGGGTGAACCGACGTCTTGATAATCCGTTTATAAATTCTCTTCAATTATCCATCACTGCTGGTTAGGTTAATTTTTGTGCTTAAGTCAATTTAGTTTGATAATCATTTCATAATCGTAGGTTAAATATAGAAATTCTAATCGAACATGGTAATTACTACTAGTCCCTGTGGGTACAACACTCCTTACTTTTAAACCCTTATACTAAAACTTGACACCGTACACTTGCGGTAGAGAATCGCTACACTGAGGAATAACTGTTTAAAATAAAAGCGATCAAGTTTTTGGCGCCGTTGCCGGGAACTAGTCTAAGTAATATCATAGGAGATTAGTTGACTATAATTTAGCCATAATTTTTTATTTTTACTTTTATTACGGTTTATACGATTTCACCACTGTTGTTCCTTTGTTGTGTTGAATTTTGCATGGAGTTGTCTTTGTAGTGCATGCTACGAAGTGACAGACCTATATTAGAGCCACTTGACTTAGAGATTGAGCGAACTTGTAGAAGACTTCAGAAAGAAACTAGAGAGATGGCTGAGAATAATCGAGGGAATGGTGAACAACACAATGATGAAGTGCCAATTACAAGGTCCATGATGGACTATGCACAACCATCTTTTCAAGGCACCATGTCTAGCATCACTAGACCAAGGATTCAGGCTAATAACTTCGAGATCAAGCCTGCCATAATTCAGATGATTCAACATTTTGTGCAATTCGGAGGATCGCATACTGATGACCCTAATGTCATATCTCCAACTTTTTGGAGATATGCGACACGTTCAAGCACAATGGTGTCAGTGACGACGCCATCAGGTTACGACTCTTTCCCTTTTCTTTAAATGATAAAGCTAAGAGTTGGTTAAATTCATTGCCTGCAGGATCGATCACTACTTGGGAGGGGATGGCTCAAGCATTCCTATCAAAATACTTTCCCCCTTCCAAGACAGCTAAGATGCGCAATGATATCACAACATTCATGCAACATGATCCGGAGACACTGTACAAAGCTTGGGAGCGCTTCAAGGATCTACTTCGAAGATGCCCACATCATGGCCTTCCGATTTGGCTTCAGGTACAAACATTTTACAATGGTTTTTTTTTTCTACTAATAGATCCATGATTGATGCAGCAGCAGGAGGTACCATTATGAGAAAGTCACCTGAGAAATCTTTCACACCCTTGGAAGAGATGTCATCCAACAGTTACCAGTGGCAGTCCGAAAGGAATGTGCCCAAAAGACCAATTGGGATGCATCAAGTGGATGAAGTGACATCAATACAATCTCAATTGGAGGCTTTGAACAAGAAGATGGACAGTTTGAGCATGACAGCCATGCAAGCTCAAGTGATCACGTGCGATTTATGTGGAGGCAACCATCCAAGCACGGAATGTCAGGCAGGTAATCCTTTTATGCAATCTAATGAACAAGCAAATTTTGTAGGAAATAGACTACCACAGGGTAACTCATACTCCAACAACTATAACCAACCGTGGAGGAATCATCCGAACTTCTCTTGGTCCAACCAAAAGAATGTCTTGAATCCACAACCTCCACCGGGTTATCCACCAAAGCCGAGTATGGAAGAGTTGCTAACTAAGTTCATGACGATGATGGAGAATAGGATGCAAAATCAAGATGCATCAATTAAGAACTTGGAAACTCAAATGGGGCAAATGGCAAATATGTTAGCGGGAAGAGCACCAGGAAGCTTACCAAGTGATACGGAAAAGAACCCCCGAGAGCAAGCCAATGTGATCTCATTGAGGAGTGGAAAAGAAATTGGATCACAGACTGAAGATCGGAACGATGAGCACGTAGTTGAGTTGGAAGGTGAGAATGACATTCAGACACGTGAAAATGGTAAGTCTACTACTACCACTACACCTATCGCACAACCCAAGAAGGTACAAATCCCTCCCCCATTTCCTGCTGCATTAAAAAGGGCAAAGGTAGATGCTAGTTTTGCTAAATTCTTAGAAATTTTTAAGTAATTACAAATAAATATTCCATTTGCTAATGCTTTACTTCAAATGCCTAGCTACGCTAAGTTTTTGAAAGATATTCTGTCGAATAAGAGGAAATTGGGTGAGCATGAGACGATTAAGTTAACCGAGGAGTGTTCTGCAGTTGTCCAAAACAAACTGCCTCCTAAGTTGAAAGATCCAGGGAGTTTTTCTATACCTTGCACAATTGGGTCTTATGCCTTCGTCAATTTTCAGGAAGTTGGGGCTTGGTGAGCCAAAACCGACCACGGTTTCTTTGCAATTGGCAGATAGGTCTGTGACATACCCACGAGGAATCATAGAGGATGTCCTAGTGAAGGTCGATAAATTCATCTTCCCGGCAGACTTCCTTGTGTTGGATATGGAAGAAGATGCTGACACGCCACTGATCTTGGGAAGACCATTCCTTGCTACTGGAAAGGCACTTATAGATGTCCAACAAGGGAAGTTGATCCTCTGTGTAGGGGAGGATCAAGTCACTTTCAACGTTTTTAAAGCTTTAAAACACCCACATGATGAGCATATGTGTTTTAGTGTTGATATTATTGATGTGTTATCTGCTAATGTGTTTAAGGGAACACACAAGGATGAATTGGAAGCATGCTTGGTAGAGGACATTGAAAACCTGGGCGAGACTAACAAGTTGAAAGAGACTGTCGTTTATTTGAACGCCAATATTCCCCATAATAGGCGTGTGCGGAACAACTTAGGCGAGTTGGGAGAGAGGGACATGAAGCCACAAAAGCCCTCCATTGAAGAACCACCAACTCTTGAACTCAAAACCCCTCCTCATCTCAAGTATGTTTATTTAGATTGTAATGAGTCATTGCCTGTAATTGTCTCTTCATCTTTAACAGGTATAAACGAAGACAAACTACTTAGGATTTTGAGGGAGCATAAGAAAGCATTCGGGTGGAAAGTAGCGGACATAAGAGGGATAAGCCCATCAACATGTATGCATAAGATCTTGATGGAGGATGCTTACAAACCCGTGGTTCAACCACAACGCAGGTTAAACCCAAAGATGCAAGAAGTGGTAAAGGCTGAGGTCATCAAACTGCTGGATGCAGGTATTATCTATCCCATTTCTGATAGTGCATGGGTTAGTCCTGTGCAATGTGTACCCAAGAAAGGAGGTATGACTGTCGTTAAGAATGAGAACAATGAATTGATCCCTACTAGAACAGTCACATGTTGGCGCGTCTGCATTGATTATAGAAAGTTAAATGACGCCACCCGTAAAGACAATTTTCCCCTTCCATTCATTGACCAAATGATAGAGCGTCTAGCAGGGTATGATTTCTATTGTTTTCTAGATGGCTATTCTGGGTATAATCAAATAGCTATTGCACCTGAGGACCAAGAGAAGACTACCTTCACTTGTCCTTATGGTACATTTGCTTTTAGGAGAATGCCATTTGGATTGTGTAATGCGCCTGCAACTTTTCAAAGATGTATGATGTCTATTTTTCATGATATGGTTGAAAAATTCTTAGAGGTCTTTATGGATGACTTTTCTATCTTTGGGGATTCTTTTGATGCTTGCTTAAATAATCTTGACTTAGTACTAACAAGGTGTGAAGAGACGAATTTGATACTAAATTGGGAGAAATGTCACTTCATGGTACAAGAGGGAATAGTCTTGGGACACAAAATATCCCACAAGGGTATGGAGGTGGACCGAGCAAAGATCCAGGTGATACAGGAACTACCTCCACCAGTATCAGTGAAGGGGGTTCGAAGCTTCCTAGGCCATGCAGGGTTTTATAGGAGATTTATTAAAGATTTTTCAAAATTCTCTCTCATTTATTGACTAAAGATACACCTTTTGATTTTAATCCTGATTGTGTGCAGGCATTCGAGACATTGAAGGAGAAGTTAATAACAACACTTGTGTTGGTAGCACCGGATTGGGATATGCCATTTGAGTTGATGTGTGATGCTAGTGACACAGTTGTCGGAGCAGTATTGGGACAAAGACGGAATAAGGTATTTCATACTATTTACTATGCTAGTAGAACTTTAAATGAGACACAACAAAACTATGCCACCACTGAGAAAGAACTGCTAGCAGTAGTATTTGCGTTTGATAAATTTCACTCTTATCTCTGTCTATCAAAAGTAATTGTGTACACTGATCACTCGGCACTTAAATATCTTCTTGCTAAAAAAGATGCTAAACCACGTTTAATCCGATGGATTCTCCTATTGCAAGAATTGATTTAGAAATTAAAGATAAGAGGGGTGTTGAGAATGTAGTAGCGGATCATTTATCTAGGATTGATAATATGATGGAGAAACATGATAATGAACTGGAAGAAATCAATGAAAAATTTCCTGATGAACAGCTTTTCCAAGTTCTTGCACTACCGTGGTATGCCGATTTGCAAATTATCTGGTTAGTGGTATCCTCCCACAAATGACCTTCTATCAGAAGAAGAAATTCTTATCTGATGTTAAACACTACACGTGGGAGGACCCATTGTTGTTTAAGGTTTGTGCAGACAACATGATCAGGAGGTGTGTACCGGAGGAGGAGATGTCATCTATTATGAGCCACTGTCATGACCGAGAGGTAGGGGGGCACATGGGTCCAACAAAAAACTGCTGCCAAGGTACTTGAATCGGGTTTTTACTGGCCTACCTTGTTTAAAGATGCATACAGGTATGTATCCACTTGGCAACATTTCTAGGAGACATGAAATGCCTTTAAACAATATGCTTGAATGCGATTTATTTGATGTTTGGGGCATAGATTTTATGGGACCATTTCCAGTTTAATGTTCTAATTATTACATACTTGTCGCTGTGGACTACGTTTCAAAATGGGTTGAGGCTGAAGCTTCACGCGCTAATGATGCTAGAGTGGTGGTAAATTTTTTGAAAAAGAACATTTTTACTCGATTTGGCACTCTTCGAGCAATCATTAGTGACGGTGGGTCACACTTTTGCAATAAACTCTTTGAAAAACTTTTGAGCAAATATGGTGTCACCCACAAGGTTGCAACACCTTACCACCCACAAACATGTGGACAAGTAGATGTTTCTAATAGAGAAGTGAAACGGATTTTGGAAAAATCGGTCAATACGTCTAGAAAAGATTGGTCCTTGAGGTTAGATGATGCTTTATGGGCATATAGGACGGCATTTAAAACACCTATTGGTACATCACCATATAGGTTAGTTTTTGGAAAAGCATGTCATCTTCCTGTCGAGTTAGAACACAAGGCATTTTGGGCAATAAAAAATCCGAATTTTGATTTAACTGTTGCAGGTGAAAAACGTCTCCTACACTTAAATGAAATGGATGAGTTTAGAAACCAAGCTTATGAGAATGCCAAGATCTATAAAGACAAAACAAAAAAATGGCATGATGCTAAGCTTAGCCAGCGTGATTTCAAAGAAGAGGATTTGGTCCTACTTTTTAACTCCAGATTGAGACTCTTTCCAGGTAAGTTGAAGTCTCGATGGCAAGGACCATTCATTATCACAAGGGTATTCCCATCCGGAGTGATCGAGATCAACGATCCAACAAAAGGCACATTCACAGTCAATGGACAGCGGCTGAAGCACTATCATGGACATGATTTCAGTCCGCCTACTATTGTCCATTTTGACTCTTAAATCGATGTTGGTAATAAGTCCAGCTTGAGACTATAAATTAAGAACACAATTTTTCACCCTTTTCTTTGTTTTAATTTTTTTTGTTAGAATTTGTTTGGTTTGAAATTTTGTTTCAAGGATTGACTCCGTGTGTCAATTTTGCAGAGTGGGTGGAGAAGAACGAGTCCCGAGAGAAAACGTGCTGATTTTAAAAAAAAAAGCAAGGGAAAAGGAGTTTTGAGCACCCTCCACTCCAATTTGAAGCTATGGAAAGCTAAGGACTATCAATAACAAATTTTCGAAATTTGTTGAGGTATTTTAGCTTTGCTATACATGGTCCATGAATTGACTGTCAATTAAGTGTTGGGGTGTAAAGTTATTAATATTTTGAATTGTGAGTTGGTGAAGTTAGAATTGTATGATATTGTTAAGGTTGGGGGAGAATTGAAGAGCTTCCTAGTGATTATTATGTGGTTGGGTTAGTAGCTTAACTTGGATTGTTGGTTGGTAGTGGTGTTGGTAACTTTGATTCTAGGGATGGCACCGAAGCGCAAGCAAAAGCAGCCAGTTCCCGCTCCTGAGGAGTTTGACTCCTACAAGTTCATAAATAAGGAAGCTGCAAAATTTTATGCGGTATACCGGAAGAAGAATCTGATACGGGAATGGGGAATGGACACGAGCAAGCTCGGTTGTGCTGTGATCCAAGAGGCACTCCGGTGAGAGTGGTATACTTTTGTTAGCCAACCACGAGATGTGGTGGTTTCTTAGTTAGGGAGTTTTACTCCAACCTCCGGGCACAACACCAAATTGAAGCCAACGTTGTCTCTGTACGGCAACAACCAGTTCTCTTTGATTCACAGGCTATCAATGCGCTATATAACATGCCAAACATTCTGAAGGATGACTATACCTTATATTGCCGGAATCACATTGACTTGAATGCTATTTTGTCAACCATATGTGTAGAGGGAACTCAATGGCGACTGAACGCCAACGGAAAGCCACAACTGGTACTGATATCGGATCTGAAGGAGGAGCCCAAGGCTTGGTTTTCATTTATAGTAGCTCGAGTCATGCCATCGACTCATACATCGGAAGTCACAAAGGACAGAGCTATACTTGTATATGCCATAGTTAGCGGACTCACGATCGATCTCGGACGTCTTGTCGAGGCAGCCATCCGGAACTACACTCGCGGCCCTCCCACTTCTGGTATGCCATGCCCCTCCACTATCACCTCGTTGTGCAAGTATGCGGAAGTTGCATGGGACTCCGCAGAAGAGGCAATTCCACCGAAGGCATTGCTCGTGGTTGATCATCCTGCACCAGCCACAGTCAGACGGATGGCACAACCACGACCTAGCAGCAGCCACCTTCCTGGACCCTCATCATCTGCTGCTACAGTGCCTACTTCAATTACGATGGAATCTCCCCATCATGAGTTGCAGGAGATACGACATGACCAAAGGGAACTCCGATGGGGCCACCAACAACTATATCAGCAAAACATGGAGTTCTTACAGTATCAAGCTGCATGGAACTCTGCTTTGGCACAGGGTTTCCCAAACATTCCATTCCCACCACAGCCTACAGTCCATCCATACCAGCCATACCAGCCACACCAGCCACATGAACCATATTACCCAGACCCACCACCAGAGCGGGACGATGAGGACGACGATCAGTGACGATCGTCGTCGAGGTATGTGTTTTGCTACTGCACTTATTGTTTTCTGTACATTGAGGGCAATGCACATACTAAGTTTGGGGGGGTCTTTATTGAGTACTGCTGTTCTCTTGCTACTACTTTTATTGCATAATATTTTAGCGAGTGGTACGAAGTCGTTCTTGAGCATATTAAAGCTATTTGTTGGTGAAAATTGAGTTAATCATTAAGAAATACAAGAATGAAACTTGCAACTGCAATACATGATGAAAATAATCTCCATCTCAATTAGAGTTTTGAAAATTTTGACTTGTTGGTGAATATCTTGGGTTGAGTTAATATGTCAAAATTGAGGAACATTTTGATGCACGTCTGAGTCGTGATTGAGTGGAATTTATATAGGAAAGTGAAAAATTCTGTTAACTATGATTTGTCTTGAGCATCTTAGAGCACACTAAAATCTATTTGAGGGCACTTTGAGGCGAAATTTTATAATTATGAACTTGACTTGGATATGATTTAGGCGATCCTTGGAACGTTTGAGCCTTTCGAGCTTACCTTGTCTATATATACCACTAGTGCCCCTCTTTGAGCTTAAATGAATAAGAATGGAAATTAGCCCCCATTCAACATTTTTTTTGGCAAACTCATTATACCCACCCTTATGAGCCTAAATGGAAAAAAATTATCCTTACCTAAAGGGAGTATAATGGTTCTCATTAGATGCACTTTAATTGCCACATTTAGATGAGCTTATTATTGAAAAAAATGATGAATGAGAAAAGAAAAAAGATAGATAAAAAGCCTTGAGAAAAAGTGACTAAATAAGACCCAAAGTGGCCAATGCTAAAAAAGAAAAAAGAAGAGAAGCTCAATTTTGTGCTACAAATGTGAACTTTAAATGCTTATACTCTCTTCTTTGCGCTATCCTATCTTTTTCTTTGAAGCCAAACACCAAAGGCCTGACATTATAAGCTTACGAAGACCTTCTGATCCAAGTCTAGGGAATAATTACATTAGTGGAGAAGTGCTTGAAAAGTAGATTTATGGAGTGCTTGATAGTAATCTTGACTTTGAGTTTACTAGCAGAATTTGATCTTAAAAATATATATGAAACTCAAGATTGACAATAGCACACACACACGTTCCAATTTTGCGAGGTATTGCTTGGCATATGAGAAAACACTTCTTGTTGATTTTTGGATTGACTCTTGTTGAAGTGTTAGTGAGATTTTTGAGCTATTACATTTGAGTTGTTAAGTTAATTCTGTTAAAGTATTGATGATAAACTCTACATTTTGATTTCATTGCTTGCTCGAGGACGATCAAGTCTAAGTTTGGGGGAGTTGATAAGTGTGAATTTTACACTTATTTTGCTATGTTTTTGTATTGATTTTCGTATTGATTCCTGGATGATTTTACGCTTTTTGGTATATTTTTGTGTATTTCAGGAATCTAGGTCCAATGGGATAAAAGTGGAGGAAATAAGCTAATAATGTTGAAAAAGGACCAAACCGAGCGAAGACGTGAGAAAATGGACTGAATTATCGAAGTATTAATTTTATACAGCTCGCGATCGATCGGCAATAACATCGCGATCGATCGCCGAGCCATAAAAATGGATGCTGAACAGAATACATTGGCGATCGATCGGCAAGAACTCGCGATCGATCGCCAATATACAGTGAAGACTCGCGATCGATCGCGAGGGAACGAAGATTGAACGCGAAAATGTTTAATTTGGCTATCACGTCCAGTAGAGATTGAAGATCGATCGCGGGGGGAACGAAGATCGATCACCGCGAAGAGTTTTTGGAAAAATAAAGACTTTCCATGTTTGTGTGGACTCCTTCCCAATTATTGTTGCCCTATATATTAGACCTAGGGACGAATTTTCTAGGACTTTTTGCCAAGTTTTGCTGAGACCTAGCAGCCATTCCTCCATCCAAAGAAAGACCACAAATCATTGAAGAGCAAGAGCAACGCAAGGAACGAAAGAACGGAGCGACGTACGGAGCGACATCCTTGTTATCTTAGTATTTCTGAACTTGATTATTTTTTTATTTCAGATTGTGATGTTAAATTTGTGTAAAGACATGTTTTTGCATTATAATTTGATTATGGTTGTTGGCTAAGATATTTGTCAAGACATAGAGGATCCCATGTTTGAACCATTGAGTTAATTAACGGTTTTGATTTAATTTCTATGATCTTTGCGCATAATTTTTGTTTTTAATGCTTGTAAAAGATTAGCTACCTTTTGCATGATATTGGTAATCGTAATTGAATTGACCATAGGAGATTACGATACGACGTAGTAAATTTGGCCGTGGGTTTTAGGTTGAGACGGACCAAGTAAAATCTAGCACACGTGTGATAGCAATAGATTTGCCAAAATCGAAGGCTAGTAGTTTTCACAAAGCGTTTTTCGGTATTAATCATTCAATAAAGACACGGGAGTGATTTATTGTAGATTAATGCTAGACTTGTTATAACCGGACCAAGGTATAACGAATGAGATAGGAAAACTCGTCACCCTAGAACATAGAACATTGAATCTTAATAATAGACAACTTTTGGGGGATTACATGGGTGAACCGACGTCTTGATAATCCGTTTATAAATTCTCTTCAATTATCCATCACTGCTGGTTTGGTTAATTTTTGTGCTTAAGCCAATTTAGTTTGATAATCATTTCATAATCGTAGGTTAAATATAGAAATTCTAATCGAATGTGGTAATTACTACTAGTCCCTGTGGGTACGACACTCCTTACTTTTAAACCCTTATACTAAAACTTGACACCGTGCACTTGCGGTAGAGAATCGCTACACTGAGGATAACTGTTTAAAATAAAAGCGACCAGTCTACTGGGCTAAGGATAACTCGGTGTCTACTGGCAAGCAATATGTATATAGTCTGCTGAGTAGACATCGACAGTTAATATGTGTAGTAAGTAAATGCAGAAAATAAACGATGCAATGTTTGTTTCTCGAAGTTCGAAGCACAACGCTTCTATATCTTCCCTTCTCCCTTTGCAGGAAGGATCCACTAGAAGACTTTGAGTAATACAATCCCGTTGTACAATCCCAATTCAGTCTTGTATTTACACACACAATACCAGACTGAAACTCCTAGCAACTCCATAGCTGAGGTCACTTGGATCTACACAAATCAGTTTGACACACAGTCACAACTGTTACAATAAAGCTTAACCAAGCTTCACTCTATTTAGACACTTAAAGCACAATAAATAATGTAAAGAGTGAGAGAAATGATTTTGCAAATTGTTGTAAAATCACGGCACTGATGATCTCTTTGAAGATTTGATCTGTCATTGACGTGATGCCTGTAACTGCTTCTTAATGAATTTGATATGGCATGAAAGCGGTTCGAATCTGGGCTTCATCTTCCTTAAGCTCTTTCAAATGGTTGGCACAAATTCTGAAATGCTTAATGAATGTTCATTGAAGAGTATAGCATTCACAGTTCCTCTTTTGTGCATCATCATGCATCTCTGCATCATTTGCATCCCTTGCATCATTTCAAATGTTCTTGGATCTGGGTCTTTTATACTTGAAGGATGCAACTGTGATATCTGTAGATACCAGAGTCCATGATGATCAGCATTAAATGCATTTTCGTCTTTAGCCCAAAATAGTACTTAAGCATTTAATGCGCTTCTTCAAATATGCAACTTTCCTCTTATAGCTTATAACAGTTAGTTGATCAGTACATAGAACATTAGAAATACTCTACTGATGCTTCTTCATCGGTAATGTTTTGTTCCACAACATTTCTTCTTTAGTCGGTAGAGTAGTAGTAGTCAGCAGACTACACTTCATCGATCGCGGTCGGTAGATTACACTCCATCGGTAGTTTGCTCAGTAGATATATATCTAAACCTGATATCCAACAATTTCCCAATTTTTGATATTATCTCAATTTGTCATCATCGGTAGAGGTACTTTGGATATATCGGTTGACTTTGTAAGCGTAGCTTTGACTCTCCAGTTGTGCTTCGTTGTACCAAAACAAAGTGATCCAACAATTTCCCCCTTTTTGGTACTAACAAAGCATAAGCTCTATTGATAGCTTGATTGGAAGAATACGTGGACAACCGGTACTGACTAGGAGCAATAAGCTCTACTGATAGTTGTTCGACTGATGTGTTTCAATGCAGCAGGGTAGTTTACTTGCCAGGGTCTAGTAGACTTCAGTAGGGATTCTCTTTTGGTTTGAATTCCGCTGGTCGACGCCTACAGGTTGAGTCTACTGCTCAAGGTCTATTGCTCCAAGTAGAGAGGTTTGCTGTCTGAAGTCGAGTTCAAAATAAATGAACTATATTTTGAGATCTCCAAAATAGATATTGTATGCTCAGTTGATCCTCTTCACATGCAACAGATGTTCCCCCTCAAATAATCATTTCTCTGATTTGTTAAGTTGGGTACATCGGTCGACTGTTGCGATCGGCAGAGAATGTTCAAAATAAATGAACTGCTCACTTGATGGAGTTGGTAGAGGCAGACATTCAAAATAAATGAACGAGAGTACTTAGTTCAAAATAAATGAAGCTAAGTTCTAAAAAGTATGTTCAAAATAAACGAACTACTTGAACATTTCTTCAAAAATGTGCAAAATATATCATCTGATTAGCACAACTCTTCTGATCTGATTTTGTTCTTGTTCCCCCTCAGCTGGTATCCCCCTCAGCTGATGGTTTCTTATCTGATAATAATAAGGCCCAATCTGTTCTTGAGTTTGATCGGTTGACCTAAAATGATCATCGGTTGACCTAAAATGATCATCGGTTGACTTTGTCAATGAGCGCATCATCTGTTCTGGTCCTTTTCCACATCTTGACTGATGAAAAATTGATGTCGGTAGAACAAATGCAATAAAGTCAACTGATGGTTCTTGATAGAAAGATAAAGCCATTAAGCGTTGGTAGAGTAGATAACTTCCTCAGTCCATCTTCTGTTGAGCTCATGAAGAATATCTACTGATCAAGAACTATTCATCGGTGGAGCTTCTCGGAAGACATAGTCTACTGGACTAATGTCTGCTGATCTCATGAAAGCAATAGACTGTTGAAATGAGGTCCACTGTCAGTCTACTGGACACGTCTACCGAAGCTCAAACTCCACTAATGAAATCATAATGTCTGCAAAACAATCCCACAAAATTTATTTTCAAATGAAAGCAAATGGAATACTGCACAAATCTGAAGTCATTAGATCGAGTATCCTATTAAACAAGAAAAATTGGCTCTGATACCACTTGTTAGGATCGGGTGTGCAGATAGAAGGGGGTAAAGTATCTTCACCGGCTCTACTTATAAAATATGTTTTAGTCGTGCTAGCAACCAAAACCTGATTTCTTGTTTAAAGACTGCTCAGTCGAGTAACTGAGTAAGTGCGGAAAGAACTCGACTGGAACAACGAATAAGTTGAGCTGATGGCGATAGTCTACTGGACAAATAACAACGTTAGACAAGGTCTACTGGACTAATGAAGAATACAGTAGACTACTGAAATGATCACAACAGACAAGATCTGTTGAACTAAATACAGTAGACGTACTGTGCCAAGAATAACTCGGTGTCTACTGGCAAGCAATATGTCTATAGTCTGCTGAGTAGACACCAACAGTTAATAAGTAAATGCAGAAAATAAACGATACAAAGTTTGTTTGTGGAAGTTCGAAGCACAACTATTCTACATTTCCCCTTCTCCCTTTGCAAGAAGGATCCACTAGAAGACTTTGAGTAATACAATCCCGTTGTACAACTCCGATCTAGTCACGGATTTACACACACAATACCAGACTGAAACTCCTAGCAACTCCACAGTTGAGGTCACTTTTACATCATGGATCTACATAAATCAGTTTGACACACAGTCACAATTGTTACAATAAAGTTTAACCAAGCTTCACTCTATTTAGACACTTAAGCACAGTAAATAATGTAAAGAGTGAGATAAATGATTTTGCAAAGTGTTGCAAATCAGGGCACTGATGATCTATTTGAAGATCTGATCTTTCATTGATGCGGTGCCTGGAACTGCTTCTTTATGAATTTGATATGGCATGAAAGCTGTTCGAATCCGGGCTTCATCTTCCTTAAGCTCTTTCAAATGGTTGCCACAGATTCTGGATGCTTAATGAATGTTCATTGAAGAGTATAGCATTCACAGTTCATCTCTTGTGCATCATCGTGCATCTCTGCATCTTGTGCATCATTTGCATCCCTTGCATCATTTCAAATGTTCTTGGATATGGGTCTTTTATACTTGAAGGATGCAACGGTGATATCTGTAGATACCAGAGTCCATACTGATCAGCATTAAATGCATTTTTGTCTTTAGCCCAAAATAGTACTTGAGCATTTAATGCGCTCCTGCAAATCTGCAACTTTTCTCTTATAGCTTATAACGACTAGTTGATCAGTACAGAGAACATTTGAAATACTCTATTGATGCTTCTTCATTGGTAATATTTTGTTCCACAAAACATTTCTTCTTTAGTCGGTAGAGTAGTAGTAGTCAGCATACTACACTTCATCGATATCGGTAGATTAACTCGACTGTTGAGTGTTTATGTAGTCGGTAGACTATGATAGACTTCTGTTCAACTCATCAGCAGAATTAACCGGTTACTTATCGCGTTCGGTAGATTACACTCCATCGGTAGTCTGCTCAGTAGATATATATCAAAACATGATATCCAACAAAGTGCACCACTTTAATATAAGCAAATACACCACAATCTGAATGTAAAAATATGTTTCAATAAGTGCACCGCTTGTGTCTAGCTGTACATGTATTCCAAGGGTACCGTAAGACTCAAGCGGTGCATGTATTCCATGCCGTGATGCCCGAAACTTAATTATATTAATAAACAGAGTTTAATGTGATAATGAAGGGATAATTATTAACAATTCTCATAATAAAATTGTACTCGAGTTCGAGATAAATCGAGCGTAGTTAAATTTTATAATGGAGTCATAAATAGGAATGGATAAATGGTTGAGATGATTTAATTGTATTATGACTTGATTTTGGTAACTATGAGATAATTACGGGATTGTATTGGGACTCAGTTTTTGGATAAACCGAGTATGCTTAAATGATATGAATTAATCATAAACGTGCATTAAACTTGTGAAGTTGATTTAGTTGGATTATTAAGGCATTTATGGATTTGTATAATTGAGAGACAATTATCGATTATGAATCATAATTATGGATTTGACATTGTTGAGATGACTTATTTAAATGCCTTAGACATTTATGAATTGAATTAAGAAGATGATTTAAATGATCATGTAAGGCCTCATATACCTTAAGCATTCATTTAGACATAAGTGTGCTTAAACAAGAAGAAATGAGGTTCTATGTTCATAACACTTGTCATTCGATGGGTTTACAAAATTCATATTCAAATGGTTACATCTTCAATACAAGAACGTGATAATCTAATAGTTCATCCTACTAGTTCAAAAGATCTATTCAAAATATCATCGCCCTTCTATGTTGATGAAGTCTTTACCCTCTAAGCCCATCAGGCTCTATTCTTGCCTCAATCTTCCTTGCCAAAAGTTCCTACAGGAATAACCCACCGTCCATGAGCAAATACATCATTCATTACAAAACTCAAGAGCAATCATATAAATAATTGCATAAGACATTTATCATGTATACTCCCTGAAATGATGCATCAACATATTTTCGTCGGTCGGTTCTGTTCCATAACTCATGTACATAATCATCAGCTCACAATATAAGTGTTCAACTCTATAATTCATTCATATGTAACGATACATATCGATATCCACATATCTCACGCAACTATTCCGGTCTTGTTATAACAACGGTATTTTAGTACCCCTCGCTTCGACATATAGCGGCATTATATAATACCCCTCGCTTCGACATGACAGCGGCATGATCATCGCTTCGACATGATAGCGACAAGTATCATATTTCCATCGCTTTATATGACAGCGGCAAGTACTCGAATATAACAACCACACGGAATATCCAAACATACTCAAACACATATCAATGCACATTGCATAGTTATAATAGCATAATTGCACCACCAATTGCTCGTACATAATTCTACGTACCTGTTTGTCGTTTCCATAAAATATGAGACAATTTAGATTATCCCTTCGTCGTCCCTGTGCTTGGGAAGGCTCTCTACACTTCTTTAAATCTAAGTCCTTCGGGGGAGGAATATCAGAATCTTTCAGCTAGAATGAATGGAGGAGGAAGATGGAGTGTAGAGATTTTTAGGTGAAAGTGGTGTGGTGTGTGTGAGAGTGCAGATTGTGTGGATAAAAAGGGTGCTCCAAGTCCAATCTATTGCCATCAACTTTATAACAATGATGCAAGTTAATTAGGATTTAAGTTTAAGTGCTTAGCAACCTGTTTATATCAAAGATATGATTAGGCTTTAATTCCCTTGATCATGTATAATTATTTCCAATCCCTTCCATTTCAACACACTTCAAAAATCATCAAGATTTTATTCATCTTTTACTCAAGTTCTCATTTGATTATTACAAGCCAATCCATACTCGGTTTACCTCCATATCAAGTGTACTTACAATTACGTAATTATTCCATAATTACCACAATCAAGTCATAATTAATTTAGTTATTTTTGAGTATCACATTTCTTCTCCACTAAATAATTTTGTCCTGAAAATTATATGACTTACCGATACTTTCACATAAAAAAAAAACACCAATTTCACATACCAGAAAATAGTTGTGGATAGTGTTGCATCATATGCCACTCTGTCTCCCACGTGGCCTCCTCGACGCCCCTCTTGTCCCACTGAATCTTGACCATTGGTATAACTTTATTCCGAAGTCTTCGATCTGCACGATCTAAAACTTATATTGGCCGTTCCACATACGATACATATGCATCTAACTGTATTTCTGAAGGCTGCAATACATGAGATGGGTACGGTTCATACTTTCTCAACATTGATACTTTCTCATGCGGCTTCAGCTGTCTCGAAGCATAAGCTACCACATGCTTATCTTGCATCAACACACAACCCAAGCCCTGTAGCGATCCATCAGTATATAGAACAAGCCTCTTGTTCTCCATGGGAATTACCAACACGGGTGCTGAGGTCAACCGGTGCTTCAACTCTTGAAAGCTCTGCTCACAAGCCTCAGACCAATAGAATGGTACTCCTTTCTCAGTCAAATGTGTCAATGGCTTCGCAATTTTTGAGAATTCCTCGATGAAACGTCGATAATATTCGGCTAAACCAAGAAAGCTCCGTATCTCGGGCACAGAAGTAGGCGCAGACCATTCCATCACTGCCTCTACTTTCCTGGGATCTACTGATATCCCATCGCTAGAGATGACATGCCCCAGAAACACTACACTGTTCAACAAGAATTCACACTTACTGAGCTTGGCAAACAGTTGATTATCTCTGAGAATCTGGAGCACTATCCCGCAAATGTCTCACGTTCTCCTCCTCACTCCGGGAATAGATAAGAATGTCGTCGATGAACGCAATGACGAACTGATTAAGATGCGGTTGGAACACCCGATTCATTAGACTCATAAAGACAGTCGGGGCATTCGTCACTCCGAACGGCATGACCAAGAACTCATAATGTCCGTAACAAGTCCGAAATGCTGTCTTCTGGACGTCCCCTCCTCTAACTCGTATATGATGATATCCAGATCTTAGATCAATCTTGGAGTAAATCTTTGTGCCCTGTAACTGATCAAACAGATCATCGATTCACGGGAGAGGGTATTTGTTCTTTATCGTCACTTTGTTCAACTGCATGTAATCGATGCACAAACGCATTGAACGGTCTTTCTTCTTCACAAATAAGACCGGTGCACCCCAAGGCGACACGCTAGGACGTATGCATCCTCTATCAAGAAGCTCCTGTAATTGAATCTTCAATTCTCTCAATTCTGCCGGTGCCATTCTATAAGGGGCACAAGAAATAGGAGTTGTTCATGGTATTAATTCAATCTCGAATTCGACCTCACGACCCGGAGGAAAGCCTGTAATTTCTTCTGGAAAAACATCCACAAATTCAGCGAGTACCGGTATTTCCTCAATCCTTACTTCCTTTTTCTTTTCAGCAATATCAATCGCATATATAAAATAGTCTGAATGCCCTTGTTCTAACAGTCGTGATAGTCGGACGGCAGATATTAACAGAATCCTTGGACGAGACCACTGTCCATAAAACATCCATCGCTTTCCCTACTCAGATTGAAAGCGAACTGTTCTTTGACAATAATCTACAACTTCCTGATAACGGCTCAGCACATCAATTCCCACAATACAATCAAAACTTTCATCTATAAAACAATCAAGTCTGTCTTCAAGCCATGACCCTCAAAATAAATGAGGCAATCAGATACTACCCGGTTAGTGGTCGTGTTCTCTCCCGTGGGTGTCGAGAAAAGGAGAGACGTGGGTAAAAGGGACGAGCATATATGATACTTCTTAACAAATTCAACAGAAACAAAAGAATGGGAAGCACACGTATCTATCAATATAAAGGCATGATAAGTAAATAAAGAACACTTACTCGCAATCACTGTTTCTGGAGCTGCCTCTGCCTGTTCTCTAGTCAATGCAAAAACCTGGCCCGGAGGCGGCCCGACATCTGACCTCCCAATGGTCTCGGCATATACTGTTGTCTCTGTTGTACTTCCCTGTCTGAGAATCTCCCTATAGTGTATTGCTGTCCTCCACGGTTAGGACATTCCCGAGCAATGTGGCCCTTTTTGCCACATTCATAGCAAGCAGTGCATTCCCTTATCGGATGGGGTCCTCCACAATGGTAGCACTTGATTCCTCCAAACCTACTTACTTGCGTATGTCCCCTATTTGATTGAGTATTACTCCTGCGGTCTCCCATGCAACGGAAATCAGGTCGTCGACCACTGAATCTAGAAGACGATGAAGTTCCTCTTGACTTAAATTGATCACTTCTTGGTTTCAGATTATCAGGGGTTGACTTCCGTGGGGGCACTGGTGGTGGTATTGAGTCTGCATATGCACCCACTCCCAACTCTGCTAATTCAGCTCGTGTGAGAGCGTCGTCAAAGGAAGTAGGGCCATTAGTGATCGCCCTGTCATATAGCTCGGGCCTCAAACCTTTCAAGAAGTGCCTAATCTTTGCTTGAGTATTAGTTGCGATGTGAGGCGCATATCTCAGTAGCGAAGAGTAGTGAAGAGCATATCTGATACTGCCATGTTGCCCTGTTTCAAATTGGTGAATTCATCTTCTTTAATTTGTCGTGCAGCGGCTGAGAAGTATCGGGTTAGGAACCGAGTTCTAAATAATCCCCAATTTATTTCATGTCCTTGAGCCTCTTGTTCCATCGCTGTTGTCTTTCACCACATTAATGCCTTCTTGGCAAGTTGAAACTCTGCTAATCTGATCCAAGCCGGCTTTGCCCAAGGAGCTGCTAAAAAGATCTGTTCTATTCTTTCCAACCATTCTTCAGCCCGTTCCACTGTCTCAGTCCCCTCAAACATCGGTGCTCGGAATCCGAGGAATTGGGTCAAACTCAATTCTCCTGGTAGTAATTGTTGCTCAGTAGGTTCTTGACCCACAGCTGGCGGTGGTAGATGATTGGTACGCCCAGCACTTGCATTAACACTTATTGCATCACCTATCTCGATGTTTGCTGCCATGCTGTTACACAATGGTTAACAATAGAAATCTACCATCAAGTTGCATAATATAAACCACGTTAGTTAGCAAAACACAATCAATCATTATCAAGCACGTCAGCATAACATACTTATACTTGGCATAAAACGCATGAACATGCTCATAAGTGGACATTTATTCAGTCTATCCACTAACACTACCCATTTCCCAGTCCTGGTTATCTAACCACTCTTCTGATACCAATAATGTAAGGCCTCATATACCTTAAGCATTCATTTAGACATAAGTGTACTCAATTAAACAAGAAGAAATGAGTTTCTATGTTCATAACACCGAGCATTTGATGGGTTTATAAAATTCATATTCAAATGATTACATATTCAATACAAGAACGTGATAATCTAGTAGTTCATCCTACTAGTTCAAAAGATTCTATTCAATATATCTCCGCCCTTCTATGTTGATGAAGTCTTTACCCTCTAAGCCCATCAGACTCTATTCTTGCCTCAATCTTCCTTGCCAAAAGTTCCTACAGGAATAACCCACCATCCATGAGCAAATATATCATTCATTACAAAACTCAAGAGCAATAATATAAATAATTGCATAAGACATTTATCATGTATACTCCCTGAAATGATGCATCAACATATTCTCATCGGTCGTTCCTGTTCCATAGCACATGTACATAATCATCAGCTCACAATATAAGTGTTCAACTCTATAATTCATTCATATGTAATGATACATATCGATATCCACATATCTCATGCAACTATTCCGGTCTTGTTATATGTAAGGCCCCGATGCTAATTAATCCGGATTAACGATGATTAAGCAAACCCGGATAATTAAAAGTATAGACTTTGAATTAAGGTGTTCCAGACAACGATGAGTCAACCAACTAGTGGATCATGTTTTAGTGCATGAGCATGTGCATGATCACATGGCACTTGGAAAACACATACCACTAATTAATTTAACTCATGTTTAATACATGATTTTGGATCATTAATCTTGCAAGTATTGATGTATTGACACATGGATTCCACAATACATCAAATAAATTCAAAATCATGCCAAATGGCATAGAAACTCGTGCCCCATGCATGTCATTTCAGATTTTGGGTTCAAATTTTTAGCTAACACTTTCTCTCTCTTAAACTAGAACACTCCATCAATTTCTCTTCCTTCTCTCCTCTTTCTCCCACCTTATGTTTCGAAATTCCAGCCTCTTTTAGGACAAAAATCTCTTGCAATTGTTAATGCATGTTACATGCAATTAGTGATTTAGAAACCCCAAGGCAAGAGTGTTAGTTAGGTGCAAGAATTTTCAATTTTGGAGCAAGTTTGGAGGAGTTCAAGCTAGGAAGGAGCCATGGTAGAATATTTTGGGTCTTCAAGGGTATGAACTTGTTCTTATTTATTTTAGTTTGATTTTATGGAATTTGGGTCGAAAATATAGGAAGAATCGCGAAATTGTTGGTGTCTTTTTGTTAAAACAGAATCTGCACAAATTCATGTTGCATGCAGTAGATTGTTCTGTATTTTCGATTTTTTTAACTTCCAAATCTGACTTTGAGCCCCAAACAAAAGTTGTAGATATATGAGTGTTCGTTATGTGGTTAAAATCTTAGACCATTTAGACTTGCAATGAGTGAGACATTCTCATTTTACTAAAGTATGCCAGATTCAACTCTGCATGTGCTGGAAATGCACATGCATTGTAGAATTCTGAACTTTTGATAAATTGTATGTTATAATTTGTTGTCGGTCTTCAAATAAAACTTGTATATCTTTTCATTCTATTGAGTTAAAAAAAATATAGGACTCAATTCAGACTTATTTTTGAGTAGTTATAAATTTTATACTTTAAGTGTTCAATCTATGTCCTGCATGTGGGCGAAAATCCCATGTAGTGTGTTCATAGAGTTCCTGAGCATTTTTGGCTAGGAATTTCGAAAAATGTTCAGAAATAGGTATTTTAGTACTTTTCGTTGGCTGTCTTGTTTGGATTTAAAATGAAAGAGTTATGGCGATTTTACTAAAACTGCCCGAGCTGGAAATCAGAATTTCAAAAGCTACATTTTTAGTATTTAAACTACTTTTAAATGGATGAATTAACTCAACATCATTAGATAAGAAAATGAATTCCTTTGAGTTTTTGAACTTTGAGAACTAGAATCAGGTCATTTGGACATCATATGAATTTATTATGAATTTTGTACAAAAATTGGTCAGTCTGAATTTTGAAGGAAAATCAGTAGGAACCATCCTTAAAACTTGTTTTAGCTATTGTGCCTACTTAAGCACTTAGTGATAATTTTGTAGTATATATGACCAGGTTTAATAAATCCGGGGCTGTTGAGGAGCACTCGGTAAAGTTAGTGCTGGTCAGAGGTACGTAGAAAATCAGTTCTATCACGATGTCTGGCAAAGACATGTGATGTTCCCGGGGCATGATTTACTTGTCATTACTTGCTAGTTATGTGACTATATGGCATGTTGAACTGCAGTATGTGAAGTACATGATACATTGACTGCATGATATATGATGACATGACACATTGAGATGCATCACATGAGATTATGATATTGCATGATGCATTGACACGCATGGACATTGAGCATGTCATGTTGGTCCTATCGATTCTTTCGTTGATACCCATACCTTTCCGTTGGTATCTGTGATGCGTGTCTGTGGATGATGGGCAGGCCGATGGCTCGACGGAGAGAGTGAGCTGAGTGATGCCGTAGCGACGAGTGTGCCGACGTCGCCCAGACACGAGGGATGATGGACCGCCGATGGCTCGACTGAGAGAGATGTCGTAGCGATGAGCGTGTCGACGCCCTGCTCGAGCATGATGATTGATTGATGATCTTTCCTTTGGACTCCAGAGATCTTGATATTGGAGACTTGATACCCTTTATATGCATTTGCATTCATGTACGGCATGCATCGCATGTTACTTTGTCATACATTGTGATTTTACCTGTTTCTCGTACTGGGTTATGACCCCCTTCGCGGGGGGCTGTCATGTCTTTGTTGTATGTGCATGACAGGTGGTACAAGTGGACATACTGTGGATGCTCGAGATGAAGCATCGATGAATACCAGAGCTCCTTGAGAGCGAGCTCATGTATATGTTTTATGTTTTGAGTCCCAGTAATTCCTAGAGTACTTTTTAACTACATTTAAATTACCGGGGTATGCCCCGAGTATCTGTATTTTAAGTATTCCACTACTGGTTGATCTATACTTGATATTTATGTTATGCTCAACGTGTTGAATTGGAAACTGGAATTACGTATTTTCAGTATCACTATATATGTATCACCTAAAAACGAAAATTTTTAGGGCCATTTGACAAGACATTTGAAATGAATCTTCCGCTGTTTACGCAAATTAATCATTATGTGTTAATTAAACACCACATTAGGATCGGGCCCTCACATTATAACAACGGTATTTTAGTGCCCCTCGCTTCGACATATAGCGACATTATAATACCCTTCGCTTCGACATGACAGCGGCATGAGCATCACTTCGACATGATAGCGACAAGTATCATATTTCCATCGCTTTATATGACAGCGGCAAGTACTCGAATATAACAACCACACGGAATATCCAAACATACTCAAACACATATCAATGCACATTGCATAATTACAATAGCATAATTGCACCACCAATTACTCGTACGTCATTCTACGTACCTGTTTGTCGTTTCCACAAAATATGAGACAATTTAGATTATCCCATTCGTTGTCCCTGTGCTTGGGAAGGCTCTCTACACTTCTTCAAATCTAAGTCCTTGGGGGAGGAAGATCAGAATCTTTCAGCTAGAATGAATGGAGGAGGAAGATGGAGTGTAGAGATTTTTAGGTGAAAGTGGTGTGGTGTGTGTGAGAGTGCAGATTATGTGGATAAAAAGGGTGCTCCAAGTCCAAACTATTGCCATCAACTTTATCACAATGATGCTAGTTAATTAGGATTTAAGTTTAAGTGCTTAGAAACATGTTTATATCAAAGATATGATTAGGCTTTAATTCCCATGATCATGTATAATTATTTCCAATCCCTTCCATTTCAACACACTTCAAAAATCATCAAGATTTTATTCATCTTTTACTCAAGTTCTCATTTGATTATTACAAGCCAATCCATACTCGGTTTACCTCCATATCGAGTGTACTTACAATTACGTAATTATTCAATAATTACCACAATCAAGTCATAATTCATTTAGTTATTTTCGAGTATCACAGATCATTAGTGAATTGGGGTAAGATTAGATGTGATGTATAGTTGAGGGACTCAAGTGCAAAAATGAAATGTTATAACCAACTATCTTCACACGACACACGTCATTCACAAACTAAATCTCTTCACACATTTCACCAATTACACCTACTAAATCCCTACTTTTCCCCCAATTTCCTTTCTTATTTTTCCAACAAAGATTACATGGAATTACTTTAATCTTATCTTGTTGAGACTTGGATTGGAAGGTTTAAAGTGTATGGAGTAAAAGTATGAGCTTTAATGAGTTATGTTGGTTCTTGGTTGGAATTTGAGTTAATTATATTGTGGTAGATTGTAGTATGTTAAAGTAGTATGAAATTGAGATGTTGATGTTGTGTTTTGAGGTGTTGATGTGTATTGTTGTTGGGACATGAATATTATATTATGAAGTATGTTTGTTGGGTTGAGTTTGTACCCAAAAATGGAGGATTTTCGTATATACAGGGTCGCGCGATCGATCGTGGGACATAGCCCGATCGATCGCGCGTTGAAAATGAAATTTTATGGCAATGAACAATATCACCGATCGATCGCTTATCGCGAAAAATTGGCAAGAAATTTTTTGAATCGTGGGATCGATCACGCAGCTTGGGCGATCGATCGCTGATAAGTGTGATTTTTACACTTATATTGCTATAAGTTTATATGCATTTTACTATGATTCTTGGACAATATTATGTGTTTTCGTGTTGTTTTATGTATGTTCCAGGAATACAGGTCCAAATGCATAAAAGTGGAAGAATTAAGCTTAAAATGATAAAAAGGACTAAACCGAGCACACCCGGATATATCGAACATGGATGAAATATTATGTTATAATATATGATATTATAATATATGAGATATGAGAAGGAGAGTGAACACATGCCCAATATCAAATTGTGAAGAAAGAGACGTGCATCAAGAAAATATAAGAAGAAACGTGAAGATAAAGAAGGGAGAAAGGAGGGGGGGCAGCAGATAAGTTACCGGAACAGCAAGAGGAGTTACGTGAGCTTACGGTAGAGGGGAAGAAAGTTACGTGAGAAATTAGGAGAAACGAGTTACGGGAGTAAAGAGAAGATAAAAGGTGGGCAAGAGTTACTGGAGAAGGAGATTAAGAACAGACAGGGAGTCATGCAGGAAGGAGGGAGAGACGTGGGCAGCGACAACAGAATTATACACGTACAAACTTCCACACTTTCATTCGGGACGAACTCCACACTTAAATTCATTCTGAACGTAAGGAAGAACAGATAGACGTGAGGAGAAGAGAGGAACAAGAGTGGGACGTGAGGATTATTCACGGAGGCAAAAGAAAGAGACGGGAATTGACGTAAATTCAGCAGTGAAGAATTCACGTGAATTAGTGCTGAAGAAACTCACATACAGTATAGCACTTCACGCACGGCCAAGCGAGAGACGGAGCTACGGACCGACGACGCGATTTAACATCGCTAGTTTATACGTATTTCTAAACTTTGTTTGTTTCTATTTAATTTCCTTATGCTTTTGATGTTGAAAAACATGATTTTTCATTTGATTTTGAATATGTTTCTAGGCTAAGTTTGTTTCAAGACTTAGGGGATCATTTGTATGAACCCATGATTTAAATTGATTGTTTTTTATTGATTCTTATCATCTAAGTGCATATATCATTGTTCTTCATGATTTTAAGGGTTTGGCCATCCTTGAATGATAATAAATTACAATTGAGATCGAGAGATAAAACTGGGATTCAATATAGTGATTTATGCCGTGGATTTCAGGCTGATTTCGAGAGATAAAGTCAAATACATGTGTGATAGCAATAGATTTATCAAAATCGAAGGCTAGAAGTTTTCATAAATCAACTTACAATATTAATTGTTCAATAAGGATACGAGAGTGGCTTATTGTTACGTTAGTATTGGATTTGTTATAGCCGGACCAAGGTAAAACAAGTGAAATAGGAAAACTCGTCACTTTAGATTGTTTGAATTTAATTCTTAACTAATAGGCGAATTATGGGGGAAAGTCTTGATAATTGTCTCTATTGATTTTATTCTTACTCTCTATTGATTGTTTGGGTTTATTATTGAGTTAGTTAGTCAAATTAGTTAATTAATTATAATCAATTTTCGTAGGCTAAATATAGTTAAACTAGTGGAGTTTGGTACTTATTTCCTAGTCCTCATGGGTTCGACACTCATACTTATATTATCATTATACTAAAACTTGACACCGTGCACTTGTGGTATATAATCGCTACATTGAAATTAATTGTTTAAAACAAAAGCGATCAATCGCGGCTGCTGAATTTTCAAAAATTTGTGAATTTTTAGAATTTCAAAATGTGGTATTTTAAGGATGATTTTCTTTAATGTTTATGATATGATAAGGAATCTTAATCAATTATATAAGGTTGCATAAATTGAACCTTAGAGAGATATGTATTACATGATCGAATTAATTGACAACTCACATGAATTAAGGATAAATGGAATGTTGCGTCGTATACATAGTACGATAAGTCATAACTGCTTATGATTGGAAACATGTCAGATTATTGTGATATTATAATATTGTTTGAGGGTTATTATTTAATAATGATATTGAATTGATATTCAATATAGTTACTGTACGAGCCTCGGGTACGAGCCTCGGGTTGTCAAGAATGTCTAAATCACGTTGTCGACCTTAAGGTACGTGTGACGTACGAGCATATGTAACTAACTATATTACTGTTGCGTTTAAAGAATAATATTATTGTTGAATTGATTGAGTATGTGTTTACGAGTAATGTACACATATCATGCTTACGTTTAGTAATTGAATTATGATAATACTTGCAATTTATTGGAATGTCACGGGTTGACATTGGACGTTCACGGGTTGACGTCGGATTATTGGAATGTCATGGGTTGACATTGGACGTCACGGGTTGACATTGGATTAATGGAAGGGAAGGTCACGGGATGACACGAAACGTCACAGACTGACGTGGATATTTATGTGTCGATTTCAAATGAAATGATTTAAGAATAATGCATTGATATCATAATGTAATTAATGATTTTGGATATTGTAAGAACATGAACATCGTAAGATATCTCATACTGTTGTAGTATACTCAGGGAGTATTCATTTAAATTACAGCATTACATTCTGCAAATTATTAATTGTATATTGTTGGTATTGAGATTATGTTGTTGGTATGCTCACCCCACATGGGAGGTTGTTTATGTTGAAACAGGTAGAGCATGTACGATATTGATTTTGGAAACAAGTTCGAGCTCTTGAATGAGGATACTCCTGGGTAATGTGATTATACAACCACATTTACACTTATGTATTGAATGGTCGCCTGTGAGCATGGTGATATGGATATAAATGGGTTGTATAAATGTCATTGATATTTCTCGTTTCATTTGAGTATTGCATGCAAAATTTAGTTATGAACATATTCACATAACGAATTGAGAATATGACTAGTGCATTATAAAGTGGGAATATCTATGAATTAAGTTTTGTTGGGAATCGGTTAGGGGGGAGGGGGTTTCTGTCGAGAAATTTTATCAAAGGTTATGTCATAAGTATGAAACACGTAATGAGAATTCTCTATTGATATAATTATGAACTAATGACGTTGATAAATGCACTAATGGCAATATTAGGAATTGAGGTTCTTACACATGCGCACCTTAATATAAAAAGTGTGTATTTTGATAAGTGCACCGCTTGTGTCTAGCGGTGCAATATGACTTAAGATGTGCATGTATCGCACATACACCTTAATATAAAAAAAATATATTTTGATAAGTGCACGTGCACCGCTATAATCAAGCGGTGCATGAATCCCGCTCATATTAATATAAAAAGTGTGTTCTGATCCTTTGTTCCATTGTCGTTGTGCTATTTGTTTAAGCTATTATTTATTTTGAAAATTCCCGATTATTAGCCTTCTGATATTTGTGTGAATTGGACTGCCAACGCACCATTTATACTGTTAAATATGCAGTTATTTTAATATTATTTCCAAGTGGGCGTACCGATAAGGTAAGCATAAGGAATGATGAGCAAAGGAAAGTCCAGAAGATACAAATGAACATGTAGAGCCATAGTTTATTTTGTTTACAGTATAAACTTTGGGAAATGTAATAGTAACAATTGAAGACAAAAATATGAAGTGTATTTTGTTCTGTTTTGCATATAATGTGGGTTCGACAATCCGTATTCTTCCTATCTATAATATAACTTGACACCGTGCATACGCGATATAATCACGTTGCTTTGATATTTTATTGTTTAAATAAATCATGATCACTTAGTCTACCCTCGTTGTTAAGGCGTAGGATTTTTACCAACATTTCTGCAACCAAAACCTTATCCATTCCATTAGCCATCTTCTCATCAGTCCCAAGTTGTTTGACAAGGTCAGACATTGTAGACTTTGTAACATCTGCCAAGTGGTTAATTGCTGCAACCATATCATCTCCATCTTCTCTCCGTTGTTTACGTTTCTTTGAGTTACGCTTCTTTCCTCCAATACCATTTGACAAAGGGGTGGTTTGTAACACAAACATCGACTCACATGCTTCTTCAACTTCATTAAACATGACATCCAGCCCCAAATCATTCTCAAATGCAACTTGGTGACTCATGTTCAGTACATCTTGCACGGCAGATGCAAAGCTCTCCACATGTTCAGTCATGGCGCGATCCCAACACTTGTTTCGCATTAAATGTGCATTGCTATCAGACAGTATTTAACAATAATTTGTAACCTAATTTCATTCACATATAAAAACCTAAAAAAAATTAAGCAGCTTAAATTATGTACTACCATAAGCTTCCAAGCCTCATTCGTGGCTTCAATCATTGCTTCAATCATTTTGTCAGTATCATTCCAACCATTTTCACTCCGACTTAACATTGAAACTAATGAGCCATGTGTTTTTTTTCCAAACGTGTATTTTTGAGTTTATGTGTGGGTTAGCTCGTATGTCAGTGGCAGGGAAAACCTTCTTTATCTCTTCTTCCAAGACACCAAGATACCCATAACAGAATCCATTCTCACTCTTCAGCTATTTGCCCAATGCCACTTTTAGTGCATCAATGAGAACTTCTTCTTCTTTAAAACACCATGAATGTCGTGATTTCTCTGCTTTCTTGCCCTAGACAATACCATTCTCACTATTTTGAACATATTCCATAATATATTATATATGTTGAGAACTTCTGCCTGCAATAAAAAATACACAGTACTCAGTAATGAACGTCACGTAAAATGACCAAAAAGCCAAATAGCCCAAAAAAATAACAAATATTTGACCACGTACTAAGAATTAAGAATAAGAAATATGTGACCAATACATTGTACTCGATAACATTAATTTTTATGCATCAAACTCATAATAATAAACATTTACTAGTACAATAATTTAATAATCACAACACAATGATCCGAACTACATAAATTACAAGGATAATGTTTCATGCATTATGTACATTGATAATGCTAAGTTATCTATCCAGCTATCCCAACCATGAGATGATTCAAAATTGTCTATAAAATCTAGATCGGTTTCATTTGTTGGGCTAAGTGTCACATCATCATCCTCTTCAAGAGGATCATTGGGCATTTGTTGGCGGATGAAATTGTGCAACAGAATGCACGCCATTATCATTTGGTTTTGTACTTTCAATGGGTAGTATGAAGAGATCAAAGTACATTCCATCTCTTTTTCAACAACCAACAAGCTCTCTCAGTTATGTGACGAGCACGACAATGTTTGGAATTGAAGAACTCTTTGTAGTTCTGTGGCGCCATGGAAGAATTTCCCCAAGCGTCAAGATGATATTGTACTCTCTTGGAAGGCATCAAGAATCCTTCCATGTTTGCATATCCATTGCCGCGCAAATAGTAAGTCCATGTCATTTTAATGCACCGGTAATTTATTTTATGGAAGTGTTGTTTATTCACTAACATATATATACACAAAGTTACGAGCCATTTTACAGGATTAATATGGACAATCAAAATGTAACATAATCGGGTAATCTAAAATTAATAAAGTATTTGAAGGATACCTTGAACTATTTCCATGTTTCATTACAGCAATTGTCGTTGACAGATACAGGCTTAACAAGAAGGATAGGATGTAGCTTCAAAGCAGCGCGCAAAACTTCATGGAAATGAGTGCTTATAGTATGACCACTACATATGTAGTCATGTTCAATTACTAGATTTTTCTAACCTTATATTCAACCCTCACATATCTAGACTCCACAAGACCTTGTACGTGCGACAACAAGAAATACAATCGTGCAAATGCATTTCTATTCATCCGCAAATTTACAACATATTGAACATCCCCAGATGTTATGATTCTGTGTAAATTGATACTTTGATCATGTATCCTTTGTGATGTGAGAATCATGAAGTGCTTCAAATAGACATACAAGTCCAAAATCAAGAGCATGGATTCTACATAATGTTTTGGATCATCATTGTATTCATATTTAGTGATTGTGCTAGTTTGAATTGAATTATATATTAGTAGGCTTTTATTTAAGTTTTTATCATGTTATTTTCGAATTATTGCTAGATGGGCAAACAAAAATGTTGTATTGAGCTTGTTATGAGCCCATTAGGTCATGGAAAGTCAATGAGTCCTATAAATACTTGTATTTAATCATTTTAATGGATATATACAACAACATTCATCCAAAAAAACGTGGCTCTTTGCCTTGTGGAGAGTTTTCTCATGGATCCAAGTGATCCTATTCTTGGAACTTATCAAGGAGTATTCCTTGTGGCGTTCGTCATTTGATACCGAGGTTCCTACTTTTCTAAGTAGTGGGTCGAGGTGCGTCATGTTGATACCGAGGTTCCTACTTTTCTAAGTAGTGGGTCAAGGTGCATGTTGAAACCTTTGTTTCTTGCTTCGTATTTAAGCGATGGGTCGAGGTGCGATTTTACATACCAAGGTTCTTGTCTCAATTGTAGACAACGGGTCAAGGTTCGAATCATATACCGAGGTTCTTGCTTGGATAAGCAATGGGTAGGGGTTAATTTTGTTAGTTGAGTCGTTTTGTTCTTTGTGTTGGGTCAATAAATCGTTTTTATTTGTCAATTCCGTGTCTTTTGCTTGATTTTTAAGTCCTTGGCAAAACAAGAGTTTGAAATACTATCCTCATGTGTCATTGAATCTCGAGGGTCGTATCACTTTGTGTCATGTTGTAAGACACTTCCGAGGTATGGTCCAAACGCCTTCATTTTGCACCTAAATTCTTGTAACGTCATGCTAAAATAGTTACCAACACCAACGACCCAAACATTATTCATTGCAACACTACTATAAGGAGGATGTTTCTATGTTGCGTGTCCATGAGGCAGAAATACTTATAAAATTATAAACATTTTAATACCAGCTCAAAACAAAATCGAATAAGATAAATAATATGTTGACTATTATGTACTGTGAGGGCTCATTCATAATCAAATGCTTAATTATCACACAATGGTTATTTTCTTGTAAACAGCGGAAGATTATTTAAATTTTACCAATACGTGGCCCTAAAAAAACTTTCGGCATGACCTTTCCGCACGATGGACAAACCAATAATAATGCATATATCAATATCCCCCGTACTGAAAGTAAATACATAGTACAATAATCATGCACAATAAGCATCCAGCACATAATCTATACTAAAAATATTTACATAATACCACCTATCATATATATATCGATATACCAATATTGAAAATATTTACATAATACCATCAGCATTAAATGAATTCGACATATCAATACATATCCATGACTCGGCATAAATAAACTTAGTTTACATATTTTATATTACATGACACAACCTGGCATATATAATTAACTATCTATGAGGCAGAGGGTGGCGGCACACACACTGTTCTACGACATCTCTCGGCGTGCCTATGATGTGCCTAGCATCCCTCGTTCAGGCGACAACTCACGTGACTACAGTCTCTACCTAAACAGTCGGTCATCGTCGTGCCCAGCGTCCCCATGACACTATAGATCTCATAATCAAATGGTATCAAGGGAGATGCATCATGTGACATTTGCAACTCAATGTGTCATGTTCAATGCATATACATTAAAAATGATGTGTTAGCAAAACATTTATTTTCGTACACCGATGTGCCAATTATGAATGCCACATAATTCAACTAAAATCACGTAGCCAAGTAATCTCACGTAGTTCAAATACAACAAATCATGTACCAAATAATACAGATACATGTCGTATGGTACCGATTGTAACATACCTTATTCCTAGTTGTCCAATCACGATATCTCTTATCACTTCAATGACATTTTGGTTTTTGGAATATAATAAAATATACACAATTCCAAACATTCATTCAATTATACTATGTCATTTAATTTTTTAAAATAAAGTAATTATAATCATTCTACTTCCGATATGTTTTTATTTCATTTGTTTCGTTACCGAAACACTTGGGTCTTAATAATTCGCTTCAATAATCTATTTCAACTTGTTCATCACATTTATGTGATTAAGCTCAAAGTATAATCATTAATTTACTCATATTTCCCTTATTGTTCACGAAGTATAACTTCATCATTAATGTGCAGCATGCATTTCAAGTCTCGTTCTTTACCTATATTTGGTTAAATTTTGTACGTGGGTTTTAAAGTTTTGTTCGTTTGACCCTTTGATCGAGTCAACCTCCGCAATTATCAGAGTTTTGATACAATTCCACCATATTACTAAACAAATAGTTAAATTTTATATCGAATTTGATTAAACTAGTGAAGCAGTTCAAAACATAATTGACATCACAATCGAAGCATCTCTATGCCTAGTCTAGTTCTTCTGGTTCTATTTGCTAATTGTTTCTATCAATTCCAAATGTTCTTACTCTAATCTAATTTAATAATTTGAGCTTGAAGGGATAATCAAAATGAACTAAGTAAAATCAATTCAATTTACCTCGCCAAGATTCGCTATGTTCCCACAACATCATTCAGCTTTCTATTTTCTGTTTTTGATTCAAATATGGCCTCTCAACACTATTTTCTTACTTTATGTGGTGCCTTACTACAAGTAAATGGGATCTAATTTAAGGTTGGACAAAAGATTGATCAAAATAAGTAGTGCTCAACTCAAACTTCACGCACATGCAGCTGTACACGCACTGTAAACTCACATGCATCTTATAGCACCAGATTTTCGAACATGCAGCAAGAAATTACACCAACAGCCAACAACTAAGCACAGATTAATCATTTATCCATTTCCATTCAATTCAACAAATATATCATTACCTAAGAATGAACTAAATTCATTTAGGACTCAAATCTGGAAGCTGAAAATCGAATTCAAATTTTACCCAATTTTTTGTGAACAGTAGTCGTGCACTTCCCTCAGATTCCGGTGAATGTTGGCGGTAGTAGGAGCGACAACGTTGCAAGGTGGTCGTCCAAGGTGAGGGTAAGAATCCATGGTTGAATCGATGGTATCGAGCCAAAATTTGAAGAACCCTAACCACGTGGCTTCATCGTTTCTCGGGCAAAATCCGCAAAATGTAGTGACGTGAACGATGAATACTTGGTATGGTAAGGTGCGTCGGTGAGTGGGAAGCACGATGGTAGGTCAAGTTCATCGGGTGGTGGCCGGAAGGCGGTGACACGCACGTGTTTTGTGGGCAAGGTTGACGCGGGCAGGGAGAAGAGAAAAGGGTATGTATGCATGAGTTTACACATTTTAGTGTGTGTAATGTGTCCTGCACACAATTAAATAGTATCCTAGCCATGTTATGTACATCTGAGTGTCATCGGTGCACTAATACACTAATTGTACAGACAACACTTGTGATTTATATACACTATTATATACAAAATTTAATTCTTCATTTAAATAAATTATTTTTAAAATATTATCGGAGTTTATTCGATCATTTCAAAAAATTATCATGTTCTGATTTAACCGTCAATTAACATTCATATTGTCAATTTCACCTCTAATTAATTAACTTCAAATTAATTATTCATTAATTCACAATTTATATTTAATTGACATTAATCAAATCTCGGGGCCTTACATTTCTCCCCCACTTATACAAATTTCATCCTCTAAATCTCAAACATAGATACATAACAAAATCGAAATCAGCACATGAATTAGAAAACACAACGATTCTCGTATCTTGCTTTTGAAATTGATTCTTCTACACAATATCATGTCCATCGTACTTGTACTAATGGAAGAGATGTATTGTGCATTATATTATCCTTTCGATTCAAAATGCAAACAAGATGTTTGACACGAATGATCAAGTTAAACCTCATCAGGCTGAAAGACGTGATAGATCTAGTTAATATATTCACAACAGAACCATGAAAAAAAATATATATCATGAATGACGGACAAAGCTGGTGGCAATGCTAATCTCTATGCAAGATTGCCAACTCGATCACGGATCTTGTACACGCCAACATATCGAGGTGATAGTATGCCTTGCATGCCAAAATGAACAGTACCTCTAAATGAGAAATTTTCAGAAGCACACGATCTCCCATCTGAAATTATATGGGTCGTCTTTGTTTAGAAGCATAACTTGTTTAACGATCATGTGCGGCTATCATCCGCATCTGAACAACTGAACCTTATCATTCATTTATCGTATTATATCAGGTCCAATCAACTGGTTTTTCATTGATTTCGTTCCAGACTAGAGGCGATCTACACCTTCTCTCCTAGAAGACTTCAAAAGGTGCCAAACCTGTTCTCGTTTGGTAGCATTTATTGTAGGAAAATTCGATTAACGACAAGGCTTCCTGCCCTCTGTAAAGACCCTAGTTCCTTAAGTGTGGATTTAGGTACAATAAGGACTAAGCATGCATAATCAGAGTATAAAAATTTTGTGTTGATGCCCGAGCCATTAAGATTACAGTGCCAAAGTAAAATTCCAAAAGGATTAAATTACATTCCCAAAACAATGAATGTTAATCCTATTACTTTACACTACTCCTAGAGTAGAGACTATGCAAAAGAATCATATCATGCTATACCAAAAGCACTCATCACTAGCTCACGCATCAACCCGTCCTTAGCCCTTCCTGCCAAAATGTACCTACAGGAACAACCCCACATCCATGAGCCTGTAACAAACCATATTCACAATAATATGATCGTAATATAGAAATGCATAAGCCATAAATATAAATCACTTCCTGTATTTAATACATTTAATGCTCCCATTGGTTGTCCCTATACCACAATCATAATCAATAGATTATAACACCAATAATGTATGTCGTGACATGCACCAATTTCTATCAATACCAGTATCCAATTTCCAAGTCTTATTATATCAGTGGCATAATACCCCTCGCGTTAACATGACAGGGCAAATACCCCTCACTTAGACAATACCAGCGGCAATAATATCACTCGCTATAATATGACAGCGGTCGTGTTCTTCGCTTCATATTAGCGGCAAATATTCTCTCATCGCTACGGTATGATAGTGGCAAGTATTCACATCGCTACGCCACTGGCGGCAAGTATTCTTCATCACTGGAATATAATATCGACTTACAATCGCATGCACCAATGCATCCAATGAGTGTATGCAACCATAACCAAATTCATGTATGCAACCACACTGCATAACCAATGTATGTATGCAACCATAATGCATAACCAAATTCATGTATGCAACCACAATGCATAACCAATGTATGTATGCAACCATAATGCATAGCCCAATAAAATATGCAACCAAAATGCATAATCCAATACGTAAAAATATGTTTTACCGTCCGATGCCCGTATGTCTCACTATGTACATTTGTTCCAAAATGTGGTGTGTCGTGGGGCTTTATCTTCTAGGCTGTGTGGCCACCTGGGATGGTTCTACACATTCACATGAACCAATATTTGAAGCCAATAATAGTCCGATACCAAAAATTCCACAAAAATAATCAAAACACGCATTTTTGGTGACTCACGATCGATCGCTACAGTGCCCCGATCGATCGCGAGATCACGCTGCCCGAGTCCACATTTTCCTGTCTTCGGCAATCAAACGCCATGTTTGGCGCACTCGATCGCGAGACCCACCGATCGATCGCCCAAACTTGGCGATCGATCGCCAAAAGCTCCTGCCACGCACTGGTTGCGCGCGATCGATCGCAAAAAATGGGTGATCGATCGCCGCTACCTGCAACCCATAAGAATCACCATTTTTACACCATTTTTCTTCCCCAATCTCACCAACACAAATAACCATAAACCCACAACATGAAAACACTAAAAGCCTTCCATAAACACTTTAATACCACTAAAAATCCAATACCCAACCAACTACAACACAAACCCAAAACAAACCCATTTCAAATACAAACTCAAATCAAAACCAAACATCATAAAAACAACAAGGAAGATTCCATACCCCTTTTTGACTTCAAATCCTACCAAGAATCTCACAAATGAAGCTTTTGCAAAGATTTCTCTTTCTCCTTCTTGCCAAAATCGGTTTTGGGGTTTTTGGGTAGGGTTGGGAGAGTTGTTTGATAAAGAGTGGTGGGAGGGGTGAGGTAGTGGGGTATAAGTGGGGTTAATTAAAACATGTACCCCATAATTAGCATGATGTATAAAATATCTCCAACAAGATATTTTAAAAGCATTTTCCAAGAACCAAAACTCCAATAAAATATGCTTTACCCAAAATAATTGTTACCCATCATAAATAAATCATGCCTACACCCAAATTCCCAACATGCATAACATGCACCCTGAAACACATTACCAGGTCGCGCCCACCATGTGACTAAGCATTCCACCATATTAATTAATTTCAACACTAAATTAATTAACACCATAATTATCACATAAACATAATTATTGTTCTAATGCACATAATCATTTCGGGGATATCACAATACTCCCCTACTTATAAGATTTCGCCCTCGAAATCGCATGCACTTACCAATCCAAAACTAAACATAAATCACATACCAGAAAAAAGTTCCGGGTAGTGCTGCACCATATGCCGCTCTGTCTCCCAAGTGGCCTCCTCGACACCCCTGCGATCCCACTGAACCTTGACCATCGGTATAATCTTGTTCCGACGTCTGTGATCAGTTCTATCCAGAATCCTGACTGGCCGCTCCACATAGGACACATCAGAATCTAACTGAACCTCGAAAGGCTGCAACACATGTGACGGATGGCTCATACTTCTGTAACATAGATACATGGAACACGTCATGAATACCAGAAAATGACGGTGGTAAAGCCAAACTTAAATTAAATATTGTCCCCGATGTTTAAAAGAATCAAAAGGGAAAAAGTAATCTCCCCTGATCAAGACGTTTGCATGAGGGTTGATGAATATTTGCTTTTGAAAGCTCCACTACTGTAGGGATTCATCGCTCCAACTAAGTACCTAGCAAGAGAAGAATGCAAATAAAATAATCGACTCGGGATATAGTCAAAACTAAGCACAAAAACTAAAAATCTAATAGCAAAACTAAATAGCAAAAGGATATGCTTGGGTTGCCTCCCAAGAAGCGCTGATTTCTAGTCTTCGGCTTGACCATCAGAAGCAACCATCAAATAGCGGCTGCCGCCCATAGTAAGTATCATATGATACCACTAATGGGTCTTCATTCAGTATGCCCTCAATCTTGGCAAGATTATAACAGTGTAAGCGTGTTGCTCCAACAGCTTTCTTTTTGAAGTGGTAGGCATGGGAGAATGATTCTTGACTTGGCTTCATATCTTGGAGGATGTAGTGCGGTGAAGTTGGCATCGATGGAAAATACGGATCCACATATGGCATAGAACATGTCTCCATCGATGGGCTCAAATTGGAATTTTAGAAAGTCTCTTCCTTCTCCAACATCACACTCGACTCATCTTCACATGGGAACTCCTCGGATAACATCTCTGAAGTAGGCTCAATCTCTTGAAGAGGCTCAAGTTCCCTTGACTTTTCCACATGAGTAGGATCACTCCCACAAACTTGGTTGGGTGATTGTTCATCATCCTATAACCAAACTCGATTTGTCGCCTCTTGATTTGTAGCCCTCATCTCTTCCTCTTGGCAGCTAGTTGAAATTGTTTCCATGAGGACCGCCATTTGTTGCTCCAGGTGACACAGAGAGTTGGTTTGGCACTCCAAACTGTTCTAAGTTGATGCCATGAACCTTACTAAGGTATCCTCTAACTGAGTCGTGACGTTTACAGAACTATCTCTCCTCTCTTCGCGATGTTCAAATGGTTGTGGCGTGTCAATAGGGTAGTGAGGCTCCGGTGGGTATTGGTGACTCCAACCTTGTAGTGAAGGATCACAATGCCAGTGATGATCGAAGTCTGCCATATCATTGAACAGGTGCACCACACTGTCCTCATCTCAATCAACCAGGGGACTCCCAGTCACCAGTGCTCCGCTCAATATCCATTATCGTGTCTGTGCATCCAGCCCTTTGAAGGAATATTGCATGAGAGTAAAGTTCAAAAAGTTGTGATACCGGAATGTGTTGGCCAATTCATTGAATCTCTCCCAAACAGCGTAGAACGGCTCGGAACGTTGTTGGGCAAAGCTTGTGAAGGCTTGTTGATGTTGCATCTCCAAGTACCTCACAAGACAAACAAAACAAAAACAAAATAAATTTATATAATTTTTTTTTTCCGAATGAAATAAACAAAAATGGTTAAGTTACAGTCAAAGAACCTAGTATGATATTACTAAAGTTACTCCCCGACAACGGCGCCAAAAACTTGATCGCTTTTATTTTAAACAATTAATTCCAGTGTAGCGATTTTAGACCGCAAGTGCACGGTGTCAAGTTTTAGTATAGATAGGAAGAATACGGATTGTCGAACCCACAGGGACTAACAAGCAAGTACCAAATATGACACTTTTGACTATATTCAATCTACGATAAATAATTAAAATTAAACTAAACTAAATTAAACTACTCTAATCCAACCAAAATAACCGACGATCACAGAAAAGTCCACAAGAAAGAATTATCAAGACTATGATTCATCTAACCCAACTCTTACAATTCTTTCTCCATACATCTCTAAGGTGACTGGTTTTCCAAATTTATTCAATATACTCTCTCGAGCTATATTAAATCTAACGTCAAATTGCAACAAGTAACTCTCGTTCACTTAATTAATTTAATATTGAATGTGCTTTATGAAAACCACTAACTTTAGATTAAACAACCCAAAGCTATCACTCGTATGTGATTTTATCTCTCGATCTTAATCTTTAACACACGACATGAATTACTATATCGTATTATAATTTTATCTCTCGATCTCAATTATAATAAAATATCATTCAAAGGAGATCAATCCTTCAAAAGCATGAAGAACAATAAAACATGCACATAGAAGATATATGAATTCAATCTCAAAATCAATAGGAAAAACTATGTTATTGATATTTCTCAATCATCAAGAACACAACAAATCCAATTATTCATTTAAAACAATAATAGAAAAGTAAAAGAAAACTCCCAAGTCGACTTCTTCGTTGATTCTTGATCCTTCCTCGCTTCTTTCTCGATCGTGCTCCTCGATTCTCTTGTTGGCTTGTTCAAATTCCTAGGATGAAGAGGTGATGATGGATGAAGGTGATATGGAGTATGGAGGAGTGTAGGCTATTCCCTAGGTTAAAGTCCAATTATTATTGTGATTTTCGTGTATAAATATAGAGGGATAAGAATTATGGACTTTCTTGTTGGACCAAACTCTATAAGGAATTTATTTTTTAGCAAACTCTTTCGGCCGATCGATCGAGCAGACTGCTCGATCGATCGCCAATTTTCTGCCCAAGCCGATCGATCGAGATTTGAGTATCGATCGATCGAGCTTGATTTTTTTTTATTTTCTTTTGTTATTTTCTTCCTTTCCCGGCTTTGACGCGTTTGCTCGATTCGGTCCTTTTTCATCATTTTTGGCTCATTTCCTCTACTTTTATTCATTTCAACATTGAATCCTGAAATATAGAAATATATACCAAAAACCGCAAAATTATCCAAGAATCAACACGAAAACCATTAGAAAATCACATCTAAATAAGTGTAAAAACGACACTTATCACGGTCCAACATACCTTGGAGACAATTTCCCACGCATACCAAACCGCACAACATCTCTGAAAGGTGAGATCTTCAAAAAGACATTGTCTCCCAACTGAATTCCAACGGTCGCCACCGTTTATTTGCATAGGCTGCCTACCTATCCTGGGCTGCCTTCATCTTTTGTCGGATAACCTTTATCTTATCCTCCATCTCCCGAATCAATTCGGGTCCTCCAACCGATTTACTAGTCAAATCATCCCAATATAACGGCGACCTGCAACGTCGACCATATAGAGCCTCAAATGGAGCCACCTGAATACTCGCCTGATAACTATTGTTGTATGAGAACTCTACTAAGGCCAATGAATCTTGCCAAGAAGTATCAAACTCCAACACACATGCCCGTAGCATGTCCTCGAGCATCTGTATAGTACGCTCGGTCTGACCATCCGTGTAGGGATGATATGATGAGCTCAATCTTACTTCAGTACCCAAACTGACTGAAGACCTCCCCAAAAGTGAGATGTAAATCGTGAATCTCGGTCAGACACAATAGACACTGGAATCCCGTGCAGTCTCACTATATCCCGGACATACAAGTGAGCCATCCTCAAGTATGTGAATGTCATAATGTAAAGAATAAAATGAGCTACCTTCGTCAGCCTGTCCACGATCACCCAGATCGCATCAAATCCGAAGCCGTCCTCGGTAAGTGGGTCACAAAGTCCATAGATATGTGTTCACACTTCCTCCAGTATCTACAAGCTCCTAAGCTCGCCACCAGGCATCTGCCTTTCTGCCTTCACCTGCTGGCAGATCAAGCACCTCTTAACAAAAGCGATGACATCCCGCTTCATTCGTTTCCACCAAAATTGATCACATAGATCTTTATACATTTTCCTCCCACCTGGGGGGACACTAAGTCTACTACTATGAGCTCGCTGTAATATCCCTCTACGCAACTCCGACGTACTCGGGACTACCCAACGGTTACCGAGCCTCAAAGAACCATCCTCAATCACTATGAATTTTGATGGTTGTCCATGAAGTACCAACGATGACCATCTCTGAATCTCATCATTTGCATTCTGGGCTCTCCTGATATTCTCATAAATGTCCGGCTCTGACAATAAAGTCGATACCCGTACCGGCGATGCATCCATATCAAAATCATAGCCCAGATGACAGTAGGACGTCATCATAGCCGATAAATACATGGCATCCTTAGCAGTACTCTTCACCTTCCGACTCAAGGCGTCTGCTGTCAAGTTTGCTTTTCCCGGATGGTACTCTATTTCACAATCATAACCCTTGAGTAAATCCATCCATCTCCTCTGTCTCATATTTAGCTCCGCCTGAGTAAATAAGAACTTCAGGCTCTTATGATCCGTATAAATGGTAAACGATGTACCGTACAAGTAATGCCTCCAAATCTTCAAGGCAAAAATAATAGCCGCCAACTCCAGTTCATGGACTTGATATCTAGTCTCATGCGGCTTCAACTGTCTCGATGCATAAGCTACCACATGTGTAAGGACCCCAAGCCCTTAACCCTTGATTAGTGTATTAACCCTTCTATGTGGCACATGCTTTCAATAAAACTCAATCGGGAAACTCAGATGATACTTTACCATTGAATGGCAACTACAAAATTTCTTTAATATTCAGCGTTATAAGATCATCTTTACTAACAAATAGACTCATAGATTTGGCCCATTACCATCCCCAATACGCCACCTTTTTACATTGTGGACTTTTATAAAAATTTGGGCAGAGTCTCCCCATAAATTGAGCTATCCCGAAACAAAAGCACAATACATAACATAATTCTCGGCCAGGGAAAGCACAATACCCAACAGAATTACTGAACACTAAGTAAATTCCCAGCCAGGGAAGACACCACACAATAAGACAACACAAGTGGGTTTCAACACCCACATAATACACCAATGACTCTCATATCATTTGCAATTCTACCACTAATTGCATGCGATATAGAATGAAAGAGAGAAAGGCTCATGCCTTTATATACAACCCATATACAAGTAAAATCCTGCTCACATGCGAGCATCATGAATATGTATATAACCCTCAGGTGTATATAAGTACCCTATACGATACCGTGCTCCATCAAGCTCTGGTAGCACGATCCTGGGAGTACCTCCAATCAACAGCTCGAGCTCAGGTCCAAGACCATTGATGTACCTGTTTACCTGTCCCAACAGAGAGAGCCCCCAACGGGGTGAGCATACCAATACACAAAATCCCATAATCACAATAATGAAATTCATAATTTACAACAAAAGTAAATACTAATGAATTTTAAATGATACTCCCTGGATGGCAACGTCCTCATCCGGGATTCCGTGTACTGTCCCTGTTCTCACAATCATCAAACTCATCAAATCTCAAAAATCAGTAAATCAACACATTGATTCAACTCATCGCATGCCTGATTCTCAAATATCAATAATTAATGATTCCAAATTCATTATACATGCAAATATAGATATCTCAATATCTAATACTGATTCTCAACTTCGCTATCAATCACGGATAGTTCAAATGCCTCGCATTTATTTTACCAATTCTCCATTATACTCAGACATCTCAAATGTCTTACAATGATTACATGATTCCACAGTCATTCTCAGGCACCTCAATGCCCTGCAATTGTCATATAAAACCAGTACTCCATATATCATGTAAGGTTATACTACTCTAGTATTACGCACGCTTGTGGCAGCGATGTCAAAATTAGGTCGTTCCACAGTTATATCAACACATATATATATATATATAACCATACCCACAACCATCGAATACAATTAAAACACATTATGCATTTCACAAATGCTCTCATATAAAGTAATGCTCGTACGTCGCACGTACCTTAAATCTCCGAAGTCCGAGCCAAACCTTGCTCGAGTTCCATGCCCCGAGGAACGATGTACTAACACGATAAATAATTCACAATTATTTACGAACATGCAACCCATGCTCAAGCGCACCCATAACCCACAGAAAAATTGTCAACACAAGACAATTAATCATTTAAAAGACCCGGGGCAGGGCACATGCAGGGAGGGAAAACGAATGAGACATTATCGAAAATTGCTCAAGAACTCCCCACAAATTGTCGAACCTTCACAACACAAATCGAACCCAAACTAAGCACCATAATACATCTAAAACATGTAATAAACGACCCATAACAAGAATCGCCACACCCCTGCCAAAACCCCCAAATTCGAACCCCAACCCTCACGAAATTCGAAAATTAAATCGAACCATAAATCACAAAATGGTAGGGAATTACATTAGAAGCATGAAAAAGGGGTAAGGAAGGTTACCCAATCGAAAATCGGAAGGAAAATCGGTCGAAATCGACGAACCCTAGAATTTGGGCATCGGCGCTTTTCTGCAAAATTCGAACGCAAAACGCGACGAAACTTCAAATTGCCGGTGTGGAAAGCTGCGCCTGCACGAGACGAAGCCAACGGCGGGTCGGACGCGCCGGATGGCGGCCGGACGGCGGCGGGCGCATCGCTTTTACGCGCGGGGGCTGGGGGAAATCGGGGAGCCGACGGGGAGAGAGAGAGAGTGACGAGTTGGAGGGGAAAAATGATTTCTAAAATTAAAATCTCGGGTTCAACTGGTGTTTATAGCAAAAATACCCCGAAATACTAATAGCCCCACAAATACATCATGATTTATTAAAAATCATCTGTTTTAAAAAACTCTCTCTCTAACTCCAAAACCCCCTACCGGTGCCCACACAAAGCACCCGAGATCCCGAGTCACATCAAAAACCCAACTCTTAGGTTTTACACCGTAATGAGAATACAATCTCAACCTCGGGATCCAACGATCCCAACTACCCAAATAAAAGAGCCCAGAAGGCCCAACACCTCGATTAAACTCCAAATTGCCACGTAAAACAACTTTAGGGGTTATTAACACTCCGGGATTAACATCTATAATCCCTTGTCATCACAATATCCCCCACTAAATGAATTTCGTCCTCGAAATTTGCACCGGTGTATCACATAACACCCAGGCTACACAACAACATGAAGCCATAACCTCGATTCTTGACCATATCAGAATCGTATTAAATAAACGCGAGGATACTTACCTCACATCAAACTCTGAAACAGAGCGACTTACCAAAACCAACATATCACCCAAGAGGAAAAACGTACCTCGATGCGGTTCATCCCAAAGGTCAGTCTCTCATGACTGCAAAACAACCGATACTTACGACTGTGGATCGGACGGTCATCCTTAGTTCTAATACAACTAGTAAGAACGCATCATGAATGACACCTCAACCGTGAGAACGTTGACCTCGTGTCAAACTCTGGAGTGGAATAGACTTCCAAATCCATCATAACGTCAAAGAGCGTCAGCACAACTCAACGCTAATAATCCAAAAGCAGTTAGTCAAGTGAAACTGCGAGGATTCGAATCGCTCCCGATTCCATCGTAGATATCATTCAATGACATCTCTATCATGACTCACGATGTCTAACATACATCGTTACGAGGGAAACATTAGTATACCACGGTGTACACATACCAAACCTGGTTTCCACTTTCAAACCTCCTCTATCGAAGGAGCAGTCGCATCATTGCAACTCAAATTGGGCAACTCACGGCCACAGATTCACACAAAAGACATCTCACAAGATGCCCACCTCCGGATGTTCCAAGAATCACATCCTGATCATAGATAAACAATCGAGACTCCACAGAGTTTAAAAATTCTGAACGGACATGCAATAAACCCATTGCATCCTCAACGCTTGTGTCGTCAGCGACACCCAACAAATCCGAATTCCTGCCATCCCTTGATAATCCTAGGATTTAACAATCCAAATTTGGGAAGGCTAGCGAAAACTCGAAAGAAAACGCCAACAAGGAAATACCTTAACCCACACAAGATAATCCTTCTTCAAAGGGAGTCAACTAACTTCACGATTATTCCTCATAATTTATCGTGCATGGAGATTCCCAAACTCAAGGTGTTCCATATCTCTCATCAGAGATTTAACCACCCAAACACAGCATAACTCTGTGCTTGACAAAAAGAAATCGATAACTGGCATCCGTATACTCACCGGTATACCTGCTTAAGCACAGACACTACATGCATACTCAATGCACTTGGCTCAGGTATCTACAACATACCCCTAAGTCCCAAACACAACCGTCAGTTCTGAGTCATTCCCATCCAGTGGAGAATGATAATCGACGATCAACAACACGGCGTGATTCCCAAAATCAACACCACATGCACCAACTTACCGAATCTTTCAAAGATTCCCAAATAGGTATAATACTACCTCCTTCCCCACAAGGGAAGTGCCATCGAACTCGAGATCCACAAGTCTCAAACCACTGTTCGGAAAAACTGGATACAATAACACCCATTGTATCCCAAATACACGGGTTCCCTCAGATCGAGTCAATAACGACCTGATGACTCTCTTGTTGGTACTCCAACATCACGAGCTGTCCCAGACAAGTCTCACTAATATTAAACATAAACGTATACATGTTTCAGTGAGGCATGCACAACCTCAACCTCAATGACGTGGTGACTACTAGAGTCCACCACAATCCACATCGTATCACCTTACGATTTGCCAAACTTGGTTCCAACGAGCAGTATAACGGCTCTAGCAAGCCCCTCATGGTGCTGCACATACGCGGCAGACAAACTAGTCTCTGTCTCTTTAGGTTTACCTCAAACCTACCAACAAGACGGACGTTTCCACATGGCATACCATACCATGGGAAGAAAATCAATAGAGTAGTGGGTCTTTACCCAACATTCCTCTAATGCCGATACACCCTGGACACTCCAATGTCCCCATGTACTTAACATAACCTGATCCTACTCCTTTAGGACCCATTCTACACCCTCAAGGGTGGTGTGACCACGTCTACCACATGTCATATCGACAGAAAGCGAGTAATTTCCTCCATGATTACTCATGTCGTCAAGTTACATGGCCAAAAAGCCATTCCAACGAGCATACCTCAAGGGTATCACCACTCGTAATATGATCACCTCAAACATATGCGGCGGTACAATCACAGGTACAGCGCGTCCATCCATTTCTCGAGCAACCCGCTCGGTATAAGGGTCTCGTCAATCGGTGACGTAGACACCACCTTGTGCTCGGCACTGGCACCCAAAGCATACAACTGAATACGTATACTCAACGCATTTTTCATCGTAACGATGATGCATGTCTAATAAGACATCTCCTACACCATCGTCATCGTCATCCCGTGACGACACATGCCCACTCATGGCATCTAAGGCATCGTCAACTAGTGACGATACATGTCAACAATGACATCTAAACAACCCATTCAACTCGTGACGGTCCATGTACATCAACGTATGTCATCCATCATCATGCTAGTAAAATAGTCATAATAAAACATGCATATCAACGCATGCCAGCTATAATAATGCTAATAGAATAGCAATATCCCATACCTCATTGCTAACAAGATAGCGGCATACCTGTCTCCGTCACTCAATAATAGTGCGTAATCAGCACCCATCGCTCGAAGGCGGCAAAATCCTGTGCTGAGTACATAGCGGCACAATCCCTCGCTATAGAATCGACGGCATGATACCTCGCCATATAATAAGTGGCATGAAACCTTGCTATACACCTGAGCATGAATCATCGTCCACATAATAGCGGAAAGAGGCATCGCTATCAACATATCTGGCGGCACGAATCATCGCCAATCCTCATAGAAGAATGAGTCATCGTAAATCATCATATACATATGCTCAACGGCGTGAACCATCATCAACCGACACAGCGGAATGTCTCATCGCTATACATGTGTCTGGCGGTATGAATCATCGCCCATCATCATAGAGGAATGAATCATCATCATCGACACAGCGGAATACATCATCGCTATCATCCGTGTCCTCATAAAGAAATGAATATAAATCGACACAGCGGAATACATCGTCGCTATCATCCGTGTCCTCATAAAGAAATGAATATAAATCGACACAGCGGAACACATCACCGCTATCATCCGTGTCCTCATAAAGAAATGAATATAAATCGACACAGCGGAACACATCACCGCTATCATCCGTGTCCTCATAAAGAAATGAATATAAATCGACACAGCGGAACACATCACCGCTATCATCCGTGTCCTCATAAAGAAATGAATATAATCGACACAGCGGAACACATCACCGCTATCATCCGTGTCCTCATAAAGAAATGAATATAAATCGACACACCGGAATACATCACCGCTATCATCCGTGTCCGGCGGTATAAACCATCGCCAATAATCACAAAGAGATGAATCATCATCATCGACACAGCGGAATACATCACCGCTATCATCCGTGTCATCACAAAGGAATGAATCATCATCCTAACAAGCGGCATCTCATCCTCGCTTCTTCATACAAGCGGTATCTCATCCTCGCTTCGTATGGCATACCCCGCCTCCATGTGCAAGCAAGCCTTCCCCCTCCCGCTCCACATTTTTAGCGGTATAAGCATAAGCTTCTTCATACAAGCGGTATCTCATCCTCGCTTCGTATGGCATACCCCGCCTCCATGTGCAAGCGAGCCTCCACCCTCCCGCTCCACATTTTTAGCGGTAAACCGTAAGTATAAAATTCTCACTGTGATAAACAAGACTCCTGGAATGTATAATCATCATTCCTTTTTATACTCCATATTTCCTGTAACCTGCAACCATCATGGTTAGCAACAATAGCCATATACGCTATGCATCAAACATTCAATGCATATATGCAACCACTTGCAAGTCAATATGTATACCAAGACATGTTACCTCGGAAATATCCCTTTACCTGATTCTCTTACAAAATCAGATTCCTTGGAACGTAACACACGGAGTGCCAGACATCACTATTAATGCAATCCTATCGTGTTCCACACGATTCCTGCAACCACAATGGTTAGCAATACCACTTTTCATATGATAAAAGCACATAAACAATTAGTTATGTCATACAACATTAATGCCATCATGCATAAATATGTGCTATCAATAACTTCCTAGGCCCTTAACAGCCCCAATGAGCAACCACTGCTCTGATACCACTAATGTAAGGACCCCAAGCCCTTAACCCTTGATTAGTGTATTAACCCTTCTATGTGGCACATGCTTTCAATAAAACTCAATCGGGAAACTCAGATGATACTTTACCATTGAATGGCAACTACAAAATTTCTTTAATATTCAGCGTTATAAGATCATCTTTACTAACAAATAGACTCATAGATTTGGCCCATTACCATCCCCAATACGCCACCTTTTTACATTGTGGACTTTTATAAAAATTTGGGCAGAGTCTCCCCATAAATTGAGCTATCCCGAAATAAAAGCACAATACATAACATAATTCCCGGCCAGGGAAAGCACAATACCCAACAGAAATACTGAACACTAAGTAAATTCCCAGCCAGGGAAGACACCACACAATAAGACAACACAAGTGGGTTTCAACACCCACATAATACACCAATGACTCTCATATCATTTGCAATTCTACCACTAATTGCATGCGATATAGAATGAAAGAGAGAAAGGCTCATGCCTTTATATACAACCCATATACAAGTAAAATCGTGCTCACATGCGAGCATCATGAATATGTATATAACCCTCAGGTGTATATAAGTACCCTATACGATACCGTGCTCCATCAAGCTCTGGTAGCACGATCCTGGGAGTACCTCCAATCAACAGCTCGAGCTCAGCTCCAAGACCATTGATGTACCTGTTTACCTGTCCCAACAGAGACAGCCCCCAACGGGGTGAGCATACCAATACACAAAATCCCATAATCACAATAATGAAATTCATAATTTACAACAAAAGTAAATACTAATGAATTTTAAATGATACTCCCTGGATGGCAACGTCCTCATCCGGGATTCCGTGTACTGTCCCTGTTCTCACAATCATCAAACTCATCAAATCTCAAAAATCAGTAAATCAACACATTGATTCAACTCATCGCATGCCTGATTCTCAAATATCAATAATTAATGATTCCAAATTCATTATACATGCAAATATAGATATCTCAATATCTAATACTGATTCTCAACTTCGCTATCAATCACGGATAGTTCAAATGCCTCGCATTTATTTTACCAATTCTCCATTATACTCAGACATCTCAAATGTCTTACAATGATTACATGATTCCACAGTCATTCTCAGGCACCTCAATGCCCTGCAATTGTCATATAAAACCAGTACTCCATATATCATGTAAGGTTATACTACTCTAGTATTACGCACGCTTGTGGCAGCGATGTCAAGATTAGGTCGTTCCACAGTTATATCAACACATATATATATATAACCATACCCACAACCATCGAATACAATTAAAACACATTATGAATTTCACAAATGCTCTCATATAAAGTAATGCTCGTACGTCGCACGTACCTTAAATCTCCGAAGTCCGAGCCAAACCTTGCTCGAGTTCCATGCCCCGAGGAACGATGTGCTAACACGATAAATAATTCACAATTATTTACGAACATGCAACCCATGCTCAAGCGCACCCATAACCCACAGAAAAATTGTCAACACACGACAATTAATCATTTAAAAGACCCGGGGCAGGGCACATGCAGGGAGGGAAAACGAATGAGACATTATCGAAAATTGCTCAAGAACTCCCCACAAATTTTCGAACCTTCACAACACAAATCGAACCCAAACTAAGCACCATAATACATCTAAAACATGTAATAAACGACCCATAACAAGAATCGCCACACCCCTGCCAAAACCCCCAAATTCGAACCCCAACCCTCACGAAATTCGAAAATTAAATCGAACCATAAATCACAAAATGGTAGGGAATTACACGAGAAGCATGAAAAAGGGGTAAGGAAGGTTACCCAATCGAAAATCGGAAGGAAAATAGGTCGAAATCGACGAACCCTAGAATTTGGGCATCGGCGCTTTTCTGCAAAATTCGAACGCAAAACCCGACGAAACTTCAAATTGCCAGTGTGGAAAGCTGCGCCTGGACGAGACGAAGCCAACGGCGGGTCGGACGCACCGGATGGCGGCCGGACGGCGGCGGGCGCAGCGCTTTTACGTGCGGGGGCTGGGGGAAATCGGGGAGCCGACGGGGAGAGAGAGAGAGAGAGTGACAGGTTGGAGGGGAAAAATGATTTCTAAAATTAAAATATCGGGTTCAACTGGTATTTATAGCAAAAATACCCCGAAATACTAATAGCCCCACAAATACATCATGATTCATTAAAAATCATCTGTTTTCAAAAACTCTCTCTCTAACTCTAAAACCCCCTACCGGTGCCCACACAAAGCACCCGAGATCCCGAGTCACATCAAAAACCCAACTCTTAGGTTTTACACCGTAATGAGAATACAATCTCAACCTCGGGATCCAACGATCCCAACTACCCAAATAAACGAGCCCAGAAGGCCCAACACCTCGATTAAACTCCAAATTGCCACGTAAAACAACTTTAGGGTTATTAACACTCCGGGATTAACATCTATAATCCCTGGTCATCACAACATGCTTATCTTGCATCAGTACACATTTCAAGCCCTGTAGCGATGCATCAGTGTATAGAACAAATCTTTTGTTCTCCGTAGGGATTACCAACACAGGCGATGTAGTTAACCGGCGCTTCAACTCTTGGAAGCTTTGCTCATAAGCCTCTGACCAATAAAGTGGTACTCCCTTTCGAGTCAACTGAGTCAATGGCTTAGCAATCTTAGAAAATCCTTCGACGAAGCATCGATAATATCCTGCCAAACCAAGAAAGCTCCGTATTTCGGGCACAGAAGTGGGTGCGGACCACTCCATTACAGCCTCTACCTTCCTGGGATCCACCGATATCCCACTGCTAGAAATAACATGCCCTAGAAACACCACACTGCTCAACCAAAACTCACACTTGCTGAGCTTGGCAAATAACTGATTTTCTCTGAGGATCTGGAGCACTGTCCGTAAGTGTCTCATGTGCTCCTCATCGCTCCGAGAGTAGATAAGTATGTCGTCAATAAACACTATGACGAACTGGTCAAGATATGGTTGGAACACCCGGTTCATCAAACTCATAAAGACAGCCGGGGCGTTCATCACACCGAACGGCATAACTAGGAACTCGTAGTGCCCATACCGAGTCTGGAATGCTGTCTTCTGAACATCCTCCCCTCTGACCCGAATCTGGTGGTATCCTGACCTTAAATCAATTTTTCTATACATTTCGGTACCCTGCAACTGATCAAATAAGTTATCAATCCTTGGTAGGGGATACTTGTTCTTCATCGTTGCCTTATTCAGTTGCCGGTAGTCGATGCACAACCGCATCGAACCATCTTTTTTCTTAACAAATAGAACCGGTGCGCCCCACACCTTTGTCTAGGATTTCCTGTAACTGCTCCTTCAGTTCCCTTAACTCTTCCTGTGCCATCCTATAAGGGGCACGAGAAATAGCGGACGTTCCCGGTAGCAACTCAATCCCAAACTCGACTTCTCTAGTCGGCGGAAACCCTGGGATTTCTTCCGGAAATACATAGCAAATTCTGCTACCACCGGTACATCCTCAACTTTCAACTCTTTATTCTTTTCTGCCACATCCACAGCATAAATAAGATAGCCCGTGTGTCCATGTTCCAATAATCGGGACATTTTGACCGCCGATATCAACGGAATCTTCGCACGAGAACTGTCCCCATAGAAAGTCCACCGAATCCCCATATCAGCTCTGAACCGAACCATCCTCTGCCGGCAATCTACCACTGTCTGATATATGTTCAGTATATCGATGCCCACAATGCAATCGAAATCTGACATCCCAAAATGATTAAGTTCGTCTTCAATTCATTGCTCTCAAAATTAATGAGGCAGTCAGCAAGAAACCGATCAGCAATAACATTCCTTCCGGTGGGTGTCGAGACCAAAAGAGGCGTGGGTAACAGAGACGTGCACATATGATGTCTCTCCACAAAGTCCGCAGACACAAAGGAGTACGAAGCACCCGTGTCTATCAAAATAAAGACGGAATATGTAAATAAAAGGAACGTACCAGCTATCACCTTCTCTGGAGCTACCTCAGCCTGCTCTCTATTCAGTGCATAAACATGTCCTTGAGGTGGCCCCATCGTCTGCCCTCCCAACTGTCGAGGCACCATCGGCTTCCTCTACTGCACTGACCCGCTAGTAAACCTCCATTTGCCTCCTCTGAGATCTACCTGACCATCACTATTCTGACAGAACCGAGATATGTGGCCCATTGTGCCACATTTGTAACAAGCCGTACAGTCACGCATTGATAGGGTTGATTATTACGCATATTTTGGCTTTGATTTGTATATATTTTCGTGTAGATTCCGTGAAGATGTTATGCTTTTTGGTATTTATTTGATTGTTTCAGGAATCTAGGTGGAATGTGGAAGAATTTAGCTACAAGGAAGAAAACGGATCAAATCAAGCCAAGAAACGAAGAAATTGAATTCTGGCATTCTCGATCAATCGGACAAGAAGGGCGATCAATCGACAAAGGCAGAAGTTTTGGCCAACAAAGAAAAGATACTCTCGATCGATCGGAACCACCATCTCGATCAATCGACACTGGCAGAGAATTGGGCAAGAAAAAGTGAAGAAAGCTCGATCGATCGGAAGCTTTGTCTCGATCGATCGAGAGGGGCAGAGAAAGTCTGACTCGGAAGCTAAAGGCGCTCGATCGATCGAGACTTATGCACCGATCGATCGAGACGCAGAATTTTCAGAATTTTAAAAGCTTGCTTTGGTTTTGATTTTTGGAAACTCTTCCATATCTCCCCTCTTCTATAAATTAGGAAAGAAGGCACGAAAATTAGGGTCATTATTCAGATTATTATCAGACCTAATTGAATATTCTTGAGCTGCCTTTCATCTCCGAAGAACAAGGCAAGAAAGATCCTTTGAAGTGCAAGGAAGGAAGCGAGAGAAGAAAGATCGTTCAACGCACGGAGTCGCTCCTACGTTTATCGTATTTCTAAACTCTAGATTAATTTGATTTTCAGATTTTATTTGATGTTTTTTGAGGTTGAGAGACGATTAAGCATCTTATTAATTTGATTTGAATTTAATTGAGTTTATTTTATCAAGTTTAAGGAATATTGTGTTTGAATCATTGATTTGGTTGTGTTTGAGTGAATTAATGTCTTTTGTTCATGAATTGTATGCTTAATGCTATCAAAGCCTAGCTACCTTTGATTGAATTTGTGAATTATAATTGAGATCGAGAGATGAATTTATACGCTAAAATAATTCATGTTGTATGTTTAAGATTTAGATCGAGAGATTAAATCACATACGTGGTCACTTTAAATTGAAAGATTTAAAGATTAACGGTTTTCATAGAGATTTATTCGGTATTAAATTGGTTTAAGTGAACGAGAATTACTTGTGTCAATTTATTACTAGTTTCAATATAGATCGAGAGAGTATATTGATTATAATCGGAAATCTGTCACTTTAAGAATTGATTGATAAGTAAGTGTTTTAACAAACAAATCATTGACGATAACACAATTGAACAAACATCTTGATAGATTTCTTGAGCGAAATTCCTTCGCATCTTCAAAGGAGTTGTTCTATTTTTGAGTTTTATTAAGTCTTTAGTTTAATTAGTTAATTAATCATCTTTTTTGTAGGCTAAATATAATTTTGCTAATTTTATTTGGTACTTATACGTTAGTCCCTGTGGGTTCGACATCCTTTCTTTTTTAATCACTATACTAAAACTTGGCACCATGCACTTGCGGTAGAATCGATACACTGAGAAATATTGTTTAAAATAAAAGCTATCAAGTTTTTGACGCCGTTGCCGGGGACTAATTTGTATAATATCATACGAGATTAGTTAATTGTAATTTAGCCATTTTTATTTTTGTTTTATTTGTTTGTCACTCTTGACCATTGGGTTTACTACATTTGTGTTTTTCCTTTGGATTGATTTTTACAGGTAGTCGTTTTCTTGGTGCATGCTGAGGAGTAGCAACCCCACACTTGAGCCGTTTGACCCAGAAATCGAGCGTATGTGTCTAAGGAAAAGAAGGGAAGCTCGAGCAATGACTGATAACAATCAAGAAGGGGGCGCAAACAATGAAGCACTTAATCCAAGATTGATGATGGATTATGCTCAACCAGCTTTTCATGGATCATTGTCAAGCATTACAAGGCCAACCATTCAAGCCAACAATTTTGAAATAAAGCCGGCGATAATACAGATGATCCAACATTCAGTGATATTTGGAGGAGTAGCCACTGATGATCTGAACGCTCACATCTCCAACTTCTTGGAGATTTGTGACACTTTCAAACATAATGGCGTTTATGACGACGCCCTCAGGTTAAGGTTATTTCCTTTCTCATTAAAAGATAAAGCTAAAGCTTGGTTGAACTCTTTACCTGCAGGATCGATAACAACTTGGGAGGGATGACACGAGCATTCTTGTCCAAGTACCTTCCCCCTTCCAAAACGGCAAAGATGAGGAACGATATCACCACATTCGGGCAGTATTACCCTGAAACATTATATGAGGTGTGGGATCGTTTCAAGGATTTGCTTAGGAGATGCCCACACCATGGTCTTCCTATTTGGCTCCAGGTACAGACTATTCATAACGGTTTATTTTCATCTAACCGTTCTATGGTAGATGCAGCCTCAGGAGGATCCATTATGCGCAAAACACCAGAAGCAGCGTATGAACTCTTAGAAGAGATGGCTTCTAACAGCTATCAATGGCAATCGGAGAGGAATGTGCCAAAGAAACCAGCTGGAGTTCACCAAATTGATGACATCACTACTCTTTCGGCACAGTTGGAAGCGCTGAACAAAAAGATAGATATCATGAGCATGACAGCGATGCAAGCTCAAGTCACTTGCGAATTATGTGGAGGCAATCATCCAAGCACTGAGTGCCAGGCAGGTAATCCATTCATACAGTCTAATGAGTCCGTCAATTATGTAGGAAACAAGCATCCTAATAACCCATACTCCAATACTTACAACCCGGGGTGGAGAAATCATCCGAACTTGCAATGGTCCAACCAAAACAATGTGTCCCACAACAACAACCGGGGAATGTGCCAAAGCCGAGTATGGAGGAGCTCTTGACCAAGTTAATTTCATGGACTGAAACAAGGATGCAAAATCAGGATGCATCTATAAAAAACTTGGAGGTTCAAGTGGGGCAACTAGCAGCTATAATTCATGGACGAGCTCAAGGGACACTACCTACTGATACGGTGAAAAACCCGAAGGAGCAAGCAAAAATGGACCACTGAGACGGAGGTGACAGTCCAGCTTGGGACTATAAATTAAGAACTTTCCTCTATCCCTTGTTTGTTTTTCAATTTTTTTAGTCTAATTGTTTTTATTTTCATTTCTTGTTATTTTTCGAGCCTAACTCTGTGCGTTAATTTTCAAATGCAGAAAAATGGAATGAGTCCAATTGGTGGGGCGGATCGAATTTTGAAAAGTGAAAAATTTGATTTGAAGATCCACAACTGAAATTGGGAGATTTCATCAACAAGGAGGAACTCAAGCAAGATTCCAAACCATCACCTAGATTTTCATGGTATATGGTTTCAACTCTTCTCTATATCCATGATTTAGTGAATATTGTTTTTTGGATATATAAGGTTGAAGTTTTTGGTGAATTTGAAACTTGAGTAGTTAAATTTTGGGGAAGTGAAAGGTTGGTTGGTAAGATTTGTAAATTCTTACTGTGGTTTGTGAATTGGTGATTTATTGTTGTGGTTGGGAGTGACGAAGTAAGAATTGTAAATTGATCAATGGCGCCAAAGAGAAAGCAAAAGCAAGTTGAAGCCACTACTTCGGCTGCAGATTATGATGAGTGGCGTTTTGTGAATTCCGTAGCGGCGGAATTGTACCCCAGCTATCACCGCAAACCCCTCAATCGCGAAAGGGGAATGAGTTTGGATAAGCTTGAATGCCCGGTCATTCAAGAAGCTAGGAGACGGGGGTGGTTTGAATTCATCCAACAACCTATTGATGCGGTGGTCCCGGTAGTGAGGGAATTCTATGCTAATTTGAGGACGGTCCACCCAAATTCAAGAGATGTTGTATTTGTCAGGGTTAAGGATATTGAATTTGATCGATTCAAATTAAATGCAATTTTTAGGATGCCTTCAATAAAGAATAGTGATTACCAAGCGTTCAAGATGAGCATGATCAATTACGATGAGGTACTATCGGTAATCAGTATTGAGGGGATTGACTGGCAAAGAAACAACAATGGAGAGCCTCAATTGGTCCTCAAGAAATATCTGAAACCAGAGGCACAAGCGTGGTTCTCTTTCATAGCCGCCCGGGTCATGCCATCGACCCACACTTCTGAGGTTACTAAGGAGAGAACTGCCCTGGTATATGCCATACTTATAGGGCAAACGGTGGATTTGGGGCACATTATCAATGAACATATCCGTGACATCGGCAGGAGTCCGCCCACCTCTGCATTGCCTTTTCCATCGACTATCACAGCCCTTTGCAAGAGAGGTGGAGTGAAGTGGGACACCGATGAGGAACTCTTACCACCTAAAGGACCAATTATGGTTGATGGGCCACCACCTCCTACAGGCCGACGAAGGGCCGAGCCACGACCCTCAAGCAGCAGACATGCTGGGCCATCCTTCTCTTCCGCTGCAGAGCATTCATCGATTACCTTGGGCTCTCTTCACAGGGATCTCCAAGACCTCCGCCTGGAGCAGCAGGGCATCCAAAATTTGCAACGGGAACTAGAGTGGGGCCAAGCACAGATAAGTTAGCACCTGCAATACGAATGTGTAGGGAACAATGCCTTGGCCCAAGGTTTCCCAGATATACAGTTCCCGCCTGAGCCGCAATTTCAACCATTCCCGCCATACCAACAGCCACCACCACCTGAGTACCAACCATACCAGCCTGAGGAGCCATACTATCCAGTACCACCTCCGGAGCATGATGAGGACGACGATCACTAACGATCATCGTCGAGGTATGTGCTTTGCTTTTGCACTTATTGTTTACCATACATTGAGGGCAATGCATGTACTAAGTTTGGGGGGGGGGGGGGGGGGTGTTTACTGGTTTCTGCTGTGTTCTTGTGTTACTTCCTTGCATGACTAATCTAGCATGAGATTAGGTCGTTTTTGGGCACATAAATTTTTTTTTCTCAAAAATGAGTTCATCATTTAGAAATAATGAATTAGACTTGCAATGGTATTACATGATTATATTAATCCCCATCTCAACTTAAGTCTTGAAGATTTTGTCTTGTTTGTGAATATCTTAAGTTGAGTTAATATTTCAAAAATTTAGGAATATTTTGAGCACTTTTGGCTCATGATTGAGTGAATTATATATTGGAACAATTTTGTTAACTATGATTTGTCTTGAGGATCTTAAAACACTTTAGAACTTATTTGAGAGCACTTTGAGGCGAAATTTTATAGTTATGAACTAGACTTGGAAATGAATTAGGCGATCTTTGGACCGTTTGAGCCTTTCAAGGTTACCATGCTTATATCAATCTCTAGTTACCTAATTTGAGCCTAATTGATAAAAGAATGGAGTATGTTTAACATACTATTAACCCCCATTCACCATTCTTTGGCAACCTCATTATACCCACCTACTTGAGCCTAAATGGAAGATTTTTATCTTGACCCTAAGGGAGTATAATGATTCTCATTAGATGCACTTGAATTGCTGAATTTTGATGAGCTTATTGTTAAAAAGTTGTTGAATGAGAAAAGAAAAAGATAGACAAAAAGCCTTGAAAAAAAAATTGAATAAATAAGACCCAAAGTGGCCAAGGCTAGAAAAAAGAAGAGAAGCTCAAAGTGTGCTAACAAAATTTGAATTTTCTATGATTATACTCTCTTCTTTGTATTTCCCTATCTATTCTTTGAAGCCAAAACACCTAGGCGAAACATTACAAGCTTTAAAAGACCTATTAATCTAAGTCTAGGGAATAATTACATTAGTGGAGAAGTACTTGAAATGTAGGCTTATGAAGTGGTTAATAGTAAATCTTGACTTTGAGTTTAATAGCATTATTTGATCTTAAAAGTATATATGAAACTCATGATTGACACGAACACACACGCACGTTCCGATTTTGCGATTTATTGCTTGGCTTAGGAGAAAACACTTCTTCTAAATTTTTGGATTGATTTATGGTTGAAGTCTTAGTGGGATTTCTGAGCTTTTACAATTGAGTTGCTAAGTTAATTCATTCAAAGTATTGATGATGAACTTTGCATTTTGATCTTAATGTTTGCTCGGGGACGATCAAATCTAAGTTTGGGGGAGTTGATAGGGTTGATTATTACGTGTATTTGGGCTTTGATTTATATATATATTCGTGTAGATTCTTGGAAGATGTTATGCTTTTTTGGTATTTATTTGACTGTTTCAGGAATCTAGGTGGAATGTGGAAGAATTGAGCTACAAGGAAGAAAACGGATCAAATCAAGCCAAGAAACGAAGAAATTGAATTCTGGCATTCTCGATCAATCAGACAAGAAGGGCGATCGATCGACAAAGGCAGAAGTTTTGGCCAACAAAAAAAAGAGACTCTCGATTGATCGGAAAGTTGCTCTCGATCGATCGAGACTGGCAGAGAATTGGGCAAGAAAAAGTGAAGAAAGCTCGATTGATCGGAAGCTTTGTCTCGATCGATCGAGAGAGGCAGAGAAAGTCAGACTCGAAAGCTAAAGGCGCTTGATCGATCGAGACTTATGCACCGATCGATCGAGACGCAGAATTTTCAGAATTTCAAAAGCTTGATTTGGTTTTGATTTTTGGAAACTCTTCCATATCTCCCCTCTTCTATAAATTAGGAAAGAAGGCACAAAAATTGGAGTCATTATTCAGATTATTATCATACCTAATTGAATATTCTTGAGCCGCCTTTCATCTCCGAAGAACAAGGCAAGAGAGATCCTTTGAAGTGCAAGGAAGGAAGCGAGAGAAGAAAGATTGTTCAACGCACGGAGTCGCTCCTACGTTTATCGTATTTCTAATCTCTAGTTAATTTGATTTTCATATTTATTTGATGTTTTTGAGGTTGAGAGACGATTAAACATCTTATTAATTTGATTTGAATTTAATTAAGTTTATTTTATCAAGTTTAAGGAATATCGTGTTTGAATCATTGATTTGGTTGTGTTTGAGTGAATTAATGTCTTTTATTCATGAATTATATGCTTAATGCTCTCAAAGCCTAGCTACCTTTGATTGAAATTGTGAATTATAATTGAGATCGAGAGATAAAATTATAATACGCTAAAATAATTCATGTTGTATATTTAAGATTTAGATCGAGAGATTAAATCACATACGTGGTCACTTTAAATTGAAAGATTTAAAGATCAACGGTTTTCATAGAGATTTATTCGGTAGTAAATTGGTTTAAGTGAACGAGAGTTACTTACGTCAATTTAATATGAGTTTCAATATAGCTCGAGAGAGTGTATTGATTATATTCAGAAATCCGTCACCTTAAGAATTGATTGATTAGTAATTGTTTTAACAAACGAATCATTGACGATACACAATTGAACGAACATCTTGATAGATTTCTTGAGCAGAATTCCTTCGCATCTTCAAAGGAGTTGTTCTATTTTTGAGTTTTATTAAGTCTTTAGTTTAATTAGTTAATTAATCATCTTTTTCGTTGGCTAAATATAATTTTGCTAATTTTATTTGGTACTTATACGTTAGTCCATGTGGGTTCGACATCCTTTCTTTTTCAATCACTATACTAAAACTTGATACCGTGCACTTGCGGTAGAATCGCTACACTGAGAAATATTGTTTAAAAAAAAATCAATCAATTCTTAAGGCGACGGATTTTTGAATATAATCAATACACTCTCTCGAGCTATATTGAAACTAATATTAAATTGACGTACGTAACTCTCGTTCACTTAAACCAATTTAATACCGAATAAATCTCTATGAAAACCGTTGATCTTTAAATCTTTCAATTTAAAGTGACCACGTATATGATTTAATCTCTCGATCTAAATCTTAAACACGAATTATTTTAGCGTATTATAATTTTATCTCTCGATCTCAATTATAATTCACTAGTTCAATCAAATGTAGCTAGGCTTTGAGAGCATTAAGCATATAATTCATGAACAAAAGACATTAATTCACTCAAACACAACCAAATCAATGATTCAAACACAATATTCCTTAAACTTGATAAAATAAACTTAATTAAATTCAAATCAAATTAATAAGATGTTTAATCGTCTCTCAACCTCAAAAACATCAAATAAATATGAAAATCAAATTAACTAGAGTTTAGAAATACGATAAACGTAGGAGCGACTCCGTGCGTTGAACGATTTTTCTTCTCTCGCTTTTTTCTTGCACTTCAAAGGATCTCTCTTGCCTTGTTCTTCGGAGATGAAAGGCGGCTCAAGAATATTCAATTAGGTATGATAATAATCTGAATAATGACTCCAATTTTTGTGCCTTCTTTCCTAATTTATAGAAGAGGGGAGATATGGAAGAGTTTCCAAAACTCAAAATCAAATCAAGCTTTTAAAATTCTGAAAATTCTGCGTCTCGATCGATCGGTGCATAAGTCTCGATCGATCGAGCGCCTTTAGCTTTCGAGTCTGACTTTCTCTGCCTCTCTCGATCGATCGAGACAAAGCTTCCGATCAATTGAGCTTTCTTCACTTTTTCTTGCCCAATTCTCTGCCAGTCTCGATCGATCGAGAGCAACTTTCCGATCGATCGAGAGTCACTTTTCTTTGTTGGCCAAAACTTCTGCCTCTTCCGATCGATCGACCTCCTGTTCCTATTGATCGAGAATGCCAGAACTCAAAATCTTCATTTATTGGCTTGATTTGATCCGTTTTCTTCCTTGTAGCTCAATTCTTCCACATTCCACCTAGATTCCTGAAACAGTCAAATAAATACCAAAAAGCATAACATCTTCCAAGAATCTACACGAATATATATATAAATCAAAGCCCAAATACGTGTAATAATCTACCCTATCAACTCCCCCAAACTGATTTGATCATCCTCGAGCAAACATTAAGATCAAAATGCAAAGTTCATCATCAATACTTTGATTGAATTAACTTAGCAACTCAATTGTAAAAGCTCAGAAATCCCACTGACACTTCAACCATAAATCAATCCAAAAATTAACAAGAAGTGTTTTCTCCTAAGCCAAGCAATATATCGTAAAATCGGAACGTGCGTGTGTGTTCATGTCAATCTTGATTTTCATATACACTTTTAGGGTCAAACAATGCTATTAAACTCAAAGTCAAGATTTACTATTAAACACTCCATAGGCCTACTTTTCAAGCACTTCTCCACTAATGTAATTATCCCTAGACTTGGATTAATAGGTCTTTTAAAGCTTGTAATGAAGGAGAACCAAGCTTGTGCCTCTGGTTTCAGATGTTTCTTCAGGACCAATTGGGGCTCTCCATTGCTGTTTCTTTGCCAATAAATCCCCTCGATACCGATTACAGAAATTACCTCGTCATAGTTGATTTGGCTTGTTTTGAACGCTTGGTAATCATTGTTCTTTATATATGGCATCCTAAAAATTGCATTCAATTTGAATCGATCAAATTCAATATCCTTACCCCTGACAAATACAACCTCTCTTGAATTTGGGTGGACCGTCCTCAAATTAGCATAGAATTCCCTCACTACCGGGACCACCGCATCAATAGGTTGTTGGATGAATTCAAACCACTCCCGTCGCCTAGCTTCTTGAATGACCGGGCATTCAAGCTTATCAAACTCATTCCCCTTTCACGACTGAGGGGTTTGCGGTGATAGCTAGGGTACAATTCCGCCGCTACGGAATTCACAAAGCGCCGATCATCATAATCTGCAGCCGAAGTGGTGGCTTCGACTTGCTTTGCTTTCTCTTTGGCGCCATTGATCCATTTACAATTCTTACTTCTTCAATCCCAACCACAACAATAAATCACCAATATCACAAACCACAGCAAGAATTTACAAATCTTACCAACCAACCTTTCACTTCCCCAAAATTTAACTACTCAATTTCCAAATTCACCAAAAACTTCAACCTTATATATCCAAACAACAATATTCACTAAATCATGGATATAGAGAAGGGTTGAAACCATATACCATGAAAATCTAGGTGATGGTTTGGAATCTTGCTTGAGTTCCTCCTTGTTGATGAAATCTCCCAATTTCAGTTGTGGATCTTCAAATCTGTTGCAAAAGGTGTGATTAGATGAAGCTTTGAAGCTTATATTGCAAGATTTGTGAGTGTGTGGGAAAATTATAGGAAGAAATTTGGGGATTTGGTAAAAAGGGGTGATTTTTTTCTTGGAAAATTTGGAGAGGTGGTGTTTTGTGCTTTGATACTGCTGATATCTGATGTTAAAAACGAAAATTTTTGTTGCTCGATCGATCGAGCGAGACAGAAAATTTTTTCTTCTCTTTATGTCCTTCCGCGATCGATCGAGAGTGATATCTCGATCGATCGGTGACACCAGAAATTTTTTTTTTCAACCCATGGTCGATCGATCGAGCTTTAATCTCGATCGATAGAGCCTTTCAGACCAATTTTACCAAATTTTTCACTTTTCAAAATTCGATCCGCCCCACCAATTGGACTCATCATTTTTCTGCATTTGAAAATTAACGCACGGAGTTAGGCTCGAAAAATAACAAAAAATGAAAATAAAAACAATTAGACTAAAAAAATTGAAAAACAAACAAGGGATAGAGGAAAGTTCTTAATTTATAGTCCCAAGCTGGACTGTCACCTCCGTCTCAATGGTCCATTTTTGCTTGCTCCTTCGGGTTTTTCACCGTATCAGTAGGTAGTGTCCCTTGAGCTCGTCTATGAATTATAGCTGCTAGTTGCCCCACTTGAACCTCCCAGTTTTTTATAGATGCATCCTGATTTTGCATCCTTGTTTCAGTCGATGAAATTAACTTGGTCAAGAGCTCCTCCATACTCGGCTTTGGCACATTCCTCGGTTGTTGTTGTGGGTTCAACACATTGTTTTGGTTGGACCATTGCAAGTTTGGATGATTTCTCCACCCCGGGTTGTAAGTATTGGAGTATGGGTTATTGGGCTGCCTATTTCCTACATAATTGACGGACTCATTAGACTGTATGAATGGATTACCTGCCTGGCACTCAGTGCTTGGATGATTGCTTCCACATAATTCGCAAGTGATAACTTGAGCTTGCATCGCTGTCATGCTCATGCTATCTATATTTTTGTTCAGCGATTCCAACGGCAGAGCAGTGATGTCATCAATTTGGTGAACTCCAGCTGGTTTCTTTGGAACATTCCTCTCCGATTGCCATTGATAGCTGTTAGAAGCCATCTCTTCTAAGAGTTCATACGATGCTTCCGGTGTTTTGCGAATATTTGATATCTTCCATCCAAATGCCTTCTTGTGCTCCCTAAGGACTTTAAGAAGCTTCCCCTCGTTTTCACATGTCAAAGACGAAGAGCTAATGATTGGTAACGAATTTCCAGCATCTAGGAATACATACTTGAGATGATATGGGAGGGTGTAGAGAATGTGGTCGCAGATCATTTGTCTCGAATAGACAATGGAGAGGATAAAATTGAAAGTTAGATAGAAGAAATTAATGAGACATTTCCTGATGAGCAATTGATTAACGCTGACATTTACCTTGGTATGCAGATTTTGCAAACTATATTGCTAGTGGTATCCTCCCACAAAATCTATCTTTTTATCGAAAGAAAAAATTCTTTTTTGAGGTTAAACATCTTATGTGGAAGGAGCCCTATTTGTTCAAAGTTTGTGCAGATAACATTATAAGGAGATGTATCCCCGAAAGGGACATGCAATCTATCTTGAAGCAGTGCCACGGTGGAGAGAGAGGTGGGCATTTTGGCCCAACCAAAACAGCTGCTAAGGTACTTGACTCTGGCTTCTATTGGCCAACGTTGTTTAAGGACGCATTCAGGTATGTCTCCACTTGTGATAGATGTCAAAGGGTCGGTAATATCTCTAGGAGAAATGAATTACCCTTAAACAATATTCTTGAATGCGAACTTTTTGATGTATGGGGAATAGATTTTATGGGACCTTTCCCAAGCTCATGTTCAAACAAATATATACTTGTCGCAGTGGACTATGTGTCAAAGTTGGTTGAGGGGGAAGCGTTACGCACAAATGATGCTCGAGTGGTTGTGCAATTTTTGAAAAGAAATTTTTTTACTCTTTAGCAATTATTAGTGATGGGGGCACTCATTTTCGCATCAAACAATTTGAAAATCTTTTGAGTAAATATGGTGTCACCCACAAAGTGTCTTCACCTTATCACCCACAAACCAGCGGACAAGTAGAAGTTTCAAACCGAGAGTTGAAACGTATTCTAGAAAAGACATTGACTCTAAGCCGGAAGAATTGGTCCTTACGGTTAGACGATGCCTTATGGGCTTATCGGACTGCTTTTAAGACACCTATAGGTTGGTAGTTGGTAAGGCATGTCACCTACCAGTTGAACTTGAGCATAAAGCATATTGGGCTATGAAATGGTAAACTTTGATTGTCATGTTGCAGGTGAAAAACGTCTTTTACAGCTGAATGAGATGGAGGAATTTAGTAATCAGGCATATGAGAATGTCAAGATTTACAAAGAAAGAACTAAGAAGTGGCATGATTCTCATATACAAAGAAGGGAATTCAATGTAGGAGATAAAGTACTCTTGTTCAATTCCAGACTGCGACTCTTTCCAGGTAAACTACGTTCTCGTTGGTCTGGACCATTCACAGTCTCCAAGGTAAACCCAACTGGCGCTATTGAAAATACCGACCCCAAAAAGGGAACATTTATAGTAAATGGGCAGCGGTTGAAGCACTACAACATCAGTGAGAAATGCAAGATGTTAGCCTCTATCTGTTATCTTGATAACTAAGGAAACGGAGGTGAAAGTCCAGCTTGGGACTATAAATCAAGAACTCTTTCTTAACCCTTGGCTTTGTTTTAGTTTATTTTGGTTTGTTTTTGTTTTTTGTTTTTTTTTATTTTGGCGAGACTCCATGCGTGCTGTGAAGTGTTCCAGTACCACCTCCGGGGCATGATGAGGACGACGATCACTAACGATCGTCGTCGAGGTATGTGCTTTGCCTTTGCATTTATTGTTTACCATACATTGAGGACAATACATGTACTAAGTTTAGGGGGGGGGGGGGGGGGTTTACTGGTTTCTGCTGTTGTCTTTTGTTACTTCCTTGCATGACTAATCTAGCATGAGATTATGTCGTTTTTGGGCACATAAAATTTTTTTTCTCGAAAATGAGTTCATCATTTAGAAATAATGAATTAGACTTGCAATGGTATTACATGATGATATTAATCCCCATCTCAACTTAAGTCTTGAAGATTTTGACTTGTTTGTGAATATCTTTAGTTGAGTTAATATTTCAAAAATTGAGGAATATTTTGAGCATTTATGGCTCATGATTGAGTGAATTATATATTGGAACAATTTTGTTAACTATGATTTGTCTTGAGGATCTCAAAATACTTTAGAACTTATTTGAGAGCACTTTGAGGCGAAATTTTATAGTTATGAACTAGACTTGGAAATGATTTAGGCGATCTTTGGACGTTTGAGCCTTTCAAGCTTACCATTTTTATATCAATCTCTTGTTCCCTAATTTGAGCCTAAATGATAAAATAATGGAGTATGTTTGACATACTATGAGCCTAAATGAGAGATTTTTTATCTTGACCCTAAGGGAGTATAATGATTCTCATTAGATGCACTTGAATTGCTACATCTTTGATGAGCTTATTTGTAAAAAAAATGTTGAATGAGAAAAGAAAAAGATAGAAAAAAAGCCTTGAGAAAAAAATTGAATAAATAAGACCCAAAATGGCCAATGCTAGAAAAAAGAAGAGAAGCTCAAAGTGTGCTAAAAAAAAAAATTTGAATTTTCTATGATTATACTCTCTTCTTTGTAATTCCCTATCTTTTCTTTGAAGCCAAACACCTAGGCCAAACATTACAAGCTTTAAAAGACCTATTAATCCAAGTCTATGGAATAATTACATTAGTGGAGAAGTACTTGAAAAGTAGGCCTATGGAGTGTTTAATAGTAAATCTTGTAAGGACCTCGTGCCCTTATTACTTGCTTAGTGTATTAATCATCACATAAGTGTTGCATGCTTTCATTGTATATAAGGGGAAAACACATAAAACCTTTCCTAGCATAGCAATAAGAAAATTCCTTTAGACATTTCTTTTCATATTGTCTAGTTTTTCCCAATCGAAACCATTTATAAGATCATCTCTACCAACAAATAGACTCATAGATTTCGCCCATTACCATCCCCATTACACCACTTTACATTGTGGACTTTTATAAAAAATTTGGGCAGAGTCTCCCCATAAATTGAGCTATCCGGAAATAAAAGCACATCACATAACATAACTCCCGGCCAGGGAAGCACAATACTTAACAGAATACAACAACACTAAGTAAATTCCCAGCCAGGGAAGACACCACACTAATAAGACAACAAAAGTGGGTTTCAACGCCCTCATAATACACCAATGGCTCTCTTATCATTTAGCAATTCTACCACTAATTGCATGCAACATAGAATGAAAGAGAGAAAGGCTCATGCCTTTATATACAACACATATACAAGTATAATCGTGCTCACATGCGAGCATCAAGAATGTGTATATATCCCTCAGGTGTATATAAAATACCATATACGATACCGTGCTCCATCCAGCCCTGGTACCTCGATCCTAGAAGTGTCTCCAATCAACAGCTCGAGCTCATCTCCAAAGCCATCGATGTACCTGTTTCACCTGTCCCAACAGAGACAGCCCCCACACGGGGTGAGCATACCAATTCCACAATTTCATAATCATAATGACATAATAAATAATTTACAAAAATGTAAATGTTATGGAATATATGTGACACTTCCTGGATGGCATCATCCTCCTCCTGGCTTACCCCTGTAATATCCCTGTTCTCAAAACAGATAAATCATCAAATCTCAAATATGCAGTTAATCATTACATTGGTTAACCCTGGCCAATTTCAAATTAACAACATCTCATTACATCTTCTTTATCTAGCAATTATCGTAATTCTAGATATCATATCGAGATTTCCTTAACTTCCAATACCAGTTAATCACCTCTTTGATTAACTTACGTCTCTGTTCCTATTCATAATAGTAGGGAATAAAATATAGATATCTTAGATATCTAGTCAAATGCCACATTTTTTCCTTTCTTACTTCAAGGTAGCGTCATACTAATGGTACTCGTTTCGCCGTGACCACGTCTCATCATTTGCTCGCTTCATAGCGGCACCATGCATTTCATCACGTGAATCAAATAACTTAATCAAGTTTCATTCCCATATCTTATAGGTCATCGCATATATATATTATATCATGCATCACACTTGCAAAAATATAATTTAAAGACATGCTCGTACGCTAAACGTACCTTAAATCTCCGTAGTCCGAGCCAAACCTTGCTTGGGTTCCATGCCCCGAGGAATGATGTGCTAATACGAATTATTTACGAACATGCAAACCTATGCCCAAGCACATCCATGACCCTCAAAAATATTGTCAACACGTGACAATTGACCATTTAAAGGACCCGGGGCAGAGCACACACGATACCCAAAAATGGCAACACATTCGAACAAACCGCAGAAAAAGACGTTCCAAACATTCAAACCCATTTATACCCACATTTAGTATAGCTTTTGGTTACACTTGAACTCCACTTAAACATTAAATCAAACACTTTATGAGCATTATTTTTAAGCCAATACCATAGGACTCTCTAATCATGGCAGCAACCATTTTTGAATCTAAATCAGCAAGATTTTCGAAATAATCAACAAAATTTCGAGCCAAATGACAACAAATTTTTTTGGACCATAAAGTATGAAATTTTCGAACCAAATAACAGCACAAAACGCCCCAAAAACGCCTGAAAAAAAGCCCCAAAAACGCACCAAAAATCGAGCCCCAAATCGGACTAATTCGAAATTTCGAACCCCTGCGCTTCCTTGCAAAATCCGGACGCAATCCACGACGAAACTTCAGGTTCCTGGTATGGAAAGTTGCGCCTGGAAGAGACGAAGACGATGGTGGTTCGGACGCGCCGGATGGTGGCCGGACGGCGACGGGCGCACGGCTTTTAGCGGCGGAGGTTGAGGGAAAACGGGAAGAGGTAGAGGAGGAAGAGAGAGACAGACGAGGCGTGAAATGATTTCCATAAATAAAATCTCGAGTTCATCTGGTATATATATCAAAATCGCCTCGAAATACCAATAGCCCCACAAATACATCATGATTCATTAAAAATCATCTGTTTTCAAAAACTCTCTCTCTAACCTCAAAAACCCGTACTGGTGCCCACCCAAAGCACCCCATATCCCGAGTCACACCAAAAACCCAACTCATAGGTTTTTCACCGAAATGAGAATATAATCTCAACCTCGGGATCCAACAATCCCAACTACCCAAATAGACGAGCTCGGGAGGCCCAATACCGCGATTAAACTCCAAATCGCCACGTAAAAAGAACTTTAGGGGTTATTAATACTCCGGGATTAACATCTATAATCCCAGGTCATCACCAATCTTGACTTTGAGTTTAATAGCATTGTTTGATCCTAAAAGTGTATATGAAACTCAAGATTGACATGAACACACGCACGTTCCGATTTTGCGATATATTGCTTGGCTTAGGAGAAAACACTTCTTGTTAATTTTTGGATTGATTTATGGTTGAAGTGTTAGTGGGATTTCTGAGATTTTACAATTGAGTTGCTAAGGTAATTCATTCAAAGTATTGATGATGAATTTTGCATTTTGATCTTAATGTTTGGTTTGGGGGAGTTGATAGGGTTGATTATTACGTGTATTTGGGCTTTGATTTATATATATATTCGTGTAAATTCTTGGAAGATGTTATTCTTTTTGGTATTTATTTGACTGTTTCAGGAATCTAGGTTGGAATGTGGAAGAATTGAGCTACAAGGAAGAAAACGGATCAAATCAAGCCAATAAATGAAGAATTTGAGTTCTGGCATTCTCGATCGATCGGAAAGTTGCTCTCGATCGATCGACACTGGCAGAGAGTTGGCAAGAAAATGTGAAGAAAGCTCGATCGATCGGAAGCTTCAACTCGATCGTTCGAGAGAGGCAGAGAAAGTCAGACTCGGAAGCTAAAGGCGCTCGATCGATCGAGACTTATGCACCGATCGATCGAGAGAGTGTATTGATTATATTCGGAAATCCGTCACCTTAAGAATTGATTGATTAGTAATTGTTTTAACAAACGAATCATTGACGATACACAATTGAACGAACATCTTGATAGATATCTTTAGCGGAATTCCTTCGCATCTTCAAATGAGTTGTTCTATTTTTTAGTTTTATTAAGTCTTTAGTTTAATCAGTTAATTAATCATCTTTTTCATAGGCTAAATATAATTTTGCTAATTTTATTTGGTACTTATACGTTAGTCCCTGTGGGTTCGACATCCTTTCTTTTTTAATCACTATACTAAAACTTGACACCGTGCACTTGCGGTAGAATCGCTACACTAAGAAATATTGTTTAAAATAAAAAAAAATTCTTGAAAATGAGTTCATCATTTAGAAATAATGAATTAGACCTGCAATGGTATTACATGATGATATTAATCCCCATCTCAACTACAGTTTTGAAGATTTTTGACTTGTTTGTGAACATCTTAGGTTAAGTTAATATTTCAAAATTGAGGAACATATTGAGCACTTTTGAATCATGATTGAGTGAATTATAAGTTGGAACAATTTTGTTAACTATGATTTATCTTGAGGATCTTGAAACATTTTAGAACCTATTTGAGAGCACTTTGAGGCAAAATTTTATAGTTAGGAACTAGACATGTAAATGATTTAGGCGATCTTTGGACCGTTTTGAGCCTTTCAAGCTTAACATGTTTATATCAATCTCTAGTTACCTAATTTGAGCCTAATTGATAAAAGAATGGAGTATGTTTAACATACTATTAACCCCCATTCAACATTCTTTGGCAATCTCATTATACCCACCTACTTGAGCCTAAATGGAAGATTTTAATCTTGACCCTAAGGGAGTATAATGATTCTCATTAGATGCACTTGAATTGCTGAATTTTGATGAGCTTATTGTTAAAAAAATGTTGAATGTCAAAAGAAAAAGATAGACAAAAAGCCTTGAAAAAAAAATTGAATAAATAAGACCCAAAGTGGCCATGGCTAGAAAAAAGAAGAGAAGCTCAAAGTGTGCTAGGCCAAACATTACAAGCCTTAAAAGGCCTATTAATCCAAGTCTAGGGAATAATTACATTAGTGGAGAAGTGCTTGAAAAGTAGGCATATGGAGTGTTTAATAATAAATCTTGACTTTGAGTTTAATAGCATTATTTGATCTTAAAAGTATATATGAAACTCATGATTGACATGAACACACACGCACGTTCTGATTTTGCGATTTATTGCTTGGCTTAGGAGAAAACACTTCTTGTTAATTTTTGGATTGACTTATGGTTGAAGTGTTAGTGGGATTTTTGAGCTTTTACAATTGAGTTGCGAAGTTAATTCATTCAAAGTATTGATGATGAACTTTGCATTTTGATCTTAATGTTTGCTCGAGGATGATCAAATCTAAGTTTGGGGGAGTTGATAGGGTTGATTATTACGCATGTTTTGGCTTTGATTTGTATATATTTTCGTGTAGATTCCATGAAGATGTTCTGCTTTTTGGTATTTATTTGATTGTTTCAGGAATCTAGGTGGAATGTGGAAGAATTGAGCTACAAGGAAGAAAACGGATCAAATCAAGCCAAGAAACGAAGAAATTGAATTCTGGCATTCTCGATCAATCGGACAAGAAGGGCGATCGATCGACAAAGGCAAAAGTTTTGGCCAACAAAGAAAAGAGACTCTCGATCGATCGGAACCACCATCTCGATCGATCGACACTGGCAGAGAATTGGGCAAGAAAAAGTGAAGAAAGCTCGATCGATCGGAAGCTTTGTCTCCATCGATCGAGAAAGGCAGAGAAAGGCAGACTCGGAAGCTAAAGGCGCTTGATCGATCGAGACTTATGCACCGATCGATCGAGAGGAAGAATTTTCAGAATTTTAAAAGCTTGATTTGGTTTTGATTTTTGGAAACTCTTCCATATCTCCCCTGTTCTATAAATTATGAAAGAAGGCACGAAAATTAGGGTCATTATTCAGATTATTATCACACCTAATTGAATATTCTTGAGCCGCCTTTCATCTCCGAAGAACAAGGCAAGAGAGATCCTTTGAAGTGCAAGGAAGGAAGCGAGAGAAGAAAGATCGTTCAACGCACGGAGTCGCTCCTACGTTTATCGTATTTTTAAACTATAGATTAATTTGATTTTCAGATTTTATTTGATGTTTTATGAGGTTGAGAGACGATATCTTATTAATTTGATTTGAATTTAATTGAGTTTATTTTATCAAGTTTAATGAATATTGTGTTTGAATCATTGATTTGGTTGTGTTTGAGTGAATTAATGTCTTTTGTTCATGAATTATATGCTTAATGCTATCAAAGCCTAGCTACCTTTGATTGAATTTGTGAATTATAATTGAGATCGAGAGATGAAATTATAATACACTAAAATAATTCATGTTGTATGTTTAAGATTTAGATCGAGAAATTAAATCACATACGTAGTCACTTTAAATTGAAAGATTTAAAGATCAACGGTTTTCATAGAGATTTATTCGGTATTAAATTGGTTTAAGTGAACGAGAGTTACTTGTGTCAATTTATTACTAGTTTCAATATAGCTCGAGAGAGTATATTGATTATAATCGGAAATCCGTCACCTTAAGAATTGATTGATAAGTAAGTGTTTTAACAAACAAATCATTGACGATAACACAATTGAACAAACATCTTGATAGATTTCTTGAGCGGAATTCCTTCGCATTTTCGAAGGAGTTGTTCTATTTTTGAGTTTTATTAAGTCTTTAGTTTAATTAGTTAATTAATCATCTTTTTCGTAGGCTAAATATAATTTTGCTAATTTTATTTGGTACTTATACGTTAGTCCATCTGGGTTCGACATCCTTTCTTTTTTAATCACTATACTAAAACTTGACACCGTGCACTTGCGGTAGAATCGTTACACTGAGAAATATTGTTTAAAATAAAAGCGATCACTCATGTGATGCGGTCCTCCACAAAAGTGACATTTCACTACTCCTGTAAGGACCCTAATCCTTAAGTGCGGAATAAAGGCATAATAGAGCTAGATAAATGATCAGAGTAGAGTAAACAAGTTGAGTCTATGAGCTTAAGCATTTACATGCCAAAATAAAGGACTACCAAAAGGATTAATTACATTCCAACAAATGAATGTGTCCACTATAGTTTTACGCTACTCCTAGAGTAGGCACTATACAAAAGAATCCTGTCCTTTCATCTACCAAAGATGCTCGTGAAGCTCACTGTCTCAACCCGTCCAAGCCCATCTATCATGCCAAGAAGGTACCTACAAGGACAACCCCCAAACATGAGCAATAATAATCATTCATATTCAACACAATATGAAGATAAAGCGTAAATGCATAATCAATATGAAACACTTCCTGTTTCCCGTGCATTTCAAACGCTTCCCGTTTGGTTGTCCCTGTACCAGAACTCATGAGTATAATCAATAGATTATTTTTAATGGCCAAACATGTCATGACATCATATACCATCTCAACTGTACCACATATTGGTCACCATTCCCTAGTCTGTCCATCACAGTGTATTTTAATGCCCCTCGCTTATATTCATATGGGCGGCATAGGATAACCTCGCTACAATGGACATGCGGCGCTCCCACCCCTCGCTTCACAGAGAGCGGCAAATACCCTTTCCTCGCCCCATATGACAACCACGCTCAAATGTGACATGCGGCGCTCCCACCCCTCGCTTCACATTTAGCGGAACCAATACAAAAAGCGGCAAGCATTAAAATCATCAAAGGATGACCACGACTCATGGGATGTGCATCCAATAATCATAATATGCATCTAACATCAATATGCATAAATTACCATGTATATGCATCCACAATGCAATACCTCATATGGCATAAATCAACATGTATATGCATCCACAATGCAATACCACATATATACTCGCATCCACAATGCATAAACAATGAGTATATAAAATACATGTTACCGTTGGGTGCCCGTACGTCCACTACGTACCTTTCCAAAAAGTGGAATGTGGTTGGACCTCAATTCCTTGGCTGCGTTGCCACCTGGGTTGGTTCTACATATTTACAAATACCAATATTAGAACCCAATAATAGTCCAATACCAAAAAATCCCACAAAAACACCCAAAAACACCATTTTTGGTGTCTCGCGATCGATCGCCATCAAGCCCCGATCGATCGCGAGAACACACTGCCTCGACCAACATTTTTAAACAATCCGCGATCGATCGCGGAGCTAGCGCCGATCGATCGCGGCCTCGCCGATCGATCGCGCCAAGCTCGCGATCGATCGCTGAGGCTTACTGCCTCAGCCCTGTTGCTCGCGATCGATCGCGAGAAAAACGCCGATCGATCGCCGAGCTGTGGTCAAGCGGGGTTTGGGCACTATTCACCCATCTTCAACCCCAACTCATCTAAACCCACATACACCAACATCAACCAATACCAATAACTCAAAACCAACACTAAACATCATAACAAACTCAAATATACCACATCCAACCAAAATATTACCAAAACCATAACACCCAACACAAACCCATTTTAAACCCTTCAAAACCAAACCAAACTCAAATAAAACCTTACAAAATTAAAACATGAGGTACCCATACCTCTTGGGGATCTCAAATCACCCAATAATCTTCCACAAATCAAAGTTTGCAAGGTCTCCTCTTCACCTCAAAGGTGGAACTCGAAAATTAAGGGGAAGGGAAGGGTTTGGGTGATATTTTGGTAAAGTAAGAGTGAGGGATGTAAAGTGGGGTTTGGGGATAAAATGAGTATATTTAATTAAAAGCCAACCCAAAATAATTCCATGGTGTATAAAACACCCCAACTTGATATTTTTCAAAGCATTTACTCAAAATGCACCATAATATCAATTAACACATGATTTCCAATTAATTGCTAACCAATGCAAATAAATCATGCTTCCAATAATAATTTACCCAACATGCACCACATGCACCCTAAAATGCAATCCCGGGTCACCCTACCCACATGGCCATGCATTTCCACATAAGGTAAATAAATCTCAACACATAATCAATTACCACATAATTAATCATGTACTCACAATTTAAAGCCAATTAGCAATTAATCATTTCGGGGATGTCACAATACTCCCCTACTTATAAGATTTCGTCCTCGAAATCACATGCACTTACCCCAACAGAAACTAAACATAAACTCATACCAGAGAATAGTTCCGGGTAGTGCTGCACCATATGCTGCTCCGTCTCCCACGTAGCCTCCTCGACACCCCTGCGATCCCACTGAACTTTGATCATCGGTATCACTTTGTTCCGGAGTCTACGGTCTGCTCTGTCCAGAATTCTAACAGGCCGTTCCACATAAGATATATCTGACTCTAACTGAACCTCGGAAGGCTGCAACACGTGAGACGGATCCGGCTCATACTTCCGCAGCATCGATACATGAAACACATCATGTATACCAGATAAAGAAGGCGGCAAAGCCAGTCGGTAAGCCAATGTGCCAATGCGCTGCAAGATCTCGTACGGTCCAACATACCTCGGAGACAGTTTCCCGCGCATCCCAAACCGCACAACGCCTCTGAAAGGTGATATCTTCAAAAAGACCTTATCTCCCAACTGAAACTCTAACGGTCTCCGCCGTTTATTTGCATAAGCTGCCTGTCTGTCTTGGGCTGCTTTCATTTTCTGCCTTATAGTCTTTATCTTCTCTTCCATTTCCCGGATCAACTCAGGCCCTCCGACTGATCTACTGTCCAAATCGTCCCAACACAAGGGCGATCTACATCGTCTGCCATAAAGAGCTTCAAACGGAGCCATCTGAATACTTGCTTGGTAGCTATTGTTATACGAAAACTCCACCAAAGGCACTGAATCCTGCCAAGAGGCATCAAACTCCAATACACAAGCTCTTAACATGTCCTCGAGCGTCTGAATAGTGCGCTCGGTCTGGCCATCCGTCTGAGGATGATAAGCAGTACTCAATCTGACCTCAGTTCCCAAAGCTGACTGAAGGCCTTCCCAGAAATGAGATGTGAATCGCGGATCTCGATCTGACACAATAGAAATGGGAATCCCATGCAATCTCACCACATCTCTGATATACAACTGCGCCATCCTCAAAAATGTGAAAGTCATGCTGTAGGGGATAAAGTGGGCTACCTTAGTCAATCTGTCCACAATCACCCAAATAGCATCGAAGCCTGAAGCACTCCTCGGCAAATGAGTCACGAAGTCCATGGAAATGTGCTCCCACTTCCACTTCGGTATCTCCAAGCTTCTCAGCTCGCCGCCAGGTCTCTGTCTCTCTGCCTTAACCTGCTGGCAGATCAGACACCTCTTCACAAAAGCGACGACATCTGACTTCATTCTCTTCCACCAAAACTGACCACGCAGATCTCTGTACATCTTCTTCCCGCCTGGGTGGATGCTAAGTCTACTACTGTGAGCTCGCTCCAAGATTCCCTTGCGCAACTCCGGCGTACTCGAAACTACCCAGCGGTTACCCAATCTCAAAGATCCGTCGTCGGCCACTCTGAACTTCGTCGGCTGACCAAGATGCACTATAGACAACCATCTCTGAACCTCAGCATCTGATCTCTGAGCTCTCCTGATATTCTCATAAATATCTGGCTCAGCTAATAAGGTAGAGACATACACTGGTGATGCATCTATATCAAAATCATAGCCGAGATGGCAATAGGAGGTCATCATAGCCGACAAATGGATGACGTCCTCAGCAGAACTCCTCACTTTCCGGCTCAAGGCGTCTGCTGTCAAATTAGCTTTCCCAGGATGGTACTCAATCTCGCAATCATAATCCTTGAGTAGGTCCATCCATCTCCTCTGCCTCATGTTCAGCTCCGCCTGAGTGAATAGAAACTTGAGGCTCTTGTGATCCGTGTATATGGTGAATGAAGTGCCATATAAGTAATGCCTCCAGATCTTCAGGGCGAAGATGATAGCCGCCAATTCCAAGTCATGAACTGGATATCGGGTCTCATGCGGCTTCAACTGCCTCGATGCATAAGCTACCACATGCTTATCTTGCATCAGAACACATCCAAGGCCCTGCAGTGATGCATCAGTATACAGAACAAATCTGGAGTTCTCCGTCGGGATCACTAACACTGGCGCCGTCGTCAACCGGTGCTTCAACTCCTGGAAGCTCTCCTCACAAGCTTCTGACCAAAAGAAAGGCACTCCTTTCTGAGTCAACTGAGTCAGCGGCTTGGCAATCTTCGAAAAGCCCTCAACAAAGCGCCGATAATACCCGGCCAAACCAAGAAAACTCCGGATCTCAGGCACAGAAGTGGGGGCAGCCCACTCCATCACAGCCTCAATCTTCTTCGGGTCCACTGATATCCCACTGCTCGAAATGACATGCCCCAGAAACACTACACTGCTCAGCCAAAATTTGCACTTACTGAGCTTAGCATACAACTGATGCTCTCTGAGAATCTGAAGCACTGTCCTTAAGTGTTTCACATGATCTTCCTCGCTCCGGGAATAGATAAGAATGTCGTCAATAAACACGATGACGAACTGATCAAGATACTGCTGAAACACTCTGTTCATCAGACTCATGAAGACTGCTGGAGCATTCGTCACACCGAACGGCATCACTAAGAACTCATAATGCCCGTATCGTGTCCGGAATGCTATCTTCTGCACATCTTCCTCTCTGACCCGAATCTGATGATACCCGGATCTCAAATCAATCTTGCTATACACCCTGGTACCTTGCAACTGATCAAATAAGTCATCGATCCTTGGAAGAGGATACTTATTCTTCACTGTAGCCTTATTCAGCTGCCGGTAATCGATGCACAGCCGCATCGAACCGTCCTTCTTCTTCACAAAGAGGACTGGTGCGCCCCATGGCGACACGCTCGGGCGTATATACCCCTTGTCCAAGAGATCCTGCAACTGCTCTTTCAACTCTCTCAACTCAGCCGGTGCCATCCTATAAGGTGCACGAGAGATAGCGGATGTCCCTGGCAACAACTCGATCCCAAATTCAACTTCCCTGGCCGGTGGAAATCCTGGGATCTCTTCTGGAAATACATCAGCAAATTCTACCACAACTGGTACATCCTTAACTCTCAGTTCTTTACTCTTTCCAGACGTGTCCACGGCATAAATAAGATAGCCCGTGTGCCCACGTTCCAACAGCTGAGACATCTTGATCGCTGAAATCAACGGAATCTTCGCACGAGACCCGTTGCCAAAGAAAGTCCACTGATTGCCCAACTCAGGTCTGAACTTCACTGTTCTCTGCCGGCAATCTACCACTGCCTGATATTTGTTCAGAACATCAATACCCAAGATGCAGTCGAAGTCTAACATACCCAGCACAATCAAGTCTGATCTCAACTCGTTGCCCTCAAAATAAATGAGGCTATCTGCCAAAAACTGATCAGCAACGACGTTCTTCCAGTGGGTGTCGAGACTAGTAGAGGCGTGGGCAAAGAAGACGTGCGCATATGGTGTCTTTCCACAAATCCCACTGACACAAAGGAATGGGAGGCACCTGTATCTATCAAAACAAAAGCAGGGTACGTAAATAAATGACACTTACCGGCAATCACCTCCTCTGGAGCTGCCTGAGCCTGCTCCCTGGTCAGTGCATATACTTGCCCCTGGGGTGGTCCCACTGTCTGACCTCCCGATGGACGAGGCCCAAACTGTTGCCTCTGCTGCACTGTCCGATCATCAAACCTTGGCCTGTTGCCCTGATACTCTGACTGGCCTCCCCTGGTGGGACAATACCGAGCAATGTGGCCCATCCTGCCACAGACATAACATGCAGGACACTTGTTTGAAGAATGTGGCCCTCCACAATTATTGCACCTCGGCTCTCCCGGCCTATCCCCCTGTGAAGATCCTCTATTGGCCGACCAATTTCCTTTCTTGCCATCCTGTTTCTGACCAAAGTATTTCTTTCCACCATACCGCGAAGATGAAGAGGCACCACGGGGTTTAAATGGCTCACCCCGAGGCCTCAAACTGTCACTAGTCTGCCTCTGTTGCGGTACCGGTGGTGGCATGGCATAAGCTCCCACTCCTAGCTCAGCAAGCTCCGCTCTTGTGAGAGCATCATCAAAAGAAGTTGGGTTATTGATGATAACCCGGTCATAGAGCTCCGGTCGCAGTCCTTTCATGAAATTTCTCATCTTGGCACGTCCATCAGAGGCAATATGGGGGACATACCTAAGTAGTGATGAGTACTGTGTGGCATAGTCTGCCACTGTCATGTTCCCCTGCCTCAGGCTTGCAAATTCATCCTCTTTTGTCTGTCTTGCTGCCGCGGAGAAGTATCGGTTCAAGAACCTGGTCCTGAAGAGCGTCCAGTCAATCACAGCACCCAGTGCTCTCATTTCCATTACTGTGCTCCTCCACCACATCAGAGGTTTCTTGGCTAATTGAAACTCCGCTAGCCTCAGCCAAGCCGTCACAGCACAAGGAGCCGATACAAAGATCTGCTCAAGTCTTTCTAACCACTCTTCAGCCTCTTCTCCGGACTCTGTCCCCTCAAACCGGGGCGGATGATAAGACAGAAACTGCGTCAAGCTAATTTCACCCGGTAGCAATAACTGAACTACTGGTTCCATTCCTACAGCCGGTGGAGGTAGAGGATTAGCCTGTCCAATACTCGCATTTACACTCCCAACATCTCCGACTTCCTCATTAGCAGCCATGCTGTAACACAAATGTTAACAACAATCCAAAGCAATATATAACATGTCGTTAGATAACAGGAGTGATATAAGCATGTTAGTATAACAGGATATACAAAATATGCACCACATGCATAAACATGCTTCAAATGTAAGCACCTAGCCAACCATGCTAAGGCTACCCTTCACTCGTTCCCGGGTTCTCTAACCACTGCTCTGATATCACTAATGTAAGGACCCTAATCCTTAAGTGCGGAATAAAGGCATAATAGAGCTAGATAAATGATCAGAGTAGAGTAAACAAGTTGAGTCTATGAGCTTAAGCATTTACATGCCAAAATAAAGGACTACCAAAAGGATTAATTACATTCCAACAAATGAATGTGTCCACTATAGTTTTACGCTACTCCTAGAGTAGGCACTATACAAAAGAATCCTGTCCTTTCATCTACCAAAGATGCTCGTGAAGCTCACTGTCTCAACCCGTCCAAGCCCATCTATCATGCCAAGAAGGTACCTACAAGGACAACCCCCAAACATGAGCAATAATAATCATTCATATTCAACACAATATGAAGATAAAACGTAAATGCATAATCAATATGAAACACTTCCTGTTTCCCGTGCATTTCAAACGCTTCCCGTTTGGTTGTCCCTGTACCAGAACTCATGAGTATAATCAATAGATTATTTTTAATGGCCAAACATGTCATGACATCATATACCATCTCAACTGTACCACATATTGGTCACCATTCCCTAGTCTGTCCATCACAGTGTATTTTAATGCCCCTCGCTTATATTCATATGGGCGGCATAGGATAACCTCGCTACAATGGACATGCGGCGCTCCCACCCCTCGCTTCACAGAGAGCGGCAAATACCCTTTCCTCGCCCCATATGACAACCACGCTCAAATGTGACATGCGGCGCTCCCACCCCTCGCTTCACATTTAGCGGAACCAATACAAAAAGCGGCAAGCATTAAAATCATCAAAGGATGACCACGACTCATGGGATGTGCATCCAATAATCATAATATGCATCTAACATCAATATGCATAAATTACCATGTATATGCATCCACAATGCAATACCTCATATGGCATAAATCAACATGTATATGCATCCACAATGCAATACCACATATATACTCGCATCCACAATGCATAAACAATGAGTATATAAAATACATGTTACCGTTGGGTGCCCGTACGTCCACTACGTACCTTTCCAAAAAGTGGAATGTGGTTGGACCTCAATTCCTTGGCTGCGTTGCCACCTGGGTTGGTTCTACATATTTACAAATACCAATATTAGAACCCAATAATAGTCCAATACCAAAAAATCCCACAAAAACACCCAAAAACACCATTTTTGGTGTCTCGCGATCGATCGCCATCAAGCCCCGATCGATCGCGAGAACACACTGCCTCGACCAACATTTTTAAACAATCCGCGATCGATCGCGGAGCTAGCGCCGATCGATCGCGGCCTCGCCGATCGATCGCGCCAAGCTCGCGATCGATCGCTGAGGCTTACTGCCTCAGCCCTGTTGCTCGCGATCGATCGCGAGAAAAACGCCGATCGATCGCCGAGCTGTGGTCAAGCGGGGTTTGGGCACTATTCACCCATCTTCAACCCCAACTCATCTAAACCCACATACACCAACATCAACCAATACCAATAACTCAAAACCAACACTAAACATCATAACAAACTCAAATATACCACATCCAACCAAAATATTACCAAAACCATAACACCCAACACAAACCCATTTTAAACCCTTCAAAACCAAACCAAACTCAAATAAAACCTTACAAAATTAAAACATGAGGTACCCATACCTCTTGGGGATCTCAAATCACCCAATAATCTTCCACAAATCAAAGTTTGCAAGGTCTCCTCTTCACCTCAAAGGTGGAACTCGAAAATTAAGGGGAAGGGAAGGGTTTGGGTGATATTTTGGTAAAGTAAGAGTGAGGGATGTAAAGTGGGGTTTGGGGATAAAATGAGTATATTTAATTAAAAGCCAACCCAAAATAATTCCATGGTGTATAAAACACCCCAACTTGATATTTTTCAAAGCATTTACTCAAAATGCACCATAATATCAATTAACACATGATTTCCAATTAATTGCTAACCAATGCAAATAAATCATGCTTCCAATAATAATTTACCCAACATGCACCACATGCACCCTAAAATGCAATCCCGGGTCACCCTACCCACATGGCCATGCATTTCCACATAAGGTAAATAAATCTCAACACATAATCAATTACCACATAATTAATCATGTACTCACAATTTAAAGCCAATTAGCAATTAATCATTTCGGGGATGTCACAACTCCGCTCCTACTTACTTGAGTTTGCCCTCTATTGTTAGGTGCACTACCCCTCCGGTTATCAACTCGCCTTCCACCAAACCAAGAAGAAGAAGAAGTAGGAGCCCCACGTGGTTTAAATGAATCTCCTCGCGGCCTCAGATTATTAGATATCGGCCTCGGTGGTGGGACTTGTGGAGGTGCAACGTCCGCGTAAGCATTGACTCCTATCTCCGCCAGTTCCGCTCTAGTAAAAGCATCGTCAAAAGAGGTGGGGTTGTTGGAGATAACCCGATCAAATAGTTCTGGCCTCAATCCCTTCAAGAAATGTCTCATCTTGGCATGCCCATTAGTAGCAAAATGAGGAACATACCTCAACAGTGATGAATAATGCATGGCATAGTCTGAGACAGTCATGCTCGCTTGCTTCAGATTTGTGAATTCATCCTCTTTCATCTGCCTAGCAGCAGCAGAAAAGCACCGGTTTAGAAACCGGGTTCTGAATAAAGTCCAGCCTATCAACATGCCCTTAGCCCTCAGCTCCATCACTGTCGTCTTCCACCACATGGAAGATTTCTTAGCCATTTGGAATTCTGCTAGCCTTAACCAAGCCGTCCTAGCACAAGGCGCAGACACAAATATCTGCTCCATTCTTTCTAGCCATTCTTCAGCTTCTTCCCCTGTCTCTGTCCCCTCAAATGTGGGCGGATGGAAAATCAGAAATTGTTTCAGACTTAGTTCCCCAGGCAATAACAAATGTGCTACCTGTTCTACGCCCACAGCGGGTGGCGGTAAAGGATTCGTCTGAGCAATACTTGCATTCACACTTCCTACATCACCTACCTGCTCATTGAGGTTCCCCAAGTTTATGGCCGCCATGTTGTAATTTAAGGGTTAACAACAATTCCAAAACAATACATATGCTACACCATTAGATAACATAAATAATAATAAGCATGTTAGTATAATAATTTTATACACCTATATGCACCATGCATAAACATGCTCATAATAAACACATAGCCAACATGTTGCTAAGGCTACCCTTCACTCATTCCCGGGTTCTCTAACCACTGCTCTGATACCACTAATGTAAGGACCCTAGTTCCTTAAGTGTGGATTTAGGTACAATAAGGACTAAGCATGCATAATCAAAGTATAAAATTTTCGTGTTGATGCCCGAGCTATTAAGATTACAGTGCCAAAGTAAAATTCCAAAAGGATTAAATTACATTCCCAAAACAATGAATGTTAATCCTATTTCTTTACACTACTCCTAGAGTAGAGACTATATAAAAGAATCATATCCTGCTATACCAAAAGCACTCCTCACTAGCTCACGCATCAACCCGTCCTTAGCCCTTCATGCAAAAATGTACCTACATGAACAACCCCACACCCATGAGCATGTAACAAACCATATTCACAATAATATGACCGTAATATAGAAACGCATAAGCCATAAATATAAATCACTTCCTGTATTTAATACATTTAATGCTCCCATTGGTTGTCCCTGTACCACAACCATAATCAATAGATTATAACACCAATAATGTATATCATGACATGCACCAATTTCCATCAATACCAATATCCAATTTCCAAGTCTTATTATATCAGTGGCATATATCCCTCGCGTTAACATGACAGGGGAAATACCCATCGCTTAGACAATACCAGCGTCAATAATATCTCTCGCTATAATATGACAGCGGTCATGTTGTTCGCTTCATATTAGCGGCAAATATTCTCTCATCGCTACGGTATGACAGCGGCAAGTATTCACATCGCTACGCCACTGGCGGCAAGTTTTCTTCATCACTGGAATATAATCTCGACTTACAATCACATGCACTAATGCATCCAATGAGTGTATGCAACCATAATGCATAACCAAATTCATGTATGCAACCACAATGCATAACCAATGTATGTATGCAACCATAATGCATAACCAAATTCATGTATGCAACCACAATGCATAACCAATGTATGTATGCAACCATAATCCATAGCCCAATAAATATATGCAACCAAAATGCATAATCCAATACGTAAAAATACGTTTTATCGTCCGATGCCCGTACGTCTCACTACGTACATTTGTTCCAAAATGTGGTGTGTCGTGGGGCTTTATCTTCTAGGCTGTGTGGCCACCTAGGATGGTTCTACACATTCAAATGAACCAATATTAGAAGCTAATAATAGTCCGATACCAAAAATTTCACAAAAATAATAAAAACACACATTTTTGGTGACCCGCGATTGATCGCTTCAGTGCCCTGATCGATCACGAGATCACACTGCCCGAGTCAACATTTTCCCGTCTTCGACCATCGATCGCCATGTTTGGCGCGATCGATCGAGAGACCCACCGATCGATCGTCCAAACTTGGCGATCGATCGCCAAAAGCTCCTGCCGCGCACTGCTTGCGCGCGATCGATCGCCAAAAACGGGCGATCGATCGTCGCTACATGCAACCCAAAGAATCACAATTTTTACACCATTTTTCTTCCCCAATCTCACCAACACAAATAACCATAAACTCACAACATCAAAACACTAAAAACCTTCATACACTTTAATACCACTAAAAATCCAATACCCAACCAACTACAACATAAACCCAAAACAAACACATTTCAAACTCAAAATACAAACTCAATCAAAACCAAACATCATAAAAACAACAAGGAAGAATCCGTACCCCTTTTTGACTTCAAATCCTACCAAGAATCTCACAAATGAAGCTTTTGCAAAGATTTCTCTTCCTCCTTCTTGCTAAAATTGATTTTGGGGTTTTTGGGTAGGGTTGGGAGAGTTGTTTGATAAAGAGTGGTGGGAGGGGTGAGGTAGTGGGGTATAAGTGGAGTTAATTAAAACATGTACCCCATAATTAGCATGATGTATAAAATATCACCAACATGATATTTTAAAAGCATTTTTCAAGAATGCACCAAAACTCCAATAAAATATGCTTTACCCAAAATAATTGTTACCCATCATAAATAAATCATGCCTACACCCAAATTTCCAACATGCATAACATTCACCCTGAAACGTATTACCAGGTCCCGCCCACCATGTGACTAAGCATTCCACCATATTAATTAATTCCAACACTAAATTAATTAACACCATAATTATCACATAAACATAATTATTGTTCTAATGCACATAATCATTTCGGAGATATCACACCCTCTAATCTCAAATAGATCAATCACTATAGTACGTTACATATCTTCGATATACAAACGAGCCATAATCTTATTAGTGTAAGTCCGCTCGTACCGAAAGAAAAGTGTGGATCTGGGAAGTTGATCAATAATATCTCAAATACCATCACAACCTTTGGACGATCGAGGAATTGGGTCACAAAATCCATAGCAATAAATTCCCAAATATTGAAAAATTTCAAGACTATGAAGTAACCCTCCAAGTCTCATTGGTTCGGTTTAAATCTGCTAACAAACTAAACATTTAAAAATAAATTCTGCAATGTCTTTCATTATACATCTCACCAGACTTTGAGGTCTCAGAGTTGTATACATCTTTCGCCTTCAGTTGGATACGGTATTTACAGCCGTGTACTTCACGAAGAAGTACAGAGGTCATATCAGAATAATCTGAAACAACTTATCAACCATTAAGTCATAGAGAACTATCAGAAACTATCTGAAAGCTAGATAGATATTAAGCCTTGGTGACATATAGAAATCACTTGGCTCTACCAGTGGTTTTACATTTGGGAACCATGACTAACTATTTACTTATACTCATTAACAACTAATTCTACTAACATATTAAGTTTTGGTGCCGTATAGAAATCACTTGGCTCTACCAGTGGTTTTACACTTGGGAACCATGACTAACTATTTACTTACTAGTATTTACTCACTAACAACTAATTCTCCTAACATTTTAAGTCTTGGTGCCATATAGAAATCAATTGGCTCTACCAGTGGTTTTATATTTGGGAACCATGACTTAGTTATTTGTGTTTTGTTCTTTATAAATTGATTCCTATTATATACAATAATTATTGTTATCTTATATTACCAAGAGAGGATTCTCGAACCTTGACAATCTCATATTCTGGTTTAAATCTTATAATTATGTGAAACAAGATTATTAAAAATTCATCAAATCAAACCAAGAAAAAATAAATAAATAAATAAATATATATATATATATATATATATATATATATATATATATAATAATTTGATTTGTAATTGGAATCCTACCCTCCCTGTGGAAACGATCCCGTACTAACAAATTATATTACTTGCAGACAATCTACACTTGGGTAAGTAACAATTAAAGTTGTAACAATTGTTTGGCGGCGTTGCCGGGGAGGCGTAAAATTTGATTCAAATCAAATTATTTATTTTATTGTATTTCTTTATATAATTGTGCTATTTGTTTTGATTTCGCTTGCATGAACATTTGTAGTCGTGAATCTGGTGGTAGACTTGTAAGAAATCGTTTAAGTGAAAATATGGAACAAACAGAAAATCAATTAAATGATCAACAAAATAGGCATCAAGAGGAGTAAGACATGAATAACAATCAAGAATATGATCAACCTAGAACACTTAGACATCATATGAATCCTATAAGAACAAGTGCACCATCATGTTTACTTTTTCCTGCTGATGCAAGTCATTTTAATTTCAAGCCTGGGATTATTCAGTTATTACCTACTTTTCATGGCTTAGATTCTGAAAATCCTTATTTGCATCTTAAGGAATTTGAAGAAGTGTGCAACACTTATAATGATCTAAATTGTAGCATGAGCACTATAAGACTTAAGCTTTTTCCTTAAAAGATAAAGCTAAAGCTTGGCTACAAAATTTAAGATCGGGATCTATTGGAGAATGTGATGAAATGCAACAACAATTTCTAAAAAAATTCTTCCCAATACATAGAACAAACTCTTTTAAAAGGCATATCACAACTTTTACTCAAAAACTAGGGGAAATATTTATCAATGTTGGGATATGTATCTCTGAGTACTTGTCCACATCATGGTTTTGAAATTCGGAGGATTGTTTCTCATTTTTATGAAGGATTAGTACCTAAAGATAGACAAATGATAGAATTCATGTGTAATGGACCTTTTCAAGATAAAAACTCAAATGAAGCTATGGAATATTTAGAATCATTGGCAGAAAATGCACAAAATTGGGATACAATAGGCATTGTTGAACCTCCAAATAAAATTAATGCTCCCGCATATGGTGGAGGCATTTATAATTTGAAGGAGAACGATGAAATTCTAGCTAAAATTGCATCTTTAGCAAGAAAAGTTGAATCTTTGGAAATGAAGAAGAGCGGTCAAGTAAAAAGTGTTGAAGAAATCATATGTTATATTTGTGAAACAACATTCTACTAAGGATTGTCCAACTTTGCCTTCTTTTAAAGAGTGTCTTCATGAGCAAGCCAATTATTTAAATACATTTAAAAAACCAAATTTAGACCCATTTTCACAAACTTAAAATCCTGGTTGGAGAAATATCCAAACTTAAGTTGGAGGAATGATAATAATGCACAATCTTCACAATCAAATGTTCATAATCATCAAAATTTTCAAGGTTATAATCATTATGTCCCTCTACCTAAAAGAAATTTTGAAGATACATTGCACACTTTTATTCAAAAGCAAGAGTCTATTAATATTCAAACAACTCGAGCAACGAGTTATTTGAAGCAAACTCTTGCAAAATTTGTTGCAAATGCACTTAACATTCATGAAAAAAGGAAAATTTCCTTCTCAACCTCAACCAAATCTCAAAGGTCAAAACTATTTGCAAAATGAAAATACAAATCAACACATGGATCCAGTAAAATCCGTCATTACTGTTCGAAGTGGTAAAATTGTTGAAAACCTATTCCTGATCCATGTGAAAATGAGAATAACTCATTGTCAGTGAGTAAGGAAGAAGTTGAACATCAACCTTACAAAGAAGTGAATGATGAACCAAAACCACCACCTCCATTTGCTCATGCATTAATAAATCTTAAGAAAAATAATAATTCCGATATCTATGAAATTTTTAAACAAGTAAAAATAAATATTCCGTTATTGGATGCTATTAAACAAGTACCTTCGTATGCTAAGTTTTTAAAAGATTTATGTACTGTTAAAAGGAAATTGCATGTTAAAAAGAAAGCATTTCTAGCTGAACTAGTAAGTTATATAATCCAGAATATTAATACATTGAAATATAAGGATCCTGGTTGTCCTGTCATTTCGTGTGTTATTGTATTATTATTATTTTTATTTTAACAGAAATTATACAAAACATAGATGATTAGACGAAGAAATACAAGTTACTTATTGTATTACCGTATTTTTCGCCAAAAAAGCTTCTTAACATTGTATGGTTGATAGTTTATAAGAATAAAAGTGATATTTTGGCTTGAAGAAATTTATTCAAAGAATCGTTTCTAAATTTATGGCACCACTTACATTCATGCAACATTAGATGAAAGATCATTTTGAAAGCAATAAATTAAATTAGTCTTTGCAAATATTTATTCAAAACAATTATATATTGGTTCTAGGGCTGAGCATTCGATTAAAACCGAACCAACCGAACCAAACTTATGAAAACTGAACCGACCGAACATGTTTTTAAACCAACCGAACCGATCGATTTGTACTAATGAACCGAACAAACCGGACCGATAAAACATCGGTTATTTCGGTCGGCGTTAACCGAATTAACCGGTATTGTTTTAAAAAAATAAAAATTTAAAACTCGTTAAAAAAAAGTAAAATATTAAAAAAAAATTTAAATGGATTGATTCACCTGTACACGGCAACTCTTCCACAACTAACAAGATTTCATGTGATGCTCAAACATTCGTAAGGCAAAAACTATACTCAAATATCAAGTAATACAAAACCAATCCAAAATAAAAGGAGAAACATGAAACTACTATTTAGTATATTTGAACAGAAAGGACAAGCAAATTCACAAAATCGAACTTAGCAATCATCATAATCCACAAAAATTATAACAGCAAACTTCCATTCAAAGTTGACTCAAATACATGGTTCAGCTGACACAACTAATTCCTTCTCTTATGCCATTCTGCAACCATTATCTCCCAAGCTAAAAAATATACAAATGAGGCTTTCCACAACTTGCCAAAAGCAAATGAAAGATTTACTATTCAGTAAAAGCACTTTTAGATCATATAAAATATTTAAAACATACCATTTGTACCAATATGATTCATTTATCACAAGGTGTTGTAGAAGAAGAAGAGTCCAATGCAAATTTTGCAAAATCTAAACAAAGAATGACGACACAAAAGTAAGATAAATTAGAATTTTATAATGGTAAAGGAAAATGTAACTATATAATTTTTAATAAAAACTTGCCACTTTCAAGGTTTTCAACATCTTCCAAAATCTCTTCAACATTGATTAGTATTGGGCATGAACGAAGCCAATCTTGCTTACAAATAAGGCTTTCCACAACCATAGGCGTCAATGAGCTCTAAGTACTCGGCCACAAGTACTGAAAGCATATTTAAAAGCAACTGTTGATATTGGAATGGCCACATCATGAGCAATTTGACCGAGTATGGGAAATATGTGTCAATTTAGCTTCCACCATCCCAAAATGTCAAAAGAATCGAAATACTCGTCAACAATTTCATTGAGATACTTGTCAAGCTCTGACATATTACCATCAACAAAAATTTGTGCCTTCTGTCTCTTATACTTTGCAAGGATTGATTGTCTTTTCAAATCTGTTTGGCTAAATTTTTTTGGCTCAATATCACTTGATTCTTGAACAGACAACACTTTCGAGGTACTAGGCTCCATAATCTCTTTATAATTCTTGTACAAAGCAAGCAAAGTCTCCTCGACCGCCTTTCCCACTTTTCCACCATTTTCAACTCCAAACAATTCCACCAACATGAATTCCACGAAATCAAATTTATGTCTTGGATCAATCACCACCGCAATATAAAGCAATCTATTAATCTCTTCGGGATCTCCCCAATACTTGTCAAATTTCTTTTTCATTCTCATCCCATGGAATAAACATCAAGATCATCACTTTCTTGCCACTCCTTCAATATAGTGTGAATAGAACTGATCTCATGTGCAAAATTATTGGAAAGGACACATAATGAACCTGAAACTTTTAACGTCAGTTCATAAAAAACTTGTAATAAAGATGCAAAAAGTCGAACTTTATTCCAATCGGTACTTGTCGGCCTCCCATCAAAAGTGTTCATTTCCTTTTTAGGTTTACCATCTTCTCCAAATACATCTCTATTCTCATTCACAACAACCTCCCATTTTTTTTATTGAAGATCTAATTTAAAACATGGATCTTGTTCATCAAACCTGTCAAAAGCTCTTTCAAATTTTTGAGCTACATTCAACATCAAGAAGGTTGAATTCCATCTTGTTGATACATCTAAACATAAGGAATTCTTGCTTTCAATTTTTCAATCTTAGCACATTCTTTGAACTTGCTTAATCTCGCAGGGGACTGCTTAACATATTTTGCTGCATTTCTGACTCTCGCAACAGATTCATTGATATCTTTTAAGCCATCAACAACAATCAAATTGATTATATGAGCTACACACCTCATATGAATGTATTCTCCCTTTAAAATAGTAGAATCCCGATTAGACATCTTTTTTCTAAAATTATTGACGGTAACATCATTGGAACTTGCATTATCAACCGTAATAGTGAAGACTCCGTTAATTTCCCAACCTCTTAAGCAATTTTCAATGGCTAAACTAAGTGCTTCACCTTTATGACTTGTAATTGGGCAAAAGTTAAGAATTCTTTTTTGTAACTTCCAATTTTTATCGATAAAGTGGAATGCTAGAAACATGTAATTTATTCTTTGAATCGAAGTCCATGTATCTGTTGTCAAACAAACTCTTTGTGATGAATTACCCAACAAACTTTTCAAGTTTTCTCTTTCAACCCTATACAACTCAACAATATCACGTGCAACAGTCCATCTTGAAGGAATTCGAAACTTTGGACACAATGTTGCAATAAATATTTTAAACCCCTCTCCTTCTACAAATTTGAAAACGAGTTCATCAACTACAATCATTCTAGCTAAAGCTTTCCTACATGCTTCTTGATCAAATTTCCAAGAAGTAAAACACGACTCACCCCCTTTTGCACATGGATGAAAACTTAATTGTGCTTGATTTGTTTCAACTGCATGTGGGTGGTTTTTACAGAGTTCATGTGAGTCCTCAAACTAGTAGTTCCATTCTTGAATGGATCACAAACAAATTCCTTCTCACAATAATTGCATTTAGCTTTAGTTTATTTGTTGTCATTAATAAATTTTGTGAAGTGATCACATACCTCACTTCTTGGTTTTATTATCTTTCGCTTGGTTATCTTAGCTTTAGAATCAGCACATGCTTCCGTCCCAGACGAAGGTTGTGGTATGGAACAGCTGCCATCAACATCCATATTCGATAAATTGTCTTGCACCGACATCTACAAATAAGAAAATATAAAATATATATTGCATGTCAATTACTATCTTTAGTATAAAACGCCATAATTATACTGCAAAAATCAACTTTTAAAGTAAAAGAGTAAGTTGTACATCCTTTAAATTGTCACATGAAATGTTAAAATAAAAATGAAGAGAGGCAGGAATGCTGAAATGATGAAACAAAAATCAGCATAACACATATTTACATATGTCTTTCTTTGAGCGTTTGAAGGGATTGTACTTTCTTCATAATCTCCTTGGTTCATTTATGTAAGCTTGCACAAATATCTATATCTCAACTTTACGATGAGATTTCTATGTTTTATAGAGGTATAATTCAATCTTCCTTGTTTACATATGTTTTAGTTACATACATTTAAAGTAAAAACTAATTACCGACCAAATTGAGGTTCAGCCCAACTTATGCAATCAAATAAAAAAAATTACAATGTACGTAACAGATCGCATTTTCAAATGTTGATCCAAAAGTTTGGACAATTTGATCATAGTTTCAGAGCTTATGAAATGAGACAACAAATACTTATCTAAACACCAGTTCCTCATTATCCTCTTCATTTCATAAGAAAATCTGGTCAACTTAATTATAGCAAAAGAAAGTTAGATGTACCTGAAGTAGAACAATATTTCAATTTGGGGAAAGCCGGAAGAAAAGCTCAGAAGCAAGGGCAATTTTAATCGGTTAGATGGCCCAAATCCAATATATTTTATTTTAAAAATTTTAATCGGTTTAATCGGTTAACCGAAGTTTGAAAAATCAAAACCGAAATCGAACCGATTAAACCGATATGTTACAGAAACAAAAACAGAACTACCAAAAAAACCGAACCTAATTTCTGATTTAATTTGGTTCCGTCGGTTAGTTCGGTTAAACCGAACTTTTGCTCACACCTAATTGCTTTTGATTCATTTTTAAAAAAAGTTGTTTTAAGCAAAAGGTGTTTGATATTAAAATTAAAAATAAAAACTTCATAAACTTATTACAAATTTGTCCGTTCAACTTAAAATAACCAAAAACATCCATTTACTTACTTTTTGCTTCTTCTTTTTTATTTTTATAGAGAATCAATATCAGGAGCAAGAAAATCAAACATCCAAAATATTATTTTTTTTAAGTACCCCAAATCTTTTTAAATAAATATAAAGTTCATTTGTGTGTTTTTTCAGAGTACGTGTGATGTGATCCGTTATTTTTACGTATTTGGTAGAATCAAGTGTTTAAGAAAAATAAAGGGAAGACACCAAGATTTTTACGTGGAAAACCCTCGATTGAAGGAAAATCACTGGACCTAGTCCAATATAATTTATACTATCACAATCTCGATTTATTACAGGACTTCTGACACAATATATGACTACAGAATTATTACACAAGAATATCTAAAAAAATAATAGAGATGACCGAACAGAATAAGTGTGGGGTCCTCTTTACTTAATCCATTATGTATCAAGTTAACATACATATGTGAGTCTGAATTAAGTAATAACATGCACTAATTTAGATTATCTTACTAGTTAAATTGTTACAAGGTTTACAAAACCCTAACCAACTATACATCACATATACAAGTAACAACCTATTCCAAGATAACCCCTATGCAGTGGTTCCACTCGCAGCGGAAATCATGACTCACGCTCCCCACGTCTATGAGTCCCTACAGAAACATTCATACAATGAGTATAGATAACAATTATCTCAGTGCGATATCAAACCACAATATCAATATCAATGATAAAGCACAAATAAATCATCAATAATGAATGCTCTGTATCATGCATCAACAAATGCATCATGTCATGACATGTCTCAACAAGTACCCTATTATCACGAGACTAAAATGATATGCCTATTCAGCTCAATATGTCAGTGGAACCACCTCACATCTTCATATTAGCAGCACATATCATAGTACCGTCCTCAAATGATAATAGCCAGAGCATATACCCAAAACTGGCGTATATCTCTATATCGTATAACCGAGCATATACCCAAACCAGGCGTATATCTCTATGTAACATAACCGAGCATATACCCAAACCAGGCGTATATCTCTATGTAACATAACCAAGCATATACCCAAACCAGGCGTATATCTCAACACATGATATCCATGAATGTACATGCATATGATACTACCAATCATATGATACAAACATAACACAATTAATACGATATCAAAACCATAACATCATCATCGTATAGTTCTATACTCCGTACGTCAACACGTACCTGGAAAGCGACACAAACGAGATAAATCAGTCGTCCCTGGCTAATTGCCTCGTTGTCCTGTCCCCTGTGATGGTGCTACAACAATGCCAATAATATATCATGTTATCATAGGCATTAAAATCAAATTCTCAAAAATATAAACATTTTAAGTCTACCGATCGATCGGTCACCCTAGCGATCGATCGGTCCAAACAAGTAACCCTAGCGATCGATCGGTCAAAAGCTAGCGATCGATCGCTTAAATGTTTGAATTTCTCCAAAATGCTACGGCATTGTACCGATCGATCGGTCGCTTTCAGCGATCGATCGGTACATACACCGCCTTACTTTTCCCCTGTTTTACCGATCTATCGGTACACTACCAACGGTCGATCGGTCGATGACAAAATTTTGAAACTATGGCGATTTTGAGCTTATCCTCCTAGCTCTTCTCCTACAACTCAAAATTCAACATTAAAACAAGGTTCATGCACTCTCTACTAGCATAACAACATGTTTTCACCATTTTAGAACCCAATTACTAGCATAGAATCATCATATGATTCTTCACATGCTTTCATGCTTCCAACTTCAACTAAAAGTAAAGGACTTCTAAATTGCATGATAAAGTAATGAAAGTGTAGTCTCCTTACCAAGCAACTTACTTCCTCTTAGTCTCAATTGAATCTTGCAAGTAAATTCCAAGACAAAAGTGTAAGAGTAAGAAGAACAAGCAAGAGGTTTTGTAGATATTTGTAGGTGAAAGTTGGTGTATTATGTGAGTTCACCCTTCAATCACTTGATATAGATCCTTAGCTCCCTAATTCACTTGCTATCAGGTCATTTAGAGTTAATTACATGTTAAGTAACATGTACATGAAATGAAATCCAAATTCAAATACAACTCCAAATGCAAGTAAATTCACATGCATAATCAAATGCCTACTAGTTCATGACTTGATATGTTATTAAATCATGATACAACATGTTGCATTCCTTGCCCTTACCATATATCATTTCACACATGTTTTAATTCTTTCTTGGTTCCTCCCGAACCCCCATTATCATACCGCTAAGTGATATAATTACACCATAATCATATCACACGTATATAGCACAAATCGAGGCATTACAATTCTCCCTCACTCATTGAATTTCGTCCTCGAAATTGTATATACAAACATGCATGTATAGATACTCAACTCAACAATCCTTCTATAAGAAGATAGGAAACATGCTCATGGATGCAACAGTACAGTACGTATATACCAACAGTATAATAAAACTGTAAAATCATACCAGAAAACAAATCCGGATACCGTCATATGCTGCTCCGTCTCCCACGTTGCCTCTTCGACACCCCGTCTGTCCCACTGTACCTTAACCATAGGAATCACCTTATTACGCAAGCTGCGTTCAGCTCGATCCAAGATCATAACCGGTCGTTCCTCATACGACACATCTGTATCCAACTGTACACCAGGTAACTGTAATACATGACTCGGATCTGGTTCATACTTCCTCAACAATGAAACATGAAAGACATCATGAATATTACTCAATGCCGGCGGTAGTGCCAAGCGATATGCCAACGTACCAATACGTTGCAATACCTCATACGGACCAACATACCGTGGAGACAATTTTCCACGCTTACCAAACCGTACTACACCTTTAAAAGGTGAGATTTTCAAGAACACACGGTCACCAATTTGAAATTCAAGTGGTCTACGTCGCTTATTGGCATACGCAGCCTGCCTATCCTGAGCAGCTTTAAGTTTCAATCTAATTACTTTCACTTTCTCTTCCATATCATGAATCATATCCGGTCCATGTAAAGTAGACTGATCCACATCATCCCAATACAATGGCGATCTACATCGTCGCCCATACAAAGCCTCAAATGGTGCCATCTGTATACTAGACTGATAACTGTTGTTATATGAAAATTCCACTAATGGCAACGACTCTTGCCAAGAAGTATTAAACTCTAATACACAGGCACGCAACATATCCTCAAGCGTCTGTATCGTACGCTCTGTTTGTCCATCTGTCTGAGGATGATATGCTGTACTCAACCGCACTTCAGTTCCCAATGCTGTCTGTAACCCTTCCCAGAAATGAGAAGTAAATCTCGGATCCCTATCCGATACAATGGAAACTGGAATACCATGTAATCTCACTACATGTTGAATGTACAACTGTGCCATTCTCAGATATGTAAACGTCATACAATATGGCACAAAATGAGATACTTTGGTGAGTCGATCAACAATTACCCAAATAGCATCGCAACCAGAAGACGTCCGTGGCAAATGGTCACAAAATCCATCGTGATATGTTCCCATTTCCACTGAGGAATTTCCAAACTATGTAATTCACCTCCTGGTCTTTGTCTTTCCGCTTTCACTTGTTGACAGATTAAACACCGTTTCACAAAGTTCAACACATCCTGTTTCATACGTTTCCACCAAAATTGTGTCCGTAAATCATAATACATTATCTTCCCTCCATGATGTATACTGTATCTACTACAATGAGCACGTTGTAGTAGTTCTTGACGTAGTCCTAATGAAGCAGGTACTACCCAACAGTTTCTGTACTTCAAAGTTCCATCACTTGTAAGTACAAATTGAGATGTTTGTCCTTGACTTATCATTTCCTTTCATTGTTGTACTTCATCATCAGTCAGTTGTGCAGTTCTGATTTTCTCAAAAATGTCAGGTTCAACCAACAATGTTGATACCCGTACTGGCACTAGTTCCACATCAAAATCATAACCCAAAGTACAACAAGAAGTCATCAAGGTGGATAAATGAATCATCTCATCAGCCGTATGATGTACCTTTCGACTCAAGGCATCTGCTGTAAGATTAGCTTTTCCTGGATGATATTCAATCTCACAATCATAATCTTTCAACAGATCCATCCATCTCCTTTGTCTCATATTCAACTCTGCTTGAGTGAATAGAAATTTTAGACTCTTATGATCTGTGTATATGGTAAACGACGTACCATATAAATAATGTCGCCATATCTTCAATGCAAAGACAATGGCAGCCAATTCCAGATCATGTACTGGATATCTCATTTCATGTGGCTTCAACTGTCGTGATGCATAAGCCACTACATGTTTGTCCTGCATCAATACACAACCCAAACCAAGTAATGATGCATCCGTATATAATGCAAACCTGTCATGCTCAGATGGAATGATCGAGACTGGAGCTGTAGTCAATCGATGTTTTAATTCCTGAAAACTACGCTCACAAGCCTCTGACCATTGAAATGATACTCCCTTCTGTGTCAAATGTGTCAATGGTTTGGCGATCGCTGAAAATCCTTCAACGAACCGTCTATAATATCCAGCCAAACCTAAGAAACTACGAATCTCTGGCACAGAAGTAGGTGCTGACCAATTCAACACTGCTTCCACTTTCTTTGGATCAACTGATATACCTTCTTCTGATATTACATGTCCCAAAAAGCCGACACTAGTCAACCAAAACTCACACTTACCGAGTTTGGCATACAACTGATGTGTCCTCAACAATTGCAATACAATATGCAAATGTTGAACATGTTCTACATCACTCTGTGAATAGATCAGTATATCATCGATAAAGACAATGACAAATCGATCAAGGTATTCCTGGAAAACCCGATTCATTAAACTCATAAAGACAGCAGGAGCATTTGTCACTCCAAATGGCATTACCAGAAACTCATAATGTCCATAACGAGTCCTAAATGCTGTCTTCTGTATATCTCCTTCCCTCACACGTATTTGATGATATCCTGACCTCAAATCAATCTTAGAATAAATCCTTGATCCCTGCAACTGATCAAACAAATCATCAATACGCGGAAGAGGATATTTATTCTTTATCGTTACCTTTTTCAATTGTCTATAGTTAATACACAATCTCATTGTCCCATCCTTCTTCTTAACAAATAAGACCGGAGCACCCCAAGGCGATACACTAGGACGTATGTACCCCTTGTCCAATAAGTCTTGCAATTGAGTTTTCAACTCTTTCAATTCAGTTGGTGCCATCCGATAAGGAGCCCGTGAAATTGCAGAAGTACCCGGTATCAAATCAATACCAAATTCCACTTCTCAACTCGGTGGGAATCCAGGTATCTCATCTGGAAACACATCCGCATATTCTGCAACTACTGGTATCTCCTCCACTTTCCTTTCTAGTTTCTGATCAGTGATATCAAGGGCATAAATCAAATAACCCGCATGTCCACGCTCTAACAAACACGACATTCGGATTGCTGATATCAAAGGAATCCTTGCCCTCGATCCTTGACCTTAGAAATACCATTGATTTCCAGTATCAGACTGAAATCTCACAATCTTCTGACTACAATCTACAACAGACTGATATTTACTCAACACATCAATTCCAATGATGCAATCAAAATCTGTCATATCTAACACAATCAAATTAGTTTGTAGTCCATACTCAGTCTCAAACTGAATAGTACAATCAGACACACTCTGACAAGTCATCACAGTAGTTCCCATGGGTGTCGAGACATAAAGAGGCATCAACAGTGGAGACGAGCATATATGATACCGATCAATAAATGCTTGTGCAATAAAAGAATGTGATGCACCAGTATCAATCAACAGAAAAGCAGGATAAGTAAACAAAGTACACTTACCCGCTATCACAGTATCAGGAGCTGCCTCTGCTTCCTCCCTGTTCAGTGCATACACCTGAGCCTGAGGTGTTCCTGTCCTCTGTCCTCCACCAGACTGTGGTACACCCTGTGGTCTCTGTTGTACTGTAGTCTCCGAAATGGGTCCTCTCCTCTGTTGTCCACCCACTTGAGTACAATCACGGATTACATGTCCGGGCCTCCCACAACGGAAACAAACTACTGGATTGAATTGATGACAATCTCGTTTCAAATGTGGTCCACCATATTTAAAGCATTGCATACCACTGCCACTACTACTACCTTGGAATGGTCCCTTAAATTTTCGATCACCCCCTTTTTGTGATCCAAAACGTTTCCCACTAAACCTAGATGAAGATGCACCACCTCGTGGTGATTTATATGGTTCTCCTCTAGGTCTCATACTGTCAGATGTAGGTGGTTGGGCTTGTCCAACATCTTTATACACTCCTACTGCAATCTCAGCCATCTCGGCTCTAGTCAACGCTTCTTCATAAGATGTAGGATTATTGGACATTACCCTATCAAATAATTCAGGCCTCAACCCTTTCACAAACTGTCTGATCTTAGCTTTGGTGTTCACAGCAATATGTGGCACATACCGGAGCAAAGAAGAATAGTGTACAGCATAGTCAGATACTGTCATTGCTCCCTGTCTCAAGTTTGTAAATTCATCCTCTTTCCTCTGCCTTGCAGCAACAGAGAAATAATGCTCCAGGAACTTAGTTCTAAACACATCCCAGTTAACTGTCTGTCCTTGAGCCCTCAACTCAAGTACTGTGGACTTCCACCACATCATAGCTTTCTTAGCTAACTGGAATTCAGCTAAGCGTAACCAAGCAGTCTTGGCACACGGTGCTGATACAAATATTTGTTCTATACGTTCCAGCCACTCCTCTGCCAGTTCCCCTGACTCAGTCACCTCAAACCTGGGTGGCTGATAACTCAGAAATTGCGTCAAAGTCAATTCTCCAGGCAACAGTACCTGTTCCACTGGCCCTTGCTCAATCGGTGGTGGTGGCACAGGCATCATCCTCACACTAGCATTGCCACTCAAGGCATCCCCAACATCCTCATGATACCCTCTGTCTGTCATAGCTGTAGATCAAAGGTTAACAATAACATTCACAAGGATATAACATGTTAGAATAACATCATATTCCACTTACTAACATGCTATTACCATTCTCAAAGTGTTTAGGTAACTCCCTAATACACTTCCTCTACCCATGTTCATCCCATTCTCGAACCACTGCTCTGATACCACTAATGTGGGGTCCTCTTTACTTAATCCATTATGTAACAAGTTAACATACATATGTGAGTCTGAATTAAGTAATAACATGCACTAATTTAGATTATCTTACTAGTTAAATTGTTACAAGGTTTACAAAACCCTAACCAACTATACATCACATATACAAGTAACAACCTATTCCAAGATAACCCCTATGCAGTGGTTCCCCTCGCAGCGGAAATCATGACTCACGCTCCCCACGTCTATGAGTCCCTACAGAAACATTCATACAATGAGTATAGATAACAATTATCTCAGTGCGATATCAAACCACAATATCAATATCAATGATAAAGCACAAATAAATCATCAATAATGAATGCTCTGTATCATGCATCAACAAATGCATCATGTCATGACATGTCTCAACAAGTACCCTATTATCACGAGACTAAAATGATATGCCTATTCAGCTCAATATGTCAGTGGAACCACCTCACATCTTCATATTAGCAGCACATATCATAGTACCGTCCTCAAATGATAATAGCCAGAGCATATACCCAAAACCGGCGTATATCTCTATATCGTATAACCGAGCATATACCCAAACCAGGCGTATATCTCTATGTAACATAACCGAGCATATACCCAAACCAGGCGTATCTCTATGTAACATAACCGAGCATATACCCAAACCAGGCGTATATCTCAGCACATGATATCCATGAATGTACATGCATATGATACTACAAATCATATGATACAAACATAACACAATTCATACGATATCAAAACCATAACATCATCATCGTATAGTTCTATACTCCGTACGTCAACACGTACCTGGAAAGCGACACAAATGAGATAAATCAGTCGTCCCTGGCTAATTGCCTCGTTGTCCTGTCCCCTGTGATGGTGCTACAACAATGCCAATAATATATCATGTTATCATAGGCATTAAAATCAAATTCTCAAAAATATAAACATTTTAAGTCTACCGATCGATCGGTCACCCTAGCGATCGATCGGTCCAAACAAGTAACCCTAGCGATCGATCGGTCAAAAGCTAGCGATCGATCGCTTAAATGTTTGAATTTCTCCAAAATGCTACGGCATTGTACCGATCGATCGGTCGCTTTCAGCGATCGATCGGTACATACACCGCCTTACTTTTCCCCTGTTTTACCGATCGATCGGTACACTACCAGCGATCGATCGGTCGATGACAAAATTTTGAAACTATGGCGATTTTGAGCTTATCCTCCTAGCTCTTCTCCTACAACTCAAAATTCAACATTAAAACAAGGTTCATGCACTCTCTACTAGCATAACAACATGTTTTCACCATTTTAGAACCCAATTACTAGCATAGAATCATCATATGATTCTTCACATGCTTTCATGCTTCCAACTTCAACTAAAAGTAAAGGACTTCTAAATTGCATGATAAAGTAATGAAAGTGTAGTCTCCTTACCAAGCAACTTACTTCCTCTTAGTCTCAATTGAATCTTGCAAGTAAATTCCAAGACAAAAGTGTAAGAGTAAGAAGAACAAGCAAGAGGTTTTGTAGAGATTTGTAGGTGAAAGTTGGTGTATTATGTGAGTTCACCCTTCAATCACTTGATATAGATCCTTAGCTCCCTAATTCACTTGCTATCAGGTCATTTAGAGTTAATTACATGTACATGAAATGAAATCCAAATTCAAATACAACTCCAATTGCAAGTAAATTCACATGCATAATCAAATGCCTACTAGTTCATGACTTGATATGTTATTAAATCATGATACACCATGTTGCATTCCTTGCCCTTACCATATATCATTTCACACATGTTTTAATTCTTTCTTGGTTCCACCCGAACCCCCATTATCATACCGCTAAGTGATATAATTACACCATAATCATATCACACGTATATAGCACAAATCGAGGCATTACAATAAGTATGCTCTCTTCGGAGTCTTTTATGCACAAAAAGTCCAACCCTTCAAATGAGACTCTCAGCGGGTATTTATAGGCTCGATTCCTATATTTACTTGGCGGGAAAGTTTAGGAACCCGTCTCCTTTTGATTGTGGCGGTAATGTGGCGAGTATGTCCGAAAAATCCGCACCACATTAATGCACATTTATCCCCGCCGGTTAATTTGTTGGTTATCACCGGGTCTTCTGCTAATCTTTGACTAGAATCCCGAGGAGCGTTTAACAGCTGTTCGGCTGCCATATGCTCGGTACTCATCCTGTTTGGTACCACTATGTTCGATATATGCAGTTCGGTTCTTGACGGGATTTTACCCGAGAAAGTCAATATATCATATGACATCACCTCACCCTCCTGAAGTAAAGCAAGACGAGTTCATGGAAGTCTTGTTTTATTGTCTTATGGTAAAATCATAATCTTGACCTGCTCGGGGATTTTTGCCGCTCTTTTTTCCCTCTTAAAAAATTTCAAATGTCATGCGACGTTTCGTTTCCCGAGACATAGTTATAACCGTCCATTCAATTATTTCGGATGGTGCGGATTTAATGACTATTCACGTGGTCCCATCTATAAATACTCCTCCACTCTTTTCATTTATTTCACTTTGCTGCATTCTGCTTTCGAGATAGCACTAGACGACCGAGCAACTTGTCTTTGATAACCTCCAGCTTCTATCTATCAAGTATGGCTTCTTCTTCAGATGACTCCTCGTTAAAGGCGATAGAACTGTTTAATGGGGAGGTGTTATTAGTCCCTCTCCTCGACCATCCTCCTCCTCTGATAGCGAGGAAACACTAAGCTCTTCTGCTGCCTCAACTGCTTGTAGAGACGAGCAGCGAGCTGCTACAGAGCAAGAGTTAGTGAAGGCCCACGTTCCTTGGTTCGAAATTTTTGAATCCGGGATTTAATCAAAACAGCACCTGACTAACATTTGTACTAAGTGGGATATTTCTGAGGGGACTTCTATTATTGCTCCCCCTTCAGGATCTCGTCCCCACTTTCCCCCTAATGTCTATTTTTCTTTTTATATAGACCAACTCCGATGAGGTCTTCGCTTTTCTATCCCTCCCTTTTTTGTCGAAGTAGCCTCCTATTTCTCCTTTTTGCTCAGTCAACTGTTCCCCAACAGTTATAGACTGTTGGCAGGCTTCTTCATAGTTCTCTCCTTTTTGGGGTTTACTCCTATTCCTGAGCTCTTTCACTGCTTTTTTCAATTAAATAAGAAAGAGATCGGGCTCTTATATTTTTCTTCTCGAACAAGGGTTGGTTTCCTCAAGAACTACCCCTCGTCGATAAAAATTGGAAAAAATTATACTTTTTTGTTCGTCCACTCCAGCCTTGGGATTGCCCCATGGAGTGGAGGGAAATCTCCCGAGGGACAAATCAATCAAGGGGTACCTTGAAGAGGAACCGTATCTGTCGGTTCGTCGTAAGCTTGGCGATCAATGTTTTAACCTAGTGGATCTAATTGACGACGGAGTGCTATACTTGTTCCAGCTGAGCCCGAATGGTGCATCTTGAAAATGCCCCTTGGTGAGTGCTTCTGAGCATTCTCATTTGTTTGTATATTTAGCTTGTTATGCTTGGACTAACATTCGCTTATTTTATCTGAAACAAAAATGATGGAAGCTAGGATGGCTGCGAACTGAAGGCCAAGTCCCAGAAAGGGCAGGCTTCGAAATCCGGTGCTGCTCCAGCCCCTCCTCCGGCTGTTGAAACAACTCTTGTTCCTCCCTCTGCTGAGCCTACCTCTTCGATCGATGTTACAGCCTCACCCGAAAAGGAGGCTTTGGCCCGTAGGCCTCGCAAAAGGGACTACCCTGAGGGCCCTGGCTCTTCTTCAAAAGCCCCCCTCTGAAAAAAGCTTCTTCCTCCACCATTCCCCTTGCATCCCGGTCTTCTTCCCAACCTGCTCCGGGTGGTCCAAGTGTTTCTCCACCCACCTCGAGATACCGTATACCCACCTGGACCTACTCTCCCAACATCCCCCTTCTGAGGAAACCGGACCCCAAGGTTGCCCAATCCATCCTCTGTCACTCCCAATTCCTCTGACCGTAAATATCTCGGGAAGTTGGCTTTCAGCAACTTGGTGAACGACTTTACCACCTCCTTCACCCAAGTGACCATCTTTTACTGAAAAATTTCTAAGTGTTTATCCTCGGAGTACTCACTTCCTCTGGTTTTACGCAGGCCCACATGATGGCAGGTGAACTTCTCACCCGATTCCATTCAGTGCGATCAGCGGATTGCAATAACCAGAAGCACATCAAGCAGCTGGAAATTATGGGTAATGATTTAAAGAAATCTGTGGGCATTCTGAAAAAACAGCACTCGGCTATGGTAGCAGCTCGGGATAAGGAGGAGAAAACCCTTGCGGAAGAGCGCAAAAAGCTAGCCGACATGGAGGATGCTAATGCCACCTTATCGGAGCAGTATAAATCCACGGGACCTAGTCCAGTATAATTTGTATTATCACAATCTCGATTTATTACAGGACTTTTGATACAATATATGACTACAGAATTATACACAAGAATATCTGAAAAAATAATAAAGATGACCGAACAGAATAAGTATGCTCTCTTCAGCGTCTTTTATGCATAAAAAGTCCAACCCTTCAAATGAGACTCTCAGCGGGTATTTATAGGCTCGATTCCTGTGTTTACTTGGAGGGAAAGTTTAGGAACCAGTCTCCTTTGATTGTGGCGGTAATGTGGCGAGTATGTCCGAAAAATCTGCACCCCATTAATGCACATTTATCCCCGTCGGTTAATTTGTTGGTTATCACCGGGTCTTCTACTAATCTTTGACTAGAATCACAATGAGGGTTTAACAGCTGTTCGGCTACCATGTGCTCGGTATTCATCATGTTCGGTACCACTATGTTCGTATATGACGGTTCGGTTCTTGAGGGGATTTTACTAACGTGTTTTTTCAGAGTACATGCTGTGACGTGCTATGTGCTGTGCATTTATAATATTTTTTGCTATATATTCAATATTTATGTAAAATTAATATCTATTAAAATAGTTTTTTTATAAAAAAAAAATTTATTTGTTACTTTTTATGCTTTACATAACAATAAAGTTATCATGTATTATATTATATAGTATAGATCTATGAGACCATTTCATTTATTTTTAAAATATAAAACGTATATTATATTTACACAGAATTATAAGTTATTTTACGAAAGAGGTTGTTTTCATATCATCTTGCTGATGAGAGAATTTTGTCATATGAACTTGGCTCCATAGCTTTATGGGCTCAAGGTTTTGGAGTGGTTGGAAACGTGACGTGTAAAAGCAAACGCGTTTTGTAAATAATTTCAATAAAGGGCGATAACTTTTAGTGTGATATAAAAATTTTCATATTATAACGTAGAATTTGAAATTTTACTTTTCTAATTAGATTGTTGGAAATAATTATCTCAGTTAGGAACTGATTTAAAAATGATGTTTTGGTTATTGTATGATTCAAAAGATATGAGTTGCACCGTTATCATCAGCTACTATAATTTTTGGTAAAGAGCAATCGATTGATCCTATAATTGATATCAAAATCAATATCACTTGTTCAATTCTCATGAGCTGCAAGGAGTGTAACTATTGGAAACAGTAATTACGTATGCTAGGAGGCAATCGAAACATGATTTTTGAGATGTTACAATTTAGATTTGAATTGAACTAGTACAATCATCTACAGCTTTTGATAAAGATTAGATTTGAATTGAACTAGTACAATCATCTACAACTTTTGATAAAGATGTGAACGATTGATCATATATACATTATAACAAAATGTAATTATTTTTATTCTAAGTTAGTGCATACCCTACTTTTTTCTGAGACTTGAAAGCTTAATTTTGATTTTTATTTTGAATAAATTTGAATCCTATTAATTTTCAAATTTAGCCACAAAGTCTTTGTTGTCGTTTTTATAAGAAAATCAAAATATGGGGACAAAAACCCATAAATCGGTCACTTTCGCATAACCCAAGAAAATTTGTTTGGCAAGTAAATTTTTCAGAATATTATGCAATATTGTTTCAATTGAATGTTATTATTTTATAGTTAGTAATTTTTTAATGTATGAATCAGGGCATTATTACATTCTATACAACGAAAAATAAGCATATAATTTACCACTAAAAGAAATAATGGATATTTGTAATTTTTGGTATTAATGTTTATCTTTTCTGATATATTGATAATTTATGTTGTCAAATTTCAATTTTATTCTAAAATATATATTTATATTTTAACAATATAGCAGATAGGGGCGAACAGACATGATGTGGTGGAGGACAGCTGTCCCTAAAAAAATGATTTTTAATATCCAATTTTTTTTTTTAAAAAAAAATTGAATTTTACCTCCAAAAATTTGCATTTTAGCACTCCTAAAATTATATTTTAACCCTCTAAATTTTTTTTACCATTCAATTTTTATATTATTATTTTTTGCCCTACTAAATAATAATTCTAAATTCGTCCTGATAACATACTAAAATCGTAAATAGCTAAACATAAATAAAAAAAGCAATTTTCTCAAAAACCAATTGTGCAAATATCTCTCACAATATGACCAGTTCACAGTAAACATTTAATTTCACAGAAGAAACGAACATAATTGACCTCATATCATGAAAAATAAAAGTAAAATTATAATACATGTTAATAATATTGAATAAACTCCAACATGTTACATAAGCATGCAATATATATCATTATTAATAATTACGAGAAAAACCAATAATTATTTTTCACAAAGAAGTGTTCTTATGTAAATTCTCAGCAGAGGAAGACGATGGAGGGATCGCAGCAGCACTCATCAATCAGGAAACAGCAACATAAAGCAGCAAGACTGAAAATAATTATCTGATTCGAGTCAAACTAAATAAAATAAAAATATTGAAAAATATAGAGAATCCATAACAAAAATAAACTTTTTATCTTCAGCAAAGCATTTCATGTTGACAGAAAAGTGTAGAGATACTTACCATCCTTCAAGAAAACCAGTTGATCTCCGGGGGGTCGGTGCCGCATAATATTGTGGAGGTGCCATCACCGGAGGCCCTTGATATTGACCTAAATTAATTACATTTAAATGTATGAATCAGTTTTTTTCTAAATAAAATATTATTTCCTAGGTAAAAAAACACTTTTCAAAATCCCTTTTGCAGCTTTTCTGGTATTATTTTGTAGTTTGATATGTAAAAATAAAGGGAAAAAACACATGGTCAATAGAAAAATAATTCACCTTGAGCAGGGTAGGGATAGGCATAGGAATACTTCGGTGGTTCGTTCATCTCAATGAAATCTTCAAGATTGAAACCCTAAAGTTATGGAGGATGAAAGATTAAATAAAGAAGAGCTAAAAGTTTGGGAGGGCGAAAGATTTATATATGAACTTTGTAAAAGATTTAAGCATTTATTTTGACAATATATCAGGAGAATAGTTTTACCGATAGATAATATATATAGCAAGGCACGCCGAATGAATGAATTGTGGCGAGCAAAATAGAGTTGTAGGGTTGGTCATGATTTACATAATTATTTTTACAAAAAGCTTACACTAACCTAAAACAATCCATTGAGATTTTTAGGTGCATGGGTCAGACTTGTGGCCATGACCCAAGATGCATTCATACTTTTAGAAGACTCAAACTCTAGATATGTTTTGGAGTCAACTTCTATCAGATAAGATATGCGGTTTGAGTTGAACTCTATTATCTGATAGACGTGTGACACATTATAAATATGGGGTCTCCATCTCCTAAACAAATCACCACAGAGATACAATATTCTCTCGTTCTCATAACACTAAACTCCATCCTGGAGAATCACCAAGGACTCCAGAGGTTTAAAGTGTGTATTCCAAGGTATTTTGCTCTATTAATAATTTACCGAATACCAACAAGAATCACGATCGCTAGGAGGCTTGTAGACAGTCTTAACGATCGAGGAAAAAATCAAATTTCTACTGCAAACACGCTTCCGCGAAGCACTACCGGTGATAGTAATGCCGCCAACGAGCCAGATTATCGTTGCACGAACAACTTTTTTCTTGGTCGTAGATGGCACACCATAAAAAAATCACGACTGGTTGTAAAATTTTCTGAGGATTAAAAAAAATTACGTCACAGTGAGAAGGTGGCAGCAGCTTTAAATTTTTTTATTTGAACCCTAATTTCTGAGAAAAACATGCAATTGATTGCTGTGAATTAAAAAAATATTTTTAGCAAATATATTATAATATTTTCCAAAATATTTTTTTGAAGCTCTTGGATCGAGCTTTTAATACTTGTAGAAATATACTGTGATCAAATCCCACCAACTTCCAAAGGCGCAGAGCCTCCAAATAAGATTTTCTGTGATGCCTTTACTCAGAATGAAATCAAATGACTATTTAGAAAGGCACATGGTACAAACTATAGGCAATAGTAAAAAAATTATTCTCCTCAAAAAAGGATATTGAAGATTCTATTGTGTCATCATTATCTGGTCATATTCATAAATATTTGATCTCGTCTTTCTCTGCAACACCATTTTATTGTGAAGCATGCAGAATCATTAATTATATTGTGATTCCATTTTCTCATATATTTATCTAAACTAGTTAGACATATATTATCATTTCTATCGGTAATTAGAATTTTAAAATCATTCTCTTTTTAATTCTCAACTATTTTCAAGAATCGCTTGACATATTCAAACGTTTCTAGTCGATGAGATAAGAGGTATACTGATCCATAACGCAAATAAAATGTGAAAAAGGAATGCCTTGTGACGTACCCTCACATTCATAGGTCCACAGATGTCCTAGTGAAATTAAATCTAAAGGGGTAAACATACTTTCTGCCTTTCAAATAGGATTTCGACAACCTTTCCTGCCAAGCATGAGTCGCACACTGAGAGATTGACTTTAGTGAGGTTGCCTAGAAGGCTTTCTCGAACTAACCTAATCATCCTCTTTTGAGCGATGTGTCTCAATAGATCATGCAGTACAACAAAATCAGAAATTATATCAATAAAAATAACATATGAAACATAATCAATGAATAATTTAAACATAAATATTATCAGCTCGCGAAACACTACCGGTGATAGTAACGCCGCCGACGAGAATGGTAAATGGCTCCTCTGTGAAGCAGTAGGCAATGAGCCCGATTATCGCTGCACGAACAATTTTTTTTCTTGGGCGTAGATGGCACACCCCGAAAAAAGATCCCGGCTGGTTGTCAAATTTTCTCAGGACTAAAAAAGTTTTTTATATGATAAAATCTAAATTTTTTTACCATCAAACGTCACCTCTACATTTCCTCGCACTTCGACCTTGATTCCTGAAACATCTAAAAACAACACAAAAGCGCATAATATCATCCAGGAATCAACATTAAAAAATCTAAACTCTTTGAATTATAAGTGTAAAAATCACAGTTATCAGCAACCTCATGAGGTGGCCCTCAGTGAGGCCGCGACGCCCAGGCACAGCATGGTTGAGATGTCGTCTTCACCATACTTCCCGGCGACCCACGATGGTGAATGTCGATGTTACTATAGATGACGAACCCAAAACAAAAGTAGCCATGGTTGCGTGAATCGAAGGGTTACGTGAAGGGTAGCTAGATAGACAAAGCCATTAGCCACCATGCGCAGCGATAGACAGTTAACAACGCCATCTCCGCAGGAAACAAACCCGAAATTGATGGCTGTGTGAGTTCGTCGGTGAATGGCTGCTTCGACGACCGAACATTAAAAAAATTACATCAGCGTACAATGAGAAGGTGGCGGCAGCTTGAATATTTTTTCTGAACCCTAATTTTTGGGAAAAAACATGCAAGTGGTGGCTGTGAATAAATTAGGGTATAATATCGTCCAGAAATCAACTTAAAAATATATAAAATCCTAGAATTATAAGTGTAAAAATCACACTTATCAACTCCCCCAAACTTAAACTTGATCGTCCTCGAGCAAGCAATAAAATCAAAATATATAGTTCGATATTGATAATTGTAATGAACTGTTTCACAGCCAATATGTAGCTCAGACATCTCACTTACAGATAAACATTAGTCTATAAAAAAAATTAACAAGTCGTGTTTTCTCCCAAATCAAGCAACTTGTCTCAAACTCGGAACGTGCATGTGTACTATTGTCAATCTCAAGCATCATGCAAATATCATAAATCAAACCATGCTAATCAATTATAGTTAATATTACCGTTGAGCACCCCATAGGCCTATTTTTCAAACACTTGTCCACTAAAGTAATCACTCTCTAGACTTGGATCAAAATGTCTTCAAAAGTTTGTAATGTAAGACATTTGGTATTGGTTTCACAGAAAAGATAGGAGTAGGACAAAGAAGAGAATATAATAATTTTTCGCACAATAAGAACTTGTTCTCTCTTTCTTTTTCAACCTTGGCCCCCTTGGCTCTAATTTTTTTCTTTTTACTAAAGATTATTTCAACTATTTTTCTTCTTTTGTGCCATTTTCTTGAAACACTTCCTTTTTCTTTTCTTTTATTTCATTCATAGTATTTTTTTTAAGCTCGTCAAAATATGAAAATCTATATACATCTAATGAGATTTATTATACTCCCTTAAGGTAAGGATAAAAATTCAAGGTATATTCATAAAAGGGTATGTATAATGAATTTGCCAACAAATGTTGAATGGGGGTTATTGTGTATTAAACATACACCATTCTTTTTCAGTTAAGCTCAAAATGGGACACTGGGGAATGATATAAACAAGGTAGTCTTGAAAGGCTCAAACTTTCCAAAGATTGCCGAGATCATTTCCATTCAAGTTTGTAACTATAAAACTTCGCCTCGAAGTGCCCTCAAATATGTTCTAGATTACTCTAAGATGCTTAAAAACAATTCATCAAGTTCACATAAATCTTCACTACTCTATATGCAATTCACAAGATCATGACTCAAAGCAGGATTGTAAGACCCTGTTACTAATTAATCCAGATTGACGATGATTATGCAAAACCTGAATAATTAAAATTACAGACTACGAATTAAGGTGTTCCGGACTACGATGACCCAAACAATAGTTGGAACATGTTTTTGGTGCTTGTTCATGTGCATGATCACATGGCACTTGGAGAGCACATGTCAATATTTAATTAATCTCCTAGCATGGAATTAACTCATGTTTAATACATGATTTGGACCATATATCTTGCAAGACATTGATGCATTGACACATGGCTTCCACAATGCATAAAATAACTAAAAATATATGCAAAAACTCCTAGTAACCATCACCCCATTCCATTTTTCAGACTTAGAATGATTCTTCCTCATGCAAGACTTTCTCTTCTATCCCATTTTCATTTCTTTTTCCTCCATGGATTTTAAACTCCAGCTTCTCCTCTTTGATCTTCAAAAATTGATCTAAGTACACATGCAATTGTTTATTTGGATGCTTCAAGGCTAGGGAAGTAGTGTTCATCTAGAGTTTTTGGATTTTGAGATGAATTGAGGGGTGATCGATACCTTCAAGCATGGGTCGAGCTTGGTAGTGGTTTGATGCTAAAATCTTCAAGATGTTCAAAGCTATATCAAGATTTCTTAAGTTTATCAGCTTTAAATATTGTTAAGGGTCGAAACATTTTAGGTCTTGGCATGAGAATTTAAGTGAATGAGTTGCTGACAAAATGAGTCTACTGAATTCAGTATGCATGTAGTCCATTACTTCAACTTTTGAGTATAGATATTGTTCGAATTTGAAGAAGATGTTTCTAATAAATGTTGTATTATTTTGGCATAGCTTTAATTGGCCACCAAAATCAGCTAATGTGGAGTTAAAATGAGAAAGTTATGATGATTTTACTATACTATGCTCAAATCAAGTCTTCATGTTAATGCGTGTCACATGCAGTGTGCTCTTCAAGATTCTGGGAAACATATGTTCTGAATTTGAAGTTGAGATAAATAGAAAAGTTGTAGAACTTTGACTTACATTCAATTTTATAGTAAACTCATCTAATTTGGAGTTAGTATGCAAAAGTTATGCTAGTTTTACTAAAATGTGTCAAATCTGAAAACATGTTACCTTCGTGTTTTTAAGCTGATATGTATTAATAAAAATATACCTCAAGATGAATGAATTAGCTTAAAGCTTATAGAGATGAATTGTAGAATTTTAAGTTATCTAAATTCTCTCACTGGAATCAGGTCATTTAGATGTCGTAAGAATTAGTTATGAAGTTTCCACCAAAAGTGGTATGTGTGGAACTTAGAGTTATCCTGTTTTTCCAGCAGATTGGTCTTGACCATTTTGCCTAGGCTAAATGAACAATTTTGAAGAAGTGTTGAATGATGAAATGTTCATGTTTGAGTTAGCTTTTAAACTAAATTGGACCCATGTGATTTGATTAAGTGTCAGGTGAGTTATGAACTGATTCCTACGGTTGCACGAGCCAAAATGTAGGAAGTCGGTATTGATTCTAAATTTGAGTAATATTTTGATGAGTTTATGGCTAGTATGTGACATTGTATTGTATTCGGAAATGTTATGCCCAAGTTATTATATTCCGAGGTTGATTGAGGAGCACTCGGTAGAGTTAGCTCTGGTCGGAGGTACGTAGAAAACAGGTTCTATCACGATGGCTGACAAAGACATGTGATGTTCCTGGGGTATAATTTATTTGTCATTATGTGATTCCTATGTGATTATATGACATGTTGAACTGCAGTATATATGATTATATGATACATTGAACGACATGATATGCGATTACATGATATATTATGCTGCATCATATGAAATGACATGATACATTGAGATGCATGGACATTGGCATATCATATTGATCTTATTGCTCCTTTGATACCATTTGACTATGATGAGATCTATAGTGTCATAGCGACGCTGGGCACGGCGATGACAGATAGTTTAAGTAGAAACTGTAGTCACTTGTGTTGTCACGGGCCTAGACACGAGGGATGCTTGGCACATCACAACGCAGTGTATGTGTCGCCACCCTCTGCTCGAGCTTGATATTGTTGATGATCCTTCCTTTGATTCTGGGCATAACGATACTTTGAAATTGTTATCCATACATGCATTGCATTCATGCACGGCAAGCATCGCATGATACTTTATCATATTATTGTGATTTTACATGTTTCTCGTACTTGGGTTTCTAACCCCCTTCGTGTGGGTTGTCATGTCTTTGTTGTTTGGGCAATGACAGGTAGTACAGGTGGACGTCCTGTAGATGCTCGAGATGATGCATCTAAGAGTACCGGAGCTCCTTTAGAGCGAGCTCGGGTTCGTGTTTTTATGTTTTGCGTCCCAGCTAGTTGATAAACACTTTTAAATAATTAATTTACTCAACAGGGTATGCCTGAGTAGATGTATTTTAATTATGAAGTGTCTGGGGATTTTATTAATACTTGATTTATGAAATATATGAACTTATGTTGTTGGATGAGAAAATGACATTACTTGCATTTTCAGTATTGAATGAAAAGGAAATTGATATAAGTATATTATCGAAAAAAAATTTAGGGCCAAGTTTTGGAACTTTTAAAACTAATCTTCCGTTGTTTACGTAATAATCATCATCGTGTGATAATTAAACATGTGATTAGGATGGGGCCGTCACAGTTGGTATCAGAGCATAATCTGGGATATACTCGAACTAGAGTTATGACATTGAGTCTAGTCACAAATAAAATATTTGTACATGTAATTGATACGTGTTATTATATGCTTTTGTCTGCTGTAATTACATGTTAGATGATTAGAGTTCATACATGTAGCGAAGAGATAGGCATTGACAGGTAGGTGATTTACCTGTAAGCATTGTAGATCGTGGATTGGATTGTAACTCGGTGATGACCGACTTCCATATTTTGGGAATTACATTTATTTGATTGGAAGTTAACCCTTGTGTTACTTAGATTGACACTACATGTATGGACCCCCGCACCCTTAACCCGCTATTAGTGTATTATCACAATAATGGTGCATGCTTTCATAACATTTGGGAATCCTCATACGTGTCATCTATAAAAAAATTCAATATTAAATCACTTAATGTTCAATTCCCAATACCATCCAACTAGCACCAGCATACACCGCATAGCACACTAACATATTCTCAATTCATCATGTAATAACACCATAATTAATTGCATGCAACACATAAATGAAAAGAGAAAGGTCCACACCTTTTATACAAACCATATATACAAATAGTAGTGCTCACATGCGAGCATCGGAAGCGTGAATGTGTATCTAATGTATAAAGCGCCCCTATTCAATACCGATACTGGTACCTCGGTCCTGGAAGCACCTCCAATCAACAGCTCGAACTCAACGCGGGAGCCACTGTTGTACCTGTTCCACCTGCCCCAACAGAGACAGCCCTCACATGGGTGAGCATACCAATCCACCATTTCAATAACATCAAAATCACAATTTATAATTCACAGAATATAAAGCTGTAAATTTAAACGATACTCCATGTACAGTATCGTTATCACATGAGTTTTCCCCGTGCTGTTCATGTTCTCACAATAACCAAAACCATCAAATTCCCAAAATCAGTTAATCACCACATTGATTAACTATGCCCATTCCTACCATGCCAATTTCATAATTGCATATGAATAAATCATTACACTAATGATTACAGATAACACACATATCTATACCATGATTTCACAGTTCCTTTACCTCGCTCGCTCAACAGCGGCAGCATCATAATCGATGTTCGCTCCATAGCGACAACATTCGAATCATTGCTCGCTCCATAGCGGCACCGTATAATTCACAATACATACCAATTCATTGCACCCTAGTATAGTATTCATTCTACAATGACAATAATATAAACACTATGCTCGTATGTTATACGTACCTCATAATCCAGTAGTAAGAGTCAATCTTTGTCTTTGTCCCAAAATCCAGTGAATTATATGCTAAACACAATTATGACTCACAATTAATTACGTGTACGCAACACATACCCGAACACGTATACAACCTCCAAATACATCATGAATCACGATGATTAACCATTTAAAAGACCCGGGCAAAGCATGCATCGCTTCCAAAACAACCAAATATTTTTCACAAAACATGGCTTCTTGATCGATCGGCCAAAGGTGCTCAATCAATCGAGAGCCCCAGAAAATTTGCCACCAAAATTCGTCGTCGCTCGATGGATCGAGCACACTGTTCATCGTCGTCAAATTTTGTTAACGACGCACGATCGATCGAGCCCACTTGCAGATCGATCGGTGAACCCTGCCACAGCCAAAAATGGCGTTTTACAAGCCAAAGCCCTCAGAATAATAATCTCAACACCCAATACACCCTAAATCCTCAACAAGGAACCATATATCCTCTCCAAAACACACCAACCCAAAAATCTTTAAAAATCAAAAACTTAAACCCAACCCAATCCTTAACCCAATACAACAAATTACTACCAAATCGAAGATAATAGCGAGGGGAAGATTACCGAATTATCTTTGAGAAACCTCGCTCCGAGATTGAACCTTGCTCGATTTTTCACCAAGAGGAAGAAGGGAGGGGAACTGGGAAAAGAGAGGAAACGTGAGGGAGAGAGATAGAAACGAAATGCCAACTGATTGAACACCGAGTCCACTTGTTATATATAGTACCAATGCTCCAAAAACCCGAGTCTCAAATACTCGCACCCTGACTCATTAAAAATCATTTGTGTTCAATAATTAATTCCCACTCACTATTTTTATTACCAACCTCAAACCAAAGCTCCCCAGATCCCATATCCCACTACCAATACAAATCCAACGTTTATCACCTTAATGAGAATAAATCTCAACCCTTGGGCCCAACGACCCCGATACTGGAATAAAATCATCGGGAATCTCAACAGCGTACTTATCTCATAATTACTCCAATGAAAATTCATTAAGGATTATAATCACTCCGGGATCAACACCATAATTTCCAGATATCACATATATCCCCCACTTATAAAATTTCATCCTCGAAATTTGGACAGGCGTACTCTACGTACCGTCGAGACCACACATCCCAATTCGGGTATGCAACATCGATTCATGAATACATCATGATCGGAACACCAACCGCAAGGACATCGACCTCGCTCCAAATTCTGGAATGGAGTTATCCTCCCAAGTCATCACAACCTTAAAGATGTTAAAATACCCCGATATTAACCATCCAAAAGCAGACAGTCAACCATAACTGCTATCCAATCGAATCATTCCTGATTCCAACATAGATATCGTCTCAATGATCTCTCTACAACCTGGTCCACGATGCCAAATACACATCGCTACGAAGGAAATTACCAGTATGCATCAGCATATCATACTAATCCCAGTTTCCATTCTCTAATCCCATCTCCAGCCAATGAGTAGTTGCACCACTTGCAACTCGGATCGGGCAACTCATGGCTACCGATCAACACAAAACACATCTCCATAGATGTCTACGTCCATATGCTCCAAAGAACCACATCTTGATTCCAACACACTACCAAAACTCCATAGAGTCTCAAAATCATGTATACACGACGTATACAAATTTCAACAATGCTCTGCACTAATATCATAGTACTCACCATTCCCGAGCATCTTTCCAAAGACGTCTTCTCGTACGTCTTACAAATAACGCAAAGCCATTACCCGGTCCACCACCCGCAATGTTTACCATCGTTGATTCATAATCATCTCGTATCCGATACCAACTGTTTCCACAACAGTATTGTTCAAATTCTCTCCAAGAGATACAATCGGTATAGTAGTATTACCACACTAACGATATCCACTCCGGTTACGTTCGTCATTGCATCCTCAATGCAAGAATTCTCAATCAGATGTAACAATAACTTGTTAACCCTCTCATTGGTACTCCCGACCAAGCCGAGCTAAAAGCTCCCTTGATGTATTCCTCACCTCAGCTCAGAGGCATCATAGTGATTACACGAATCCACTATAACCTCTCATGACATCATCGTACGAGTCCACCACACTCGGTTCCGATAAGCAGTATATTGGCTACAACAAGCTCACTATATCATTGCAACAATAAACCATCATGCCTGGCTAGCAACTCACAGCTTCCTAAGGTTTACACAAAACCTGCCAACATATCATACGTTCAATCCTGGTATACAATACGCACCATCAATTAGAGTAATGGATCATCATCCAATATTTCTCTAATACCGATACACAAGGGACATCTCAATGTCCTCCCTCGATCACAAATCAATCCTAACCCGTTAGGATTTATTTCACATCCTCATGTGTATGGGCGACCATGTCCACCCTACACCACATCGACATATGTATGTAGTTCCCTCGATAATTACATACACTACAAGTCGCTAGGTTGTAGCCAACTCAACGAGTATACCAAAGGTACCACTACTCGTAACATGTTTACCAACATATGTGCTGCAGTACACTTACATGTACGGCACAACCATTTATTCATCGAGCAACCATTTATTCATCGAGCAAACCCGCTCAGCATAATGGTTTTGTGTCAACCTGTGACGCTTACATGTCAGCACATGACACCTACAATATCCTCGTCAACTCGTGACGGTATATGTCAACACATGACATCCACAATATCATCGTCAACTCGTGACGGTACATGTCAACACATGACATCCACATATCATCATCAACTCGTGACGCTACATGTCAACATATGACATCCACAATATCCTCTTTCAACTCGTGACGGTATATGTCAACATATGACATCCACAATATCCTCGTCAACCCGTGACGGTACATGTCAACACATGTCATCCACAATTCCTCATCAACTCGTGACGGTATATGTCAAATGTCAACACATGACATCCACATATCATCGTCAACTCGTGACGGTATATGTCAACACATGACATCCATAATATCCTCGTCAACCCGTGACGGTATATGGAAACACATGACATCCAAAATATCCTCGTCAACCCGTGACGGTATATGTCAATACATGACATCCACATATGCTAATACAATAGAAATATTACAATGTTCGTCGCTATAATCATAGCGACATACATGTATTCATCGCCCAACGGTGGTATACAATCCACATTCATCGCTCAATGGCGGTATAATCCCTTGCTACGTATACAGTGGTATCACATCATCGCTACGTATACAGCGGTATAATCCATCCCTACGTATACAGTGATATAAACCATCGCTACTTATACAGAGGCACAATCCATCGCTACGTATATAGCGGCACAATCCATCGCTACGTATACAGCGACATAAACCAACGCTACGTATACAGCGACATAATCCATCGTTATGTATACAGTGGCATAATTTATTGCTACGTATACAGCGGCATAAACCATCGCTGTGTATACATCGACATAAATGTGGACTCAAGAGGCGACTCAAATGTATGTAGCACTTTGTTCCTTTTGGAATCAAGAGGTGACTCGCATCACACATAGCACTTTGTTCCCAAACTCATCGCTTCGACATGACATCAGCATGTACAGTCTCTTCGACACGACAGTGGCAAAAATTCCATGTCACAATACCCCTCGCTTTGTGTAACAGCGGCAAGTTTTCCATATCACAATACCTCTCGCGTCGTGTAACAGCGACAAGTATTCCATATCACAATACCCCTCGCTTCGTGTAACATTGGCAAGTATTCCATATAACAATATCCCTCGCTTCGTGTAACAGCGGCAAGTATTCCATATCATAATACCCCTCGCTTCGTGTAACAACGGCAAGTATTCCATATCACAATACCCCTTGCTTCGTGTAACAGCGGCAAGTATTCCATATACCAGTGGCTCAATAATATTCCTCGCTTCGAATTATCAGCGACCCGCGCTACGATATGACAGCGACAAATATCCTGATTCATCGCACGACAAGACAGCGGCATTATCATCGCTTCGACATGACAGCATCATCATCGCTTCGACATGACAGCGGCATAATCAGGAATGTATCACTTTGCTCTTTAGGCTCAAGAGGTACTTCCATGTACATGGCACTTCGCCTCGTAGGCTCAAGAGGTGACCCCCGTAAATGTGCACTTTGCCCATTGGACTCAAGAGGTGATACCCATTCTGCATAATCTCATCGATATCTCAACATACCTGCATCAATACAACAATATCAATATGCAAAGTTAATACAACAGTTCACAAGTCCTACTACGTTATATCAGTGACTCAATAATATCCCTCGCTTCGAATATCAGCGGCTCAATGGTATCCCTCGCTTCGACATATCAGCGACCCACGCTGCAATATGACAGTGGCAAATACCCTGATCCATCGCTTGATAAGACAGCGGCAATATATTCTGATCCATCGCTTGATTGATATACCCGTAGCGCACAAAAATTGCAACACATTTGCATACATAATAACAATAGTAATCTCAGCTCATGTGTACACCACACATACCTGTATTCTCATAATCATAAGGTAATCATACCCGATTATTCCATTTCTTGTTGTCGCATATCAACAACGCACCATTATCCACCATTTCCTGTCCTCAGACAGCATATCAAGTTTCTCATTCCCTGATTTTCCTACAAAATCAGATTTCTTAGCACTCATTACGTCAATTGCAAAACATTCCCATTAATGTCATCCCATCGTATTCCATACGATCCTGCAACCACAATGGTTAACAACAACACATTACATTTATGATATCACATCATAGATGCACATAAGCAAAATAGTTGTATCGCACAACACTAACTACCATCATGCATAAATATGTGCTACTAGTTTCTATCAACACGTTCCTAGACCCTCAACAGCCCAAAAGAGCAAACCACTGCTCTGATACCATTAATGTAAGGTCCATGCGCCCTTAAACCGCTATTAGTGTATTATCACAATAACGGTGCATGCTTTCATAACATTTGGGAATCCTCATACGTGCCATCTATAAAAAATTTCAACATTAAACCACTTAATGTTCAATTCCCAATACCATCCAACTAGCACAAGCATACACCTCATAACACACTAACATATTCTTAATTCATCATGCAATAATACCATAATTAATTGCATGCAACACATAAATGAAAAGAGAAATGCCACACCCTTTATACAAATCATATACACATATAGTAGTGCTCACATGCGAGCATCGTATGCGTGAATGTGTATCTAATGTATAAAGCGCCCTACTGAATACCGATACTGGTACCTCGGCCCTGGAAGCACCTCCAATCAACAGCTCGAACTCAACTCCGGAGCCAATGATGTACCTGTTCCACCTGCCCCAACAGAGACAGCCCACACACGGGGTGATCATACCAATCCACCATTTCAATAACAACAAAATCACAATTTATAATTCACATAATTTAAAGTTGTAAATTTGAAAGATACTCCCTGTATAGTATCGTTATCACATGGGATTTCCCCGTGCTGTTCCTGTTCTCACAATGATCAAAACCATCAAATTCCCAAAATCAATTAATCACCACATTGATTAACTATGTCCATTCCTGCCATGCCAATTTCATTATTGAATATGAATAAATCATTACACTAATGATTACAGATAACACATATATCTATACCATGATTTCACAGTTCCATTACCTCGCACGCTCAACAGTGGCGGCATCATAATCGATGTTCGATCCATAGCGACAACATCTCAATCATTGCTCGCTCTATGGCGGCACCGTATAATTCACAACATATATCAGCTCATTGCACCCTAGTATATTATTCATTCTACAATGGCAATAATATATAAGACTATGCTCGTACGTTATGCGTACCTCATAATCCAGTAGCAAGAGTCAATCTTTGCCTTTGTCTCAAAATCAAGTGAATTATATGCTAAACACAACTAATGACTTACGTGTACGCAACACACACCCGAACACGTATATAACCTCCACAACAACCAAATATTTTCACAAAACATGGCTTCTCAATCGATCGGCCAAAGGTGCTCAATCGATCGAGAGCCCCAGAAAATTTGCCACCAAAAACCGTTCTTGCTCAATCGATCGAGCAGACTGCTCGATCGCTATAGCACACTGTTCATCGTCGTCAAATTTTGTTAACGATGCGCAATCGATCGAGCCCACTTGCCGATCGATCGGCGAATATTGCAACAGCCAAAAATAGCGTTTTACAAGCCAAAACCCCCAGAATAATAATCTCAACACCCAATACACCCCAAATCCTCAACAAGGAATCATAAATCCTCCCAAAACACACCAACCCAAAAATCTTTAAAAACCAAAAACTTAAACCCAACCCAATCCTTAACCAAATACAAAACTACCAAATCGAAGATATTAAAGAGGGGAAGACGATTACCAAATTATCTTCGAGAAACCTCGGTCCGAGATCGAACCTTGCTCGATTTTTCTCCAAGAGAAAAAAGGGAAGGGAAACGGGAAGGGAGAGGAAACGTGAGGGAGAGCGAGAGAAACGAAATGCCAACTGATTGAACACCGAGTCCATTTGGTATATATAGTACCAAGGCTCCAAAAACCCGAGTCTCAAATACTCGCACCCTGACTCATTAAAAATCATCTATGTTCAATAATTATCTCTCACTCACTATTTTCATTACCAACCTCAAACCAAAGCTCCCCAGATCCCACTACCAACACAAATCCAAGGTTTATCACCTTAATGAGAATAAATCTCAACCTTTGGGCCCAACGACCCCGATACCGGAATAAAATCCTCGGGAATCTCAACAACGTAATTATCTCATAATTACTCCAATTAAAATCCATTAAAGATTATAATCACTCTGGGATCAACACCATAATTTCTGGATATCACACTAGAGACCAAAAAGATGAGGGTGTTATATATGGATTCGACATCGAGTCCTGGTACACACTGAGATTATAATATAGAGTTGTGCTAACAGCAAGTTGAGAACTTAGATATGAAGCCCGCCATAGCTCATTTCCAGAATGTGTATCGGAACTAGAAATGAAAATTTGCGCAAATGCTATTATTCTTCGAGATGCAATTATCTAGAGCAATGGTAGTGACGAAAGATGAGTTTTACCTCTCTCTGATGCGGTGAAGAATGTTTACGATAAGCCCACGTTGCTTACAAAGAAATAGGGTAATCGACTATCATGGATTCGAGAATAAAGCATGTGCTTAATCTCAATAGTTATTCAATGGCGAAGATATTTAAATTAGCAGCGTTCCAGCTGAAGTATAAAGCACATATGTGGTGCAAACAGCTAGACATTGATTGAAGGTTGATGAAGTGACTATCATTGGGATATTTTTTGAGACCCATGTAGTCACATACGCAATAAAGATTTAAGCTGAAGGAGTAAAAAAGGGACTTGTTACGACTGTGGTCAGCCCGTGTATTAGCCAAAGCATGTCTGTTACGTGCTCAGGAACAGATGCAGCCACATCATCAGTTAACATACTTAGTCCGACAAGTAGTCTAAGTTACCCACGGGTCAGGGGTAACATTCAACAATCATTTCAAGTTCCCAACAGACCCAAGTATATGCCATGACAGAGGATCAGGCTAAGAAGGCTCCGGAAGATGTGATCGCTAATAAATATCTTATGTTTGATCAAAAGAAACAAGTCTTTTTTGGCACAGAAGCATTTTGAATCAAGTTTTGTCGAGAAGAGTTTTTATATGTATCCACACCAGCTGGATGATTTAGTCCAGCCAGTCTTACGGTGTTAATCTGTATATTACAGTTCGATGATAACCTTATGATTACGAATTTGATGATGGTTCCGATAAATGGTTTTGATTCCATTATGGGCATGAATACACTGATGAATTACCGAGCTATGGTAAATTGTCAGGGTGTTCATGGGCCGGATCGGACCGGATTCGGACCGGATCCGACCGGTCCCGGACTCATTTCGAGTGGAACCGGACTGGTCCGGTTCCGGTTCCATGGCAAATGCCATGGAACCGATCCGGTTCGGAAACCCAGATCCGATTTATCGGATTGGACCGGGTTAAACCGGTTCCAACCGGAACCGATTTGGCCAACCCGTTTTTTTTTTTTTTCAACTCAAATCGTAAAGGAAATATATCATTTATTGAATATGGAAAACAACATAAAAGATACATCATTTGAAATTCATAACAAAAATACATTACTCATCATAATTTATAAGTATAGTCTTGGCCAATTCTTCTTCTTCTTCGGAACTTTCATTGCAGAACTCGTCGATTCCTCCTTCTCTCTTATTTCTTCTCTCAGCATTGAACCAATGTCTTAGCAGCGTAAGCATGCACAATGATTCTGCTTGTAGAGAAACTCTAAAGTCTCCAATGAGCCGAGCACAAGTTGAAAATGCCGACTCTGATGCAACACTGGATGTTTGGACTGCAAATACATCTCTAGCCATTTTGGCTAAGACTGGATATTGTCTTGCGTTTGCTTTCCACCACTCTAGTACGTCAAAATTTTCATCTGTAATGAACATTTGACCCAGGAAGAACTGCAACTCATTTGAAGAGGTAGATGACACTCCGCTTCCTCTCTGCTTCTTTCTTCCAAGGCTCCGCAACAGATTAATCCCTCCGCTTCGTGACTGACTAGCATCTTCTTCTTCTCCTCCTACTACACGCGCCGATGAGCTCTGTCCCTGTTCACTATGGTACAATCCAAACATATTTTGGAGAGAATGCATGATTGACGTCTTTTGATCGTCAACATCCTTATCCAAAAACGTACTGTAATATTCAAAGAAAGTATCGAAAGATCCTACACCCTGACTTGGGTCTAACAATGTAGATATACAGTGCACTTGTGGAATTTGTTCCCAATATTTTTTAACTTCTCCTCCATACGATAAACGAACGACGTCAACTCAATATCATCTCTAAATTCAATAAATTTGCAAAACATGTTAAATACAAGTGGTAGAAAATAATGAGAAGTAGGATTACAAACACCGGAGAATCGATCTGTTGCATCTTTAAAGGTTGATAACAAAGCAGTTAAAATTTTAACAAAAAACCAATCCTTATCAGACAATAAATAACTTTCATCACTTTCAGGCATTTGATAAGAGTTATAAAAAGAAGTTAAAGCATCTTGATAAGGTAACATCGATTCTAACATTTTGTGCAAAGAATTCCATCGACTTACAATGGGCGGTGGAAAAAGAGTAAACCGAAGGTTCTGACTTGCACACGTATGTTTCCAATCACGCTTAATGCGTGATTGTCGTATCCATTGACAACAATTTTTAAGTTTGTCTATGCTACTACATTCAGCATCTTCATAACCATCTTTTACTGCTAAATTAATTATATGGCATGCACATCTAACATGGAAAAAAACACCATTAAGCATTGGTCGTAAATATATTTTAGCCGATGGGCAACGGCAGTCCGTTGGCCAACGGTACCCCCCTTTTTTTTTTTTTTTAATTTTTCACCGGTTTCGGTTTCGGTCCAGAACCGGAACCGGTGGAACCGGAACCGCCACCGCCGGATTGGCGGTTCCGGATCTGTGGAACCGATCCGATCCGGGTAAAACCCGGATCGGATTCCGGTTTATAACCTGATCAACCGGTTCCGGTTTGGACCCGGAACCGACCGGTCCGGTTCCGGACCGGTTCCGGTTGATCCGGCCCAATAAGCACCCTGAGTAAATTGTTTCAACGGTGGAATAAGAATTCGCGTGTATAGCAGAGGGTCTGAGACCAAAAATCTATTAGTATCTGCTATAGAGATGTTTCAGTTGATATCCTTAGGAAATGTGGGATATTCAATATATGTAGTTGATGCTACAAAGAAAGAGTCGAGGCTATATGACATTCCAGTTGTAAAAGAAACTTTATCTTGGGATACATATACATAGAGAATGATTTTATACTCTTTCTTAGTGTGATATATTGATCGATTGAAATTAGAGCCTAAGGATGTGATTACAACAAATCATGTGGAATCGAGCTCTAAATGATGTGATTAAATAACTTTGGTGAATAACCTTTGTAAAATTCTATTTGGGATGATATATGGTTATTTTTGATTTGGAGTTAGGACTTGATAATATAGGTCTCGACATCAAAATTAAATGAAATACTAATTTTTCACGTGTTTTGGGAACTTGAGTTTAGCAGGATGTATTGAACGAATGTGATTCTGTAAGTAATGATATTATTCCTAATTGTTATTTGGGAATACAAAATTGAATTACACTTTAAGAGTTAAATAAATGAAGTGTAGTGTCCATCTAATATTTGAGCGATGTAATTGAACTTTGGGAGCGTCGATAAGATCTGAATTTGGAAACTAAGAAATTGTGTTTCCCATGATTGTTATTTTGTTGAGGTTTAAATTCTTTCGAGGAATAAGTATTGAAGCTAGTGGAAATCATAGGTTCTGATCATTGAATAACGTAAAGAACTTATTCTAGTAAATCAAGTTAGTATCTTCAGATACAAGTTCACATGAACGTTATCCTTGGATATAAGTCTTGAATGAAAAAAAAATTTTGAACCTAAGATGAACAAAAAGTTGTACATAGAGATTGTCCTGATAGAATTATTTAGAATAATTGGGACAATGAGTACCGATGAAGAATTTTACGAACTTGTAATTTGAGAATTTCATTAATTTGAAAATAAAGTTTCGACCCTTATGAATTGGTTGAGAACAAGCGTGAATATCGTGGGTTTGGCCGGCCATTACACGCATTTCATCGAAAGATATTCTCAGATAGCCCGACATATCACCCAATTGACCAAGAAGAATCAGAGTTTTATTTGGTCATATGAATTGTGAAAATAGTTTCCACAAATTGAAACAGAGATTGACTACAGCGCGAGTGTTGGCATTACATTATATATCAAGGGGATTTGTAGTTTGTGCAGGCGCATCAGCCAGAGATTTGGGATGTGTCTAATGCAACATGAAAGGTTATCGCTTACGCTTCAAGACAACTGAAATCTCATTAATCTCGATATGTTATCCATGATCTCGAGTTAGTTGTTATTGTATTTGCCTTGTAAATATGGAGACATTATCTCTAGGTGAACAGTTCATTAGATACTCTGATTATAATAGCTTAAAATATATGTATATATATATATTCACTCAGTCGGAGCTAAACAGGTGTGATATCCCCGAAATAATTAATTACAATTTGGGCATTAATTATGTTTATATGATTAATTATGGTGATAATTGATTTATGTGTTGGAATTAATTATCTTGTTGAAATGCTTAGTCACATGGTAGGCGTGACCCGGGGGTGCATTTCAGGGTGTTAGCATGATTTGATTTTAATGGTTGGCAATTATTTTGGAAAACATGAATTTATTGGGAGTTTGGTGCATTTTTGTAAAATGCTTTTAAAATACCATGTTGGGGTATTTTATACATCATGTTAATTAATGGGGTACAAATTTAATTATAACCCCACTATACCCACCTCACTTTATCCTTCACTTTTCAATCCTCAATTTCACTCCCAACCCTAAACCCTCACCCCATTTTCGAAACTTGCCAAAGGAGGAAGGAGAAATCTTCACAAAATCTTTGTTTGTGAGATTATTGGTAGGATTTGGAGTCCATAAGAGGTATGGAACCCTCCTTGAAGTTTTTATGGTGTTTGGTTTGGTTTTGAAATGGGTTTATTTTGGGTTGGTGTTATTTTTGGTTGGGGGTTGGATTTATGGTTGTATGAAGGTGTATTTTGAAGGTTATAGTGTTTATATGTTGTTGGTTTGAAGGTTTAAGTGTTGGTATGGTTTAGGAAGAGTTTGAGGTGCATTAATGGTGATTTTTCGAGGAACAGACATCGGCGATCGATCGCGAGCGATCAGTACGCTCCAGTAGCGTTTGGCGATCGATCGCCACTTTTGGGCGATCGATCTGCGAGGCTGGCGATCGATCGCGCCAAAAGTGGCGATCGATCGTCGAGTGCAGAAAAATGCACACTCGGGCAGTGTGATCTCGCGATCGATCGGGGCCCTACATGGATCGATCGCGAGACACCAAAATGTGTTTTTTGTTTATTTTTGTGGGATTTTTGGTATTGAACTATTTTTGGGTTCTAATATTGGTTTGTGTGAATGTGTAGAACCATCACAGGTGGCGACACAACCAACGAAGTGAAGTCATACCAAATCCTATTTTTGGAAAGGTACGTAGAAGACGTACGGGCACCCAACGGTACATGTATCTATTATACTCATTGATTATGCATCGTTGATGCGAGTATATATGGAATTGTGCATTGTGGATGCAAATACATGTTGAATTATGCATGATGATTGTATATGCATATGATGATTATTGGTGCACATCCCATGAGTCATGGTTATAATGGTGATGATTTTAATGCTTTGCCGCTGTCACTTGAAACGATGATAGAATACTTGCTGCTGTCATATTGTAGCGAGGAAAGAATATTTGCCGCCAAATGTTGAAGCGAGGGTGTTGCCGCATGTCGCATTTGCGCGATGTTATTCAATGCCGCTAATATGTCGAAGCGAGGGGTATTAATGCCGTTGTCATGACAAGCGATGTGCATTAAAATACACTATTATAACAGACTAGGGATTGATAATTGGTGAATATGGAATGGTGTTATGTCATGACATGTATAGAACCATTAAATAATCTATTGATTATACTCATGAGTTATGGTACAGGGACAACCAAAAGGGAGCTTTTAAAATCCATGGGAAAAACATGAAGTGTTTTATTACGGTTTATGGATTTACGCCTTATATTCATACTGTGTTGAATATGAATTATTATATGCTCATGTTTTGGGGGTTGTCCTTGTAGGTACATTTTGGCATGATAAAGGGGCTAAGGCGGGTTGAGGCGGTGAGCTTGTGAAGAACGCTTTTGAATAGGAAGGACATGATTATTTTGTGTAGTATCTACTCTAGGAGTAGTGTAAAGCTATAGTGAATAACATTCATTTGTTAATCCATTTGATAGTCCTTAACTTGGTATGTAATTCTTAAGGCTCAAAGTCTCAACACGAACTTTATACTCTGATAATGCATGTTAGCTCTAATTATGCCTATAATCCGCACTTAAGGAACTAGGGTCCTTACAACAGGAGACATAGACGATGGATGTATTTTTCTAAAGGAGTTTGATTGTGAGATCCAATATCAAACAGTAAATGTAGTTGCGGGTGCATTGAGTCAAAAAGTGCAGGATGTCTGTAAGACCCCAACTTCTAATCCCGTGATTCGTGCATTTATCATCTCTATTATTACATACTTTCATCACGTTAGGGAAATTCTCATACACGCTGTAATAACAATGGCATGTCATCTATAAAAAAAAAATTGACATAATTTCTCTTAATGTCCAACTTCCCAGCCCAATTCAACTAGCATAAGTATACACTTTACAATGCACCAATCATATTCTCAATCCATCATGCAAATACATTCTCAATTAATTGCAGGCAAATCATAAATGAAAAGATGAATCTCCTTTTTATACATGTCATATACACATATTCAAAATGCTCACACGCAAGCCCTTAATAAATGAATATGTATCTACATGTACAGTCTTGTCGTACGTACCAACCTTGGTACCCCAGTCCTGGAAGCATTCTCAATCAATAGCTTGAACTCCTTTCTAGAACCAATGTCGTGCATGCTTTACCTGTTTCAACAGGAACATCCCACATACAGGGTGAGCATAACAATAATATAATCACAATATCAACACAAACACGAATAATAGTTTTACAGAACACAATGATGTATTAAAAGAATACTTCCTAAGTACACAATGTCCATAAGAAATCTCATGCGCTATTAATGTTCTCACAATACCGCATCATCACAATGGAACTGGGAACACATTACCATGGACTTCGTAACTCATTTCCCCAAGTCAAGCAGAGATTACGATGCAATCTGGATTATTGTTGAGAGATTATCAAAGTCGGCATATTTTGTACCATATAAACGTACCTATTCTTATAAGATGACACTATTATTTGGGGATAATGTGGTTCGTATACACAGAGTTCCAGTTTCCATTATTCCTGACAGATACCCTAGATGTGTATCAAAAATTTGAAACAGTTTTCAGAGTTCCATGGGTGCTAATTTAGCAATAAGTATCGACTACCATCCACAGACTGATTGTCAATCTAAGAGAATTATCAAGAACCTTGAGGATATGTTACGTTCAGTAATAATGGATTTTGGCGGGAATTGGCAAGAATCTTTATCATTGGCAAAATTCTCCTACAGCCTTAGTTTCCAGACTACTATCGGTATGATATCATTTGAGGCTTTATATGGCAAGAAATATCGATCACTGGTATGTTGGCATGAAATTGGCAAAGAGCAGCTAGCACAACCTGAGTTTTAGAATAAATACAAGGAAAATTCGAATAAATCTGAAAATGAATGAAAGCAGCTTCGGACAGACAAGTTAGCTATGCAAATAAAAGGAGAAAGAAATTCAAATTGAGGATAGAGTATCCTGAAGGTATCACCATTTCGTGGGACAATGCGTTTTGGACGCCGAGATAAGTTGCCACCTCGATACATTGGTCTTACCAAATTTGGAGAAAAGATCGAATCAGTGGCATATCGATTGGCCATGTCACAACAATTATCGTTGATACATGATGTTTTTCATATACCTACGCTAAGGAAGTATGAACCGGATCCATGAGATCGAAATGGACAGTTTGTTATCCTATATAGGACAGCCAATCAAGATCTTGCTCAGAAAAGAAAAGACTTTGAGAAACAAGGCCATTCAATTGGTGCTAGTACAATGGAGTCGACATGGTACTGGTAGCGTCTACGTGGGAGTTAGAGGCCAAAATACGACAAGAATGGCCACACATATTTGAGAATACTCCTTTGTATCCCATATCTAGTACATACGATCATTCGATATAATTGTATAACCGAATGAATGTAATTTATGTTTTGGAATTCATAGCTTTTGGGATTCCGATGACGAAATCTTATAATGAGTGGAGAATTGTAAGACCCCGTTACTAATTAATGTAGATTAACGATGATTATACAAAACCCGGATAATTAAAATTACAAACTATGAATTAAGGTGTTCCGGACTACGATGACACAAACAATAGTTGGAACATGTTTTTGGTGCTTGTGCATGTGCATGATCACATGGCACTTGGAGAGCACATGTCAGTATTTAATTAATCTCCTAGCATGTAATTAACTCATGTTTAATACATGATTTGGACCATAAATCTTGTAAGACATTGATGCATTGACACATTGATTCCACAATGCATAAAATAATTAAAAATACATGCAAAAACTCCTCGTAACCATCACCCCCATTCCACTTCTCAAGACTTAGTGATTCTTCCTCATGCAAGACTCTCTCTTCTCTCCCATTTTCATTTCTTTTTCCTCCATGGATTTTAAACTCCAGCTTCTCCTTTTTTATCTTCAAAAATTGATCGAAGTACACATGCAATTGTTGATTTGGATGCATCTTAGAATGTATTTGGATTTGAAGTAATTTCAGTATAGATAAAAAATACATTAAAGAAAATATGAAATTTGAAATTGCTGATTAAATTATTTACCAACGATGCACAATGTATTTGAATTGGGAATTTAAAATCCATCTATTTTGAAATGTCCAAATATCATTGTTTTTTTAAAAAAAAAAATTTATATTTTATAAATTAAAAAAATAAAAAATTTTAGACATTTAAATGGCAAAAACATATCATCATCATCATAGGCCTCTACAATTAATAATTTATTATTTTATAAACATTTTAAAGATTCCGAAATACTAAAAAAAAAATTATATCTCAAAGTCAAACGTTTTACTAGGACTATCCTCACAATATAATCCATCCGATTTTTTATTTTTTTTGAATTAATCCATTCGAATTTCAAATCGTATAGATAAGAATTTGAGAATTTAAGGAATATAACCCATCTTAATCTCATATTTTTAAAAATAGTCTTATCTATTAAATAGTTTAAATATAATCTTTCATAATTTGATAATCCTAAAATACTCTTTTTCACATTTTATTCATCTATTACTACTATTTTGTGAAAGAAATTAAACAATTATCTATTTTTTTGTTAGACTTGCGATCTTTTTTTTTTCGACATTCACAATATTTTAGTTGTTTCCTCACTCAAATAATGGATGGAGAGTTTGGCGTGGTACGCTGTAGGTTTGCTCATACTCTGTTGCTCTATATCGGACGTCGACGATCCGTTGCCGCTATATGACAATAGAGTCGGACCTTTTCATAATCCCAGGTGAAAAGATATATCCTTTTGTTTTATTTTACTACGTCAAAATGCCCACTGTGTGTAAATTTGTATTAATTTATAAAATTGGTTTTCGTGTTCAATTCTTAGGTTATTCTACATTCTGAATTTCGTTTGAAGTTTCATAGTCATAATCATATTTAAACTTTCTGCTTCGAAGGGATTGGATGAACGATAAAAATAGATCCGGGATTATCTGGGCCTCATCATTGAAGAGGAGCTCCCGTTAAACCATGAAATTCTTTACCATCTCCAGGATGTGTTCAACCTACTCCCTAATCTAAATGTGTATGAACTAATTAAAGTTTTTGCAGTGAAAACAAATGAAATGATATGATATTGGTATATATCTTCATCCCTAATTCAAAAGATCATGAGATTTCATTTGCATGATAACAATCTTGTAGCAAAGTATGTGTTCAAGATTAAAATGTTTGAAGGCTTGCAATGGTCATATTTAACAATATCAAAGCTCAGGTCTCACCTATGAATAGTTTAGGATTGTGTTTGGACTTTGGATGAGATTTTGAATAAACAAAAATTGTGATTTAAAGGATTTTAAAAAAAAACATGAAGATGAAAAAAACATCAATCTTAAGTTAAAATGCTATTTTTAAACAAATAAATTTAAAGGATATATTTGGATCTTAATGCTATTTTTAAAAATTAACTTAAATTAAGGCTAAAATTCATTAGAGTATATTATAGAAGGCCATTTTAGAAAATCCATCTAAGAATTTTCAGATAGGCTTCACAAATTATGTGGTAAAATTATAAATAGGCATAAATACACAAAAAGAACTACAATAAATATATGACTTTACACACCACACAAAATTACAAAAAATAAAGTAGAAATTGAAATGAACAAAAAAAATGGAATCAAGCACCATATTTACTCCAACTTACCTTATCATCTTAACTACGTACTTGAGCATTAAATCCGTTGCCTTAAGCAAAATAATTCTCAAAATTTACCTTGATTGACCCTCACTGCCTGATTATTTCCCCCAGATACAATCATTTTCTGCTCCGGAACCGAGGGTATTATCGGAACAAAACTGTACACAGCTTGTTCCCTGCTGTCATTTACCATGCATGGACCCGGAACAAACATGTACTGCCCCGTTCTCATACGCACCTCCGTTAGCCACCGACGGCATACTGTAATAAACCATCATCTCCGCCGCAGATTCCGCTTCCCCGTTCCGGATAGTCGAGTGATTTTCAGTAGTTTCTTTATTGGCCTCAAACATACCCGGAATCTGCAGCAGATCCAACGGAGGCCCGACACTGGGTTGATACTCCTTGTCGAACCCGAACAGATAATCCAGGTTTAACGGCGGATCCAGACCCGACACTTTCGCCGGCGTGTTGATCATCGGGCCGGATTTGTCAAAATCCTCTGCATGTGGGCGTACTCGACCATCAGGTGCTCTACGTCCTTGTCGTTGATTAAGGAGACCAGTCGGAGGAATCGTTTCTGTGGGTGAGGTTGATTAGCTTGGCCAGGACTTCGGAGAACTCGACGTTGAGATCGACAGCGAGGATTTTAGTGTCGCCGCCTAATATCCCTAGCCCTGGAGGCCCAGTAGGTTTAGGGACCCGAACTTTATTTGGGCCCGGTCAGTTGGGGACCCGTTTACAGCCCAACAAGAGAAGTCGTCAGGACGGATACCGCAATGTCCTCTTCAAGCTCGCCGCCCGTGCCGAGTTGGCACCGGGCACGACCACCTCTGGCCAGCTGTCGTGGTTTTTTCCGAGCAGGGCCCTATTACGCGCTCCTTGACCATAATCCTCGGGGCAACCTCCGAGCTGAGCCGAGGAGGTACCTCAAGAGGTCAGGACGGGCAGCCATTGGCCAGAGCAGTTGAGCTGGGGCGAGGAGGTACCTCAATAGGTCGGGACGGGCAGTCATTGGCCAGGACAGCCGAGCTGAGTCCGAGAGGGTCACTGACACCTATGGTGGTCCTGTATACCGGGACTGGGGTTACAGGAGTCGGACACCTATTAAAGCAAAGGCTAGGCCCATTAACCAATCAGAGGATGGTCAAGTACCTTGAGTACAAAAAGCATATCCTCGGATGCAGACAGAATCGCAAAAGCAGGGAGGCCGTACGAGGTAGGTAACAGTTGTAGGTGGTCCCGTCTGTGGTTCTCCCCCCGGCATCAGACATTGTCTCCAAAGTCCCAGGCAAGGCTGGACCACGGCAGGACCACTGACGACCCTCCCCCTATAAAGAGGAGAATTGTTAGCAAGAGAAAGAGGCTGGAAAGAAAAGAGACCATTCACCAGTTTGATCGCTAGAGACTCTTAACAGGTTAGATTTTCCCAGGCTCCGGCTTAATCAGGATTTCACGAGATAGCTCATCCCTTCCCCATATAAATTCATTTTGTTATCAAAGTAAACCAAAAAAAAAGGTAACAAATTGGCGCCATCTGTGGGAAGAGTGAGCGAAGGACGTTGATACGATGGTGAGGACAAGGAGAACCGATGCGGAGGAAAACCGAGAGCATCACGCCTCCACCAATGGCGAGGAACAACCATCGTCCGGGGTCAACAGGACCGTGGGAGCTTTAACACTGGAACAGCTCACCCGACTGATTGCAGTTACGGTGGAACAGACTATGAGGAGAAAGGAAGGTCCGTCCGAGGGCGTGCTCGGGGAAAGCTCTCAGCAGATGAAGGAGCCCGAACAGGGAGTAACTTCCCATCCTAAAGTGTCTGTTGTCCCGGATCTAGAGGGCCAGGTGGAGGAGCTGAAGGACGAGGTCCAGAAGATGAAGAAGGGAATGGGGGGGGGGGGGGTGCCTCCATCCGGAGCGGAACCCCTTTCTCGGGTGAGGTCGGCCCAGAAGTGGTTCAACCAGTTGGAGCCTGGTTCCATTACTTCCTTCGCAGGATTTAGCTCTGCGTTCTTACACCAATATGCCAGCAGCAAGCAATATAAGAAGACATCTCTGAGCCTGTTCGAGATGAGGCAAGCCGAGGATGAGCCTCTGTGATTGTATATCAAAAACTTCAACACCGTGATACTCGAGATACCGGCCTGCCCGGCAGAAATTCTGATCAGCGCCTTTACCCAAGGCCTGAGAGGAGGAGACTTCTTCCGATCCTTAGTAAAGAAGCCTCCTGTTAAGGGAGAGGGGGACGAACCAACTTCCGTCTTCCGTTTCGCGGTAGAGGACGGGCTCGAGGACCCCCGAGGAATCAAAATGACGTCAACCCTACCCGAGTTGACTCACCAACCCTGGGAGTCATCAACATGATCTCGGGCGGCACCACGGATGGGGATTCTAACAGAGCCAGGAAGGCTGCTAGTAGGAGAGAGACCCTGAGTGTAGGGGGGATTTGCGGTGCCGAGGAGGAGGTGGTTATCAGTTTTGGGCCACGGGATCTGGAAAATGTTTGCGCACCCCATAATGATGCCCTGGTCATACGAGCTACTGTTGCCAATTATGAAGTCGGGAGGGTGTTTGTAGACACCGGGAGTTCGGTGAATGTTTTGTTTGACGAAGCCTTCCGGCAGATGGACTTGGGGGGTATCACCTCGAGCCAATCAACACCCCCCTATTTGGCTTTCCTGGGCACACCGTGTACCCCCTCGGTCAGATTTCCCTGCCCCTTTCCCTGGGATCTAACGAGGATAGGAAAACGAGGTTGATCACATTCACCATTGCGGCGGCCTCGTCTTCTTACAACATCATTCTGGGGAGGCCAGCTATGAACGAATTCAGGGCTGTGGCCTCCACCTTCCACCAAAAGATTAAGTTCCCTATAGGAAAGAGAGTGGAGGAAGTCAGGGGAGACCAGCCCTCATCCAAGAAATGCTATGCTGAAACTGTAAGGGTAGAGGTGAAAAGATCCAGAAGGGACGGTGATGAAGGACGGGAGGATAGGGGAGTACAAATGGTGCAGGAGGTGCAGGCGATGCGGTACGGGGAAGAGGAAATTATGTTAGTCCCAGGTCAGCCTGATAAAACCACAAGAGTAGCGTCCGACCTGGACAGCGTCCTGAAGCACGATTTGGTGGAATGTCTGTCCAAGCATGCCGGAATATTCGCCTGGTCTCCAACCGAGCTGGCAGGGGTGTTGCCCACAGTAGCCCAGCACAAGTTAAATGTCAATCCGGAAGTCAAAGCAACCAGGCAAAAGAAGAGGCATTTTGGACCAGATAAAGACAGAATTATCCGAGCCGAGGTTCAGACCTTGCTGAAGGCTGGTCAGATAAGGGAGGTGCAGTACCCCACCTGGTTATCTAACGTGGTTTTGGTTCCAAAGTCGGCGGGAAAATGGAGGATGTGCATTGACTTTCGTAATTTGAACGAAGCCTGTCCCAAGGACTGTTATCCCCTACCACGGATCGACCAGTTGGTAGACAACGCATACCAAGGATATCACCAAATACCCTTGGCAAAAGAGAACCAAGATAAGGTCAGTTTTATCACGTCGGATGGAACGTTCTGCTATGTGGTCATGCCTTTTGGCCTCAAGAATGCTGAGGCCACATACCAGAGGTTGATGGACAAAGTGTTTGAAAACCAGGCGGGAAGGAACATTGAGGTTTACGTGGATGACATCTTGGTAAAATCTAAGGGCCAGGCAAACCTATTGCCCGACTTGGAGGAAACTTTTGCCACACTAAGCAGGTTTGGTCTGAAATTAAATCCGGCTAAATGTGTATTCGGTGTGAAGAGCGGGAAAATCTTGGGTTTCATGGTAACCGAGAGGGGGATCGAGGTCAACCCGGAATAGATCAGAGCAATTCAAGAGATGACCTCACCTCGTAGTATAAAAGAGGTGCAGAAACTGACAGGGCGGATTGCGTCCTTAGCTCGTTTCATTTCCAGGTCAGCTCATAGGAGTTACCCTTTCTTCCAAGTACTAAGAAAGGCGAAAAAGTTCGATTGGACGACGAATACGAGAAAGCTTTCTCTGACTTGAAGAAGCACTTGGCCGAGCTGCCCGTCCTGGTAAAGCCCGAGCTCGGCGATCGATTATGGATCTACTTGTCTGCTACAGAAAGTGATGTTAGCTCAGTGCTGATAAAACAGGATGACACGGACCAGAGGCCGGTATACTATGTCAGCCATGCACTGAGAGGTGCGGAACTCAGGTATCCAGAGGTTGAGAAGTTAGCATTAGCTTTGGTCATAACTGCAAGAAGGTTGAGACCCTACTTCTTGTCACACCCCATCTCAGTGCTAACCAATAGCCCCATGGGGAGGATAATGACCCAGCCTGACGTATCGGGGAGATTGGTGAAGTGGACAATCGAGCTCGGTGAGTACGATGTAACTTACCAACCTCGGTCATCCATTAAAGCTCAGGCTTTATCCGATTTCCTCGCGGAGATGATAGAGGTTGAGACTGAGGAGCCATGGAAAGTATACGTGGACGGAGCAACAAACAGTGAAGGCAGTGGAGTGGGGATTGTTCTGATATCCCCCGCGGGTGAGAAGATGAAGGTCATTGTCAGATTGTATTTCCGGGCTTCTAACAATGAAGCAGAATACGTGGCCATACTGATCGGGCTGAGGTTGGCAAAGGAGGTCGGTGCTAGCCGGGTGATCCTTCACTCGGACTCACAGCTGGCCACTCAGCAGGTGAAAGGGAACTACGAGGCCAAAAGCAAGAAGATGATAGAATACTTGAAGGCTATACAGGAGATGTCAGAAAGTTTCGTGGAGTGGAGCATAGTGCAGATCCCTAGGGAGGATAATCACGAAGCTGATGAGCTCTCCAAGTGGTCAACATCCCTAGTTCCTTTGTCACAAAGGGAACTCATATTTCAAACTAAGTTGGTTCCGTCAACATAGCCCGGGACAGAGGCCCCCGAGGTCTCCGGTTGGATGGCCCCGATTCTGAACTACTTGAGAAAGCTCGAAGTACCCGCTGATAAGAACCAAGCCCGGCGGGTGAAGAGGCATTCATTCCGGTTTGTTCTGATAGAGGATGTGTTATACAAGAGGTCCTTTGCCGGACCCCTGCTGAGATGTCTGAGCACGGAGGAGGCAGAATATGTTCTAAGGGAAATTCACGAGGGATGCTGTGGAGACCATCTCGGGGGTTTGGCTCTGGCCAGAAAGACCCTCCTTGCTGGATACTTCTGGCCGACCCTGAGGAATGACGCGATCAGGACTGTAGTCACTTGTGAGGGTTGTCAGAGGAACAGTAAGTTCCAGTTAAGGCCAGCAAGGCTCATGAAAGCGGTAACGTCGGCCTGCCCTTTCGATAAATGGGGTTTGGATATTGTGGGACCTTTCCCGATAGCCCCAAAGTAAAAGAATTTTTTGTTGGTGGCTGTGGATTATTTCTCGAAATGGGTCGAGGCCGAACCTTTAGCCAAGATTGCTGAGGAAAATGTACTGGACTTTCTGTGGAAGAACATAGTCTGCCGTTTTGGAGTACCCAGGAAATTGATATCAGACAATGGGAGGCAGTTCCAGGGGCAGAAGTTAATGGCTTGGTGCAAGGAAATGAAGATCGAATAGGCCTTTACATCGGTGGGCTACCCGCAGAGCAACGGGCAGACAGAGGTCACCAACAGATCGATTGTGCAAGCGTTAAAGGCAAGACTGTACGGGGTTGGTAAGGATTGGGTGGATGAGTTACCAAGTGTGTTGTGGGCTTACAGAACTACAGCTCGCATCCCAACTGAAGAGACGCCTTTCAGTATGGTATATGGAACGGAGGCCGTGCTCCCAGCTGAGGTCGGAAAAACCTCTGCCAGGGTCCAAGCCTATGATGACAGCAATGAGGAACACCGGGCTCTGGATTTGGATTTGATCTATGAGAAAAAGGAAAGGGCTGCTATAAGGATGGAGGCTTACCGTAGTAAGATAGTCAAAGCCTACAACAAAAGGGTGATACCCTGAAATTTTCAAGTGGGGGACCTCGTCCTCAAAAAGGTTAACCCAGCAGGGGAGGTGAGAAAGCTCGACCCCCGATGAGAGGGACCATACATAATAGTCCAAAGACTGAGTTCCGGATCGTACTACCTAGAGGAGGGCAAAGGCTGACGTCTAAAAAGACCTTGGAATGCATATCACCTCAGAAAATATTATTCCTAGGCATTTTATTATTGTTATTTCAATTCGATATACGAACACTATTATTTAACGAACTTTTCCTTTAAATCTCATCACCAATTAATAGTGCAGGTCAGCCCTGTAACTAAAGCCCAGGTGTATGAGGCCCTGGCTCCAATTAAAAGCACAGGTCCGCCCTGCATGCTAAAGCCCAGGTGTATGAGGCCCTGGCACAAATAATAGCACAGGTCCGTCCTGCATGCTAAAGCCCAGGTGTATGAGGCCCTGACACCAATTAAAAGCACGGGTCCGCCCTGCATGCTAAAGCCCAGGTGTATGAGGCCCTGGCACCAATTAAAAGTGCAGGTCAGCCCAGTCACTAAAGCCCAGGTGTATGAGGCCCTGGCACAAATTAAAAGCACATGTTCGCCCTGCATGCTAAAGCCAGGTGTATGAGGCCCTGGCACAAATAATAGCACAGGTCCGCCCTGCATGCTAAAGCCAAGGTGTATGGGCCTTGGCACAAATAATAGCACAGGTCCGCCCTGCATGCTAAAGCCCAGGTGTATGAGACCCTGGCACCAATTAAAAGCACAGGTTCACCCTGCATGCTAAAGCTCAGGTGTATGAGGCCTTGGCACCAATTAAAAGCACAGGTCCGCCCTGCATGCTAAAGCCCAGGTGTATGAGGCCCTGGCACCAATTAAAAGCACAGGTCCGCCCAGCATGCTAAAGCCCAGGTGTATGAGGCCCTGACACAAATAATAGCACAGGTCTGCCCTGCATACTAAAGCCCAGGTGTATGAGGCCCTGGCACCAATTAAAAGCACAGGTCCGTCCTGCATGCTAAAGCCCAGGTGTATGAGGCCATGGAGGCCCTGTCACAAATAATAGCACAGGTCCGCCCTGCATGCTAAAGCCCAGGTGTATGAGGCCCTGGCACCAATTAAAAGCACAGGTCCGCCCTACATGCTAAAGCCCAGGTGTATGAGGCCCTGGCACAAATAATAGCACAGGTCCGCCCTGCATGCTAAAGCCCAGGTGTATGAGGCCCTGGCACCAATTAAAAGAACAGGTCCAACCTGCATGCTAAAGCCCATGTGTATGAGGCCCTGGCACCAATTAAAAGTGCAGGTCAGCCCTGTCACTAAAGCCCAGGTGTATGAGGCCCTGGCACCAATTAAAAGTGCAGGTCAGCCCTGTCATTAAAGCCCAAGTGTATGAGGCCCTGGCACCAATTAAAATTGCAGGTCAACCCTGTCACTAAAGCCCAGGTGTATGAGGCCCTGGGACAAATTAAAAGCACAGGTCCGCCCTGCATGCTAAAGCCCAGGTGTATGAGGCCCTGGCACCAATTAAAAGTGCAGGTCATCCATGTCACTAAAGCCCAGGTGTATGAGGCCCTGGCACAAATTAAAAGTGCAGGTCAGCCCTGTCACTAAAGCCCAGGTGTATGAGGCCCTGGCACAAATTAAAAGTGCAGGTCAGCCCTATCACTAAAGCCTAGGTGTATAAAGCCCTGGCACAAATTAAAAATGAAGGTCAACCCGGTCACCTAAGCTCGGGTTTAGGTGGCTCGGGTGCAGACCAGACGAGAAGCGTACACTCATTTACGCGCGAGCTCGTATCATTGGAAAAGTTGTCCGATGGGTTTATTATCTTTGGAGTTAGTACATGTCAGCCCTATGTGGTATTTAATTCTATGCGTAGGATTATTTTAAGTTATTATTGTGGGATAATCCAGCCTAAACCATGGATCAGCCCGGCCACCAGAAGTGGTCAGGACAGGCGTAAATTTACAATCAAGAGAATTTCTAACTTACGAATAATTGAACGGGTTGCTTCGAAGAGGCTAGACAACAGTCAAAGTTCAAAATAATTTCATTACAACGGGATACGTCCAAAACATAAACATCCGAGGAGAACAAAGTAAGAAAAATACAGGGGGAATTAAAAACAAGTCGATCTAGTTGACGAAGTCGGGAGGGATGTTGGCAATAATCGCGTTGAGGTCCAGGAAGTCGTCAGGGTCCTGGTCATTAGGCGGGAAGCCCTTTGCCTGGAATTGGACCTTACACCCTTCAAAACCGAGGTCCAAAAATTTGAAGGCTTTGGAAGCCAACATGCGCGTGAACTCCTCGAATTTGATAAAGGCCTCCCGACGGGCTGGTTCGCCAGCCACATATGAGGACAGCTCAGACTTGACCCTCCCGAGCTTGGCCAGGGCACTTAACAGGTCTTGCTCCTTTCCGACCAGGGTACCGCGGAGCTGTTCGACATCAGCTCGTAGCCGGGTCACCGAAGCCCGGTGAGATTCCAGTTCTGCAGCGTCCGCCTCGGACTTAGCAGTAGCATGCTCGGCCTCCGACTTGGCTTCCCGCACAGCTTTCCTCGCATCCCTGGCTGACTGATCGTAGCTCGCACCCCGACGAATGCTTTCACACATCATCACCAGACCCTGAAAAGAAAAATGGGGTGGGGGTCAGTTCTATATCCGGCAAGAAAAATCCCGGCAACTTTAAAAAAATACTTACCGATAAGGCCCAAGATACCCCTTCCTCTGCTAGGGGTTTCCACCTCAGCTCTGCCAGAACTTGCTGATCAGCGGCAGAGGTCAAGCCCTCCACGATTTGAGCAGAGAGGCCCGAAGGGGCCGAATTGATCAGGCTGACCTCTCGAGTATAACCCACTGGCACCCCAGGTGAGCCCGGGTCGGCGGGAGCAACAGACTGATGGCTCGGAGGGGAAGTGGGTGGGGTGTCAATCTCATGAATGACCGGGGAAGTAGCCACTTCTTCCCGGATCGAGACCCCGGCCGCACCCTTGCCCCTTTTCCTCTTCCGTAGGCCGGTTTCCTCCATAAAATCTTCAGCGCGAGGTGGGTTGGCCCCTGGGGATGGCTAGGTCGGAATGACAACGGGGGCGCTAAGGGGTTGGCTCGAAGGGCCTGCCACAGCCGCCCCTTTCCCGGTTTTCTTCTGAGACGCCATGGCGGATAGCAGCTGCTGGAGAGACATGTTATCTGCAAAAGAAAGGGCTCAGGTCAGACATATGAAACAGGATAAACACGATAAACAGGGGCCAGATAGGAAGAACGTACCACTAGGGACGTCTGGATAGGAGCTCAGCCCAAAACGCCTGAGTACGTCCTCCCTGATCAGGGCAGCCGAATCAAATTGCCGAGCCCCAATGGTTGAAATAACCGTTTGGAAGAACACGTCTTCTTTGTATTTTTTGGGCAAGGATCGGGGGGGCGGTAAGGAATCTCGCCAGGCCATTGAGCAGGCCCAGCGTCGAGGTGGTTTAACAAAAAAATAGGTCTCTTTCCATCCTTTACGGGAGCTCGGGATGTTATTTAAAAATTTATAAAATATCCGGGCACAAAAGTAAAACACCCCGGGAGATTGGGTTTTCTTAACCTGGAAAAAATAATGAAGAAGGGTAGGGGAGAAAGGTAGATCCAAGGATCGGAAGAGGGCGGTGACAGAGAATAGGCTCTGGTAGGAGTTGGGGGTAAGCTGGCTCAGAGAAACGCAATGGAAATGGGAGAACTCCTGGTAAGAAAGGGGTATAGGAAAGCGGAGTCCGCTCTTAAGCTGCTCAATGAAGAAGGGAAAGTACCCGGGCGGGGGGAGATGCGGACGCTCACCAGCCATAAGGACCCGGACGTCGTGGTACGGCGGGATAAACCACGTACGGAGAAGGTGATCGGCATCAGGATAAACACCCGAGTCGAGAATCTCGTACCAAGGAAGTCCAGCCTGGGCCAGGCTCCTCGGGTCGAAAACCTCAAATGTGGGGAGGGAGGGATCAAATATTCTAGGAGGGACCTGTCGGAGGGGTGCCACCTCAGGAATGTTTCCCTCGGGAGCATCCGACCTCCGACCCGATGGGCTGGGTAGCTCAGACACCTCGGCATCCTCGCCCCCCCCCCCCCCCCCCCCCAACGAAAGAGAGCACCAGAGGTGGAAGATGTGGAGTTTGACATTAAGAACAGAAAAGAAAGGCAGAGCTGACTTACAAGATTTAGGAGAGACGATTGATCCGACCTAGAGCACAAATGAATGAAAGTGACTCGAGAGCCTCTATTTATAGAGGATATGGCGAGTGGGCCGAGAAAGCCAGGCCACAACCAACGGCGCGGATTAAGGAATCTGAACGGTCGGAGCACCAGATAAGGGCACGTGGCCTGATAGCCCCTCCTAGGGTTTGGTACAAGACAGCTATGTCCCCGGGACCAGGAGTTATCCAATCAGAGGACCAAGGTGTCAGGAGTAAATAAAGTTCGCCACAAACCCATTAGTCGAGGCAGCGCTACTCTAGCTTGACTTGGGGGGGATACTGATGATAACCCTAGCCCTGGAGGCCCAGTAGGTTTAGGGACCCGAACTTTATTTGGGCCCGGTCAGTTGGGGACCCCGTTTACAACCCAACAAGGGAAGTCGTCAGGATTGATACCATGCTGTCCTCTTCAAGCTCGCCGCCCGTGCCGAGTTGGCACCGGGCACGACCACCTCTGGCCAGCTGCCGTGGTCTTTTTCGAGCAGGGCCCTATTACGCGCTCCTTGACCATAATCCTTGGGGCAACCTCCGAGCTGAGGCGAGGAGGTACCTCAAGAGGTCGGGACGGGTAGCCATTGGCCAGAGCAGCCGAGTTGAGGCGAGGAGGTACCTCAATAGGTCGGGACCGGCAGTCATTGGCCAGGACAGCCGAGCTGAGTCCGAGAGGGTCACTGACACCTATGGTGGTCCTGTATACCGGGACTGGGGTTACAGGAGTCGGACACCTATTAAAGCAAAGGCTAGGCCCACTAACCAATCAGAGGATGGTCAAGTACCTTGAGTACAAAAAGCATATCCTCGGATGCAGACAGAATCGCAAAAGCAGGGAGGCCGTACGAGGTAGGTAACAGTTGTAGGTGGTCCGTCTGTGGTTCTCCCCCCGGCATCAGACATTGTCTCCAAAGTCCCAGACAAGGCTGGACCACGACTGGACCACTGACGACCCTCCCCCTATAAAGAGGAGAATTGTTAGCAAGAGAAAGAGGCTGGAAAGAAAAGAGACCATTCACCAGTTTGATCGCCGGAGACTCTTAACCGGTTAGATTTTCCCAGGCTCCGGCTTAATCAGGGATTTCACGAGATAGCTCATCCCTTCCCCCATATAAATTCATTTTGTTATCAAAGCGAACCAAAAAAGAAGGTAACACCGCCCATGTAGGAGAGCTGGTGATCTGACCGCCTGGGTGTTGGGAAAATAACGTCATTCTCTCGTCAGATATGTGGGAGCAAAAAATTAAATGCGAAATAAAAAATGCACAAAGTTTACATGGTTCGGCAAAAATAAGCCTATGTCCATGGGCTGCTGCAAATATTTTACTGAAGAAAAATATGCAAGTGTTTACAAACACTAACAACACTCAATCTGAAAAACACTCAGAAAATTATACAGCAATTTTCTCTCAACTAGTATTTTTACTCTGATTGCAATGTGTTGTATTTTCTCTCTACAATTTAGGGTGTATATTGTAAATGAATTTCAATCCTATTTATAGAGATTTTTTGCTAAAAAATTGGCTAACTTTTCTTCACGCGGTTTTACAAAAGTCTTCATGCTTTAAATGATTTGACAAAAAATTTACCATTTTTTCTTCGGTGGTCGCCGACCTTAACTTTTCAATTTGTCTTTTTTGTCTTCTATTGTATTTTTTCTTTCCGTGGGGCTTTGACTAACACTGGGTTGGATCTTGCAGCCATAGCTGCACAGTAGTTTAACCTTTGAGCTAACATTGCTGATGGTTGAGCCCTGTCTCTCCATGGAATCTTTGTCTTGATCCTTTTTCCGAGTTGTATTCATGTAGACTTCGGTCAGTTGAAATGATAATAAATAGTCAATATCTTCCCCATGTTTCTTGAATTTAGAAAATCACCCGTTTATTTTTAAAGATTGCAATTACACCCCAACTACTATTTTACCGAAATCTCATTTTTTTACTTAGAAATATTAGTATGGCAAAAAAGAAAATATATATATTGTGCTTGAATTCTAGTTTACCTCTATGTGGAACGATGTCTACATTTTTAAAACCAAGATTCTAAAATGCAATTTCAAGCATTAATCATTATAATTTTAAGTGTGCTTATTTGTTGTTTAATGTTAAAACAATATTTTAATTTTCAATATAAATTTAATGATATCTAGTAAAATAATGAAAATATAGAAATTTTAAAATATGTATACATTTTTAATTTCTGAAAACTCAACATTACAAATTTATAATTATTAACAATTTTCTATTATCGCACATCGAAAAATCTAAACATTATCTCACTTTATGTCGGAGTCTAATTCTATCTCATTTTCTTCATCCTTAACTTTAATGTTGGTGAGGATCGATATTAGGTGGTTATTAGGTGGTTCGAGTCTGTTGCTCTAAAACCATTCGCTGAAATTGTTCAAGTGATTGATAAATTCATTTGTCTGATTCCAGTTATATGAGTTACAATAGATCTGGTTCTTAAAGTGTCTGCATAAAGAGATTAGATCGAGTTTGATTAAGAAAACAAGCGGAATGTAGCCGAACTAATATGCTTTTAAGACGATTCAATGAAATAAAATCAGAGTAAAATCAAGAAATCAAATATAGAAATATAAATGCACAATGATTTGTTTATGAAAGTTCGAAGGTGATGTAATTCTTCTCTGTCTCCCCTTTTTGGAGCGAATGGAAGGATCCACTAGAATACTTTGATTTTACAAGTTATTTATACAAACTCACTTCAGCAAGTTTTTCCTACTTTGCTGATACTCCTAGCTACGTTGTTGTTCCTCAATAGCAAAATAATCTAACTCACAGTCTGTTCAGACAACAAGCCTGACAGTTACACAAATCACTCATCTTAAGCTTACTTAATGCAATGAGGTAGAGTGTTTTTGAGCATATATGATCCTATACATGATTTGATATATATTCAACGGTGGTGCATGTGTGTAAGGTATGATCTCAATAAAGCTTATGAATTGTTTGAAACTTCCCTCTAGATCGATCATATTCTGAGAAATACTTAATGAGTTGTGAAAAGAATTGGATCGTCCATCATGTTGTTCTTCAATCTTCAATTTTATAAGTAGTCTCAATAAGAATTTCTCTGTTAGACTCACTAATATGTCTGTTTTGAAGTACATGTATCATCCTGACTTCTATATCTTTTTCTTACTTCTCTAACATCCATATTTGACTTGTTGGCTATATACATCTTGCTCTCTAACCTTCCTTGTAAAATTAATATTGCTGGTGACAGATTTGTCGGTACCTTGCTAACGATAACTTCGCTGATCTTACTATTGAAGATTACTTTGCTAGTCTTTATATATGCATCGAGGTAAAAAATTTCAACTACGTTGGTCAGTGAACTAATCTTTTTTTTGTCCGCGTCCAACGTTCCGTTTTGTTGTCCTGGTGTAGATTAGTTCTGTCAATCCTCAGTTGAACTCAGGAACATCATGTGATATCCTTGAAATAATGATGTGCATTTGGGCTATTAATTATGTTTATGTGATTAATACGGCGTTAAATTAATTATGGTGGTAAAATGTATAGTTATGCGGTGGGCATGACCTGGTAGAATATTTCAGGGTGCATGTGATGCATGTTGTGGAATTTGGGTTTTGGTATGGTTTAATTGAGGTGGGTGTTAATTATTTTGAAAAGCATGTTTAATTTGGGTTATGGTGCATAATGCTTTTAAAATATCATGTTGGGATATTTTACTGCATCATACTAATTATTGAGTGCATGTTTTAATTAAACCCCTACCACCCCTTTACCCTCATTATCTCCACCACTCTTTACCCAAAACACCCAAACACTTTCCCCAAACCCAAAAATCGATTTCAAGAGGGAAAAGATGAGGACACTTTGGGAAGCTTGCATTTGTTGGATTTCTTGGTAGAAATTGAAGCTTCAAGTGGTATGAATTCCTCATAGTATGGTTTTATTATGTTTTGTGTTAAAATGGGTTTGTGTTTTAGGGGTTAATAAGGATTTGATTTTGTAATGTGGTGTTTTTGGTTGAGTTTTGGATTTTTGTTGCTATTGGTGGTTATTTGGATGGGTTATGATGTTTCGATTTTGATGGTTGGATGGTATTTGAAGAAATATGGGTTGGAGGGGATAAAATGTGTAAAAATGGTGTTTTTCGCGTTTACAGAACGCGGCGATCGATCGCGCAAAATGGGTGATCGATCAAGCGAAGTCAGTACCCGGGCAGAAGCATTTGGCGTTCGATCGCCAAGTTGGGGCGATCGATCGGTGAGTCTCGCGATCGATCGCCCCGGACTTAGCGATCGATCGCTGATTACAGAATTTGGAGATTAAGGCAGTGGGATCTCGCGATCGATCAGGGCTTCATGGCGATCGATAGCGAGATGCCAAATTTTGAGTTTTTGGTTATTTTGATGGGATTTTTGGTGTTGGACTATTATTTGGCTTCTAATATTGGACTGTGTGGTTGTGTAGAGCCTTCCCAGGTGGCACCACAACAAAGGAGATAAAGTCCTACAATATTTCCACTTTTGGAATAAAGGTACGTAGTGAGAAGTACGGGCATCGGACGGTAAATTGTATTCTTAAAATTTGGATTATGCATTATGGTTGCACATATATGTTGGAATATGCATTATGGTTGCATGTATACATTGGATGCATTGGTGCATGTTATTGTAAGTCGAGGTTATATTCTAGTGATGAAGAATGCTTGCCGCCTACATGTCAAAGCGATGATAGAATACTTGCCGCTGTCATATTATAGCGATGAAGAATATTTGCTGCAAATATGTCGAAACGATGGTACATGCCGCTGTCATATTATAGCGAGGGATATTATGCCGCTAATATGTCGAAGCGAGGGGTATTAATGCCGCTATCATGTCAACGTGATGGGCATTATGCCACTGATATAATAAGACTGGAAAATGGTTATTGGAATTAATGGAATGGAAATATGTCATGTATTTATTAATGGTATTATAATCTGTTGATTATGATTGTGGTACAGGGACAACCAAAGGGAGCATTTGAATGCGTTAAATACATGAAATGATTTGTATTTACGGTTTATGCATTTTTATATCATAATCATATTGTTGTGGATATGGTTTATTATATGCTCATGGTTTTGGGGTTGTTCCTGTAGGAGCTTTTTGGCATGAAGGGCTAAGGACCGGGTTGATGCGGTGAGCTTGTGAGGAGTGCTATCGGCATAGAAGGACAGGATTATTTTTGTATAGTCTCTACTCTATGAGTAGTGTAAAGCTATAACCTTAACAATCATTTTGCTGGGAATGTAATTAATCTTTTTGGAATTTTATTTTTGGCACTGTAATCCATAAGCTTGAGGCATCAACAAGAACCTTATACTCTGATTTATGTATGTTTATCTCTCCTTATGCCTTTAATCCTCACTTAAGGTGGCGAGGCCTTACATTAGTGGTATCAGAGCAATGGTTAGAGAACCCGGGAATGAGTGAAGGGTAGACTTAGCAAACAAGTTGGCTAGGTGTTCACTTATGAGCATGTTTATGCATGTGGTGCATATTTGTGTATATATTTGTTATACTAACATGCTTATTGTCATTTATTTTATCTAACGGTGTAACATATGAATTGTTTCTGATATTGTTGTTAATCCTTGTATTACAGCATGGCAACCAGAAATCGTGAACACCACAATGAGGAGGTGGGTGATGTGGGGAGTGTAAATTCTAGTATTGCACAGACTAATCCCCTACCGCCACCGGCTGTGGTCATAGAACCTATTGCATAGCTGTTACTACTTGGAGAGCTGAGTCTGACACGATTTTTGACTTTCCATCCACCTCGCTTTGAGGGAACTGAGTCTGGGGAGGAAGCAGAAGAATGGCTGGAGAGGATTGAGCAAATCTTTGTGTCTGCACCCTGTGCTAAGACTGCCTGGTTGAGGCTAGCAGAGTTTCATTTGGCCAAGAAATCTTCCATGTGGTGGAAGACGACCGTGAGGAAATGAGAGCTTCAAGGGATTGTGGTAGACTGGAGCTTGTTCAGGACTCGATTCTTGAGTCGATATTTCTCAGCTGCGGCAAGACAATTGAAGGAGGATGAGTTCACCAATTTAAAGCAGGGTGACATGACTGTTTTGGACTATGCTATGCAGTACTCATCAATGTTGTACGTCCCTCACATTGCTACTAATGGACATGCCAAGATGCGGCATTTTCTGAAAGGTTTGAGGCCAAAACTGTGTGATCGGGTTATCTCCAACAATACCAGCTTCTTTGATGATGCTCTTACCAGAGCAGAGCTAGCAGAGATTGGAGTTAGTGCTTATATAGATGTTGTACCCCAACAAGTTCCACCACAGAGGCCAGTATCTGATAACCTGAGGCCTCGAGGGGAATCATTTAAATTTCGTGGAACTTCATCATCTTCCCAATTTAATGGGAAGCGGGCGGATAGCCGGAGGCAGGGGGCCGAAGGGGTAATGCATCTACCAATAGAGGACAAACTCAAGCAAGTAGAGCTGGAGAAGCAAAATGTCATTTCTGTGGAGGACCGCATTTGATACACGACTGTTCGGCATGTTACAGATGTGGCAAGACGGGCCACATTGCTCGACATTGTCCTAACCGTGAAGGACAGATATACCTTAGGGAAGGTAGGGGAGATTTACTGGTGGGACAGTACAACAACGGTAACAAGTGATGCCTCGACAGTTGGGAGGTCAGGCAGTGGGGCCACATCAAGGAAAGGTTTATGCTTTGACTCGGGAGCAGGTTGCGACTGCTCCAGAGGAAGTGATTGCTGGTACGTGTCTTTTATTTAGATATCTCGCTTTTATTTTGATAGAAACAGGTGCTTCGCACTCCTTTGTGTCTGCGGGTTTTGTGGAAAGACATCTTATGTGCCCATCTCCGTTGCCCACGTCTCTTATAGTCTGAACACCCACTGGGAAGAATGTGATTGTTGACCGGTTACTTTCTGACTGCCTCATTTATTTTGAGGGCAATGAGTTGAAGATGGATTTGATTGTTCTGGGAATGTCAGATTTCGATTGCATTGTGGGCATCAATGTACTGAACATATATACGGCAGTGGTAGATTGCCGGCAGAGGACGGTTCATTTCCGATATGATTAGGGAATTCAGTGGACATTTTATGGGAATGATTCTCGTCCGAAGATTCCGTTGATATCGACTGTTAAAATGTCACGGTTATTGGAACATAGACATATAGGCTATCTTATTTATGCTGTGGATATGGTCTAAAAGAAGAAAGAATTGAGGATTGAGGAGATAACCGTAGTTGCGGAGTTTGCCGATGTGTTTCCGAGGAAATTCCATGGTTTCCGCCGAGTAGAGAGGTTGAGTTTGGAATTGAGTTTTTACAGGAACATCTGCTATTTCTCGTGCCCCTTATAGAATGGCACCGGCGGAGTTGAGGGAACTGAAGGTGCAGTTGCATGAACTTCTCGACAAAGGATACATGTTCCCTAGCGTATCTCCTTGGGGTGCACCAGTTTTGTTCGTAAAGAAGAAAGGTGGTTTGATGCATTTGTGCCTCGATTACCGGCAATTGAATAAGGCGATGGTAAAGAACAAGTATCCTCTTCCACGAATTGACGATTTGTTTGATCAGTTGCAGGGCACAAAGCTTTATAGCAAGATTGATTTGAGGTCTGGGTACCATCAGATTTGGGTCAGAGAGGAGGATGCTCAGAAGACAGCGTTTCGGACTGGGTATGGACACTATGAGTTCTTGGTTATGCCGTTCGGAGTGACGAATGTCCCGGTTGTCTTTATGATTCTGATGAATCGGGTGTTCCAACAGTATCTTGATCAGTTCGTCATTGTGTTCATGGATGACATTCTTATCTATTCTCGGATGAGGAGGAGCACGTGAGACATTTGTGGACGGTGCTCCGGATTCTCAGAAATAATCAATTATTTGCCAAGCTCAGTAAGTGTGAATTCTGGTTGGACAGTGTGGTGTTTCTGGGTATGTCATCTCTAGCAATGGGATATCAGTGGATCCCAGGAAACTAGAAGCAATGATGGAATGCTCTGCACCTACTTCTGTGCCCGAGATACAGAGCTTCCTTGGTTGAGCCGGATATTATTGACGTTTTGTCGAGGGATTCTCGAAGATTGCAAACCGTTGACACAGTTGACCCAAAAAGGAGTACCATTCTATTGGTCTGAGGCTTGTGAGCAGAGCTTTCAAGAGTTGAAGCACCGGTCGAAAACAGCACCTGTATTTGTGTTCCTACGGAGAACAAGAGGTTTGTTCTATAAACTGATGCATCACTACAGGGTTTGGGATGTGTGCTGATGCAGGACAAGCATGTGGTAGCTTATGCATCGAGACAACTGAAGCTGCATGAGACCAGATATCCAGTTCATGACTTGGGGTTGTCGGCTATCATTTTTGCCTTGAAGATTTGGCGGCACGACTTGTATGATACTTCGTTTACCATTTATACGGATCATAAGAGCCTAAAGTTCTTATTTACTCAGGCGGAGCTGAACATGAGGCAGAGGAGATGGATGGACTTGCTCAAAGACTATGATTGCGAGATAGAGTACCATCCCGGAAAGGCGAACTTGACAGCAGACACCTTGAGTCGAAAAGTGAAGTGTACTGCATAGGACGTCATGCATCGGCTATGTTGACTTCCTACTGTCATCTGGGCTATGACTTCAATGTGGATACATCACCGGTATGTGTATCAACTTTATTAGCAGAGCCAGATATTTTTGAGAATATCATGAGAGCTCAGAAGTCAGACAATGAGATTCAGAGGTGGTTTGTGATGCCCGGGGATTAATGGTGTTAACCCCAATGTGGTAATAATCCTTAATGGATTTTTAATTGTGGCAATAAGGAATTAATTGCGATTTTGGGTCTCTCGAGGTTGTTAAATCGGGCATTTGGGATCGTTGGATCCAAAGGTTGAGATTGTATTATCATTTTGGTGGAAAACCTATGAGTTGGGTTTTTGGTTGGACTTGGAGTCCGAGGTGCTTTATGTTGGGACTGGTATGAGGATTTGATGTTGGAGAGAGAGTTTTTGAAAACAGATGATTTTTAATGAATCATGATGTATTTGTGGAGATATTGGTATGTTGGGGCATTTTTGCTATATATACCAGATGGACTCGGGATTCCGTCATTTTTCCCGGAATCATCTCTCTCTCATCGCTCTCTTCCCTTTCTCTCTCCCCCTTTACCCCAAAACCCTTCCCCACCTTTTCCCCTTCAACAAAATCGTTGGGAACACGATTTAGGGGCCGGATTTCTTGAAGAAAAGCTGGTAATATCATTCTCCTCTCTTTTAGCTTTGATTTGATAGTAGTGTGGTAGTTTTGGTTGAGATTTTGGTGGGTTTTGAAATTTGGGATTTTTGGTTGGAAAAATCCAAAGTTGAGTTTTTGAAGTTTTTATGGGTTTTAAATGTTGTATTTGAGGTGTTGAGGTTGTATGGGGTGTTGGTTTGGAGTTTGGGTGTGAAAAACACCATTGAAGCTCGAAATTTTTGGAAACCCGAAGGTCGCGATCGATCACGGCTTGGCGGCGATCGATCGCGACATGTTACTGATTTTGGAAGACGGTGAATAGTAGCGACGATCGATCGCGAAGAGGGGGCGATCGATCGCGGGGGACTCGGCGATCGATCGCAAGCTTTGGCGATCAATCGCGGCGTATTTTATCTCGAGCAGCAGACTTGCGCGATCGATCGCGCCTGATGGGCGATCGATCGCGGCCCTGTTCCATTTGATTTTTTGGAATTTTGAAAAATGTCGGGATTTTGGAATCGAGGTTTAAAGGGGCCATTTCCGGGGCAATGTCTACATTCCAATAAGAATGATTTACTTTTAAAATGGTTTGGTTGGAGCCAAAATTTAATAAAACGAAATTCTCGATTGAGTTTTTGGCAATCTTTTAAACATATAAAATGGAATATTTTGGGTATTATGCATGCTTAGCCGGGGGCTTTTATTTTGGTAATCGTCATGGATTGACGATATGTTTGGGGGTTATGAACGTGCTTGGGCACGTGGTTGCATGCTTGTGTTTAATTGTGAACTATTTATGTGTTAGCACATAATTCATCTGGTCGTGGGACTCAGGTGAAGTCGGACTTGAACTACGGAATTATAAGGTACGTGTAACGTACGAGCATGACCTTAATTATATTATTGCAATTATTGTGCATGAGATAGATGAATGGTAAGGGTTATTAGTCGATGCTTAGTATATTGTGTCTTGCTTAAATTGGTTAATGGAAACGGGACTGGGGGTGTGTTATGTTGATTGGTCTTATGTAATGTATGGTGCCGCTTTGGAGCGAGCAATTGTCGTGATGTGGTCGCTATGGAGCGAACATCGGTAAGTGATGCCGCTACTTTTGAGTGAGCGAGGAAATGTGGCTTTTGACTAGATATCTAGGATATCTGTATTTATTCCCTATTGATATTGAATTGGAACAGGGACATAGTTAATCAGTATAATGATTAACTGGATATTTGAAATTTGATGATTTTGGTTGTTTTGAGAACAGGGACAATACAGTGGGATCCCGGATGAGGATGATACCATCCAGGGAGTATCATTTATTTTCATGGCATTTTACATTTTGTAAATTATGAATTTTAATATTTTGATTATTGGATTAGTGGGATTGGTATGCTCACCCCATGTGGGGGCTGTCTCTGTTGGGGCAGGTGAAACAGGTGCTATGGTGGCTCTGGAGCTGTGATCGAGCTATGAATTGGAGGTGATTCCCGGATCGAGACACCGGAGCTCATGTGGAGCTGGATATTGTGTATGCCCTTTTTATACATTACGTACACATAGGTTATTCGATGCTCGTGTGTGAGCAATAATTATGTGTATATGTGTTGTATAAAGAGGCATGGGCCTTTCTCTTTTCATTATATGTGTGAGCAATCAACCAGGGAATTGCTAGATGAATTGAGATTGTGATTAGTGTATTACATAGGTGCATGATGTGTTAAATGGTCTTAATTTTGAAAATATGACATTGCATGGAATGGAATAGATGAAGCAAGAAAATTTTATAGGTGGTATTGTGTGCCACGTTTACATGTAGTTTCCCTTTACACGTGATTGAATGCACCAAATGCATGGCTTAATGCACTAATTGTGGGTTAAGGGCACGGGGGCCCTTACATTAGTGGTATCATAGCAGTGGTTGCTCTTTGGGGCTGTTAAGGGCCTAGGAACTTGTTGATAGGAATTGGTAGCACATATTTATACATGATGGTATTAGTGTTGTGTGACACAACTAATTGCTTATGCGCTTTTACGATATGGAAAGTGGTATTACTGATCATTGTGGTTGCAGGAATCGTGTAGAATACGATGGGATGGCATTAATGGTAGTGTCTGGCACTCCATGTATTATGTGCTAAGGGATCTGATTTTGTAGGAAAATCAGGAAATGGGAAATGTGATATGTTGTCTAAAGACAGGGATGGTTGACAACAGACAGTGGGATATTGTGGTATGATTTCAGTTGTTATTGAATATACAATGGTTACTTTTAGCGTCCTACTACGGGTATATCATCAGCGATGGATCATAATATTTGCCCATGTCATGTCGAAGCGATGCACATGCCGCTGTCATTGTCGAAGCGAGGGATATTATTGAGCCGCCGATATGACGTAGTAGGATTTGTGAACTGTTGTATTAACCTGGATGCAGGTATATGGAGCTAGTGGAAGGTTCCGGTGGTTGTTTCAAGCGAGGGAGGTAGTTGCCGCTGTCATATGAAGCGATGGTAATGTGATATTTGCTGTTGTCATGTCGAAGCGATGTACATGCCGCTGTCATTGTCGAAGGGAGGGATATCATATGATGCCGCTATATGTCGAAGCGAGTGTAATGCCTCGATTTGTTTTATACACATATGATATGATTATGGTGTAATTATATCAAATGGCGGTATGATAATGGGGGTTCGGGTGGAACCAAGAATGAATACATGTATGAAATGATATATGGCAAGGAATGAAACATGGTGTACAATGATTTGAATAGTAACATATCAAGCAACATGAACTAGTAGGCATTTGAATATGCATGTGAATTTCATTTGAATTGGAGTTGCATTTGAATTTGAATTTCATCTTCATATACATGTTACTTAACATGTCATTAACTCCAAATGATATGATAGCAAGTGATTTAGGGAGCTAATGACCTTATATCAAGTGATTTAGGGAGGAGAATCACATAGTTTCTCATTTTTCACCTACTAAAATCCTACACAAGCTCCTCTCCATCTCTTTCAAGTTCTTTTTGGTTTGAGCTTGGGATTCACTTGTGAATTGAGCTAGGAAGTTGTGTGAAGTGATTTCTTAATATATTGGTAAGGAATTCATGGTTTTACACTTGAATTATGTAATTGGTGTTGATGTATGTGAGGTGGAATATCAAATGTTCATGTGAAGAATCATATCATGATTATATGCTATGAATTGGATTCTATGATGATAGAAACATGTTAATATGTTCTTAGAGATTGCAAGAAACATGTTGAAATGGTTAAATTCGAGTTATAGGAGAAGAGCTAGAAAGATATGCTTGAAAATCGCCATGAAATTTCTGAAAACAGAGTAGGCGATCGATCGCGACGTATGAGGCAATCGATCGCCTGTGGCTAAACATGAGTGTGGCGGTGCATTGAGCGATCGATCGCTTCATGTGGCAATCGATCGCCTTGAGGCAGTATGTTTTCCAAAGGGGAGGCGACCGATCGCGTGAAATTAAGAGATCGATCGCCTAGGACCAAAGCTTTAGGCGATCGATCGCCTAAAATCATGAAATCGATCGCCAGGGCCAGAATGTTGAAAAATGTTATATTTTGATAGAATTTGATTTTAATGCCTATGATAACATGATATATTGTTGGCATTGTTGTAGCATCATCTCAAGGGACGGGACAACGAGGCAATTAGCCAGTGACGTCTAATTTAAATCGTTTGTGTCGCAGTACAGGTACGTGTTGACGTACGGAGTATAGATATTATGTGATGATGTTATGAGATTGATATCATATTAATTGTGTTATGTTAGTATCATGATTGGTAGTATCATATGCATGTACATTCATGGATATCATGTGTTTGAGATATACGCCTGGTTTGGGTATATGATCGGTTATGTTACATAGAGATATACGCCTGGTTTGGGTATATGCTCGGTTATGTTACATAGAGATATACGCCTGGTTTGGGTATATGCTCGGTTAGGTTACATAGAGATATATGCCTGGTTTGGGTATATGCTCGGTTATGCTATATAGAGATATACGCCGGTTTTTGGGTATATGCTCTGGCTATTATCATTTGAGGACGGTACTATGATATGTGCTGCTAATATGAAGATGTGAGGTGGTTCCACTGACATATTGAGCTGAATAGGCATATCATATTGGTCTCGTGATAATAGGGTAATTGTTGAGACATGTCATGACATGGTGCATTTGTTGATGCATGATACAGAACATTCACATTACATGATTTATTGTGCTTTATCATTGATATTGATATTGTGTTTTGATATCGCACTGAAATATTTATTATCTATACTCACGTTGTGTGAATGTTTCTGTAGGGACTCATAGACGTGGGAGGACGGGATGTGAGTCATTTTCCGCTGCGAGCTGAACCATTGCCTAGGAGTTATCTTGTAGTAGGTTGTTGTTTGTACATATGATGTGTAGTTGAGAGGTTTTTATAAACCCTGTAACAACTTAACAAGTAAGATACTCTTAATCAGTGCATGTTATTACTTAATTCAGACTCACATATGTATGTTAACATGATACATAATGGATTAAGTAACGAGGACCCCACAGCGAGGGGTCCTAAAATTCCGTTGTTATAACAAGACCGGAACAGCCACATTATCAATATTTGAGCGACGCGTCGGGAACAAAGGGCTGCGTGTATTGTGAGCCACCTCTTGGGTCTGAAAGGAACAAAGTGCTACATGCATGTGAGTACCTCTTGAGTCCTTGATCTGTTCCGCTGATTCAATTGGTGATGGTTCATGCCGCCAGGTATATTGATAGCGATGTCTCTTTCCGCTATGTCATTGGCGATGGTTCATGCCGCCGGGTAATCTATTGGCGATGGTTCATGCCGCCGGGTAATCTATTGGCGATGGTTCATGCCGCCGGGTATTCTATTGGCGATGGTTCATGCCGCCGGGTATTCTATTGGCGATGGTTGTAATTCCCGGAATAAATTATAAATATTTATTTGTTGATAATTGCGAAATTTAGAAGATAATTTCGGAATTCAACTATTGGGAATTTTATTGGGAGCGAAATTGGGATAAATGATCTCGGGATTGAATTTATAAGGTTAATTAAATTCAAGGAGATTATAAATTATTGGGAATGCCATTTTAGTCTGGGATGGGAATAAATAATTCCGGGGTAACTTTGTGATGCAAGAAAAAAAATTGCATGATTTAATTTGAGGAATAATTTGTCTTTATTTAATAAAGGAAGAAAGAAGATGAATAAAAGTTAGAGTATTGGGTTTAATTTTAAATTAAAGGGAAGATTAAATCCTACACACACTACACCCTCTACCAACACTAAAAATCAGCCACCTTCTCCTTCCCCAAACCCCAACCCGTCGCCCCTCCTCTCCCGCCGCTAGGGCTCGGTTTTGGCCATGGAATTCGATTTATTTTGCCATGAAATTGTTGGGTATGAAGTTTCCTAGCATCCTACACCTTTTACCTCTTTTGTATTCGATTTTTTGGTTGAGTTTTGTGGGTTTTGTGTTCGAAAATTTGTGATGTAAATATTAGAAATTTGTGGTTGTGATGGGGGCGAAATTATTGCTTGTTTTGGGGCTAAAGATTTTCGAAATTATTGCTTGTTTGGTGGCTGCCCTATATTTCGAAAATGGCTATTTTTGAGGCTTGTAAAAGATGCTTTTGTGATGTTTGATAAAATGCTTGAATGATGTTCTAGTGTTGGTTAAAAGCCTTACTAATGGTGTGGTGAAGCTAACATTTATGGCTCATAATTTGAGAAGTATTCTAAGTAGATTTAAACAATTGTTTTGAAGGATGAAGATTGTTTTATTGTTGCATGTGGATATATGTTGTGATTTGTGGTTAGATGAAGTATTGTCAATGAAGAATGATAACTTGAATTGGTATAGCGGGTTAAAGCGGTTATGTGACTCACTTTTTTTTAATGATTAATTGTTAGAAGGAAATTGTTGAGTTTTGTCTTGGCTTAGTATTATTGTTGGTCAAAATAAATGAATATTAAATCATGCATGGAAGGTGTTTGTTAATATGCTTAAAGGAAATTCAAGTGTGGGTCTAAGTCTTGTTAGTGGGGGAGAATGACTAACTTTTATGGCTTGTAGCCATTGTGACATTTGGTGGGCATTGGGCTATGGTTAAAGATGTTTATATCTTCAAATAACATGCTAATGAGTGCTTCAATGATGTTAAAGACATAGTAAAGAACCTTGCTAATTGTATAGTAAAAATATGCCCATGTGTGAGTTTAAACTTTGTAGAATTCTAGATTTGGATTTAACCTTGACTTGGAGGAACTTAGCTGCGTGTGCGTGTGTACGCCTCGGTAAGGGTGGGTGAGTGATGTTTGTGTGATAAATGGTGCACTAGTGAGTGCATAAGTGTGATATACACATGTATGCATATTTCCTAATGTGTGTTATAACATGGAATAGAGTTTATGGTAATGTTTATGCTTGAATGGATAGCATAGCATGTATTAATGACTTTATGTTGGGATTAAGAGAATTGGATTTAAAGGGTAGAATCTCTTATCTACATGGATCCCTTCTTTCCTATCTTGGTTTGAATCACTTCGATGTTTGTTTGGATGTTGGAATATGTTAATTGACCAAACTTAGTTTTGTTTTTGGGTGGTTGGATTATGTGATATTATGGGCGTAACTTTATGAATAAATTAATATGAGATTTTGTGCATCAAATATTGGTTATGAGATAACCCTTATATCCTTAAGTTCATGTAGAGCCTTTCTTGAACTCTCGGACAACAAGGAGGGTGACTTGACGGTAAAAACATATTATAAGGTACGTGGTGACGTACGAGCAGGTATACCCAGTATTTATATATTCATGTATACATGTATTTAGAATGTGATGTTTGAAGCTAAGTGATTGAGTCTGGTAGTTGAGTTTAATATACGTGGAATGGTGGATACGTAGAGGTACGTGATCCGGGTATATGAGTTGAACATTGATGCATTTGGCATAATGGATATGAGAAATGGTTGAGAATGAGATTAACGTACAGGCAGAGTTGCCTTCGATATGAGACTTGTTATGATTGAGCATAAATGATGAATTGTGATTATATTGAATTTATTGCATTGATGAGTTTCATGTTGTGATTAACGATACTGAACTTGATGTTTATGAAAGCATGTGAGACTGAAACAGGAACAGCTAGTGGAAACTATACGGATTCCGAACTGTACAGGGAGTATATTTTTATGGATTTTAAATACTCATAAATTGTTATATTATGAATTAATTATAAGTGTTATGCATCGTCGTGAATAGGAGTATCGTGACAAGGTATGCTCACCCGTGTGGGGGCTGTTTCTGTTGAAACATGTACAACAGGTACTAAACTACTTTGGGATATTGGTTCGAGCTTTGTTGGATAATGCCGCTTCCAGAAGCATAAGCGTATATGAAAGTGGGTAAATAGGATACGCTAATTATTCAGTTAGATGATATTCATTTATTTGTTGCTCGTATGTGAGCAATTGGAAGCATGTATATGGACTGTATAAGGGTGTTGAAGCCCACTTCTGATGTCTTCCTAGTATGGTGTTTTCCCTGGCTGGGAACTTATTTAGAGTCTTGTTTTCTTTAAGTATTGTGTTTTCCGGGAATTATATTGGTGATGTGAATTATTTTGGGATAGCTCAATTTGTGGGGAGACTCTGCCCAAATTTTTACAAAAACCCACAATATAAAAAGTGGTGTAATGGGGATGGAAATGGGCGAAATCTTTGAGTCTATTTGTTGGTAGAGATGAACATATATTGTTGAACATTATTTATGTCATGGGATTATGGGAAACATGAAATTATTCTTTTTAAAGAATGAAAAGAAAATGAAAAAATTTTACACATACGACGTCATAATTGAACTAATGACGGGTTTAAGTGTTGGGGTCTTACATTAGTGGTATCAGAGCAGTGGTTGCTCTTTGGGGCTGTTAAGGGCATAGGAAGTTATTGATAGCACATATTTATGCATGATGGCATTAATGTTGTATGACACAACTAGTTGTTTATGTGCTTTTATGATATGAAAAGTGGTGTTGCTAATCATTGTAATTGCAGGAATCGTGTAGAATGTGATGGGATTGCATTAGTGGTGATGTCTAACACTTCATGTATTATGTGTTAAGGGATCTGATTTTGTAGGAAAATCAGGAAAGGTGAGACGTACGGGCTTCGGACGGTAAAACGTGTTACACCTTTGATTATGTATATCGTGGATAGTAGATCCTTACATGTGATGATATATGTGAAATGATAGTGATATATATTGTGATAATGGAACCAATTGTTGTATTTGATTATTGTGGTAGAATTGATGAATGTTTCGGTAGCCTTTATCTCCGAGCGAGGGAGGTACTTGCCGCTGTCATATGAAGCGATGGTAGTATGATATTTGCCGCTGTCATGTCTAAGCGAGGTAACATGCCGCTGTCATTGTCGAAGCGAGGGATATCATATGATGCCGCTATATGTCGAAGTGAGGGGTCCTAAAATTCCGCTGTTGTATTGGGACCGGAACAGTCACAATTCTAGTGATTAATGTGGAATATTGTGGTTATAACTGGAGCGTGGTATCGATCATTATCTTTGTGAATTGTTGTATTAACCTGGATGCAGGTACATGGAGCTAGTGGAAGTTCCGGTAGTTGTTATATTCGAGCGAGGGAGGTACTTGCCGCTGTCATATGAAGCGATGGTAATATGATATTTGCCGCTGTCATGTCGAAGCAATGTACATGCCGCTGTCATTATCGAAGCGAGGGATATCATATGATGCCGCTATATGTCGAAGCGAGGGGTCCTAAAATTCCGCTGCTATAACAAGACCGGAACAACCACATTATCGATATTGATAGCGATGTCTCATTCCGCTATATTGGTTGGCGATGGTTCATGCCGCGACGTGTATTGATAACGATCTCATTCCGCTATATTGGTTGGCGATGGTTCATGCCGCCACGTGTATTGATAGCGATGTCTCATTCCGCTATATTGGTTGGCGATGGTTCATGCCGCCAGGTATATTGATAGCGATGTCTCATTCCGCTATATTGATTGGCGATGGTTTATGCCGCCGGGTACATGTATAGCGATGCCTCTTTCCGCTATGTCATTGGCGATGACTGATGCCGCCAGACATGTGTTTAGCGATGGTGCATTCCGCTGATTCCAGGGCAATGGTTCTTGCCGCCGATTATATATATAGCGACGTCTCATTCCGCTATTCTGTTGATGGTGAGTATATCAATTTGTGTATTGATATGAAATCATATTTTGTGGAATATTTATGTTGAGGGCAGGGACAATTTAAAGGATCAAGTGTGAATCAACTGTGTACAGTAAGTGTTATTACATCTTATTGTTTTAAGAATGTAATTTTATTCATTGTGATTGTTGATATTATATGGATGTCAGTAGTGACGATGATATTGTACATGCCCGTAGTGACGATGAGATTATGCATGCTAGTGTGGGCGACGAATATTGATGTGCTGCTATTATGTTAGCATGAGTTTATTGTATTGCTATTGTGCTAGCATTGTATATTGATGATGTTGGATCGCAGATAGCAGTGGACAATTGTGTTGTTATTTCTTGGGTACATGTGATTTAGGCCTAAGAGGATATTGGATCGATCCAGGAGGACGAAGTATCGAGGTAACCGTTTCAGTTGGTTGAACATATTGATATATGTTGATTCGAGTTATTTTGTTGATTCATATTGATTTTGAAATCATGTACATGTAGAAAAGTTGATAATGGAATTGAAGTGGAACCTAGATGTATCATTCATATTTTGTCGCGGTAATAAGGCAAGAAGGGGTGTAACCTCTATGATAGCACTCTCATATCTACGGTGTGTAGTGATGAGATATTGAAAATAGATGTTAATCACTTTGTGATGATAATTATTGTTGTGAAAGCATGCTAGTTTTGTATGTGGTAGGATTAATAATTGATTAATCACCTATTATGTTGAATGGAATACAATCAGATAGACATGAGTTTAATGAGTGTGTCACGGGATGGCATGAGTATGTCACGGGATGACGTGTGATTACTACGAATGTCGTGTATGGACATGTGTTCATTGTGAATATTCATGATTAATGAAATATTATGTTTCGAGGACGAGTTAAAGATTGATATAAATTGTGTCATCGAGGCATGCAATTAATTCTTATGTTAAATTTCAATCACCCTATGAGAAAGTGTGCTGTAACATGTTGTGTATAGAACCGCGTGAAACTTTTGATGCAGGGAATTAATGTTTGATGGCAGAAACATTATGAGTATCGAAATGCGTAAATGACAAGGTACGTGTTATGTTACTAGTATTTGAGAAATACTAACGAGATTATTTTGTACTTGTCCTATGACAGATAATAATTGGGTGAAGTAATGTGGAAATGTTGATACTTAAGAGTATGTGAGTACTGTGATTAACATGATATTATGATGCCATTGTGTATTGTAGATGATTCCATCTACAAAGGTATGTCACGAACTATTCGATATTGATGTTGATGCCTTGTGTTAGATGAGTATAATCGTGACATGAAAATATTGGTGTTAAGCCATTTATCATGATTTGATACTGATGGTCTGTGGCTATTGGTGTGTATAATGTGTATATACGTATGTGAGAATGACTAATGGGTTTTCTAGTCATTACCTTGCACCAGATAATAGCCAGGAGATGATATATGAGATGTTGATACATACAGGCTCAGGAGTACCGCTACTTCATACGGACGATGGTGGTAATGTTGGTATAAGTTGCATACATTTGCAACAACACAAATATGAAGTTATTTATACGATGAAGGTTGGTGCATCGTCATACATTCTTTTATACACATGATATGCATGGATTGCATGATCTAGCAATTTTATGATGGGCACTTTGATGAAAGTAAACTGTGACGGATTTAGATCTTGTGCAAGGAAACTATACCGATGCGAGTACACAGGTACTGAAGTATGACAAGAAGTGCTTGATTGATAAACACTGTAAGTTGGCTTTATGAACTGTTGGCAATTTCTTGATAAGATAATTATGGGAATGAGCTTTTGGAATGTAAACAAAAATTGAACAGGGCAAGTATGATGTTAACCTCGTATTGATTTACATGAATAGAGGAATTCATATGTTAGCTTATTAAATGCTAATGTTGAGATAGAGTAAAGTGAGGTGATTTGCAGTCTTGCGATCGTGTAATGGGACACATGTGTGAACCGTGATGATTGGGATGACTGTCATACTACAGATGGTCAAGTCACTATCGAGTTGTATAACGGTATGTGAATTTTACTGTTGACTTTATGGTAAGCATGTATTTAAATTTCGGGGACGAAATTTTATTAGTTGGGGAGAATTGTAATGCCCGGAATAAATTATAAATATTTATTTGTTGATAATTGCGATATTTAGAAGATAATTTCGGAATTCAACTATTGGGAATTTTATTGGGAGCGAAATTGGGATAAATGATCTCGGGATTGAATTTATAAGGTTAATTAAATTCAAGGAGATTATAAATTATTGGGAATGCCATTTTAGTCTGGGATGAGAATAAATAATTCCGGGGTAACTTTGTGATGCAAGAAAAAAAATTGCATGATTTAATTTGAGGAATAATTTGTCTTTTATTTAATAAAGGAAGAAAGAAGATGAATAAAAGTTAGAGTATTGGGTTTAATTTTAAATTAAAGGGAAGATTAAATCCTACACACACTACACCCTCTACACACACTAAAAATCAGCCACCTTCTCCTTCCCCAAACCCCAACCTGTCGCTCCTCCTCTCCCGCCGCTAGGGCTCGGTTTTGGCCATGGAATTCGATTTATTTTGCCATGAAATTGTTGGGTATGAAGTTTCCTAGCATCCTACACCTTTTACCTCTTTTGTATTCGATTTTTTGGTTGAGTTTTGTGGGTTTTGTGTTCGAAAATTTGTGATGTAAATATTAGAAATTTGTGGTTGTGATGGGGGCGAAATTATTGCTTGTTTTGGGGCTAAAGATTTTCGAAATTATTGCTTGTTTGGTGGCTGCCCTATATTTCGAAAATGGCTATTTTTGAGGCTTGTAAAAGATGCTTTTATGATGTTTGATAAAATGCTTGAATGATGTTCTAGTGTTGGTTAAAAGCCTTACTAATGGTGTGGTGAAGCTAACATTTATGGCTCATAATTTGAGAAGTATTCTAAGTAGATTTAAACAATTGTTTTGAAGGATGAAGATTGTTTTATTGTTGCATGTGGATATATGTTGTGATTTGTGGTTAGATGAAGTATTGTCAATGAAGAATGATAACTTGAATTGGTATAGCGGGTTAAAGCGGTTATGTGACTCACTTTTTTTTAATGATTAATTGTTAGAAGGAAATTGTTGAGTTTTGTCTTGGCTTAGTATTATTGTTGGTCAAAATAAATGAAGATTAAATCATGCATGGAAGGTGTTTGTTAATATGCTTAAAGGAAATTCAAGTGTGGGTCTAAGTCTTGTTAGTGGGGGAGAATGACTAACTTTTATGGCTTGTAGCCATTGTGACATTTGGTGGGCATTGGGCTATGGTTAAAGATGTTTATATCTTCAAATAACATGCTAATGAGTGCTTCAATGATGTTAAAGACATAGTAAAGAACCTTGCTAATTGTATAGTAAAAATATGCCCATGTGTGAGTTTAAACTTTGTAGAATTCTCGATTTGGATTTAACCTTGACTTGGAGGAACTTAGCTGCGTGTGCGTGTGTACGCCTCGGTAAGGGTGGGGAGTGATGTTTGGGTGATAAATGGTGCACTAGTGAGTGCATAAGTGTGATATACACATGTATGCATATTTCCTAATGTGTGTTATAACATGGAATAGAGTTTATGGTAATGTTTATGCTTGAATGGATAGCATAGCATGTATTAATGACTTTATGTTGGGATTAAGAGAATTGGATTTAAAGGGTAGAATCTCTTATCTACATGGATCCCTTCTTTCCTATCTTGGTTTGAATCACTTCGATGTTTGTTTGGATGTTGCAATATGTTAATTGACTAAATTTAGTTTTGTTTTTGGGTGGTTGGATTATGTGATATTATGGGCGTAACTTTATGAATAAATTAATATGAGATTTTGTGCATCAAATATTGGTTATGAGATAACCCTTATATCCTTAAGTTCATGTAGAGCCTTTCTTGAACTCTCGGACAACAAGGAGGGTGACTTGACGGTAAAAACATATTATAAGGTACGTGGTGACGTACGAGCAGGTATACCCAGTATTTATATATTCATGTATACATGTATTTAGAATGTGATGTTTGAGGCTAAGTGATTGAGTCTGGTAGTTGAGTTTAATATACGTGGAATGGTGGATACGTAGAGGTACGTGATCCGGGTATATGAGTTGAACATTGATGCATTTGGCATAATCGATATGAGAAATGGTTGAGAATGAGATTAACGTACAGGCAGAGTTGCCTTCGATATGAGACTTGTTATGATTGAGCATAAATGATGAATTGTGATTATATTGAATTTATTGCATTGATGAGTTTCATGTTGTGATTAACGATACTGAACTTGATGTTTATGAAAGCATGTGAGACTGAAACAGGAACAGCTAGTGGAAACTATACGGATTCCGAACTGTACAGGGAGTATATTTTTATGGATTTTAAATACTCATAAATTGTTATATTATGAATTAATTATAAGTGTTATGCATCGTCGTGAATAGGAGTATCGTGACAAGGTATGCTCACCCGTGTGGGGGCTGTTTTTGTTGAAACAGGTACAACAGGTACTAAACTACTTTGGGATATTGGTTCGAGCTTTGTTGGATAATGCCGCTTCCAGAAGCAGAAGCGTATATGAGAGTGGGTAAATAGGATACGCTAATTATTCAGTTAGATGATATTCATTTATTTGTTGCTCGTATGTGAGCAATTGGAAGCATGTATATGGACTGTATAAGGGTGTTGAAGCCCACTTATGATGTCTTCCTAGTATGGTGTTTTCCCTGGCTGGGAACTTATTTAGAGTCTTGTTTTCTTTAAGTATTGTGTTTTCCCTGGCTGGGAATTATATTGGTGATGTGAATTATTTTGGGATAGCTCAATTTGTGGGGAGACTCTGCCCAAATTTTTACAAAAACCCACAATATAAAAAGTGGTGTAATGGGGATGGAAATGGGCGAAATCTTTGAGTCTATTTGTTGGTAGAGATGAACATATATTGTTGAACATCATTTATGTCATGGGATTATGGGAAACATGAAATTATTCTTTTTAAAGAATGAAAAGAAAATGAAAAAATTTTACACATACGACGTCATAATTGAACTAATGACGGGTTTAAGTGTTGGGGTCTTACAATGGTTCATGCCGCCGGGCATTCTATTGGCGATGGTTCATGCCGCCGGGTATGCTATTGGCGATGCTTCATGCCGCCGGGTATTCTATTGGCGATGGTTCATACCGCCGAGTATTACATAGTGACGGGTCATTCCGCTACATCTATGGCGATGGTTCATGCCGCCAGGTATCATATAGCGATGGTACATTCCGCTACATCTATGGCGATGGTTCATACCGCCAGATATCTATAGCGATGTTTTATGCCACTGACTCTATGGCGAGGGATCATGCCGCTGATTCAATAGCGATGGGTTATACCGCTATGTGCGTAGCACTGGATTATGCCGCCTACGAGCGACGGGTGCTGCTGGTGTACCGCTGGTGGACGAGGGATACAGGTATACCGCTATCTTGATAGCGATGAGGTATGTTATATTACTGCTTTGTTAGCATTATTGTGAATACCATACGTGGTTATATAATGTCATATGTTTGACGATGATAATATGGATGTCGTGTATCGACATGTACCGTCACGAGTTGACGATAGGATTTTGGATGTCGTGTGTTGGCATATACCGTCACGGGATGACGATGACATAGTGGATATTCTCTGTAGACATGTAGTGTCGTTTTGATGAATAATACGTCTGAGTGTACGTATTTAGCCATATGGTTTGAGTGCTGATGGCGAGCACAGGATGGTGTCTGGGTCACTAGTTGACGAGACCATTATGCCGAGCAGATTGCTCGATGGATTATTGGATGCATTGTACCGGTGAGTGTACCGCATCATGTAATAGAGGTAAATATTTGTCGAGTAGTGATACCTTTGGGTATACTCGCTGGGATGGCTAAGGCCAAGTGATTAGTGGTAAGAGTAGTCATTGAGGAAACTACTCGCTTGTGGTTGTGATGTGTGGTAGACTTGGTCACACCACCTTGAGGGTGTGGAATAAGTACTTTTGGATTAGGATTGCACCGTGGTTGAGCAAGGACACCAGGATGTCCATTATGCTTTGGTGTTCTAGAGGAATATTGGGTGATGACCCACTACTCTAATGGTTTGTACGGTATGGCATACCGGATGGAACGTATGATACGTTGGTAGGCTCGGTGTAAGCCCATGGGGGCAGCGCATTGCTAGCCAGGTATTGTTGCAGTGATATAGTATGCTTGTTGTAGCCATTATGTTGCTCGTTGGGGTCGAATTTGGTAAATCGTACGGTGATACGATGATGTTTATGGTGGACTCTAGCAGTCACCACTATATATGAGGTTGAGGTTGGGAATACCTCACGGATTGGTTGTACGCTTTTGTTGTGGGACTTGTCTGGGGACAGCTCAATTTTGTTGGGGTACCAACAAGAGTGTCAACAAGTCATTGTTAACTCGATCTGGGAATCCATGAATTTGGGATGCATTGGGAGACATGATCGAATTGTGGATTATAGTAAGCAGTTTGGCACTACTCTGTTGCTCGTATCTCTTGGCGAGATGTGGTGTTTACTGTCATGGAGACAGTTGATGTTGTTTGGAGGTTGATCGCAGATCAGCCATGGTGAGCATTACTAGTGTTGAACTAGGTAATTGCTTTATATTTCTGTGTGACGCACGAAGAGACGACTCTAGGGAGACGCTTGGGTTTGTGAAATTCTATGGCGGTAGTACCTAGCGTCGTTGGTATGGGTAATCGTTGTGTCTGCGGTTTTGTTTCGGCAATTGTGGCTAGAGCGAGCTATTCTGAACCTTTGTGTGTTTACTGGCTCCGGGATGCATGTCGATGTGGGTATATCCATGTTTTCCGAACGGTGGTTCGAGGTTTGTGGGTCATGGGAGCATGACACTTTCCTTGTGAGGAAAGTGGTATTGGTATACCTATTGGGAATCTTTAATAGATTCGATGAGTGTTGTGTGGTGTTGATTTTTGGGATCACAATGGGTGTGGTTGGTTCGTCGATCATCGTTCTCCTTTGAGTGAGAATAACTGGGGATTGACAATTGTTTGTGGGGCTCATGGGTGTATTTGAGGATACCGTAGCCGGGTATACTGTGTACGCATCTTGTTTAGGTACTTAGGCATGTATACCGGCGTGTATACGAATGCCAGCGTACTGGTTCTTGTCGAGCGGGGTTATTACACTATGCTCGGACGGATGAATCTCTGATAAGGGATTTGGGACGCCTTGAGATTGGAAATCTCAATAGCGCGATGTATTCTGAGGGATAATCGTGAGGTCCGGTTGACTTCCCCTGAGGAGGGATTGTCGTGTTTTAGGACCATGGTAATTCTTGCTGGTTAGTTCGATAGCCTCCCTGTGTTAGGATTGTTGAATCCTTGGGTAAGCGAGGGATGGCCAGGATTCGGATTTATTTAGTGTCGTGGTTGACACATGTGGTGGGAATGCAATTGATTGTCTTGCATGACCTCTGTGGAACTTGAGACCTTGTGGAGTCTCGATAGTGTGTTTGGACCAAGATGTGATTCTTGGAACACACCGGTGTAAACATCTTCTGAGATGTGTTTTGTGTGGATCGGTGACCATGGGTTACCCGATCCGTGTTACAAGTGGTGCAACTACTCCTTTGGAGGAGATGGGGGTGGAAAGCGGAAACCGGGTTTACTGTGAGTATGTTGTTGTATGCTAGTAGTCCCATCATAACGATGCGTGTTAAGCATCGTGGGCAAGTGATGGAAAATCATGGGGAGATATCTATGTCATAACCAAGGAGGACATGGTTAATTTGCAGTCGTAGTAGACTGACTTCTGGGATGACTCGCATCGAGGTATGTTGTTATCTTTTGGGTTTTATATTGGTTTTGGAGGTTTGCTCTATTTTAGAGCTTGGTGCGAGATTGATGTCCTCGCAGTTGATAATTCGATTCTGACGTGGTCCAGAATCGGGGTTGTGGTTTTGTTTTGTTTTGTGTAGCCTTGGTGTTACATGGAGTACACCAGTGCAAATTTCGAGGACGAAATTTTATTAGTGGGGGATAATTGTGATGCCCGGGGATTAATGGTGTTAACCCCGATGTGGTAATAATCCTTAATGGATTTTTAATTGTGGCAATTAGGAATTAATTACGGTTTTGGGTCTCCCGAGGTTGTTAAATCGGGCATTTGGGATCGTTGGATCTAAAGGTTGAGATTGTATTTTCATTTTGGTGGAAAACCTATGAGTTGGGTTTTTGGTGGGACTTGGAGTCCGGGTGCTTTATGTTGGGGCTGGTATGGGGATTTGATGTTGGAGAGAGAGTTTTTGAAAACAGATGATTTTTAATGAATCATGATGTATTTGTGGAGGTATTGGTATGTTGGGGCATTTTTTGCTATATATACCAGATGGACTCGAGATTCCGTCATTTTTCCCGGAATCATCTCACTTTCATCGCTCTCTTCCCTTTCTCTCTCCCCCTTTACCCCAAAACCCTTCCCCTCCTTTTCCCCTTCAACAAAATTGTTGGGAACACGATTTAGGGGTCGGATTTCTTGAAGAAAGCTGGTAATCTCATTCTCCTCTCTTTTAGCTTCGATTTTATAGTAGTGTGGTAGTTTTGGTTGAGATTTTGGTGGGTTTTGAAATTTGGGATTTTTGGTTGGAAAAACCCAAAGTTGAGTTTGTTAGGATCGGTCCGGAGTGTTTAGAGGGGGGTGAACGAACACTCCTTTAAAATTAACCCTTTGTGATTTCTCTCGGGTTAGTGAGTGAAATCTATTTCTTAATCAACTTCTCAGCAGAACAGATCACTGAATATGATAGTGCGGAACGATCTGTTCTAGACTGGTAAGAACGGCTCGATGGCTTAAAGACTGTAACGTAGAGCGGAAAGATAAAAGACAGAATATGTTTCTGGAAGTTCGAAGGTGGTGTAATCCTTCTACGTCTCCCCTTCTTCCAATTAAGGAAGGATTCCACTAGAAGACTTTGATTTATACAATCCTATTGTACAAACTCGATTCAGCTGGATTTACCTCACTACCAGACTGAAACTCCTAGTCTCTCGATCTGTTCAGACACACACTGTCTGACAGTTACAATTGAATCTCACTTCTCTATCTTAGTAAAGAATACAAAAGATAGACTAATTTTGTCTATTCACACAATGATCCTGAGATGATCAAATATTACAATATGCTTGTGCTTATGAAAACTTTCGGCTCAAGAGTATCTGGACTTGTAAGCTTGTGCTGTTTTGTTTTCTTTTCGTTTCTTGATTGATCAGATCGTCAGCTTGAGCTCTTTAGTTGCATCCTTATATAGTTGATTGTACCAACGACATTATTTCATTTTCTGTGCAACTCTTGACTCTGCTCAAACTCTGAATAAGCTACAGTCTTATTCTTTTAGGCACTTGCCATTCTGGTTCATGCTTTCGGCGACTGTCAGGTAAGCTCTTCTTTGTCTTCTTACCTTTTACGGTAATCTTTAGTCCTTGGTCTTTTTCAGCATTAATTGCAACATTAAATGCTTCAATAAATAGCCGTTAATGATTCGGACTGAAGAGCAAAGCTTATTCAACCTTGTCTGCTCTGATCTGATTATTGTTGAGATCGATCTGAAGCTTCAATCTGGTCAGGTTGATGTTCATCGATACATTCTGATTTTTGCGATAGACCATATCAGCTTGATCTGTTTTTGTCATGATTGATCGGTCTGATCTGTTTTGTCATCTTTAAAATCCGGAACTAACAAATTCCCCCTTTTTGATGATGACAAAACCTAGCTTCTATGTCTTTTAATCAAGCTTTGAATAGAGTTTTTGCAGATCAATTTAATCTTCTTGTTCAAAATAAATGAACAGAGTTAAGTTGTAGTTCGGATTGATTAAGCCATTTTGTTCAAAATAAATGAACTAAAACTTAAATAAGAACTCTGATTTTTATTGAATAAAAATCTGATATACATTTACAGACATTTCTGACTTTATATAGACATCTACTTCCTTGCTGAAGACTGAGCTGGCTTGAAATCCTTTCTCTTTTCCCCCTTTTTGTCAGCAGCAATCTCCTGAAGAAAATCGATGATCTGTGCGAGCTGAGCGCTGATAGCATCAAGACGAGTGTCTTGAGCAATAAGGGACTTTGCGACGGAAGCCCGAACTTCAGTGGCCAGCTCGATCTGTTCTTTTCTCAGGCTCTTTTTATATGAAGCTTGCTGAGAGAACAGGTCATTCAGTCCGCGCTGAATACTGTTAATGTTAGCCGTCATCTTCTCTTTGAAGGATTCAAAATCCAAGAATGTAGCCCTTTGATTCTGATGAACTTCTATGACTCGTTGAGATAGAGATAGACAGTTATCAGAAAGGAGTTGAAGTGACTTGGCCAGAGATGGGGCATCATCAGATAGATGGCTTGGAAAGTGATCAGATGGCGACGTAGTATGATCAACCTCGGCTGCAATTGGTACAAGTGAAGACATATCAGATTGGCGTGTTTTGGACCGGATCAAAGTAACCAAGGCCGAGGAGAAGTCTTCCAAAAATGCCAAATCTTCAGCAGACTGATCTGGAGGAGTGATAGGTCTGGTAGGCTCCTCAACCTGTAAAGCTGCAACAACTGTTGACACCACCAGATCCGGATCGACGAAGTCTGGTGAGACGACTGTCGTATGTTTGGCGGTTGGACTACGCTGAATGTGGGATACTGAGGATGTCAGAGGGATGGAGGTTGTTGGAGAGTCCAGCAAGACATCCATGGCTTCAGTCTCTGCTGCAGACGGAGCATTAGTCAGTGGCTGCTCCACTGTACCAGAAGGAATTGGCTCAAAGAATGGTTCGGCCATAGTTTTGCTCGCAGATGGGTGATCCGGGCTGGGAACTGGAGTGGATATGTTGAGCATCTGTCGTTGAAAACGAACAGCCAAGTGAAGAGCATGAACATCCATTTCCAGCTGAGCAATGACAGCACCATCATCTTTGGCAGTCGGAGTGTTGGGATCAAAATTTGCCTTCTTGGCTGCAATGAGCAAGTTTGCCAGTCTGAATCTGTGGTTAGCCTGGAACAAGTCTTTGCGATGAACCGCAATTCGTACGTCGTCAGTCTATGTCCCCTTAAGGACTTCTTGTTCCATCTTATGGAGTCTTTTCAGCTTGCCGAAGAACAGATCAAAGTGGTTGATCGTTATGTATGCAACATATTCATCAAACACCACAGTAAGCTCCTTTACTTTTTCTTCAACATCTTCCATGGCGATGTCGATTGCAGTTTGAGCGGCTGGCTTGGGTTTGGAAGAGAGGGGTTCAGTGAGAACTGCCTTGCCTTTGCCAGTGGGAGACGAGGTCTTGATCCCGGATTGAGTGTAGTCTCCCAATTCTGTGATAACAATTCCTTTGACCACAGGGATGGCAGAAGGGACTCGGATGGTGACTTTGGGTACAGTGGTTGGAACTGTTGAAGGTTGAGTTGGAGTTTGGGTAGCAGGGGTGGCTTTTGTTGAGGGCAAGATAGGTATGGTTTTGATGGGCTTGGTGATCTGGGTTCTTGGCTTCTTTGGAGGAGGTTTGGCTGGAGATGAAGGAGCAGAGGTAGACTGAGTTTCCTCTGAGTCAGTCTGGATTGTCTGTTTGCGCTTGACTCGAGATTTTCGAGCAGCAGCCTGTTCTTGTCCTTGTTCAATCTTAACAGCCACCAGATCAGAGAGAGTGGGTGGAGCACTTTTGGACTTAAGTAGTGCCAAACCCTTGCGGTTGAGGTTCTTGAAGGGGCTGAGAGCAGACGGCTTCCCAAGCTCGATGTCTAGTGTCTCCAATAGCTTGCTGAGAGGAACAGCAAAGCAGACAGCCTGTTTGGAGGCAATGACTATTTCTAGTAGAAGTCCAAACAAAATCACGGACCAGTTCATTTTCTGTCCGGAGTAAATAGCAGCCAAGGCCCGGAATTTTTCGGCAGTGACGGCGTCATAGCTTCCGGCTTTTCCCAATAGTGGCTTGCCAACAATCTCGCAGAGAACTTGGAAATAAAACAACATTTCCTTCTTCTTGAAGGATGACTGCAGTCTGTGGCAAAAAATAGATACTTTCCCCTGAAGAAAGGTGACAGTGGCCTGAGGAATGTGGCCAAACTCAGTCAGTCCGGTGTTGGGAAGACCAAAGGTCTTTGACAGTGTCGACTGAGAAATATCAAAAGATTTGCCCTTGACGAGGTGGAGATGAACGTCTTGTGAGAAACAGCATTGGCGAACTACTCTCGAATCTCTGACTCGTAAACCACCGTCCTGCATTCCAGAAAGTTCTTTAATCCTGAAGATTCCAATGATTTGAACATGGAAACCATTTCTGAATCTTCAGCCTTGTAGATTTCATTAAACTCAACAGAGATAGAGTTGTGAGTGATAGTGGCCATTTGAGTATGTAAAGAAGATTGCGAAGAAATTGGAAATATTTGAAAGTTAGAAACAGACAGCAGTAATTCGTAAAAATTGAAATGAAATAGAGATGTTCAGCCCGCTAAATAGGAGAGAGAGGACATGTGTCTGTATCTCGATGACTGATATTTAAGTAATTCAAAATAAACGGACAGGATGAGAGAGAGATAAGGCGGTTAAAATTCAATCAGTCCGGGTTGTTTTAAGCAATTACTGTATTAAAGATTGGTTGACCAGACAGATCATGGGATAATATCAGGTTTGACAGAGATCGGTCTGAAAGTTCGGACCGATCTGTGTCTTTCTGATCGTTGTATTATCGATCTGTGCCAGTATATAATCTTTAAACCAAGAATTTGATGAAAATAATTAAACTTAGCCTCAGGAAGTGGTTTGGTGAAGATATCTGCTGCTTGCTGGTCTGTTGAAATATGCTCGATCTGAATTTTCTTTTTGCCAACGTGATCTCGAATAAAATGATGTCTGATATCAATATGCTTTGTTCGAGAGTGCAAAACTAGATTATACGTTATAGCAATGGCACTGGTGTTGTCACAAAATATCGGAGACTCAACAGCTTGAATGCCATAGTCTCTGAGCTGATGTTGAATCCAGAGCATTTGAGCGCAACAGCTTCCAGCGGCAAGATATTCTGCCTCAGCTGTAGAAGTGGCGATTGATGTTTGCTTCTTGCTAAACCATGAGATCAATCTTTCACCTAGAAATTGACAAGTTCCACTGGTGCTCTAGCGATCAATCTTACACCCAGCATAGTCAGCGTCTGAATATCCAATTAAATTGAAGTTTGAATCTTTGGAATACCAAAGACCAACGTTCTGAGATCCTTTTAAGTATTTAAGGATGTGCTTAGCAGCAATAAAATGTGATTGCTTTGGATCAGACTGAAATCTAGCGCATATGCAAACTGAAAACATAATATCAGGTCGGCTCGCTGTAAGATACAATAGCGATCCGATCAAACCTCGATACATGGTTACTTCAACTGATGTTCCCCCTTCGTCTTTATCTAGCTTAATTGAAGGACTCATTGGAGTTGACGCAGTTGAACAAGTCTCCATTCTGAATCTTTTGAGGAGCTCTATGGTATATTTGGTTTGATTGATAAAAATACCATTGCTGAGCTGTTTGACTTGAAGACCCATGAAGAAAGATAATTCTCCCATCATACTCATTTCGAACTGTCCCTGCATTAACTTAGAGAATTTCTCGCAGAGTTTGGGGTTAGTTGACCCAAAAATGATATCGTCAACATAAATTTGAACTAATAAGGTATGTTCCCTCTTAATAAATTTAAATAACGTTTTATCCACTGATCCGATCTGAAAATCGTGGTTCAGCGGAAATTGAGACAGAGTATCATACCATGCTCTTGGAGCTTGTTTCAGTCCATATACGGCTTTATTCAGTACATATACATGATCTGGAAATGAGTGGTTCTGAAATCCAGGAGGTTGCTCAATGTAGACTTCCTCCTGAAGCTTACCATTAAGAAAAGCACTCTTTACGTCCATATGATATACTTTGAAGTCTTTAAAAGCAGCATAAGCAAGAAATATTCGGATTGCTTCAAGTCTGGCGACTGGTGCAAAAGATTCATCGAAGTCAATTCCTTCTTCTTGTCGGAAGCCTTGTGCCACCAGTCTGGCCTTGTTTCTAACCACAACTCCATCTGCGTCTAGCTTGTTTTTGAAAACCCATCTGGTTACAATAACAGGCAGACCACTTGGCCTGGAGGTTAGACTCCAGACTTGATTTTGTTCAAATTGATTAAGCTCTTCTTGCATGGCTTTTATCCAGTTGTAATCAGTCAAAGCTTCATCAATCTTTTTGGGTTCCAGATTAGATATAAAAGCGGCGTGAGTGAATCCATCCAACATCTGTCATCTGGTTCTTATGGGTGCAGAAGGACTTCCGATTACTAGAGCAGGTGGATGCCTCTTTGTCCATCGATAGCTTGATTCTGGATTATCTGGTCCAGACGGATTGGTAGTATCAACATTATCAGCATCTGCTTTAACATTAGAGTTCAGAATCTCCGGATCGGCTCGATCTGGAGGAGGTCGATCTGGAAGAACTTCAGTGCCTTGATCCGATCTATCTGGTACTTCAGGTTCCGGTGGATTGTCTCTTGACCTATTAGCTATAATCTCATCATCACTGTTAGCTTCGAGATGGATATTTTCCATCTAATTTTGAATTAATTCCTTGTTACCCTTAATACACAAGGATTCATCAAACACTACATGAACTGATTCTTCTACAGTTAAAGTTTGATTATTGAAGATGCGAAAAGCATTACTATTGGATGAATATCCTAAGAATATTCCATTATCTGATTTAGCTTCGAATGCTGTAAGATGATTCTTACCATTATTGTGAACGAAACATTTGCAACCAAATACATGAAAGTGAGAGATAGACGGTCTGTTACCTGTCCATACTTCATATGGAGTTAAATTTAACTTCTTATTAATCATTGATCGATTTTGAGTGTAGCATGCAATATTTACAGCTTCTGCCCAGAACATTTGGGAAATTCCAGAATCTGCAAGCATTGTCCTTGCTGCCTCTTTAAGCGTTTTGTTCCTTCGTTCTGCAACTCCATTTTGTTGAGGAGTTCGAGCGGCTTAGAATTCATGCTTAATTCCTTGGTCTTCTAGAAAAGATTCAAGATTCTGATTTGAGAATTCAGTGCCTTTGTCACTTCGACTTCTATCAATACTTGATGATTTCTCATTCTGAGTGCGTTTCAGCAGCTTGATCAGCTTCGGACCGGTCTGATCTTTACTGCTCAAAAATATAGTCCATGTAAAACGTGAGTAATCATCAATAACGACAAGAGTATAATGCATTCCCCCTAAACTTGTTATTGGTATAGGACCAAACAAGTCCATATGTAATAGTTCTAAGCAGCGTGAGGAGAATTTGGCATTCTTGTTTTTGAAGGATGATCTGATCTGTTTGCCCATTTGACAAGCTTCGCAGATCTTATCCTTGGCAAAGTCGATCTTGGGCAGACCGACAACTAAATCATGTTTACACAGGCTAGAGATAGTCTTAAAGTTGAGATGATTCAAGCGTTTATGCCATAGCCAGTGTTTATTATCATTATTCGCGATGAAGCAAGTAGGATTATCAGGTTGAGCAAAGTTCCAGTTAATCATATATGTATTTCCATTTCTGATTCCTACAAGCATAGTCATACAGTCTGACGTTTTAACAGTGCAAGTGTGTTTGACTTATACTACAGCATAACCATTATCACATAGTTGACTTATACTAATCAGATTGTAGCATAGATTTTCAACTAATAGCACATCATTGATAGTAATATTACCATGGACAATCTTACCCTTGCCCACAGTCTTACCCTTTGAGTTATCCCCAAAGATGATCTTGGGTCCAATACATTCTGTGACTTCAGACAGCAGCTCGACGTTTCATGTCATGTGACGAGAACACCCACTGTCTAAGTACCAGTCCGACGCTTGTTTCTTCAGTACCTGTCATCAAGCATAATTACTGTTGGTACCCAATCCTACTTGGGTCCAGAACGAATTAGCCCTTTGGGAACCCACACCTGAATCAGCTTTAATGGCTTGTGTGTGTCTGGTGTGATGTGAGCTGATCTGTTTCGATGTTGTGTGTGATAATGTGTGCGATATGGAAACCTTTGATTCTTATGAGGTAATCTATATCTTCGTTGAACTGGTTTTGAGTTAAAGTAGCTGGATGGTCTTCCTTGCCTTAGATCTTGCACCTTTAGGTTTGGTCTGATAGACACAAAGCTTGCTGGTGCCTTTTCTTTGGCTTGGTTAACATATCTGGTAGCGTTTATCGTGTACGCCCAAATTAACCCTTCTTCAGTTAATAACAAAAATATGTAGTAGTGGAAGTAGGGATCGATCTCACAGGGAAGGTAAATTTATTTTGTGTCAATTATCAAAGAACTAGTAACAATGGGGGATTTGGACTAGATTACTACTACTTAGCAAATATCAAACTAATTAACGAGTCTAACTAAAATGATTAAAACTTATGGGATTAAAGCGATTCTTGGTTTTCAGGTAACCGTACTTTTGGAAAATTATCTTTTAGTCATCAAATCAAAACATTCGAATTCTTTCAATTATCTATCGATTGGAAATTCAATTCCTACTCATTTTATTCGTAGTCAAAGGGAAAACAGCATTCAATTCAACCCTTACCAAATCTCTAATCACCACTACAGCCGTTAATGATTAAATCAATGATAGTTTTCAAAACTAATGAGTTCGACAAATCTAATCAATAAAAACTACAGCCGTTAGAATTGATTACTCAATCGTTTCTCCTAAGAATTCAATAACACCTACAGCCGGTTAATTATTAATCTTAGTTGTTTCTTAGCAAACTATCGATTATGTTATTGAATATTAGGTGATCGGTCTAATACACAAGCACAACAATCATGGAATTCGAATTCTGAGAAACCAATTGAAATCGAAGATTAATTCAACAATCAAACCGAATTTTCATAAAAGATTTAAATCCAAAAGTAGGTATCCCTTCAACCAAGAATCGAAGGGTTTTAGCCTAGCATAATTAAATCTAAAAGCAATAAAAATTCAATGGAAAACATTAAATAAATAAAGGAAAAGAAATTACTAATATAAATCACGATTCCGGCTTGTCAATTCCGGTTCCGTTCTTCGTCGTTCTTGAAGAAAACTTTGAAAGAAAATTAATCTAAAATCCTAAAATATTCTAAGAGTATGAAATTATGCTTAATATGAGGTAAAAATCGTGTATATGAGGTATGGAGGCTGATGGAGTAGGGTAAAATCCATGTGGGAAGGAAAGAAATCAAAAATTTTAATTTTCCAAAATTCTATAGGCGTAATTACGCCTGAAAGTGGCGTAAATACGCCTGGTGACGTGTCACAAAATGGCTTTCTGCGTTTCTGGCGTAATTACGCCTCAGAATGGCGTAGCTACGCCTGTAATGCCGTAGCGTTGGCGTAATTACGCCTGTGAATGGCGTAATTACGCCTGTCCTCCATTTTTCTGGCGAGTTTTGTATTTTGGCCATAACTTTCACATACGAACTCCGAATTTGACGAGTCAGCTGTCCACGCGAAGATAACTCAAAGTTCTACAACTTTTATATGGACCACATTCCCAAAACTTGGCTGGAATACATAGAAATTTGAGGAGAAAGGAGCAACATGTGTCTTTGATTCCGGTTTTTTCCTCTTTTCTTCAACTTTATTGCTTCTTTCATCATTTTAGCTTGATTTCTTCACTTTTCCCTACATTTACACAAATATACGATTAGGTAGCATATGTATCAATTTATCCATCAAAATATACCAAATCGTAGACAATTAAGCGTAATAGATGTGTCTATTTCTAGTCACATCAAACACCCCCATACTTACTCTTTACTCGACCTCGAGTAAACAATCAAACCTACAATATTTTTGGTTGGCTCATAGGTTCATAACAAAGCAACTTGTCCTCACTTTACTGCCTCAACAATTTTAACATGCATAATAATGAACGGCGGTGAAAAGTTAACAGTGGAACAAGTTCAATCCCTAAACATTTCGTACCCAACGAAGTAGTGAACGTGTGTGTGTGGTCATAAACAAGTGTTGTGTACAAATTATAGATTCAAAATATGCAAAGTCATAATAGTTCAAGTCATACACTAACACAAGTATAAGCTCACTTGCACACTCTTCTCCACTATCTTAGCTACTTTGCAAACACAAATCAAGTAGGTCTTTATTAGCTTGTAGCTTGGCCTAGGTATTGGCTTATGAAAGAAAGGGTAAGGATATTCAAACAAGAGAGTATGATGAAATGCACACTAAAAGCTTCTCTTCTTGTATGAATTTTTCAACTTTGTTCTTTTTCACAAGGTCTATTTCAACACTTTGCTTCTTTTGTGCCTTGGCTCCCCTTGGAGTCATATTTTTCATCTATTTTTCAAGGCATCCCTTTTTCTTTCATGCATTCCATTCTTTTGACAATTAAGCTCACAAATAAACTTCAATGATTCCCAAGTGTATTTGAATGAAATACATCATACTCCCTTAAAAGGTATGGATTAAAATTACATTTAGGCTTAAAGGGTAGGATGATAAGCTAGTCAAGAAATGTTGAATGGGGGTCTTTAGTATGCTTAGCATACTACCATTCTTTTACATTTAAGGCTCGAAATAGGTACTAGAGAATGATTTTGTTTACATGGTAGGCTTGAAAGGCTCAAACGCATCAAAGATTGCCTATATCACTTTCATGTTTGCAAGTAGTCTAGACATACGCCTCAAAGAGCATGTAGTTAAGTTCTAGCATGTATTAGAGACTTCTTAAGACTATCACAAAATTTACACAATCTTCACTAAGTGATGCACACTTCACAAGTCATGACAATAGTGTGCTCAAAATATTCAACTACTAAGTTAAAGCACACTTTGCATTAGAGTTCAACGTGTTCCAAGGTTAACAATTCACCTATGTTCAAAAACATGCATGCTATCAATTAGGTTTCATCATGGGCTAGTGATTATAAGCATGCATTCATTACTAACTATGAGCTCAAAATTTTTAATTTTTCGATTTTTTTTTTGTATTTTTGCAATAAGAAAAACAATAACACACTACTAATTCCTCCCCCATACTTAAATCTTACATTGTCCCCAATGTAAGGCAAAAATATAAGAAAAGAGAAAAGTTTAAACTAAAAAGCAATAAAAATAAAAGGGTAAAAGGGAAACTAACTCCCCTTGGGTTGCCTCCCAAGCAGCGCCTCTATTTAACGTCGGTGGCCCGACGCCAGTCCTCTATCAAGGTGGTTGATGCAGTGTTGCTCTATCCTTCCTTAACCACCTCAATATCTTCTTCACTCCTCGGTATTTCGGCATGTTGCCCTTTGAGTGGTCGTCCTCAGTCCTTACTCCTTCGGCACGTGATTGACATGGTCGATCCGGAGGATGCTTCTTTCCAATGGTACGATCCTGCAATTTAGAAATAAGAGGATCAGCAGTATCATGAGTAGATAAAGCAGCAATAGTATGAACAGTATGCATAGGAGGGGGATCCATACCTCTCTTCTCGTCAAGGCCATCAGTAGCCTTTCCCATTTCCCACAACTCATCATTATCAAAATCAGAATCATAATCATCATGTACATCAATAGCGTAACTAGAATGCTCAAGAGGTTTAATGGGTTCATACATGTTGAATTTTTCAATTTCACCATTAGACTTCATGGTTATCAACCCGCTATTCATATTGATTACTGAATTTGATGATTTCAAGAATGGTCTTCCTAAAATAATTAGACTAGAAGGATCACCATTTCTCATGTCTAAGACATAGAAATCGGCTGTGAAGACCAAATTCTTTACATGCACAACTACGTCCTCTATTATCCCCTTAGGTGTGACCATGGATTTATCAGCTAAGTGAATAGCTGCTCTATCTCTTTTTAAAGGTCCCATCTTCAGTTGAGAGTACATTGAGTAAGGCAAGACATTTATGGACGACCCTAAATCGAGCATAGCCTTCTCAATTTTAATACCTCTAATCTCACATGGGATAAAGAACATACCTGGGTCCTTGCATTTAATGGGGATGCTTCTTTGGTTATCCGTCGAAACATTGTCATTGAGCTCGACCTTGGGCTGCCCCTTGTGTTCCTTGTTTCGATCCTCATTCACGGTTTCATGCAATGGAGCTTGCTCTTTGTAGCGTGGACTCATCTCGTAGAGGCCTTTGAGTCCGGCACCTTTCCTATTGTCCTTCAATGCTTCGGGGAAAGGGGGGTGGTTCTTTATATTCAGAAAGTTTGTGGTACTTACCTCGTGGTTCCTCCCCTTGCATTGGCTCTTCAACATCTGTCTCTGTCTCCGTCATCTCTTCTTTTTGGGGTGGTGTCAGTACCACCTTTTCTTCAGCTGCATCTTCATTCACATTCACTGTGATAGCACTCACATTTTCCCGGGGGTTCATCTCTGGTTGTGACGGCAGTCCATTTGAAATCCTTGCTTCGATCTTGCTGATTGAAGTTGCCAATTGTCCCATCTGTGTTGTCAAGCTCTGGATGCTTGCCCTCGTCTCCTGTTGAAATTGCAAGCTATTTTCAGCAATAATTTTAATGCTATGTTCTAACCTGTCAGAAGGAGGGTGCACTGGCGGTGGTGGAGGTCGCTGATATGGCGGTCTGTAGGGTTGAGGTTGGTGCATCTGTGGGTTTCCATAGCCTTGGTTCGGATGGTCCCTCCACCCTTGATTGTAGTTGTTTGGTGGATGGTCATAATTCCTTTGTGGGGGGCCTGGGAATCCTCCTGCAGCATTTACGTTCTCCGTGGTTGTCTCTTGTAGTGAGGGGCATGCGTCTGTGGAATGGTTCGCAGCCAGACAGATTCCACACGGTTTTGTCTTTCCTACATTTCCACCTGCCATACCACGCACAAGAAAAGTGAGGTCTATCAGTTGTTGTTCTAAGTTTGATACGTTTACCTCTTTTCTTTGCGGTTGCCCATGGCGCACAGATCCGAATTGTTGGGAGTTGGCCGCCATGTTAGCTATCAACCTTCTAGCTTCCTCCGCTGTTTTATCTATGAATGCTCCTCCGCTTGCCGCATCCACTAAGTTCCTGTCAGAAGAAAGTAAACCTTCATAAAAGTATTGGATGAGAAGGTGTTCACTTATCTGGTGTTGTGGACAACTTGCGCACAACTTCTTGAATCTCTCCCAGTACTCGTGTAGTGATTCCTCGTAGAGCTGCTTCACACCATATATCTCTTTCCTCAAGTTCGTTGCCCTTGAAGCTGGGAAGTACTTTTCTAGGAATACTCTTTGTAAGTCAGTCCACGTGGTGATCGATCCGGATGGTAAGTAGAAGAGCCAGTCTTTTGCAGCGTCCTTTAGAGAAAACGGGAACGCTCTTAGCTTTATGTGATCCTCAGTGATTCCGGTCGGCTTCATGGTAGTGCACACCACGTGGAATTCCATCAGATACTTATGCGGGTTTTCACCTGCAAGACCATGAAAAGCTGGCAATAAGTGAATTAAACCAGATTTAAGTTCGAAGTTTACGTTATTGGCCAGAGCAGGGAAACTGATGCAGAGCGGTTGTTGATCCAAGTTAGGATTTGCGAGCTGCCTCAAGCTTTGATTTGCGGCCATGTTGTTCCTTTCTTCCTCTTCAAGCAGCCTTGCTTCTCTCCTTCTCTGATGTAGCGTCCTCTCAATCTCAGGATCGTAGTGAAAGTTATCTTCGTGATTGAACGATCCACCTGTACTCATTAACAAACCAAAGTAGTAATGCGGGATAAAAAAAATAAAAAAAAATCGACACAAATAAATGTTGCCCTCCCCGGCAACGGCGCCAAAATTTGGTAGCGTTTATCGTGTACGCCCAAATTAACCCTTCTTCAGTTAATAACAAAAATATGTAGTAGTGGAAGTAGGGATCGATCTCACAGGGAAGGTAAATTTATTTTGTGTCAATTATCAAAGAACTAGTAACAATGGGGGATTTGGACTAGATTACTACTACTTAGCAAATATCAAACTAATTAACGAGTCTAACTAAAATGATTAAAACTTATGGGATTAAAGCGATTCTTGGTTTTCAGGTAACCGTACTTTTGGAAAATTATCTTTTAGTCATCAAATCAAAACATTCGAATTCTTTCAATTATCTATCGATTGGAAATTCAATTCCTACTCATCTTATTCGTAGTCAAAGGGAAAACAGCATTCAATTCAACCCTTACCAAATCTCTAATCACCACTATAGCCGTTAATGATTAAATCAATGATAGTTTTCAAAACTAATGAGTTCGACAAATCTAATCAATAAAAACTACAGCCGTTAGAATTGATTACTCAATCGTTTCTCCTAAGAATTCAATAACACCTACAGCCGGTTAATTATTAATCTTAGTTGTTTCTTAGCAAACTATCGATTATGTTATTGAATATTAGGTGATCGGTCTAATACACAAGCACAACAATCATGGAATTCGAATTCTGAGAAACCAATTGAAATCGAAGATTAATTCAACAATCAAACCGAATTTTCATAAAAGATTTAAATCCAAAAGTAGGTATCCCTTCAACCAAGAATCGAAGGGTTTTAGCCTAGCATAATTAAATCTAAAAGCAATAAAAATTCAATGGAAAACATTAAATAAATAAAGGAAAAGAAATTACTAATATAAATCACGATTCCGGCTTGTCAATTCCGGTTCCGTTCTTCGTCGTTCTTGAAGAAAACTTTGAAAGAAAATTAATCTAAAATCCTAAAATATTCTAAGAGTATGAAATTATGCTTAATATGAGGTAAAAATCGTGTATATGAGGTATGGAGGCTGATGGAGTAGGGTAAAATCCATGTGGGAAGGAAAGAAATCAAGAATTTTAATTTTCCAAAATTCTATAGGCGTAATTACGCCTGAAAGTGGCGTAAATACGCCTGGTGACGTGTCACAAAATGGCTTTCTGCGTTTCTGGCGTAATTACGCCTCAGAATGGCGTAGCTACGCCTGTAATGCCGTAGCGTTGGCGTAATTACGCCTGTGAATGGCGTAATTACGCCTGTCCTCCATTTTTCTGGCGAGTTTTGTATTTTGGCCATAACTTTCACATACGAACTCCGAATTCGACGAGTCAGCTGTCCACGCGAAGATAACTCAAAGTTCTACAACTTTTATATGGACCACATTCCCAAAACTTGGCTGGAATACATAGAAATTTGAGGAGAAAGGAGCAACATGTGTCTTTGATTCCGGTTTTTTCCTCTTTTCTTCAACTTTATTGCTTCTTTCATCATTTTAGCTTGATTTCTTCACTTTTCCCTACATTTACACAAATATACGATTAGGTAGCATATGTATCAATTTATCCATCAAAATATACCAAATCGTAGACAATTAAGCGTAATAGATGTGTCTATTTCTAGTCACATCAATATCCAATTCCTTTTCTCAAACCTTGATCCCCGAAGGAGACTCCCGTTTGAATTGTAGGCACTTCAGTTTCATATACTGTGCTGGATCTAACAAATGTCATCTGTTTGATTTTGTTCTTTACTAGCAACAGTTCAGATTCATCTTTGGTGTAGTTATTGATATCAAAGCCTATGCTGGTGATATAACTGACATTTCTTTGTACCTCTTGCAATTCTTCCAGTGATGCTCTTGATTTTGTCCATGTTTTGAAAATATGAGAAAGCTTAGCATTTTGTGTGTTAATTCACTTGTTTTCTTCATGGAGCTGATCGTAAGAGATTTTCAGCTTGTTCATCTCGATCTGTAGATTATTGCACTCACCTAGCTCAGAGCAGCTTGGTTTGATATGCTCATCTATTTGATCATTGGCTTTAGCTTTAGTTTTCTCAAATGATTCAGCTAAAATTCTATAATCATTAGCCATGTCTTGCAGTGCGGACATAAGCTCTTCACTTGTGAATTCATTTGAGTCAAGATCGAATACCTCGTCTGTTTGACTCATTTCTTCGTCTGCCATTAGACATTGAATATCCTCTTTGCTTTCGCTGGATGAATATTCGGAGCTTTCTGAATCTGAGTCAGTCTGAGCCCACTTGTTGTTACCTTCCTCTGCTACTAGGACCTTTTGGGACTTCACATGATGATTTTTATGATCTTTGTAGTGCTTCTTTTTCTTGTCATCACGATGCTTTTCTTTTCGTTCATCTTTCTTCGGTCTGGTGCAATCTGCAATAAAGTGTCCGGTCTTACCACAATTGTAGCAAGCCTGATCATTAACAGCATCGTCTTTTCTAGATTTATAGTGATGAGAAGATTCGAGATTCCGCTTATTTTTAGACATGAATTTACCAAATTTCTTGATAAATAATGACATAGCATCATTACTTATCTGTTCGATAGATCGGTCTGTTGAGGAGGTGGTCTGGTCTGGAATGGCTGCCAGTGCTTTGTTTGGTTGAGAGATGAATGGCTCTGTTTCACCTCTGGTGATTAGTTCGAACTCATATGCCTTAAGATCTGCGAACAGATCATGAAGCTCAACTTTGTTCAGATCTTTAGACTCCCCCATTGCAATGGTGTTGACGTCCCATTCTTTTGGCAATGCTCTCATTACTTTCAGAGCAATCTCTCTGTTAGAGTATTCCTTGCCCAGACCATTTAGTTCATTGATAATGCCAGTGACTCTTTCATCGAACTCGTTTAGAGTTTCTCCAGGCTTCATTTTTATGTTCTCAATTTTTTGTAGAGCAACAGTCAGCTTGTTTTCCTTGGTCTGGTCGTTCCCTTCACATAGCTGTGCTATCTTCTCCCAAATTTCTTTAGCAGTTGAGCACATTTTGATTTTACTGAACATATTCTTGTCCAACGTCTTGAACAAGAAGTCTTTGGCTACGTTGTCTAGATTTGCTTTCTTTCTTTCTTCATTCGTCCAGAGGGATCTGTCCTTCTCTACCATTTGGGGTTCACCACCAGTAATGGCGGCTGCTGTATTGACTTTCAGAATTTTCATTGGTCCATCAGTGATGACGAACCACATGTCGTCATCCTGTGCTGCCAGATGAGCCTGTATTCTGATTCTCCAATCATCATAGTCTTCTTTTGAGAACATGGGAATCTTGTTGAATGATGCCATCAGTCCAAGTATCTTTGATGATTAAGACGACCTGCTCTGATACCAATTGTTAGGATCGGTCCGGAGTGTTTAGAGGGGGTGAATGAACACTCCTTTAAAATTAACCCTTTGTGATTTCTCTCGGGTTAGTGAGTGAAATCTATTTCTTAATCAACTTCTCAGCAGAACGGATCACTGAATATGATAGTGCGGAACGATCTGTTCTAGACTGGTAAGAACGGCTCGATGGCTTAAAGACTGTAACGTAGAGCGGAAAGATAAAAAGACAGAATATGTTTCTGGAAGTTCGAAGGTGGTGTAATCCTTCTACGTCTCCCCTTCTTCCAATTAAGGAAGGATTCCACTAGAAGACTTTGATTTATACAATCCTATTGTACAAACCCGATTCAGCTGGATTTACCACACTACCAGACTGAAACTCCTAGTCTCTCGATCTGTTCAGACACACACTGTCTGACAGTTACAATTGAATCTCACTTCTCTATCTTAGTAAAGAATACAAAAGATAGACTAATTTTGTCTATGCACACAATGATCCTGAGATGATCAAATATTACAATATGCTTGTGCTTATGAAAACTTTCAGCTCAAGAGTATCTAGACTTGTAAGCTTGTGCTGTTTTGTTTTCTTTTCGTTTCTTGATTGATCAGATCGTCAGCTTGAGCTCTTTAGTTGCATCCTTATATAGTTGATTGTACCAACGTCATTATTTCCTTTTCTGTGCAACTCTTGACTCTGCTCAAACTCTGAATAAGCTACAGTCTTATTCTTTTAGGCACTTGCCATTCTGGTTCATGCAGTCAGGTAAGCTCTTCTTTGTCTTCTTACCTTTTACGGTAATCTTTAGTCCTTGGTCTTTTTCAGCATTAATTGCAACATTAAATGCTTCAATAAATAGCCGTTAATGATTCGGACTGAAGAGCAAAGCTTATTCAACATTGTCTGCTCTGATCTGATTATTGTTGAGATCGATCTGAAGCTTCAATCTGGTCAGGCTGATGTTCATTTATCCGTTCTGATTTTTGCGATAGACCATATCAGCTTGATCTGCTTTTGTCATGGTTGATCGGTCTGATCTGTTTTGTCATCTTTAAAATCCGGAACTAACAAATTCCCCCTTTTTGATGATGACAAAACCTAGCTTCTATGTCTTTTAATCAAGCTTTGAATAGAGTTTTTGCAGATCAATTTAATCTTCTTGTTCAAAATATATGAACAGAGTTAAGTTGTAGTTCGGATTGATTAAGCCATTTTGTTCAAAATAAATGAACTAAGACTTAAATAAGAACTCTGATTTTTATTGAATAAAATTCTGATATACATTTACAGTCATGTCTGACTTATATAGACATCTACTTCATTGCTGAAGACTGAGCTGGCTTGAAATCCTTTCTCTTTCCCCCCTTTTTGTCAATAGCAATCTCCTGAAGAAAATCGACGATCTGTGCGAGCTGAACGCTGATAGCATCAAGACGAGTGTCTTGAGCAATAAGGGACTTTGCGACGGAAGCCCGAACTTCAGTGGCCAGCTCGATCAGTTCTTTTCTCACGCTGTTTTGATATGAAGCTTGCTGAGAGAACAGGTCATTCAGTCCGCGCTGAATACTGTTAATGTTAGCCGTCATCTTCTCTTTGAAGGATTCGAAATCCAAGAATGTAGCCCTTTGATTCTGATGAACTTCTATGACTCGTTGAGATAGAGATAGACAGTTATCAGAAACGAGTTGAAGTGACTTGGCCAGAGATGGGGCATCATCGGATAGATGGGTTGGAGAGTGATCAGATGGCGACGTAGTATGATCAACCTCGACGGCAATTGGTACAAGTTAAGACATATCAGATTGGCGTGTTTCGGACAGGATCAAAGTAACCAAGGCCGAAGAGAAGTCTTCCAAAAATGTCAAATCTTCAGCAGACTGATCTGGAGGAGTGATATGTCTGGTAGGCTCCTCAACCTGTAAAGCTGCAACAACTGTTGACACCACCAGATCCGGATCGACGAAGTCTGGTGAGACGATTGTCGTATGTTCGGCGGTTGGACTGCGCTGAATGTGGGATACTAAGGATGTCAGAGGGATGGAGGTTCTTGGAGAGTCCAGCAAGACATCTATGGCTTCAGTCTCTGCTGCAGACGGAGCATTAGTCAGTGGCTGCTCCGCTGTACCAGAAGGAATTGGCTCAAAGAATGGTTCGGCCATAGTTTTGCTCGCAGATGGGTGATCCGGGCTGGGAACTGGAGTGGATATGTTGAGCTTCTGTCATTGAAAACGAATAGCCAAGTGAAGAGCATGAACATCCATTTCCAGCTGAGCAATGACAGCACCATCATCTTTGGCAGTCGGAGTGTTGGGATTAAAATTTGTCTTCTTGGCTGCAATGAGCAAGTTTGCCAGTCTGAATCTGTGGTTAGCCTGGAACAAGTCTTTGCGATGAACCACAATTCGTACGTCGTTAGTCTCTGTCCCCTTAAGGACTTCTTGTTCCATCTTATGGAGTCTTTTCAGCTTGCCGAAGAATAGATCAAAGTGGTTGATCGTTATGTATGCAACATATTCATCAAACACCACAGTAAGCTCCTTTACTTTTTCTTCAACATCTTCCATGGCGATGTCGATTGCAGTTTGAGCGGCTGACTTGGGTTTGGAAGAGAGGGGTTCAGTGAGAACTGCCTTGCCTTTGCCAGTGGGAGACGAGGTCTTGATCCCTGATTGAGTGTAGTCTTCCAATTCTGTGATAACAATGTCTTTGACCACAGGATGGTAGAAGGGACTCGGATGGTGACTTTGGGTACAGTGGTTGGAACTGTTGAAGGTTGAGTTGGAGTTTGGGTAGCAGGGGTGGCTTTTGTTGAGGGCAAGATAGGTATGGTTTTGATGGGCTTGGTGATCTGGGTTCTTGGCTTCTTTGGAGGAGGCTTGACTGGAGATGAAAGAGCAAGGTAGACTGAGTTTCCTCTGAGTCAGTCTAGATTGTCTGTTTGCGCTTGACTCGAGATTTTCGAGCAGCAGCATGTTCTTGTCCTTGTTCAATCTTAATAGCCACCAGATCAGAGAGAGTGGGTGGAGCACTTTTGGACTTAAGTAGTGCCAAACCCTTGGGGTTGAGGATCTTGAAGGGGCTGAGAGCAGACGGCTTCCCCAGCTCGATGTCTAGTGTCTCCAATAGCTTGCTGAGAGGAACAGCAAAGCAGACAGCCTGTTTGGAGGCAATGACTGTTTCCAGCAGAACTCCAAACAAAATCGCGGACCAGTTCATTTTCTGTCCGGAGTAAATAGCAGCCATGGCCCGGAATTTTTCGGCAGTGACGACGTCATAGCTTCCGGCTTTTCCCAATAGTGGCTTGCCAACAATCTCGCAGAGAACTTGGAAATAAAACAACATTTCCTTCTTCTTGAAGGATGGCTGCAGTCTGTGGCCAAAAATAGATACTTTCCCCTGAAGATCGGTGACAGTGGCCTGAGGAATGTGTTCAAACCCAGTCAGTCCGGTGTTGGGAAGACCAAAGGTCTTTGCCAGTGTCGACTGAGAAATATCAAAAGATTTGCCCTTGACGGAGGTGGAGATGAACGTCTTGTGAGAAACAGCCTTGGCGAACAACTCTCGAATCTCCGACTCGTAAACCATCGTCCCGCATTCCAGAAAGTTCCTTAATCCTGAAGATTCCAAGGATTTGAACATGGAAACCATTTCTGGATCTTCAGCCCTGTAGATTTCATTAAACTCAACAGAGATAGAGTTGTGAGTGATAGTGGCCATTTGAGTATGTAAAGAAGATTGCGAAGAAACTGGAAATATTTGAAAGTTAGAAACAGACAGCAGTAATTCGTAAAAAGTGAAATGAAATAGAGATGTTCAGCCCGCTAAATAGGAGATAGAGGACACATGTCTGTATCTCGATGACTGATATTTAAGTAATTCAAAATAAACAGATAGGATGAGAGAGAGATAAGGCGGTTAAAATTCAATCAGTCCGGGCTGTTTTAAGCAATTACTGTATTAAAGATTGGTTGACCAGACAGATCATGGGATAATATCAGGTTTGACAGAGATCGGTCTGAAAGTTCGGACCGGTCTGTGTCTTTCTGATCGTTGTATTATCGATCTGTGCCAGTATATAATCTTTAAAAGCGAAAAGTAAGATACCTCTAAAATATCAAGATAAGTCTATTAAACCAAGAATTTGATGAAAATAATTAAACTTAGCCTCAGGAAGTGGTTTGGTGAAGATATCTGCTGCTTGCTGGTCTGTTGAAATATGCTCGATCCGAATTTCCTTTTTGCCAACGTGATCTCGAATAAAATGATGTCTGATATCAATATGCTTTGTTCGAGAGTGCAAAACTAGATTATACGTTATAGCAATGGCACTGGTGTTGTCACAAAATATCGGAGACTCAACAGCTTGAATGCCATAGTCTTTGATCTGAGGTTGAATCCAGAGCATTTGAGCGCAGCAGCTTCCAGCGGCAAGATATTCTGCCTCAGCTGTAGAAGTGGCGATTGATGTTTGCTTCTTGCTAAACCATGAGATCAATCTTTCACCTAGAAATTGACAAGTTCCACTGGTGCTCTTGCGATCAATCTTACACCCAGCATAGTCAGCGTCTGAATATCCAATTAAATTGAAGTTTGAATCTTTGGAATACCAAAGACCAACGTTCTGAGATCCTTTTAAGTATTTAAGGATGCGCTTAGCAGCAATAAAATGTGATTGCTTTGGATCAGACTGAAATCTAGCGCATATGCAAACTGAAAACATAATATCAGGTCGGCTCGCTGTAAGATACAATAGCGATCCGATCAAACCTCGATACATGGTTACTTCAACTGCTATTCCCCCTTCGTCTTTATCTAGCTTAATTGAAGGACTCATTGGAGTTGACAAAGTTGAACAAGTCTTCATTCCGAATCTTTTGAGGAGCTCTTTGGTATACTTGGTTTGATTGATAAAAATACCATTGCTGAGCTGTTTGACTTGAAGACCCAGAAAGAAAGATAATTCTCCCATCATACTCATTTCGAACTGTCCCTGCATTAACTTAGAGAATTTCTCGCTGAGTTTGGGGTTAGTTGACCCAAAAATGATATCGTCAACATAAATTTGAACTAATAAGGTATGTTCCCCCTTAATAAATTTAAATAACGTTTTATCCACTGATCCGATCTGAAAATCGTGGTTCAGCAGAAATTGAGACAGAGTATCATACCATGCTCTTGGAGCTTGTTTCAGTCCATATACGGCTTTATTCAGTACATATACATGATCTGGAAATGAGTGGTTCTGAAATCCAGGAGGTTGCTCAATGTAGACTTCCTCCTGAAGCTTACCATTAAGAAAAGCACTATTTACGTCCATTTGATATACTTTGAAGTCTTTAAAAGCAGCATAAGCAAGAAATATTCGGATTGCTTCAAGTCTGGCGACTGGTGCAAAAGATTATCGAAGTCAATTCCTTCTTCTTGTCGGAAGCCTTGTGCAACCAGTCTGGCATTGTTTCTAACTACAACTCCATCTGCGTCTAGCTTGTTTCTGAAAACCCATCTGGTTCCAATAACAGGCAGACCACTTGGCCTGGAGGTTAGACTTCAGACTTGATTTTGTTCAAATTGATTAAGCTCTTCTTGCATGGCTTTTTCCAGTTGTAATCAGTCAAAGCTTCATCAATCTTTTTGGGTTCCAGATTAGATATAAAAGCGGCGTGAGTGAATTCATCCAACATCTGTCATCTGGTTCTTATGGGTGCAGAAGGACTTCCGATTACTAGATCAGGTGGATGCCTCTTTGTCCGATCGATCGCGACATGTTACTGATTTTGGAAGATGGTGAATAGTAGCGGCGATCGATCGCGAAGAGGGGGCGATCGATCGCGGGGGACTCGGCAATCGATCGCAAGATTTGGCGATCGATCACGGCGTATTTTATCTCAGACAGTAGACTTGCGCGATCGATCGCGCCTGATGGGCGATCGATCGCGGCCCTGTTCCCTTTGATTTTTTGAAATTTTGAAAAATGTCGGGATTTTGGAATCGAGGTTAGAAGGGGCCGTTTCCGGGGCAGTGTCTACATTCCAATAAGAATGCTTTACTTTTAAAATGGTTTGGTTGGAGCCAAAATTTAATAAAATGAAATTCTCGGTTGAGTTTTTGGCAATCTTTTAAACATATAAAATGGAATATTTTGGGTATTATGCATGCTTAGCCGGGGGCTTTTATTTTGGTAATCGTCATGGATTGACGATATGTTTGGGGGTTATGAACGTGCTTGGGCACGTGGTTGCATGCTTGTGTTTAATTGTGAACTATTTATGTGTTAGCACATAATTCATCGAGTCGTGGGACTCAGGTGAAGTCGGACTTGAACTACGGAATTAAAAGGTACGTGTAACGTATGAGCATGACCTTAATTATATTATTGCAATTATTGTGCATGAGATAGATGAATGGTAAGGGTTATTAGTCGATGCTTAGTATATTGTGTCTTGCTTAAATTGGTTAATGGAAACGGGGCTGGGGTGTGTTATGTTGATTGGTCTTATGTAATGTATGGTGCCGCTTTGGAGCGAGCAATTGTCGTGATGTGGTCGCTATGGAGCGAACATCGGTAAGTGATGCCGCTACTTTTGAATGAGCGAGGAAATATGGCTTTTGACTAGATATCTAGGATATCTGTATTTATTTCCCTATTGATATTGAATTGGAATAGGGACATAGTTAATCAGTATAATGATTAACTGGATATTTGAAATTTGATAATTTTGGTTGTTTTGAGAACAGAGACAATACAGTGGGATCCCGGATGAGGATGATACCATCCAGGGAGTATCATTTATTTTCATGGCATTTACATTTTGTAAATCATGAATTGTAATATTATGATTATTGGATTAGTGGGATTGGTATGCTCACCCCGTGTGGGGGCTGTCTCTGTTGGGGCAGGTGAAACAGGTGCTATGGTGGCTCTGGAGCTGTGATCGAGCTATGAATTGGAGGTGATTCCCGGATCGAGACACCGGAGCTCGTGTGGAGCTGGATATTGTGTATGCCCTTTTTATACATTACATACACATAGGTTATTCGATGCTCGTGTGTGAGCAATAATTATGTGTATATGTGTTGTATAAAGAGGCATGGGCATTTCTCTTTTCATAATATGTGTGAGCAATCAACTAGGGAATTGCTAGATGAATTGAGATTGTGATTAGTGTATTACATAGGTGCATGATGTGTTAAATGGTCTTAATTTGGGAAATCGGACATTGCATGGAATGGAATAGATGAAGCAAGAAAATTTTATAGGTGGTATTGTGTGCCATGTTTACATGTAGTTTCCCTTTACACGTGATTGAATGCACCAAATGCATGGCTTAGTGCACTAATTGTGGGTGAAGGGCACGGGGGCCCTTACATGGTTAGCATTGGTGTGTCTTGGAAAACCACTGAAGTTCTTAGTGGCTGAAGACGGTTCTTTGAGACTTGGTAACCGTTGGGTAGTTCCGAGTACGCCGGAGTTGCGTCGAGGGATCTTACAGCGAGCTCATAGTAGCAGACTTACTATCCACCCAGGCGAGAGGAAGATGTATAAGGATTTATGTGACCAATTTTGGTGGAAGCGAATGAAACTGGATGTTATCACTTTCGTTAAGAGGTTGTTTGATCTGTCGATGGGTGAAGGCAGAGAGGCAGAGGCCTGGTGGTGAGCTGAAGAGCTTGAAGATACCTAAATGGAAGTTGGAACACATATCCATGGACTTCGTGACCCACTTGCCGTGGACTGCTTCGGGATTTGATGCCATTTGGGTGATTGTGGATAGGCTGACCAAAGTGGCTCGCTTTATTCCGTACAGTATGACATTCACATACTTGAGAATGACTCAGTTGTATGTTCGAGATGTAGTTAGATTGCACGGGATTCCAGTTTCTATTGTGTCTGACCGAGATCCGAGGTTTACATCTCACTTTTGGGAAGGTCTTCAGTCAGCTTTGGGAACTGATGTGAGATTGAGCACGACATATCATCCCCAAACGGACGGACAGACCGAGCGTACTATACAGACACTCAAAGACATGTTATGGGCATGTGTATTGGAGTTTGATACTTCATGGCAGGATTCAGTGGCCTTGGTAGAATTCTCGTACAACAATAGCTATCAGGCGAGCATTCAGATGGCCCCATTTGAGCCTCTTTATGGTCGACGTTGTAGTCATCATTGTACTGGGATGACTTGGCTAGTAAATCGGTCGGAGGACCCGAGTTAGTCCGGGATATGGAAGAGAAAATAAAGGTGATCTGGCAGAAAATGAAGGCAACTCAGGATAGGCAGACAGCCTATGCAAATAAACGGCGACGATTGTTGGAATTTCAGTCGGGGGATAAGGTCTTTTTGAAGATCTCACCTTTCAGATGTGTGGTACGGTTTGGAATGCACGGGAAATTATCTCTGAGGTATGTTGGACCGTATGAGATCTTGCAGCACATTGGTACTTTGGCTTACCGTCTGGCTTTGCCACAGTCATTGTCTGGTATTCATGACGTGTTCCATGTATCTATGTTGCGGAAGTATGAGCCGATCCGTCATATGTGTTGCAGCATTCAGAGGTTCAGTTAGGTTCTGATGTGTCCTATGTGGAACGGCTAGTCAGGATTCTGGATAGAGCTGATCGCAGACTTCGGAACAGAGTGATACCGATGGTCAAGGTTCAGTGGGATCGCAGGGGTGTCGAGGAGGCCACGTGGGAGACGGAGCGACACATGGTGCAACACTACCCAGAACTGTTATTTGGTATGTGATTTATGTTTTATTTCGGATTGGTAAGTGCATGCGGATTTCGAGGACGAAATCTTCTAAGTAGGGGAGTATTGTGATATCCCTGAAATAATTATGTGCATTTGGGCTATTAATTATGTTTATGTGATTAATACAGTGTTAAATTAATTATGGTGGTAAAATGTATAGTTATGTGGTGGGCATGACCTGGTAGTACATTTCATGGTGCATGTGATGCATGTTGTGGAATTTGGGTTTTGGCGGTTTATTTCAGGTGGGTGTTAATTATTTTGAAAAGCATGTTTAATTTGGGTTATGGTGCATTTATTGGTAAATGCTTTTAAAATATCATGTTGGGATATTTTACTACATCATACTAATTATTGGGTGCATGTTTTAAATAAACCCCCTACCACCCATTTCCCTCGTTATCCCCACCACTCTTTACCCAAAACACCCAAACCCTTTCCCCAAACCCAAAAATCAATTTCAAGAGGGAAAATAGGAGGAAACTTTGGGAAGCTTGCATTGTTGGATTTCTTGTTAGGAATTGAAGCTTCAAGTGGTATGAATTCCTCCTAGTATGGTTTTATTATGTTTTGTGTTAAAATGGGTTTGTGTTTTAGGGGTTAATAAGGATTTGATTTTGTAATGTGGTGTTTTTGGTTGAGTTTTGGATTTTTGTAGATATTGGTGGTTATTTGGATGGGTTGTGATGTTTTGGTATTGATGGTTGGATGGTATTTGAAGAAATATGGGTTAGAGGGGATGAAATGTGTAAAAATTGTGTTTTTCGTGTTTACAGGACGCGGCGATCGATCGCCGAAAATGGGCGATCGATCGCGCTAAGTCAGTACCCGGGCAGAAGCGTTTGGCGATCGATCGCCAAGTTGGGTCGATCGATCGCTGATTACAGAATTTTGGAGATTAAGGTTGTGGGATCTCGCGATTGATCGGGTTTGATGACAATCGATCGCGGGATGCCAAATTTTGAGTTTTTGGTTATTTTGATGGGATTTTTGGTGTTGGACTATTATTTGGCCTCTAATATTGGATTGTCTGGTTGTGTAGAGCCTTCACAGGTGGCACCACAACAAAGGAGATAAAGTCCTACAACATTTCCACTTTTGTAAGAAAGGTACGTAGTGAGACGTACGGGCATCGGACAATAAATTGTATTGTTACAATTTGGATTATGCATTATGGTTGCACATATATGTTGGAATATGCATAATGGTTGCATGTATACATTGGATGCATTGGTGCATGTTATTGTAAGTCGAGGTATTCCAGTGATGAAGAATGCTTGCCGCCTTCATGTCGAAGCGATGATAGAATACTTGTCGCTGTCATATTATAGCGATGAAAGATATTTGCCACAAATATGTCGAAGCGATGGTAGATGCCGCTGTCATACTATAGCGAGGGATGTTATGCCGCTAATATGTCGAAGCGAGAGGTATTAATGTCGTTGTCATGTCAACGCGAGGGGCATTATGCCACTGATATAATAAGACTGGAAAATGGTTATTGGAATTAATGGAATGGAAATATGTCATGACATTTATTAATGGTATTATAATCTGTTGATTATGATTGTGGTACAGGGACAACCAAAGGGAGCATTTGAATGCGTTAAATATAGGAAGTGATTTGTATTTACGGTTTATGCATTTTTATATCATAATCATGTTGTTGTGGATATGGTTTATTATATGCTCATGGTTTTGGGGTTGTTCCTGTAGGAGCTTTTTGGCATGAAGGGCTAATGACCGGGTTGATGCGGTGAGCTTGTGAGGAGTGCTATCGGTATAGAAGGACATGATTATTTTTGTATAGTCTCTACTATAGGAGTAGTATAAAGGTATAGCCTTAACATTCATTTTGCTGGGAATGTAATTAATCTTTTTGGAATTTTATTTTTGGCACTGTAACCTTAAGCTCGAGGCATCAACAAGAACCTTATACTCTGATGATGTATGTTTAGTTCTCCTTATGCATTTAATCCTCACTTAAGGTAGCGAGTACGCATCAGCTACTTTGCTGATACATTTTAGAGTTAAATAATTTAGCTTCACCCTTAACAACAAACAAGTTTTGCTAACATCGAATTTCAGAATAGTAAGATTTTATGAGCCTATAATACATGTCATTCGCAAAAACTATTTTGTTGGATTTATTTTTGAAAACTGAATGAGGTTAGGATTTTTTGGAAGAATTTTAATTATATAAATTTAATCAAAAAATTTAATGTTTTATTTAAATTAAATATATAACTTTTATGAAATTAATATTCTACCTAGTATGGGATAACACTGTAAAAATATGAATTGGTGGGTTTTAAAGTGATATTGGGGTCCACATGGAGAGAAATTTGAGGAAGTAATGAGGGGTCCAAAGATTGAAATAGACTGATGGGCAATTTTGTGGGAGACTACAATGTACGGATATTTTTAATTCAGTTTAGATTACGAGGATTTGGAATCCTTTTCCTATCAAAGAAAATTGCAAAATTTGTGTTACTTTCTTATTATATGTTCTATATTTGATATTTGATTGATTTAATTAGTAAATACTTGTTAAAATTATATCCATACATATCTCACGATATTGCCAGAGTAGAGTTTGTTGGTGCCGGAGCAATTTTTTAATTTTCTATTTACCACTTTTGTTAAAAAAAATTAAAATTACAAATGAGATAACTTAATTTTAAAAAAAATAAAAATAAAAAACAAATGAAAGAATAAGATAAATTGATTTTAAAATCAAGTGATCTCATTTTTTATTTTGTAAATTCTTTTTAGTAAAAGGGTAAAACTGAAATTTAGAAAAATTCTAAGTGCCAACAATTTGTGCTCTAGGAATATCATTACCATTAATTTAATATTGGTGATTTTGGATACGGTTGGAGGAAATAAATCATTTGCTCCATTTTGTATAGTATTTCATGGTATCAAACTAGATATTAGTTTAATTGGTTCTGTCGGAATACATTTTTAAGTTTTGGTGATAACAAGAATCTATTGTCTGAGAAGTCTACTGGCTACTTGAAAAAACTACCGACTACTTGAAGACTCCACCGATGTGAAGAATCTGCCGAGTCAAGAAGCCAAAGACCTTACAAGAGTCTACTGTACTGGACGACTAAAAGTCTACTTGACGATATCAGAAGACTAGAAGTCTCCTTGACGATATAAGAAGAGTAGGAGTCTATCGATGATATCAGAAGCCTAGACATCTACTGCGAGAAAGACTTAAAGGATGTCTACCAGATGAAAGACTTAAAAGAAAAAAATTTACTATAAGACATCAGCCAACTTCAGTCCAGCAGATTAAGTCACGAAGAAGAGTCAGCAGACGTAGATTGCAACAAGAAAAAAAGCATAACAGAGTTCATTATGACAATAGTACAATGAGCGCCGCACTACCATATCAGCGACACCAATCTTGTCAGAGTAAACTAGCTGTTGTTAACGGATTTGGAAAGAAGACAAACGAAATTTGGACGTAAATCGGGAAGCTGATTTTACACGATTCTTTCCTAAGTTGATGTTAGACTTTTCTAGTCTATAAATGCATCATCAAAAAGATTGAAGAAATTCTCTGAATCTCTATCATACTCGCGATCAAGGAAAACTAAGACTTCAATCTTTAAAAGCACTTATAGCAATATCCTGAAGTTTTACAATAACAGTAACCAATCCTTCAACATGATCTTGAGGATCATAGTTTTCAAGTCTACTGCTAAAAAAACTCTAGCTTAAATCGAGTTTTATATCTTTTGAGAGAGTGTCAAGTATATCGTTGTAATACTCAGACTTTGTTCTCAAGTAAGTGAGTTGTAATTTTTATGATTCTGTGTGAGCTACGAGTTTAGTCTATATGTGTGGTATTAGTCTTAGTATGTTATATACTGAATAGTGTAAAACAAAGCCTACTAGTGTATCATTCTTGCAAAGGAAGAAGGGGAGACGTAGAAACCTTTTTGCTTCGAACTTCCAGAAACAATCCACGTGTCCTTTACTTTCTCTTCTTTTATCTATTGCTACTTTGTCTCTGCCTTCAAGTTTATTATTCACAAGTTCAGTAGACACATTCCACATTATATATTAGTTATTTACTGCCTTGCCTTAAATTGAGACCATACTGCAGTAGTTAACAGTATGTTGTAACCCGAAGAAAATACAATTTGAGCTAGTGTTTATTCACTCCCTTTTTAAACACTACTTCGATCCTAACAAGTGATATCAGAGCATGTGTTCTCAATTTATAGAATATTTGAACTGATGGTCTCATTCAACAAGATCCCTATGTTCTCAAAAGCTGACTATGATGATTGGAGAATCCGCATCCAAGCTCATTTGTCTGCTCAAGACGATGATATGTGGTACGTCATTACTGAAGGACCAATGAAGATATTGAAAGTAAACACCGGCACAGATGCTAAAGCGGTGGACCTCAGATGGTTGTGAAAGACAGATCAACTTGGTTCAACGAAGAGAAGAAAAAAAAAAAGCAAATCTGGATAATGTGGCTAAAGACATACTGTTCAAAATGCTGGACAAGATACGTTCAGTAAAATAAAGATGTGTTCCACAGCCTAAAATAAAGATGTGTTCCACAGCCAAAGAGACATGGGAGAAGCTCGCAGAACTACGCGAGGGAAATGATCAGACAAAGGAGAACAAGATAATAGTTGCTCTGCAAAAGTTTGAAAACATCTAAATGAAACCTGGAGAAACTCTAAATGAATTTGATGAAAGTTACAAGCATTGTGAATGAACTGAACAGCCTTGGAAATGAGCATTGAAATATAGAATTAGCTCTGAAGGTGATGAGTGGACTTCCAAGAGAATGAGATGTTAAGACTATCACAATGAGAGAGTCAAAGGATCTGAACAAAATAGATCTACATGATCTATTTGCTTACTTAAAAGCCTACGAGTTTGAACAGGCATTCGAATTGATGATGAACATAGCATAAGTCAACCAACTAAGGATCTTGTTGCATTAGAGTTCATGTCTATTGCAGCATAGATGACTCAAGAACAGATGTGTAACGACGAGATGGTGATAAAATTAAAAGAGCTTTACTTGATTTAGGAGCTAGTGTAAATTTACTTCCATATTATGTTTACAAAAAACTAAATTTAGGTGAATTGAAACCAACTTCTGTAACTCTTCTACTTGCTGGTAGATCGATAAAAGTACCAAGAGGGATTATAGAAGATGACCTTGTTCAAGTTGATAGATTTATATATTCGGTAGATTTTATCGTGTTATTTACACAACCCATAGAAGTGTGTAATGAAATTCCAATCATATTAGGACGTCCATTTTTAGCAACCTCTAATGCTTTATTTAATTGTAGAAATGGGGTAATGAAATTGTCTTTTGGAATATGACATTGGAATTAAATGTATTTAATTTATGTAAACAACCATGTGATAATGAAATAGAAGACGAAGAAGATGATATAAGCGAAACAATTGTTGAAAATAATCTTAAAGAGGAAAATACCAATGAGCTTGAAATTTATTTAATAAACTCTTATGAATCAAATGAAGAAATACTTAATGTTTCTAGTATAACATATTATCTTCGTGTGAATTAGATAAAAGGGATTGTAAGTCACAAATTGAAACAGTTACTCAAAACGAAATTCCAAACGACGAGAATCACTAAAGCTTGATTTAAAATCACTACCACATGGATTGAAATATGCATTTTTAGGTGATACTCAAACTTATCAAGTGGTAATCTCTTCCCAACTTACGAACAAGCAAGAATATGAATTAATTGCACTTCTAAAAAAAACATAAAAATGCAATTGGTTGGACATTAAAGATATTAAGGGAATAAATCATTTGATATGCACACATAAAATACACTTGGAAGATAATGCTAAAACGTAACAACAACCTCAAAGAAGATTGAATCCACATATGAAAGAAGTTGTAAAAAATGAGGTTCTTAAATTACTTGATGTGGGAATTACATATCCTATTTCTGATAGTAAATGGGTAAGTCCAACACAAGTTGTACCTAAGAAATCTGGAATTACTGTAATAAAAAAATGAGAAAGATGAGTTATTACGAACAAGAGTTCCATCTAGTTGGCGCATGTGTATTGAATATAGAAAATTAAATGATGTCAATAGAAAAGATCATTTTTCACTACCATTCTTAGATCCAATCCTACAAAACGTTGCTGGACAGAAAAAGTTGCTGGACATCATTATTGTTTTTTAGATGGTTACTCTAGATATTACCAAATACCCATTTCATTAGAAGATAAATAAAAAACCACTTTTACATGTCTTTTTGAGACATTTGTTTTAAAAGAATGTCACCGCTTGAGAACCCCTTACTACCAGGAAGTGGTCTTCTTTGTTGTAGTTGGATTATATAATGCTCCTGCCACTTTTCAAAGATGCATGATAAGCATTTTTAGTGATATGATTGAAGAATTTGTTGAAATTTTTATGTATGATATAACTGTCTTTGGAGATTCATTTGAAATATGTCTTAAAAATTTGGAAAAAGTCTTACAAAGATGTGAAGAAAAAAAACTTGTTCTAAATTGAGAAAAATGTCATTATATGGTTACATCTAGCATTGTGTTAGGCCATATGCTATCTTCTAATGGACTTGAAGTAGATAAAGCAAAGGTTGATGTTATTGCTAATCTACCCTCACCTAGAACGATAAAGGAAATCCGATCATTCTTAGGACATGCAGACTTTTATAGGAGGTTCATAAAAAAAATTATTATGATATCTAAACCAATTTGTAACCTCCTAACGAAAGACATTAAATTTGAATGGACTCAAGAGTGTCAAGATGCATTTAAAAGGATAATAGGTATGTTAACCACAACTCCAATTTTGCAACCCCCTGATTGGTCTCTTCAATTTGAATTAATATGTGATGCCAGTGAATATGTTGTTGGTGCAATACTAGGTCAAAGAAGGGAAGGTGGACCTTTTGTGATATATTATGCAAGTAAAACATTAAATGATGCACAAATGAATTATTCTACAACTGAAAAGGACTTACTTTCTATAATATTTGCTTTGGATATGTTTCGATCATATTTAATTTGTTCTAAAACTGTTGTTTATACTGATCATTCAGCGGTTAGGTATTTATGCAATAAACAACATGCAAAACCAAGATTAATACACGTTGGATTTTATTATTGCGAGAGTCTTATATTATAATCAAAGAAAAAAAAGGGAACATATAATGTTGTTGCTGATCACCTATTAAGAATAATATTAAAATCATCAAATGACAATGTTCAAATCAATGACAACTTTCCTAATGAACAATTATTCTCTACAACTATTAGACCTTGGTTTGCAAATATTGTAAATTTTCTTGTAATCAAGAGAATGCCAGACCAATGGAATTCACAAGATAAGAAGAAATTTTTAAATGAAATTAAATTGTTTTTATTGTGATGATCCATATTTATTCAAATATTGCCCATATCAAATTTTTCGACGATGCATACCCGACAATGAGGTAAGTAATGTCATTAAATTTTGTCATTCTGAAGCATTCGGAGGTCATTTTTCGTCAAAGAAAACGGCAACTAAAATCTTACATTGTGGATTATTGGCCTACTTTATTCAAAGATACATATGAATTTTGTAAATCTTGTGAAAATTGTCATAAGTTATGATCAATTTTAAAAAGAAATATGATGCCTCTTAATACTATCATTGTCATAGAAATTTTGACTGTTGGAGAATTGATTTTATGAGACCATTTTCATCAACATTTGGTTATATATACATACTACTTGCAATTGATTATGTTTCAAAATGGATCGAGGCTATTGTATGTAGAATCAATGATTATAAAGTAGTAATAAATTTTTTGAAAGAAAATATATTTAGCCGATTTGGAATTCCACGTGTTATGATAAGTGATGGAGGTACTCATTTTGTAAACAAATCACTTTCTTCATTAATGAAGAAGTATGGGATTACACACAAAATATACTCCTTATGATCCTCAAACTAATGGTCAAGCTGAACTTGCAAATAGAGAAATCGAGCAGATTTTGGAAAAAACTATTAATCCGAACAGAAAAGACTGGTCTTTAAGATTAAATGATGCACTTTGGGAATATAGGACGGCATTTAAAATATCACTAGGTATGTCACCATATAGGATAGTATATGAAAAACAGTGTCATTTACCAGTTGAGCTAGAACATAAAGCATATTTGGCACATTTAATCAAAATTTGAATGATGCAGACAAATTACGAAAATTACAATTAAATGAGCTTCAAGAACTAAGGAATGATGCATATGAGAATTCAAAAACATATAAAAGTAAAATTAAAATATTTCATGATAAAACATTTCTGATTTACAACTCTAAACTTCATTTATTTTCTGGAAAATTGAGATCACGATGGTCAGGTCCATATATTGTAAAACATGTCTATCCATATGGTGCAATTGACATAGAAAATCCTAAAAATGATGATGTTTTTAAAGTTAATGGACAAAGAGTTAAACCTTTTATTGAAAATGTAGTTTTTTCAAGATGAGTTTTTTCATTATCTGATCCTTGACATATTGTTCATTTTTTTTCTCAGGTACTTAAGTTGCATTTCCCCGATCAAGTGGCGGATAACGGTACCCCGTGGCTTAAAAGTCGGTTAAATCAGTTTCCCACAATAATTGATTTTTCTTTTTAAAAAAAATAAAATCTGACTTACTATTATTATTTTTAATATATATAATTTTAAAAGGATGTTTCTATAAATTTCAAAAATATTTTCCTTCAGTCCCTAAAAATGTGTTATTAAAGATTTATAAAGCTAGATGTGAAAGGGTAAGGCTGCTTATGAAAAATGGAATACCTAATGATATTCGTTGGTTAACTGGAGCAAAGGTCCGATTGGGTGGAGAAATAATGGGATTCACAAAAGATTCAATTATTTCATATATGCCTGGATTTGGAAAAAAGCTATCTTTCAAAAAAACGAATGGCAAAAAGATTAGGTGTGTGTTTTAAATGTGCAAGGTGGACTCGTAATATCAAATGCAGATCAATTGGAATGGTATCAAATAATCGAGAAGATAAAATTAAGTTCATAAAGAATGGACTAAGTAAGGAGCCTTTGGATAGCATCATATCGGCTCTTGAGATGCATTCTTCTGGACATGTTCAAAATGAGCTTTAAAATTATGTATCCAATGTTAGCATTAGATGCCCTACAAGCCAATGGGCCAATTGTTGGCCCGTTGGACCCTAATAACCATAGCCAAATAAATGACCCAAACTCCTATAAATATATGTTCATCTCTAGGGTTAAGTAGTTTTGTCCTCTCTATACACACTCTCATAGAAAAGCCGACATCACACTAGCACTGGTGTTGTGCTTGTAGATCTGGTCAGGTTGGTTGGACTCGAGGGTGACCGCTATCAGATTCACATCGGTGAACGGTAATTCCTTTTCGTGCATTAATATTCGATATTTGCATGTTAATATATGAATCAGGCGCGAACGACCGTACCCGTGTCAGATCTGTTATTGTATTATTTCCGCTGCGTTTGGATCTGGCGCCGGGGTACGGAAACCCAACAGTGGTATCAGAGCCAGGTTGCGTTTTGATTCATGTATCTGATAATTATTTTTATTAGATCGTTTCCCATCGATATTAATCGTATTCGAATTTTCAGAGATTTTGTGATCCGAAAAATTATAGAAAATGAATTAAAAATTGTTTATTAATAATGTACATCGCCGGAAATCTCTCTGTCGCGGCGGCTGTTGGAGCTCCGCCGCTCGCGCCGCCTGGACTGGAATCAAGCAGCAGAGGGTGAACCTCTATGTCGATCTGCGCATGTGACTCGGGCGAATTTCTGCAATTGTTGCAGAAGATCTCGCGCGAACACCATCGTAATGTGCAGAGGAATCGCGACTTGTTTTTTGGAAAGTGTTTCCGGAAATCTGTGACTGCCACCGCGTGTTGGAGGCGACGTGAAAGCTGGCGGCGAGGCGGCGGCGGCGGCTGCTGCTGAATGATAGGGTTTGAGAAACCCTAATATTTATTTGGGAGGGATGATAAACAGTGCATTTGCCCTAATTTTCGATTTATTTTTTAAAAAAAAAATTATTTTTATTAAATCCGAAAATAGGGTATTTTGGGTTGAAATTGATTTTCTAATTTTGGATCCAAATTGTTTGGAGTTCATAAATTATTTTGGGTCATTTTAGATATTTTATCCGGATATTATTTTTGAATCAATAAATCATAAACTTAATCAATTAAAAATATGATTTTTAATTTATTAAATGTAAAATGGAGATTTTACAATTAGTTAAAAATTTAATTAATTAGAAATTGAATGAAAATGTTTCATTTAATTTGTTAATTTTATTTTTGGCTAATATTATGGTTTGTAGGTAAAATAGTGATTTTACCAATTTACTGAAAATCTAATTAATCGGAAATTAAATGAAAATGTTTCATTTAATTTGTTAATTTATTTTCGATTACCATTATGATTTATAGGTAAAATTGTGATTTTACCAAGTAGTTGAAAATTTAATTAATTGGAAATTGAATGAAAGTGTTTCATTCAATTTGTTAATTATATTTTCGATTAGTATGATAATTAAAGGTAAAATAGAGATTTTACCAATTAATTGAAATTTAATTAATTAGAAATTAAATAAAAATAGTTTTATTTAATTTGTTAATTTTATTTTCAATTAATGATGCGATTAGTGGGAAACGATAGAATAAATTAATTATTGTGCCCTAATTACATGTGATGTAATTAGTCCAATTACATATGATGTAATTGATTAGTTTAATGTTTAATTACATATGTTGTGATTGCATGATGGATGATTACGGGCCTTGACCAATGTGTTTAGGTGAATGTTTAGGTTTTTATTGTTTCATTATTATTGTGATTTTGGTTATCGGGCCTGCAAGCCCGTTCTCTCTATTTTCTGATGTATCCCACCCCGGATTTGTATCCCTATTCTCTTGTTTGCACGATTTAAATGTAAAATCTTTAGAATTAGTGGGAGATCGAGATTGAAGATGGAGCATCAAGAATCAAGATTTGTATAATGGAAGCAAAAATGTAATAGGATTGCATTACATACCTGCATCACCTTAGACAGACCTGTGATCCACGTATGGCTCACGTGGATCAATTAGGAAAAGGCCGTAATCGTCCATATTTATTTTTATTATGCATGTGATGTATGATAAGTGTTTGTTTGTATGTTTTATTAGTACAAATGATTGCATGAATAAAACATAGTTGCATGAATCCGGCAAACAAACAAACAAACAAACAAGCAATTGATGAGATTTTAAAATAAATTAAATCCCTCTTTTGAATATGATTCAAAACTTTTAATATCAAACTGAAAATGGGAGCTCAAAAGGGTTTGTTGCTTCCTGTCTTCCATCAACAGTTAAGCCATGAGACGCTACTTGTGTCATATTGCCTTACTCACCCACGTGGGGGGCATCTGGCATGGGAAAGCTGTGCGTTTAACTGCCACTTAATTAAGGGTGTGGTTATGTTAACCTTCTAGATTACTCACCCACGTGGGGTCTTTTGGGCGTGACATTTCCATCTGTGGGATGGGTTAGTTTGACGTGAGAAGGCATAATTGTCCTGCCCACGTAGGGTTATGCCAATCGCGAGACAAATATCTTGGGGGTTGCATATGATGCAATTGTGATCTACCTTTTGTATCATGAAGCCGGTGGGCCCACGTCCGGGGTTTTCATGAGCTAGTTGGACTCCAAGCCCACTAAGAAAATGTGATTTTCCGTTCATTTGTCATGAGGGTGATGAATTCGAAAAATTAGTGGGAGCATTCAATAACTAAAGTTCATAGTTTTTGAATTAATTAATAATCAGACGGTTTGCATGTATTTTCTGTTTATTCTCAGTATTGTGATTGCCGTGAATCCGATTGCATCAATTCTCGATACAAACAAAGTAACCGCACCAAATTATTCTGATTGACTATTAATTTTAATATAGTGTTTGCTTCTAAAAGATGGCTATATACCCTTGGTGGGAGCCTCCTGTTGAAGTGTCTCCCGGTTCGTCTCATGAAGAGATTGCCACACTTGAGAAGTGATGGGACGATAATCTCTCGGCTAGGTGCTATATGATAGCATCAATGTCACCAATGAGTTTCAACACAGATATGAGAAACTCGTTCACATTACTGATATTTTCCAACACCTACAAATGTTGTTTGGTGAACGGACACGATTACTGAGACTCGTGACTTCAAAAGAGCTATTTTCATTTCACATGCAAGATGGGGCTTCGGTCTATGAGCATGGTGTAAGAAAAATATCTCTTCTTGATAAATTGGAAAATCTGAATGTGATAATACCTCATTAACTGGCTGTAGATTTGATCTTATAGTAAAAATGTTAGAAACTCATGAGTCCTTGATTCAAAAGAAGAAACGTGTTCTTCTTGTCGAATCTTCTACCAATGGTATTTCAAGGATAAAGAAGAGGAAGGGAAATGGTTCCCAACCTCAAAAGACGAAAAAGGATATAGTAGCAACTATGAATGGAGAGGCATCTATGTTTTCACTGCTGGTCACTGGCGCAAAATTGTAAGGAATACCTGGACTAGAAGCGTTCTAGAAAGGGTAAGTTTTATATTAACATTAAATGTTTCTATTGGTTCTACTTCTTTGGTATATGCTGTCAGTTGTGCTCGCATTTTTGCAAAGAGTTGCATGTGATGTGAAGAAGTAGAGAGCCCTAGGAAGGTGAAACCTACCTGAGGCTAAGCATTGTAGCAAGAGTTGTTGCAAAGGCTATTTGAAACATTTATTTAATATTAAATCTTGAACTTGTTAGGAACTGGTTTGAGCAATTATTCATTTGTTCTAGATTTAATCATGAACATTGTTCCTATTTTGATAGATAATGATATTCTTTTAAATATGCGAATTTGATTTGCAGTATTTTTAAGAATGCATGTCTTATTGAATCTGGTGAACTTATGAATGATTAGTATCATTATATTCAAAGAATATAAAAAGAATGATAACTTAAATCCAACATATATTTAGCATTTGCTGAATGTCCAATGAATTTGATTCATATGGACGTATGTGGAGCACTAAATGTTAGTGCAAGATGATGTTGAGTTATCTTAAAGAGAATGTGATTCTCTCTGAGTAACTCTCTAAAGGTACATATTTGTTGAATATAATTCATACCAATGCAGTGACCAAAACTCCATATACGATATGGACTGAAAAATAATCAAAATTTTTATTTTGAGATTGTTCTGCTTATGTGAAGCAGCCAGTGGGAGATGAGTTGGATAGTTGATCCATCTTATGTTATTTTGTTGAAATTATATTATCAATTGCAGGCAAAGAGTTTGTTTCGCAAGTGCAATCTTTCTAGAGAAAATGTTTCTATTAGAAAGGATGACAAAATAATATAACTTGAAAGGGTTCAAGAACCACAAACCACTAGAAAAGTGAAACAGTGAAATTTTAATTTAGTCAATCACAACCTTTGATTTACACACACCAAGGAGATTTGAAAATGTTTCAAGAACTCCTGATAGAATGAATCTACTCCTTGAAAGTAGTCAAGAAATAGACCATGGATATGATCCTTGGACTTTCAAGGAGGCGATGTCAGCTATTGATTCGGGACATTGGCAAGATGCCATGAAATCTGAAATGGACTCCATGTACTCCAATAAGGTATGGGCCTTAGTAGATCATCTTTGGGAATTGTTCCCATTGGCTGATGGATTTACAAGTGAAAGCTTGGAGTGGATGAGAAAGTAGTGACCTTCAAAGCTTGACTGGTGAGAAACAGTTATTCTCATAGGCAAAGAGTTGTTTATGAGAAAATTTTCATCGGTTATGATGCTATAGTCTATTTAAATTTTATTAGTTATATCTTTATATTATGAATATGAGATATGAGTAATGGATGTGAACATAACATTTCTCAGTGGTGGCATTGAGGTAGAAATGTAGCAGCCAAACGTGTTTACAACTTCTTGGAGTGAGAAAAATGTTTTCAAACTCCAGAGGTCCATTTATGGGCCTAAGAAGGCATCCCGAAGTTTGAACCTCCGTTTGATAACATCATCAAAGTGTTTGGTTTTGTTAAAAATCCGGAAGTGACATGTGTGTGCAAAAGGGTTAGTGGGAGCATGGTTACATTTGTGATGCTTTAAGTTGATTATATCATACTCATTATGAATGGTATTGGATTAATCAATTAAAGCATGATCATCTACTAATTTCTCCATGTAAGATTGGGGGAAGCGTCATACGTGTTTAGCGTAAGGATCTATAGGGATAGATCTAAAGGATGCTTGAGATATCTCAATCTACGTACATAAACACTGTGCTAAAAGGGTTTAGCATAGAATAGTCGAAAAACGAGTTACTTCATAATATGTCATAGTATTCATCTCTCAAGTCAATATGTTTTAAGATTGATGAAGAGAGAGAAAAGATGACATTGGTACCTTATATTTCTACTTTAATAGCATAATGTATGTTATGTTATGTACTTGGCCTGATGTATGTTCTTAGTGTAATGAGCAAACATCAGACAGATCCCGGTGAAGATCACTGGAAAATTGTGAAAATAATCCTCAAGTGCTTATGAAGAACTTATGATACGTTCATGATTTTTGGATCTGTAAGTGGTGAAATAAAAGTTGAAGTCTAACTGATGCTGTTTTTTCAGTCGGATGTAGATGATACCATATCGATGTTCGGATTTGTATTTAAGCTCAATGATGGTGATGTCTCTTGGAAACGTTCCAAGCAAGACATCACTTTGGATTCCACCACTGAAGCTGAATATATTGCAGCATACGATGCAGCAAAGAGGCAGTTTGGATAAGAAATTTCATCCAAGAGTTGGGTGTAATTTCTAGTGCGATTGACACAGTCCCTGGTACTGTGACAACATTTGAGCTATTATGAATAGCCAAGATCTCATCAGTATCCAAACATATATTGAGAAAATATCATCTAATGAGATAGATGGTAGACGCGACATTATTATCGAGAAAATCGCTTCAACAGAAAATATAGCGAATCCACTGACAAAGCATTTACAACGATTGGTGTCTGTCAGACATCTTGGGAAGGTGGTCTTAAGACACATGAGTAGTTGGCTTTGAGAAAGTGAAAGATATTGTTGTCATACATGATTAAGTAAATCAATAGTTGATTGATTGTACTTATAATCTTATTATGACAAATCTTTGTTTGAATATTAATATATATGGCACTTCTTCATCTGTTTACCCATGCATCTTGATGTATTGATGAAGTCCTTGAAGTTGCTATAGTCCATAGAATGTGGTTACGCATATGATGGTGACCATGAAATACATTCTCGACTGCGATTTCTAAATGTTCCTGGTCGAGGAGCCTTCGAGAATGGGATATCGATATATGCTCGTTAGAGACTGGTATTCATGATGTGTCTAGTGTAGTGCGCCGCGTTTCATCGGCGTTGGCTTGGAGAAGTCAGCACACATGAATAGGTGCTCATTAGGAATGAGTTCACTGAACGACCCTACTCGGAATTCTATAAGTGGTTACCACTTGTCGAGTATAGAATTTCTAGTCATAGTTGTGCACCATTACTCCTCATGACCCGAGGCATCATTGAGGTCTTGACAGATAGCTGTGTACTTTGATTTAATGACTGATCACATGCGAGTCATAAAGTTGTTATTTTGGGTATTCAGTGATGCTGTCAGAGGCCTATGATTGTCGTTGGGGATTCACCACTGGTCTTGATGAACCAGGATGTCCTATGTGTTTTTCTATATATGATTCGAGGAATCTCTGGCCAGAGTGGGTAGTGCTTGTGAAAAAAGAGTTTTTCATATACGCACACAAATGAATCATATAACGTGAAACAAATACATAGTTATTGAAATCATAAAGGGTCTCGATCAACCAATGCTCTTGATTCAATCGGGACATATTGAGTGAAAGGAATGTACTGCACGCTAACTATGACTGACAGGTTCTCGTACGTTGCTAGTCATTTGTATCTAGGTCTTCGTGAAGCACAGATGCTAGGCGCTACCCACGATCGGTAGGTTGTGCTGGAATTATATTTCAGCCATTGTCTATTAAAAGGAGTTTAATTGGCAATGGGGCATTCAGGGTAAGCCCAGGAAGTTGTTTAACTTCTAAAATCACAAAGGTTGTGATCCTACTGCTATGATACACTTGAGCCTCGCTGGGTCACAATCAACCGGCCGCTGATCTATTGATGAGAATTGAGACTTAAATGTTAAGTGTTCATATTGAGTGATTTAGAAGAGATGAATTTAGTTTCTAAAAGCTCCTCACTTTAGTTGAGTTTCTATATTTGAAAATGTTTCATCTATAGAAAGTTCTAAAATTAAAACATTTGATATATTTATGTTGCATAATTATGTACTTTGGTAGTACGTCAAGTTATTCAATTTGATTGAATTACTTGGTTATGAGTTTGCAGTTTTGTGTTGGCTTTTGGGCAAGTGGGAGATTGTTAGCATTAGATGCCCTACAAGCCAATGGGCCAATTGTTGGCCCGTTGGACCCTAATAACCATAGCCAAATAAATGACCCAAACTCCTATAAATATATGTTCATCTCTAGGGTTAAGTAGTTTTGTCCTCTCTATACACACTCTCATAGAAAAGCCGACATCACACTAGCACTGGTGTTGTGCTTGTAGATCTGGTCAGGTTGGTTGGACTCGAGGGTGACCGCTATCAGATTCACATCGGTGAACGGTAATTCCTTTTCGTGCATTAATATTCGATATTTGCATGTTAATATATGAATCAGGCGCGAACGACCGTACCCGGGTCAGATCTGTTATTGTATTATTTCCGCTGCGTTTGGATCTGGCGCCGGGGTACGGAAACCCAACATCCAATTCATGACTGAACGTCAGCATTATAGTTGGGAATCTGACTAAAAAAACCATGTTTGCCAATTTGTAAGAAAATTGGATGGGAAGCTTACCCTCAACTCGTAGAATGCTTTTAAGCTGTTTCTGAACGTAAAATCAGAGAAAGATGTGAGCCACAATCACAACTATTGTTCAAATGCATGCGTGAATTTATTTTCATTTATTTCTTTCAGAATACGACATGAATTTCTATTCATAAGTTTGACCATTTGTTTTTTTTTTACAATAATGATGCTCCTTCTATAAATTCATTATCTACACCTCTATTTTTCTTAAAGAAATTTTTTTTTAAAAAAGGGATTATCAGTATGTTGGGATCAAGGCAAAATAAAATAAGAAATATCTGTGTATTTTGTGGATCTAGTGCAGGAACTGAATCAACATTTTAAGAAGTAACGGAGAACATGGGAAAAGTATTAGCTGAAAGAAAAATACATTTAGTGTATGGTGGTGGTAGCCGCGGATTGATGGGACATGAGGGAGGAAGTGATGTTTTAGGGAAAATTCCAACAGCTCTAGCTGTAGGAAGCCTTACAGGGACAACAGTTGGTGAAGAAATGAGAGTATCATCTATGTATAAACGCATCACCAAAATGATTGAAAATGCCGATGTGTTTATTGCCATGCCAGGAGGTTTTGGAACCCTTGAAGAGATCTTTCATACCATTTGTTGGGCTCAACTAAATATCCACCACAAACCCTTTGGTTTGTTAAATGTTAATCATTTCATAAATAAATTGTTAAATTTTCTTGAACAAGGTTTTATTTCTCAAGTTTCACCAAGGATCATAATCTTTGCTTCAACAGCTGATGGACAGATTGAACAACTTCAAGCTTTTACTTACGAGCATGATCCGATAACATCACAACTTGATTGGTCAATAGCAGGAAGTAAGAAAGAAAATAGATCTGAAGGTAATCTGATGTGTTTTGATTTCAAATTCCGTCTTTCAATAATAATCATCCAGGTATGTTAATTTTCAATTTCAATAATGGCTGATATAAAATCTATATATCGCATTTTAAATGTTAAAAATTAAATAAATAAAATGGCAGAGTAAAGAGTGATTTCACTTTTGAGACGCATATTAATCTTTGAGAACAAACTAGATTTTATTATTTTTATACGATAAATTATGGACTATACTAATATTATATCTTTATTTCATACACACACACAAAAAAATTTATATCTTTATCACGATAGATGACCATATATATAATTTATAAGTAAAGATACGTATCTTGGATAAAGATTCAATTTTTGAATTATATTCTCTTTTGAAAAAAAATATTTTACCATGATTTTTAAAATTATTATGTGCAAATAGTAAAGTGATAAGGATTGAAAGGTCAATTAGCTTATATAACTAAAAGAGTGTTTTTTATGTAAAAGAGTAAATATACTCACACATCTTTGTGAGTAAATGGGGAGAATTGAGAAAACATCATATAAACTTTCATTGATACATAGATTTGATTGTGGAAAATAAACTTCAATATATATATTTTGCAAAGTTTGTTCAAAAAATAAAAAATAAAGAAAGAAAGAAGAAGAAGTAGATCAGTATTAAAAAGTTATGGTATCTCTAAAAGTAAATGAAACATCTATTCCCTAAATTTTATATATATATATATATATATATATATATATATATATATATATATATATATTACTCATTTTGCAAAAAAAAAAAATCGGTTAAATTAGTATCCCAAATAGCTGATTTTTCTTTAGAAGAAAAAAAAAAGAGAGAGAGAGAAATAAAGCAAATGAGTAATATATAGATGTTTCATAAGGAAAAAAAGAGAGAGTAATGAAATACAAAACTTTTTATTGATACAAACTTTGCAACAAAAAAAAAAAAGAGAATAATTTATTTTATATTAATCTATCTTTGTATCAATGCTTGTTTATTTGATTGTTTGTTTAAAAATCTGGCCTTTTATTGAGTGAATTCATTCCAACTCCATGATCGAAATCACCTATCATATAAACATTTAATTTCCCGAGAGGATATGGAGTTGAGGCTTTTATTATAAGAATTCTTGTTGTTATGTATGTTATGAGATTTGAAACATATTATCATCTTAACTATTATGCACATATATATTTTAGAAATCATTAAGAAAATTATTTTGATATATTTATTAAGTTGGTAAAATTGATAAACTGAGTTGTATTGATTTTCTAAACTTATATAATTATATTTATGGCATTATGTGATAAAGATAAAAAAAAAATTATCTTTAGAAATGTATGTGATAAAAGAAGTATAATTTAGACAGTTTATATATTTGAGTATATACAAAATAATAAAAATCTAAGTTTGTTCTTAAAATTAGGTTTTATCACTAAGGACTAGTAATAAACTGGTGTGGCGGTTTGATGATTACTTAATATTATAAGTTTTATTCACTGTTTTATAATAATTATATAATAAAATAATCATTAAATTTAATAATTATGTTATATTTAAATTTTAAAATAAAAATAAAAATTGTTATTACTTTATAGTGCTGTTTGTTAAAGCATATTTTGTAGGTTCGGTAAAATGAAAAAACGAGAAGCTTCGAAATCAAATTGGACCGATTCAAAAACATATACAAGCCCAAGTGGAATATCTACAATTTTGATGATATGAAAGCCCAAATTCATTTAAAAATAAATCCAAATTGATGAACAACACAATTGGGCAAGCAAGAAATTCAGCTTGGACAGGTCTTAGTATTTGTGGCATATCTCATAAAATAAAAGTCCAAATTTGAAGTCCAAGCTACCAAAACCCATCTACACAAAAATATCTACAATTTTATGGTTTTAAAAAATGAAAATTCGAAGTCTAAGATGGTGGTAAATGCCCATCAAGTTGATGGTAGAAGTTTGAAGAAAACATTGTTGCTGCCCTAAAGGGCACTGCCCTCAGGGACATCATCCACCATCCATGTGGAATCATTTTTTCTTTTTTAAAAAAAGATTCCAAATGAATGGTGATGATGCCCCTAAGGGCACTACCCTTAAGGACATCATCAAACAAACCAAGTTTGACATGCAAGACCCTCAAAGTTGAAAAGTCTCCACTCTTGATAAATGCAAACAAGACCCCTACCTCATTTGGAATTTTGTGATCATTTGTGCCTATAAATAGAGGTGAAATATAGATGGTTAGCATCCATTCCTCATTGTATAATAGTTTGAGTTGTATAAGCATTATCTTGTAAGACAACTTTTTCTCACTTTCCTTCCTTCATTTTCCACATCCTAAATAAATTTCTCTCTTCATGAATATGCTCAAGAATCTTCATGGCTGGTTAATCTCTACTTGTCACGGTGAAATGATGAGTTTTTGGTAATTTAATAATGATAGTATAATTATTTTATAGCAATTATGGGATTCAATTACTTTGTGTTATGTTTTGTTGTGTTGATTTAAATTTTCTTCTTTTTAATAAAAACCATTGAAAATGGGAGTTTTAGTTTATTGTTATCATTTAAAATACTAAATTCTTGGTACCACATAGATGGTGCATGGCTCTATAGTGGATTCCTTGATTTATTATTTACAATCTGAAACGATAAATGTTTAATTCTTACTTGAATGTTTGTTTATTTAATTATTACTTATGTATATTATTGGTGCCATATAGAAATCACTTGGCTCTACCAGTGGTTTTGGGAACCATGACTAACTATTTACTTACTAGTATTTACTCATTAACAATTAATTCTACTAACATATTAAGTCTTGGTGTCATATAGAAATCACTTGGCTCTACCAGTGATTTTACATTTGGGAACCATGATTAACTATTTACTTACTAGTATGTACTCATTAACAACTACTTCTACTGACATATTAAGTATTGGTGCCATATATAAATCACTTGGCTCTACTAGTGGTTTTACGCTTGGGAACCATGACTAACTATTTACTTACTAGTATTTACTCACTAACAAGTAATTCTACTAACATTTTAGGTCTTGGTGCCATATAGAAATCAATTGGCTCTACCAGTGGTTTTATATTTGGGAACCATGACTTAGTTATTTGTGTTTTGTTCTTTATAAATTGATTCCTATTATATACCATAAATATTGTTATCTTATTATTAATAAGAGAGGATTCTCGAACCTTGACAATCTCATATTCTGGTCTAAATCTTATAATTCTGTGAAACAAGATTATTAAAAATTCATAATATCAAACCAAGAAAAAAAAAATATATATATATATAATAATAATAATAATAATAATAATTTGATTTGTAATTGGAATCCTACCCTGCCTGTGGAAACGATCGCATACTCACAAATTATATTACTTGCAGACAACCTACACTTGGGTAAGTAACAATTAAAGTTGTAACAATTGTTTGGCGCCGTTGCCGGGGAGGCGTAAAATTTGATTCAAATCAAATTATTTATTTAATGTATTTCTCTATATAATTGTGCTATTTGTTTTGTTTTCGCTTGCATGAACTTTTGGAGTCGTGAATCTGGTGGTAGACTTGTAAGAAATCCTTTTAGTGAAAATATGGAACAAACAGAAAATCAATTAAATGATCAACAAAATAGGCATCAAGAGGAGCAAGAAATGAATAACAATCAAGAATATGATGAACCTAGAACACTTAGACATCATATGAATCCTATAAGAACAAGTGCACCATCATGTTTACTTTTTCCTGCTGATGCAAGTCATTTTAATTTCAAGCCTGGGATTATTCAATTATTACCTACTTTTCATGGCTTAGATTCTGAAAATCCTTATTTGCATCTTAGGGAATTTGAAGAAGTGTGCAACACTTAGAATAATCTAAATTGTAGAATGAACACTATAAGACTTAAGTTTTTTCCTTAAAAGATAAAGCTAAAGCTTGGCTACAAAATTTAAGATCGGGATCTATTGGAGAATGGGATGAAATGCAACAACAATTTCTAAAAAAATTCTTCCCATTACATAGAAAAATTCTTTTAAAAGGCAAATCACAACTTTTACTCAAAAACAAGGGGAAATATTTTATCAATGTTGGGATAGGTATAAAGAACTTCTTAGTACTTGTCCACATCATGGTTTTGAAATTCGGAGGATTGTTTCTCATTTTTATGAAGGATTAGACCTAAAGATAGACAAATGATAGAATTCATGTGTAATGCACCTGTTCAAGATAAAAACTCAAATGAAGCTATGGAATATTTAGAATCATTGGCAGAAAATGCACAAAATTGGGATACAATAGGCACGGTTGAACCTTCAAATAAAATTAATGCTCCCGCATCTGGTGGAGGCATTTATAATTTGAAGGAGAACCATGAAATTCTAGCTAAAATTTGCATCTTTAGCAAGAAAAGTTGAATCTTTGGAAATGAAGAAGTGCGGTCAAGTAAAAAGTGGTGAAGAAATCATATGTTATATTTGTGAAACAACATTCTACTAAGGATTGTCCCACTTTGCCTTCTTTTAAAGAGTGTCTTCATGAGCAAGCCAATTATTTAAATACATTTAAAAAACCAAATTTAGACCCATTTTCACAAACTTACAATCCTGGTTGGAGAAATATCAAAACTTAAGTTGGAGGAATGATAATAATGCACAAGTAAGATGTATCACCAACCAATACTTGTACATCCTGCGAGCACTATTTTCCATGGCCTCAAGCTTTCTTCCCGAGACAACGTCGTACCTATTATACCTGTTTCAACAGAGCCCCCACACAGGGTGAGCATACTCCAACTCAATAATCATTCACACATCAAGATACAAAATTGTAATGCAACAATTAAGATTATTGAAAATCTATAAAATATACTCCATGTACAATTCTGAACCGGTATAACTAACGAACTGTTCATGTTTCAATCTTACACACTTTCATAAACATCAAGTTCAGGATCATTATTCAAAACATAATACTCATCAATGCAATAAATTCAATATAATCACAATTCATCATTTATGCTCAATCATAACGAATCTCATCTCGAATGCAACTCTGCCTATCAGTTAATCTCATTCTCAACCACTTCTCACATCGATCGTGCCAAAGGCATCAATAATCAACCCGTGGATCCGGATCACGTAGATTTACGTGTCCACCATAGCACATATATCAAACTCAATACACACGTCCATTTCCTTATATTCATTCACCACATTCAACTATGCATGAATAAATGAATATGGATTCACTTCATAAGATACCTGCTCGTACGTCACTACGTACCTTAAAGTCGACAACATGATCAAGCTATCATCAACGTCTGAAGGCTCGTGGAGTGTCTATATTGAATATCAATTCAATATTAGCTCATTGTCGATACAATTAATATAATTTATATACATTTCAACATCGATTCAATATCTTAAATCAACAAGTCAAATTCATGAGCTTTACTATATAAATCAAAGCAGTCAATACTACTTCCTTGAGAGCTAAATCTTACATTTATCATTTAAGTAATATACCCATCGTTACAGACCAAACTCTCTAGAGACTCAAAGCCTGAAATATCAAGAACGGTAACTGGAATAGGGCCATGGAAAGCAAGTCTGCAAGATACACACACACACACGCTATAACAATGATAAAATATCAAGCCAGTAGTATATTAACACAAAAAGCACGCTGGAATTTCATAATATGGAGAGGGTTCGAAACTTGCTATACAGGAATCCCATATATGGTTTAAACATCTCCTAATCAACTAAAATGCAAAGAGTAACATAAGCAACACACCATCAATAAGCAATTCCATTCCAACAGTAGTAGGGAACACGAAATATTCAGATGCGACAATATTCACGCTACGCAGCAGGAATAGGGGAAAAAGGAGTGATGACCAACAATGTAAAATATCGCCCAATCAACATTAACTCATCAAAACAGAACTAGCATTCTTGGAAGCAACAAAAATTCGACAGCTCTTCCTTCCCCAAACAGCAGGCAAAATTCGAACCCAGTGAAGAAATTGAATTGAAAATTTATGTCACTTTCCAACACTAGATGAATGAAGGAAAAAAAATACGAACTAGACGAGGAAATAATCAACTACAAAGAATAAAAAACAAACTCCCTGCTGGACAATAAATTTTCGACCCAAACTTCCCCCAAAACATTAAGAAAATCGAACCCATCACCAAAATAATCAAGGAAGAAGAACGGTCTAGGTGCAAGACGAGATTACGCTTACAAACCTGAACAAATTTCGGACCCGAGGCTAAGCCAGAGTCGGCTCTTCAGCGAGGGAAGGGGTGGCACTAATGAGTAGAAGAAGAGATAAGTTTTGGTCTTTGTATTTTGAGGAGTTTGAGGAGAGAGAAATAAACACTAGTTTTAAATTAACATCATCCTTTTTATCTCTACTCCCTTACTATCTTCCTTATACAATCTCACTAATTTAATAGTGCAAATATTCTTTTTAACAACCAGATCTGTTATTTTAAAAAAAATAAAAATAAAAAAATTTAGATAAATATATTTGAGGTTAGTTTACAAACACAGAGGCCCATTAGCTCAATTGGTTAGAACTCTAGAGTAGAGGACGATGGTTGCTTGTTCGAATCCTCCAAGCAACAACTTCAATGATTTTTTGAAAAAAAAAATTAATTAAAAAAAAAATGGTTCCGGGTTGGAACCTGTCCAACCCGGAACAGGTAGCCCCAGAACCGGATCTGATCCGGTTCCTTACCGGATGGAACCGGTTCCAAAATTTGCGGATCTGAAATCGGCCGGTTCTAGATCGAACCGGGTCAGATTGACCCGTTAAGCACCCCTAGTAGAAGATGCATGTACAATTTAACGACCTTCAAATTTTGTCATCATTTTTCCCCAACTAAATTCCAATTTTTAAAAAATATGCACAGTACCTGATTAAATCATTCATTGCTGTAACAAAAATTATACACAATGGTAGATCCTCTTTCATAAACAAAGGAGAACGCACATGGCCCAAAAAAAATACTATAGATGGATCTTCCCATGGGAATTACCTGAAGGAAGAAGTTTTTCATTAAACTAGCAGTTTCAAGATCTCAAGCTATGGCATTGGTGTGCGCCTCAAAGTAATCCGGAGTTTTTCGAAAAGATCCCACATTGGTCAACGGCCGCGCATTATAAACGAACTATTTGGGCAGCAAAATAAACTACAATATTATGGAAAAAGACGTGTTCTTTTCGGATTTTTACAGGGCAAAATGGTCACAGTGGTTTTCTTTCAGATTTAGTTATCGTAATCCTACTCCTCACTTGTGATGTGGTTTGAATAGGGAATAAGACTGAACCTTCTGGATATCTTATTTTTCCAAGCATTGAGACAAACATTGGAATCCAACCTTTTTCCCACATTTTCCCACCTTAATCATGTTAACCAAATGCAGCCTTGTTATAAAATTTTAATCTCATGTGTTGGTTTGTTTTTTGAAAAAGATTATCCCATGATTTATCCCATTTTGTAGCGAAATGACATATATGCAATTTCTAACCTTTTTTTACTATTTTAAATTTTGAAATTCCTGCCAAAAATTTCAACTTATTTCCTATACTTAATCCCAACAATTCAAAAATCCCTCTGAGTACTCTACACACCAAATGCATTATCTTTCTCTAATTAAATGTGAAACGAATCAGTAATGTACTCAACTAAGTGCAATCATTTACGAATGCAAAAATAGGAGAGCAAAAGAAACCAACTACACACTCATCCTTTTGTAAACCAATGAAAACGTGAGGTGGAAGATGCATGTATGTTAGTTCCGGATTTTAAAGATGACAAAACAGACCAATCGATCGATGATGTGACTAGAAATAGACACATCTATTGAGTTTAATTGTTTACGGTTTGGTATATTTTGATGGATAATATGATACATATGCTACCTAATCGTATATTTGTGTAAATGTAGGAAAAGGTGAAGAAATCAAGCTAAAATGATGAAAGAAGGAGTAAAGTTGAAGAAAAGAGGAAAAAAACCGGAATCAAAGACACATATTGCTCCTTTCTCCTCATATTTATATATGTTCGAGCCAAATTTTGCGAATGTAGTCCATAAAAATGTTGTAGAACTTTGAGTTAGCTTCGAGTGGACAGCTGATTCGTCGAATTCGGAGTTTGTATGAAAAAGTTATGGCTAAACTACGAAACTCGCCAGAAAACGTTAAAAATCCGCGATCGATCGGCAAAATCCGCGATCGATCCCCGATACATTCTGCCTGAAAAATAAAGGCTGGTGATCGATCGCCAGCCAGCGCCGATCGATCGCCAGAAGAGTTTTGGAAAGCTTGGATTCTTGATTTCTTTCCTTCGTACATGAATTCTAACCTACCCCTCAGCCTCCTAACCTCTATAACTCGAAATTTCAGCCTCATTGGAGAAGATTTCAGACTTTAGAAATAATTTCTAGATTTTAGAATAATTTTTCTTTCAATTTTTGTGAAGAACGCTCGAAGAACGAGGACGGAAGCGACACTCCGGAATCGTGATTCCTTTTAGTAACTTTTTCTTTTCTATTAGTTTAATGCTTTCTAGATTAATTTTGATTGTTTTTAATCTAGTTATGAGTAGCTAAATACTTTTGTGATTCTCGGTTTAGGAAAACGATACATTGGATGTTTACGATTCTTGTGAGATAAGTTTTGATTATTGATTTTCTTTGAGTATCAATTATTTTTCTGATTTGATTTTCATAATTGTTATGCATGATTGTTGGATTGATCACCTAGCTTGTTCATACAATTTATTGCTAAATTAGATATCAAATACGGAATCGTTTGATCCCTCTAATTTACGAAGCAACTAAGATTAATTAAATTCCGCTTGTGAGTTTGTTAAATTCTTAGGGAAAACAATTGACTAGATTAAACATAGACGCTTGGATTATGTTGTTTAGCTTCATCGATCTCACTAGTCCATATGCTATCATCGATTTAAATCTTAATCGCTTGTATTTTGATTGATTGTGTGATAAGGGTTAAACTAGAACGCTTGGGCTACTTAACTAAACTTAAGGTGAGATAGGACTTTGATTATTGGATTAAACGCCCACGATGAATATTCATATGGAAATTGAACTATTTGTAAAGATCGATGATCAAGATAGTAAACGCCAATTGTAAAGTTAACCGAAAACCAAGAATCGCACTTTTCTCATAAGTTAATTCATTTAGATAATCTTGCATAGTAGTTTAATTTTGCATCATAGTATTCTTACTTTGACTTCAAAACCCCATTTTATTTTAGTTTGCATAAGTTAACACAAAGATATAACCTTCCTCGTGGGATCGATCCCTACTCACGCTACTACATTTATAACTGTTATTAACTTGAGAGGGTTAATTTGGGCGTACGCGATAAACGCTACCAAATTTTGGTGCCGTTGCCGGGGAAGGCAATTAATTTTGTGTTAACTTCGCTTTGTTTTATTTATTTCGTTTTATACTCATGTGATTTGTTGATGAGTACAGGTGAACCCTCTGATCACGAAGAGAATTTTTACTACGATCCTGAGATCGAGAGGACACTACATCGAAGAATAAGAGAAGCAAGGTTACTTGAGGAAGAAAGGAACATGATGGCTGCGAATCAAAGTTTGAGGCAGTTGGCGAATCCTAACTTGGATCAACAACCTCTCTGCATCACTTTCCCTGCTCTCGCGAATAATGTAAGTTTCGAACTTAAATCTGGATTAATTCACTTATTGCCATCTTTTCATGGTCTTGCAGGTGAGAACCCACACAAACACTTGATGGAATTCCACGTGGTATGCACTACGATGAAGCCGAGTGGAGTAACGGAGGAGCAAATCAAACTGAGAGCCTTTCCATTCTCTCTAAAAGGATGCTGCTAAAGATTGGCTATTTTACTTACCCTCCGGATCTATCACCACGTGGACGGACTTGCAAAGAGTCTTCCTAGAGAAGTACTTTCCAGCTTCAAGGGCAACTAACATAAGGAAGGAGATCTATGGGGTGAAGCAATACCAAGAGGAGTCGTTGCACGAATACTGGGAACGATTTAAGAAGTTGTGTGCAAGCTGCCCACAACATCAGATAAGTGAACACTTGTTAATTCAATATTTCTATGAAGGTTTGCTTTCTGGTGACAGGAACTTAGTGGATGCGGCGAGCGGAGGAGCTTTCATTGACAAGACAGCGGAGGAGGCAAGGAACTTAATAGCTAACATGGCGGCCAACTCCCAACAATTTGGACATGTTCGCCATGGACAACCGCCAAGAAAAGAGGTAAATGTATCCAATCTGGAACAACAACTGATAGACTTAACTTTTCTTGTGCGTAATCTTGCAGGTGGCAATGTGGGGAAGATGAAGCCGTGCGGAATCTGTCTAGCTGCGAACCATCCCACTGATGCATGTCCATCACTACAAGAGACATCCACTGAGCACGTGAATGCAGCGGGAGGATTCCCAGGGCCACCACAGAGGAGTTATGACCATCCATCAAACAACTACAATCAAGGTTGGAGGCACCATCCGAATCAAGGCTATGGGAACCCACAGATGCACCAACCTCCACCCTACAGACCGCCATATCAGCGACCTCCACCACCGCCAGTGCACCCTCCTTCTGACAGGTTAGAAAATATTGTTAAAGTTATTGCTAAAAATAGCTTGCAATTTCAACAGGAGACGAGGGCGAGCATCCAAAGCTTGACTACGCAAATGGGACAACTGGCAACTTCGCTCAACAAGATTGAAGCAAGAATCTCAAATGGACTACCTTCACAACCGGAGGTGAACCCCAGGGAGAATGTGAGCGCTATCACTTTGAAGATGAACGAAGATACAGCTGAGGAGAAGGTGGTACTGATGCCACTCAAGCAAGAAGAGATGAAGGAGACGGAGAATGACGTTGAAGAGCCCACAAGAGGAGGAACCACGGGGTAAGTTCCATAAATTTTCTGAATATAAGATTGAGCCCCCATTCCCTCTTGCTTTTAAGGAGAATAGGAAAGATGAGGATATCAAAGAACTATACGAGACTTTCCGACGCTGTGAGGCTAACGCCCCACTACATGATGAAATGATGAAAATACCTCGATGGGCGAGATTCTTGAAAGAGGTATGGAAAGCAGATAAGAGCAAGAAACGCAAAGTGTGCCCCAAGATCGAGCTAGGTGAGAATGTTTCGGCAGTCATCCAAAGAAGCATTCCCACAAAATGAAAGGACCCCGGTATGTTCTCTATTCCTTGTGTGATAGAAACCACTAGAATTGAGAAGGCGATGCTAGATTTAGGATCTTCAATTAATGTCATGCCTTACTCAATCTACACTCAACTGAAACGTGGACCTTTGAAACAAGACCATACTGTGATTCAATTAGCTGATAGGTCCACGGTTAGTCCTAGGGGGATAGTAGAGGACGTACTTGTTCATATAGAGAATTTGGTCTTCCCCGCCGATTTCTATTGTTTAGACATGGAAAATGGTGATCCATCTAGCCCCATTCTTTTAGGGAGACCATTCTTGAAAACATCAAAATCTGTTATCGATGTGAATAGCGGCATGTTAACAATGGAGTCTAATGCTGAAATTGCAAAATTTAATATCTATGAACCCATTAAAACTCACGAGCATTCTAGTTACGCTATCGATACAAATGATGAATATGATTCTGATTTTGATAATGATGAATTGTGGGAGATGGGAAATGCTACTGATGGCCTTGATGATAACGGAGGTATGGATTCTCATCCTGTGCATACTGTTCATACTATTGCTGCTTTATCTATTCATGATACTGCTGACTCTCGCTCTTCTCACTTGCAGGATCGTACCATTGAAAAGAAGCACCCTCCGGACAGACCACAACAAGCCACATATGTTGAAGGAGGAACAAGGACTGCAGACGCCCACTCAAAGGCGAACAAACCGAAATTTAGAGGAGTTAAGAAGATATTGAGGTGGAAGAGGAAAGATAGAGCGACATCGCATCACCCACCTTGATAGAGGACTGGCGTCGGGCCACCGACGTTAAACAGAGGCGCTGCTTGGGAGGCAACCAAAGGGGAGTTAGTTTCCTTTCTCCCTTTTATTTTTATTGCTTTAGTAGTTAGACTTTTCTCTTTTCTTGTATTTTTTCCTTACATTGGGGATAATGTAAGATTTAAGTATCGGGGAGGGATTAGTGGTGTCTTATTGCTTTTCTATAACAAAAATACAAAAAAAATCGAAAATTTTGAAAATTTTGAGCTCATAGTTAGTAATGAACACATGCTTAGAATCACTAGCCCATGATGAAACATAATTGATATCATGCATGCTTTTGAACAAAGGTGAATTGTTAACCTTGGAACACTTTGAACTCTAATGCAAAGTTTACTTTAACTTAGTAGTTGAATATTTTGAGCACATTATTGTCATGGCTTGTGAAGTGTGCATAACTTAGTGAAGATTGTGTGAATTTGGTGATAGTCTTAAGAAGTCTCTAATACATGCTAGAACTTAACTACATGCTCTTTGAGGCGTATGTCTAGACTGCTTGCAAAATGAAAGTGATATAGGCGATCTTTGATCCGTTTGAGCCTTTCAAGCCTACCATGTAAAGAAAATCAATCACTAGTATCCTTTTTGAGCTTTAATGCAAAAGAATGGTTGTATGCTAAGCATACAAAAGACCACATTCGGCACTCTTTGACTAGCTTATCATTCTTCCCTAATGAGCCTAAATATGAATTATCCATACCTTTGAAGGGAGTATGATGTGTTTCATTCACATGCACTTAAGTATTCAATGATTAAAATGTTTGTGAGCTTCATTATGAAAAGAATGAAATGCATGAAAGAAAAGGGATGCCTTGAGAAAATAGATAAAAATATGACTCCAATGGGAGCCAAGGCACAAAAGAAGAAAAATGTTGAAATAAAAGTTGAAAATTCAAGCAAGAAGAGAAGCTTTTAGTGTGCATATCATCATACTCTCTTGTTTGACATGTCTTTTTCCTTTCTTTCATAAGCCAATACCTAGGCCAAGCTACAAGCTAATAAAGACCTACTTGATTTGTGTTTGCAAAGTGGCTAAGATAGTGGAGAAGAGTGTGCAAGTAAGCTTATATTTGTGTTAGTGTATGACTTGAACTATTGTGGATTTGCATCTTTTGGATCTATAATTTGTACACAATACTTGTTTATGACCACACACGCACATTCATTACTTTGTTGAGTATGAGATGTTTAGGGATTGAACTTGTTCCATTATTAACTTTTCACCGCCTTTCATTACTATGCATGCTGAAAATTGTTGAGGCATTAAAGTGAAACAAGTTAGTTTGTTATGATGCTATGAGCCAAGCAAAAATATTATAGTTTTATCTGATTTACTCGAGGTCGAGTAAAGATTAAGTATGGGGGAGTTTGATGTGACTAGAAATAGACACATCTATTGAGTTTAATTGTTTACGGTTTGGTATGTTTTGATGGATAATATGATACATATGCTACCTAATCGTATATTTGTGTAAATGTAGGAAAATGTGAAGAAATCAAGCTAAAATGATGAAAGAATGAGTAAAGTTGAAGAAAAGAGGAAAAAACCAGAATCAAAGACACATGTTGCTCTTTTCTCCTCAAATTTATATATGTTCGAGCCAAATTTTGCAAATGTGGTCCATAGACACGTTGTATAACTTCAAGTTATCTTCGAGTGGACAGCTGATTCGTCAAATTCGGAGTTCGTATGAGAAAGTTATGACCAAAATACGAAACTCGCCTGCAGAGTTTTGGAAAGCTTGGATTCTTGATTTCTTTCCTTCCTACATGAATTCTAACCTACCCCTCAGCCTCCTAACCTCTATAACTCGAAATTTCAGCCTCATTGGAGAAGATTTCAAACTTTAGAAATAATTTTTAGATTTTAAAATAATTTTTCTTTCAATTTTTGTGAAGAACGCTCGAAGAACGAGGACGGAAGCGACACTCCGGAATCGTGATTCCTTTTAGTAACTTTTTCTTTTCTATTAGTTTAATGCTTTCTAGATTAATTTTGATTGTTTTTAATCTAGTTATGAGTAGCTAAATACTTTTGTGATTCTCGGTTTAGGAAAACGATACATTGGATGTTTACGATTCTTGTGAGATAAGTTTTGATTATTGATTTTCTTTGAGTATCAATTATTTTTCTGATTTGATTTTCATAATTGTTATGCATGATTGTTGGATTGATCACCTAGATATTGTTCATACAATTTATTGCTAAATTAGATATCAAATACGGAATCGTTTGATCCCTCTAATTTACGAAGCAACTAAGATTAATTAAATTCCGCTTGTGAGTTTGTTAAATTCTTAGGGAAAACAATTGACTAGATTAAACATAGACGCTTGGATTATGTTGTTTAGCTTCATCGATCTCACTAGTTCATATGCTATCATCGATTTAAATCTTAATCGCTTGTATTTTGATTGATTGTGTGATAAAGGGTTAAACTAGAACGCTTGGGCTACTTAACTAAACTTAAGGTGAGATAGGACTTTGATTATTGGATTAAACGTCCACGATGAATATTGTGATGCCCCGAATTTGATTATATGCAATTTTGGCTTTAATGATGGTTATATGATGAATTATGTTGGTAATTGATTTATGTGATGGGTAATGAAGTGTTAACATGATTTAATTATATTGATTGTCAATTATGAGGAAAGCATGATTTAGTGGAAGCTTAATGCATTTTTGTAAATGCTTTTAAAATACCATGTTGGGTTGTTTTATACATCATGTTAACTTTGGTGTATAATTTTAATATTAACCTTATAACCCCCCTTTTTTCCACTATACCCACTTACTTTACCAATCACTTTTAAAATCCCCAATTCATTCCTCAACCCTAACCCATCTCCCATTTTCGAAATTCACCAAGGAAGGAGAAGGAAAGCTTCACAAAACCTTTGTTTGTGTGATCTTTGTTGAGATTTGGAGCCTACAAGAGGTATGGAACCCTTCCTAAAGTTTTTATGATGTTTAGTTTTGAAATGGGATGATTTTGAAGTGATTTATGTGGGTTTGTTTTGGGTATATGTTATGCATGTTTGGGGTATGATTTTTGGAGTGTTTTATGTGGGTTTTAGTGGGTTATGATGTTGTTGTTGTTGTAGGAAAGTTTGGGTTTGAATGGTTTAAGATGGAGCTTGAAAAATGCTCAACAATAGTGAAAAATCGCTCACCAGCAGGTGGCGATCGATCGCCTGAATTGAGGCGATCGATCGCCGAAGGCCAGTAGCCATTTCGCGTAGCAGGCGATCGATCGCCTCAAATGAAGTGATCGATCGCCGCAAGGCAAAAAGTGAGGCGATCGATCGCCTCAGGTAGCGATCGATCGCCACTGTTTAAAAGGTGGAAAATGATGATTTTTGTTGAATTTTTGGTATTTGGCTATTGTTTAGCTTCTAATATCAATTTGTATGGTTATGTAGAACCATCCCAGGTACCCACAACTTCACGGAGATAAAGTTCTACAACTTCTCCATTTTTGGAATTAAGGTACGTAAGAAGCGTACGGGCATCGGACGGTAACACACTCCTAAACTATGACTATGCATTGATTGCATAATTATTCATGATGTCTATGATGATGATTATGATAAGTAAGTTTATGATGATGATGTTATGATAAATGAAGATGATATGACGTTTACGATGACGATTATGATAAGATGATGATGTCTATATGACGATGATGCTTATAAGATGATGATGTTTATAAGATGACGATGTCTATGATATGATGATGATGATGTATGTTTAACTATGTTATTAAGAATGGTTGAATGTCCGGTGGTTATTATGGGCAAGAGAGGAAGGTACTTGCCGCTCACATAACTAGCGAGGGGATACATCCGCTATCAAGGCGTAGCGAGGGGTATCATATTCCGCTAAGCGAGGAGATACATCCGCTATCAAGGCGTAGCGAGGGGTATCGCAATTCCGCTTTATGTCGAGCGAGGGGGCCAATTGTGCCGCTGTCATAATTAACCAGGATAGTCCCATTTCTAATTAACATTGTCGACTACGAGCATATAAGTGAAGTACAATTTTAATCATTTATGTCAAGAACTAATGATTACATGCATGATTATGAAACAGGGACAACCAAAGAGGGTTAATACGATTAACCAGGAAGTATATGTTACCAATTACTTTCATGCATTTATTTATATGCCATTACCTTATGATGTTAAGTAATGATGTATATGCTCATGATGGGTTGTTCCTGTAGGTACACTTTTGGACTAAAGGACTAAGGGTCGGGTTGAGGCAGTGAGCTATGAGGAGCATGAAAGAAGTTAGGATACAAGATTTTTGGATAGTCTCTACTCTAGGAGTAGTATAATTCTATCGCCTTAACATTCATTTGAGAATGTAATTAATTAAGTTGTTGAAACTTCATTTTTGGCCTGTAATCTTATTAGCTCAAAGCTACAACCGGACCCTAAGACGTTATTAATGCATGTTTAGTCCATTATATGTGTTTAAGATGATGTTAAGGTAGGAAGACCCTACAAATATTCATATGGAAATTGAACTATTTGTGAAGATCGATGATCAAGATAACGCCAATTATAAAGTTAACCGAAAATCGAGAATCGCACTTTTCTCATAAGTTAATTCATTTAGATAATCTTGCATAGTAGTTTAATTTTGCATCATAGTATTCTTACTTTGACTTCAAAACCCCTTTTTATTTTAGTTTGCATAAGTTAACACAAAGATATAACCTTCCTCGTGGGATCGATCCCTACTCACGCTACTACATTTATAACTGTTATTAACTTGAGAGGGTTAATTTGAGCGTACGCGATAAACGCTACCAAATTTTGGCGCCGTTGCCGGGGAAGGCAATTACTTTTGTGTTAATGTCGCTTTGTTTTATTTATTTTGTTTTATACTCATGTGGTTTGTTGATGAGTACAGGTGAACCCTCTGATCACGAAGAGAATTTTTACTATGGTCCTGAGATCGAGAGGACACTACATCGAAGAAGAAGGGAAGCAAGGTTACTTGAGGAAGAAAGGAACATGATGGCTGCGAATCAAAGTTTGAGGCAGTTGGCGAATCCTAACTTGGATCAACAACCACTCTGCATCACTTTCCCTGCTCTCGCGAATAATGTAAGTTTCGAACTTAAATCTGGATTAATTCACTTATTGCCATCTTTTCATGGTCTTGCAGGTGAGAACCCACACAAACACTTGATGGAATTCCACGTGGTATGTACTACAATGAAGCCGAGTGGAGTAACAGAGGAGCAAATCAAACTGAGAGTCTTCCTAGAGAAGTACTTTCCAGCTTCAAGGGCAACTAACATAAGGAAGGAGATCTATGGGGTGAAGCAATACCAAGAGGAGTCGCTGCACGAATACTGGAACGATTTAAGAAGTTGTGTGCAAGCTGCCCACAACATCAGATAAGTGAACACTTGTTAATTCAATATTTCTATGAAGGTTTGCTTTCTGGTGACAGGAACTTAGTGGATGCGGCGAGCGGAGGAGCTTTCATTGACAATACAGCGGAGGAGGCAAGGAACTTAATAGCTAACATGGCGGCCAACTCCCAACAATTTGGACATGTTCGCCATGGACAACCACCAAGAAAAGAGGTATATGTATCCAATCTGGAACAATAACTGATAGACTTAACTTTTCTTGTGCGTAATCTTGCAGGTGGCAATGTGGGGAAGATGAAGCCGTGCGGAATCTGTCTAGCTGCGAACCATCCCACTGATGCATGTCCATCACTACAAGAGACATCCACTGAGCACGTGAATGCAGCGGGAGGATTCCCAGGGCCACCACAAAGGAGTTATGACCATCCATCAAACAACTACAATCAAGGTTGGAGGCACCATCCGAACCAACGCTATGGGAACCCACAGATGCACCAACCCCCTGTAAGTAATCCAACAAGCATACAACGCAGGGGAATTTAAAATTTTGGATTACTAGAACCGCGGATCTATACAAAGTGGTCATATCGGAATAGAGATAATAAGAGTCTCACCCTTGTTGCGTGTTTGAAGCAGAATCCTCGTTGTAGCACCACGAGTCACAAACAAAAGTTTGCAGCTTTGTCTCTACGGTATCCACACGATCAAATCGAACAAGGGACGTTCAAGAACAAGTTGCTAGACTTATTCTTGAACCAAAACCAAACTCACGGTTCAAAACCGATTAAACGGTGGCCTTTCCGATCACCACTATTCACGTCGGCCGTGAAGATGGAGGAGGAAGTAGGCGGCGGCCGAGAGCTCTTGGTATGGTGGCTAGGTTATTTTATGAATTGTGTGTCTTACAATTAATCATAACCTTGTATTTCTTAAAGTCTCATGGGCCCAAACCCATGATTTAATTAAATCCTTATAATCATTTAATTAAGACTCTTCTTAATTATTTAGTTCATCCCATGAATTTTAATTACCTTTATCGATTTAATCTTTTGTGCGACCCGATAGGATCTTGTAATGTTGGCAGTGACATAAAATCTCATTTTACGTCACAAGCAATGAGCGGTATCTAGCAACACATCAAGGCTACCCAAATTACAAGAATGTCTTTGACTCGACATAGCCTTAGAACTTGTGATAATATTAACCATGTAATTTAATCCCTTTGTCCTTGTGTTTAGATTGAACACGAGTCATGGAATAGTCATACTCGTATATTCAATCTCTATTTCTTGATCCCCAAGTAGAACTAGAATAAACGAATAAGCTTGATATCACATATCGACTCATTCGAGCACGGCCATGCATTTTAGTTTTACTTGATCAAGGGCCCAAACACTTCTCCTGTTATATAGGAGGGACAAATCCTATCTTGATCAATCAACATCCCGCTACATAATTCGTAGTGTATCCAATAGTTGCCTTTATAGGTTACCCTGTTACAGGTAACGTTTGGCAATATCAAGATACATAACTCCTTATGTTAGGATCTCTGATGATCTCAAGCCGTAAGGATTACATACATTATTATCACTATGAGAATTGCTTATGACACTCATATAACTATCCATGTAGCATTCTCATGGTGGGTATGTCCAGTACATTGTTCTCTAACATGTACCCATGTGTTGATTTGATATCTCATATCCATGAACAATCCATCAATCAAAACATACTAGTCTCAATGTATTATCATTATCCTGATTTATGATAATACTTGACTAGGGACAATCTTTAAGAATAATACAATATTATTCTATGGACAGTAACTTATATCTCAATTCATATTACACAGATATTCTAATAATATATAATAATGATTTGCCATTCATAAAATCATAATACATTGTATGTCATAAACAATCATCTAATGACATGTCTTATGGCATATCCTAACAAATCTCCCACTTGCACTAAGACCAATCAGACATATACCTAATGCCTAGAGATCTAGTATGACGATCATGCTTCTGCTGTGACATTGGCTTCGTCAATGGGTCATATACATTATCATCTGTTGGTACTTTGCATATCTTTACATCTCCTCTTTCAACGATTTCTCGAATGAAATGAAAGCGCCAAAGTATGTGCTTGGATCTTTGGTGAGATCTAGGTTCTTTAGCCAATGCGATGGCTCCATTGTTGTCACAATAGAGTTCAATCGGATCTAGAATGCTAGGCATCACCCCAAGTTCAGAAATGAACTTCCTGATCCAAACAGCTTCCTTTGCTGCATCTGAGGCAGCAATGTACTCAGCTTCCGTTGTAGAATCGGCTACTGTCTCTTGCTTTGAACTCTTCCAGCTCACAGCACCTCCATTTAGGCAATACACATATCCTGATTGCGATCGAAAATCATCTTTGTCGGTTTGGAAGCTTGCATCAGTGTAACCCATTACATTGAGCTCTTCCTCACCTCCATAAATCAAGAATGTATCCTTAGTTCTTCTCAAGTACTTCAGGATATTCTTGACTGCAATCCAGTGACCTTCACCTGGATCAACTTGATATCTGCTCGTCATGCTCAAAGCATACGAGACATCGGGACGAGTACATATCATGGCATACATGATAGATCCAATAGCTGACGCATATGGAATCTTACTCATGCGTTGTCTCTCATCTGGTGTTGAATGACACTGATCCTTCGAGAGATGTATTCCATGTGTCATAGGCACGAATCCTTTCTTAGATTCTTGCATGCTAAACCGTTTTAGCACTTTGTCTATGTATGTACTTTGACTTAGGCCAAGTAATCTTCTTGATCTATCTCTATAGATCTTGATTCCTAATACATATGTGGCTTCACCCAAGTCTTTCATAGAAAAGCAATTCTCTAGCCAAATCTTTACAAATTGTAAGGCAGGGATATCATTCCCAATTAGAAGTATGTCATCTACATACAATATTAGGAAGATAATTATGCTCCCACTGACCTTCTTGTAGACACAAGGTTCATCTACGTTTTTGATGAAACCAAACTCTTTGACTGCATCATCAAAACGAAGATTCCAACTCCGAGAAGCTTGCTTCAATCCATAAATGGATCGTTGTAGCTTGCATATCTTTCCAGCATCCTTTGGATCGACAAAACCCTCGGGATGTGTCATATACACATCCTCAAGCAGATTTCCATTAAGGAAAGCTGTTTTGACATCCATCTGCCAGATTTCATAATCATGAAATGCAGTTATTGCAAGTAAGATCCTAATGGATTTAACCATGGCAACTGGTGAAAAAGTTTCATCATAGTCAATACCATGAATTTGTTTGAAACCTTTTGCAACCAGTCGACCTTTAAAGGCTTGTACATTACCATCCATGTCGGTCTTCTTCTTGAAAATCTATTTGCACCCTATGGGTCTCACCCTTCAGGTGGGTCAACCAAAGTCCATACTTGGTTTGCATACATGGATTCCATTTCAGATTTCATGGCCTCTTGCCATTTCTCAAAAGCAGTGCCCATTATAGCTTCTTGATAAGATGACGGCTCATCCTCATCAATAAGTAGTAAGTCACCTTGTTGAGTCACAAGAAATCCATATCTATGTGGCTCCCGGTGTTCTCTTACAGACCTACGCTGGGCTTGTGTCTCTTGAGCAGGCACTTTATCCACAACAGCTTGTGGTGTCTGCTCTGTTTCCATCTCAATCTCATGTTCAGTGTTTTCTTCTGGTTGAACTTCACTAAGTTCTATATGTCTCCCACTGGTTTTTCTAGAAATAAATTCTCTTTAAAGAAAAACACCAGTCCGAGCAACAACCACTTTGTTCTCGGTGGGATAATAGAAATAGTATCATTTCGTTTCCTTAGGATACCCCACAAATAAACACTTATCAGATTTGGGTCCAAGTTTGTTAGAGACGTGACGTCTAACGAAAGCTTCACAACCCCAAATCTTCATAAAAGACATACTAGGACGCTTCCCAGTCCATATCTTATATGGTGTCTTTTCCACTGATTTAGATGGAACATGGTTCAGTATAAATATTGCTGTTTCTAAAGCATGTCCCCAAAAAGGATATCGGAAGATCTGCATGACTCATCATTGATCTAACCATGTCCAACAAGGTTCGATTTCTCCTCTCGGATACACCATTCCATTGTGGAGTATACGGAGGAGTGAGTTGTGGGACTATCCCACACTCCTTTAGATAGTCATGAAACTCTTGGCTTAAGTATTCACCTCATCGATCTGATCGAAGGATTTTGATACTTTTGCCAAGTTGGTTTTGTACTTCATTCTTGAAATCTTTGAACTTTTCAAAGGTTTCATGCTTATGTTTCATTAGGTACACATACCCATATCTACTGAAGTCATCAGTAAATGTAACGAAGTATTGAAAACCACCTCTAGCATGTATGCTTATTGGTCCACATACATCACTATGTATTAGTCCCAATAAAACATTTGCCCTTTCAACATGTCCCTTGAATGGGGCTTTAGTCATCTTGCCCATTAAACAAGACTCGCATGTTTCATATTATTCAAAATCAAATGAATCTAATGCTCCATCCTTATGAAGTTTCGATATGCGGTTCTCGTTTATATGGCACAAGCGACAATGCCAGAGATAAGTTGGATTAGAATCATTATTCTTAATCCTTTTAGTATTAATGTTATAGACAGGCATATCTAGATTTAATATATAAAGACCATTAATCATTTGTGCACTTGCATAAAACATATCATTTGAATAAATAGAACAACAGTTGTCCTTTATCATAAATGAAAATCCACACTTGTCCAAACAAGAAATAGAAATAATGTTTTTGGTAATAGACGGCACAAAATAACAGTCTTTCAAAATCAATGATAAACCAGAAGGCAAAGATAAATGGTAATCTCCTACAGCTAATGCAGCAACTCTTGCTCCATTTCCAACTCGGAGATCAACTTCGCCTTTCGCCAACATCTTACTCCTTTTGAGATCCTGCACATTTACACAAATGTGAGATCCACATCCAGTATCTAATACCCAAGATGAAGAATTAGATAAATTGAATTCTATAACAAAAATACCTGAATTGGAAGTCATACTTCCCTTTGTCTTCTTAAGATCTTCCAGATATACTTTGCAGTTCCTTTTCCAATGACCGGTCTCACCGCAATGGAAACAGTTCCCTTCCTTTGCCACTCCTCCCTTTGGCTTTAGTGCAGAAGCATGTAGCTTGGACTTAACAAGGACCTTCTTGTTCTTTTGAAGCTCTTAGCTTTAGTCTTTCCTTTGCTCTTATTCACAATAAGAACATTTGTAGGCTTAGACTTCTTGCTATTTGCTTCAAAAGTTCTAAGCATGCCAAGCAACTGTGGTAGAGTCTTTTCAATTTCAATCATATTGTAATTCAAGACAAATTGACTGAAGCTTTCAGGCAACGATTGCAAGATCACGTCAGTGGCCAACTCTTGGTCCAAAGGAAAACCCAGCTTCTCCAGATTCTCAATATACCCAATCATCTTGAGTACATGAGTTCCAACTAGACTTCCTCTACCATTCTACACTGGAACAACGCTTTAGAGACGTCATACCTCTCTTGTCTTGCTTGTTGTTGGTACAGTTGCTTTAGATGCTCGATCATATCGAACGCCTCCATTTCCTCATGTTGATTTTGAAGCTCAGAGTTCATGGTGGCAAGCATAAGGCACCCAACATCAAGTGCGTCATTTGATGCTTCTTGTAAGCATCTTTATCGGCCTTAGCAGCCGTCAGGAGAGGTTCCTCAGCAGGTAAGGGTTCCTCAAGGACATATTGCTTCTTTTCTTGTTTGAGGACAATCCTCAAATTCCTATACCAGTCTAGGAAATTTGTCCCATTAAGTTTGTCCTTCTCAAGGACCGATCGCAATGATAATGTGCTTGTGACGTTGTTAGTTGCCATGGATATCTACAATATAAATATGCAAAATAAGTTTATGATTTTAATCATTTAATATGGTCTTATATTAAATGATACTCCCACTATTTTGTTTAAAATTATCAACCCTCGAAACTATTATTGGGCCAAGATCCATATTTCACTTAATCTTGAGTTAGCTTTGACTAATCGCCCAAGACTCGGTTATTTAGGTAGACAACACATTGTCAATTACATCACATGTAATTCTTGGATGATTGGACGAACAACGCTTTGTTCAAATTCATCTAATGAATTATTTTCCAACCCCATGCCTCTAGGTTCCCAATCCTATTGAGATAACGCTAGTTAAGTCGAACCCAATTTTAAAATAACACGGATATCACTTTTATCCTTTCGCGTCTTACTAAGATTGTCACGGTGCTTTGTTTGGCAAACCCACACATGTTCAATCGAAGTCTTTACGAGTATTTTTAATTGGAAGGCATCTTAAACTTAATATTATAAGAGGGATTTATTCATCTCATGATTTTATTAATATTGAAAATATGTCCGGTACATATATGAATATATACATATCTACATATATATATATATATATATATATACGCATCAATATTAAATAAAACAGTAAACATGCATCTCATACATCAACATAAAGTAAACGTGACATGGTTATAGCCCCAACTAATGATTTTCTCAAGCCAATGAGAAAATCCTAAAGGTCAACCTAAGGTAACTTCTCCAAGCACCTCTTTGGCTCCCTTTTGTGAATGGCCTTCTCATCCCGCACCATGGTCCGTCTTCGTTGATCTCCATCAATGAAATTCTAACTAAACTATATAACAATTACATGATTTAGAGAATTCCTCGAGTTACATTCGAGGGGGAGCATAGGGGAGGGAATACATTCAGAAAAAATAGAGAAGGCACGACTCGCAGGTCGTATTAAAAACAAACATTCACAAATCCTATCTAATAGGATAAAGGGCTATAACCATGCACCATGCTCAAACAACACATATAACATGCAATAACAATTAATGAATTAAATTCTAAACATCTTAAAATTTAATCCCAATAAAAACTGTAAAATAAATTTTATGAAATTATCGTACGCTCGGGACATCACATGTCACGGAACCTTAGCCCTAAAGTCCACGTCCAACCATGAGGGTTCGAAACCCTAACAATCTTGGACGGCGGCCGTGAGCCATTAGGGTTCGAAACCCTAGCCGTCACGAGCCACAATGGTTCGAAATTTTGTTTTAGTTCTCGGCCTTTCATGCACGATTCATGACGTTGGCGGCTTGACCATCTCGAGCCAATGAGTTCGAAACCCTAGCTCTCATGTGGAGGTAGCCGCCAAGATGCATGATTTCGTGAATCATGGTCCGAAACTTGCAATTTTCGAGCCAAGAGGAGGGTTCTAAACCCTTAGCCACAACGGCTAAACCATCTCGAGCCAAGGGTTCGAAAACCCTAGCCCTCATGTGGCAGCCGTGTGTCATTTGTGATGATGGTGGCCGAACCATCTCATGCTATGGGCTCGGTTTTGCGCCTTCATGTATCGTATACAATAAACTTCAATTATATCAAATATAATTTTACGATAATTACACAAACTCGATTTACTCATATCATATATGATTATATACAGTTTTATTAGCTTGCAATACAAATCTAAATATGATTAAACAATTAACCACATAAATCCGATATGAGATTTGAACCTGGCTCTGATACCACTGTAAGTAATCCAACAAGCATACAACGCAGCGGAATTTAAAATTTTGGATTACTAGAACCGCGGATCTATACAAAGTGGTCATATCGGAATAGAGATAATAAGAGTCTCACCCTTGTTGCGTGTTTGAAGCAGAATCCTCGTTGTAGCACCACGAGTCACAAACAAAAGTTTGCACATTGTCTCTACGGTATCCACACGATCAAATCAAACAAGGGACGTTCAAGAACAAGTTGCTAGACTTATTCTTGAACCAAAACCAAACTCACGGTTCAAAAGCGATTAAACGGCGGCCTTTCTGATCACCACTATTCACGTCGGCCGTGAAGATGGAGAAGGAAGTAGGCGGCGGCCGAGAGCTCTTGGTATGGTGGCTAGGTTATTTTATGAATTGTGTGTCTTACAATTAATCATAACCTTGTATTTATATTATAAGATTTAATTAAGGTTCAAGACTTTCTTACAGTCTCATGGACCCAAACCCATGATTTAATTAAATCCTTATAATCATTTAATTAAGACTCTTCTTAATTATTTAGTACATCCCATGAATTTTAATTCCCTTTATCGATTTAATCTTTTGTGCGACCCGATAGGATCTTGTATCTAGCAACACATCAAGGCTACCCAAATTACAAGAATGTCTTTGACTCGACATAGCCTTAGAACTTGTGATAATATTAACCATGTAATTTAATCCCTTTGTCCTTGTGTTTAGATTGAACACGAGTCATGGAATAGTCATACTCGTATATTCAATCTCTATTTCTTGATCCCCAAGTAGAACTAGAATAAACGAATAAGCTTGATATCACATATCGACTCATTCGAGCACGACCATACATTTTAGTTTCACTTGATCAAGGGCCCAAACACTTCCCCTGTTATATAGGAGGGACAAATCCTATCTTGATCAATCAACATCCCTCTACATAATTCGTAGTGTATCCAATAGTTGCCTTTATAGTTTACCCTGTTACAGGTAACGTTTGACAATATCAAGATACATAAGTCCTTATGTTGGGATCTCTGATGATCTCAAGTCATAAGGATTACATACATTATTATCACTATGAGAATTGCTTATGACACTCATATAACTATCCATGTAGCATTCTCATGGTGGGTCTGTCCAGTACATTATTCTCTAACATGTACCCATGTGTTGATTTGATATCTCATATCCATGAACAATTCATCAATCAAAACATACTAGTCTCAATGTATTATCATTATCCTGATTTATGATAATACTTGACTAGGGACAATATTTAAGAATAATACAATATTATTCTAAGGACATTAACTTATATATCAATTCATATTACACAGATATTCTAATAATATATAATAATGATTTGCCATTCATAAAATCATAATACATTGTATGTCATAAACAATCATCTAATGACATGTCTTAGGGCATATCCCAACACCTCCACCCTACAGACCGCCATATCAGCGACCTCCACCACCGCCAGTGCACCCTCCTTCTGGCAGGTTAGAAAATATTGTTAAAGTTATTGCTGAAAATAGCTTGCAATTTCAACAGGAGACGAGGGCGAGCATCCAAAGCTTGATTACGCAAATGGGACAACTGGCAACTTCGCTCAACAAGATTGAAGCAAGAATCTCAAATGGACTATCTTCACAACCGGAGGTGAACCCCAGGGAGAATGTGAGCGCTATCACTTTGAAGATGAGCGAAGATACAGCTGAGGAGAAGGTGGTACTGATGCCACTCAAGCAAGAAGAGATGAAGGAGACAGAGAATGACGTTGAAGAGCCCATACAAGAGGAGGAACCACGGGGTAAGTTCCATAAATTTTCTGAATATAAGATTGAACCCCCATTCCCTCTTGATTTTAAGGAGAATAGGAAAGATGAGGATATCAAAGAACTATACGAGACTTTCCGACGCTGTGAGGCAAACGCCCCACTACATGATGAAATGATGAAAATACCTCGATGGGCGAGATTCTTGAAAGAGGTATGGAAAGCAGATAAGAGCAAGAAACGCAAAGTGTGCCCCAAGATCAAGCTAGGTGAGAATGTTTCGGCAGTCATCCAAAGAAGCATTCCCACAAAATGCAAGGACCCCGGTATGTTCTCTATTCCTTGTGTGATAGAAACCACAAGAATTGAGAAGGCGATGCTAGATTTAGGATCTTCAATTAATGTCATGCCTTACTCAATCTACACTCAACTGACACGTGGACCTTTGAAACAAGACCATACTGTGATTCAATTAGCTGATAGGTCCACGGTTAGTCCTAGGGGATAGTAGAGGACGTACTTGTTCATATAGAGAATTTGGTCTTCCCCGCCGATTTCTATGTTTTAGACATGGAAAATGGTGATCCATCTAGCCCCATTCTTTTAGGGAGACCATTCTTGAAAACATCAAAATCTGTTATCGATGTGAATAGCGGCATGTTAACAATGGAGTCTAATGCTGAAATTGCAAAATTTAATATCTATGAACCCATTAAAACTCACGAGCATTCTAGTTACGCTATCGATACAAATGATGAATATGATTCTGATTTTGATAATGATGAATTGTGGGAGATGGGAAATGCTACTGATGGCCTTGATGATAACGGAGGTATGGATTCTCATCCTGTGCATACTGTTCATACTATTGCTGCTTTATCTATTCATGATACTGCTGACTCTCGCTCTTCTCACTTGCAGGATCGTACCATTGAAAAGAAGCACCCTCCGGACAGACCACAACAAGCCACATATGTTGAAGGAGGAACAAGTACTGCAGACGCCCACTCAAAGGCGAACAAACCAAAATTTAGAGGAGTTAAGAAGATATTGAGGTGGAAGAGGAAAGATAGAGCGACATCGCATCACCCACCTTGATAGAGGACTGGCGTCGGGCCACCGACGTTAAACAGAGGCGCTGCTTGGGAGGCAACCCAAGGGGAGTTAGTTTCCTTTCTCCCTTTTATTTTTATTGCTTTAGTAGTTAGACTTTTCTCTTTTCTTGTATTTTTGCCTTACATTGGGGACAATGTAAGATTTAAGAATGGGGGAGAGATTAGTGGTGTGTTATTGCTTTTCTATTATAAAAATACAAAAAAATCAAAAATTTTGAAAATTTTGAGCTCATAGTTAGTAATGAACACATGCTTAGAATCACTAGCCCATGATGAAACATAATTGATATCATGCATGCTTTTGAACAAAGGTGAATTGTTAACCTTGGAACACTTTGAACTCTAATGCAAAGTTTACTTTAACTTAGTAGTTGAATATTTTGAGCACATTATTGTCATGGCTTGTGAAGTGTGCATAACTTAGTGAAGATTGTGTGAATTTGGTGATAGTCTTAAGAAGTCTCTAATACATGCTAGAACTTAACTACATGCTCTTTGAGGCGTATGTCTAGACTGCTTGCAAACATGAAAGTGATATAGGCGATCTTTGATGCGTTTGAGCCTTTCAAGCCTACCATGTAAAGAAAATCAATCACTAGTACCCTTTTTGAGCTTTAATGCAAAAGAATGGTTGTATGCTAAGCATACAAAAGACCCCCATTCGGCACTCTTTGACTAGCTTATCATTCTTCCCTAATGAGCCTAAATATGAATTATCCATACCTTTGAAGGGAGTATGATGTGTTTCATTCACATGCACTTAAGTATTCAATGATTAAAATGTTTGTGAGCTTCATTATGAAAAGAATGAAATGCATGAAAGAAAATGGATGCCTTGAGAAAATAGATAAAAATATGACTCCAATGGGAGCCAAGGCACAAAAGAAGAAAAATGTTGAAATAAAAGTTGAAAAATTCAAGCAAGAAGAGAAGCTTTTAGTGTGCATATCATCATACTCTCTTGTTTGACATGTCTTTTTCCTTTCTTTCATAAGCCAATACCTAGGCCAAGCTACAAGCTAATAAAGACCTACTTGATTTGTGTTTGCAAAGTGGCTAAGATAGTGGAGAAGAGTGTGCAAGTAAGCTTATACTTGTGTTAGTGTATGACTTGAACTATTGTGGATTTGCATCTTTTGGATCTACAATACTTGTTTATGACCACACACACACATTCATTACTTTGTTGAGTATGAGATGTTTAGGGATTGAACTTGTTCCATTATTAACTTTTCACCGCCTTTCATTACTATGCATGCTGAAAATTGTTGAGGCATTAAAGTGAAACAAGTTAGTTTGTTATGATGCTATGAGCCAAGCAAAAAAATTATAGTTTTATCTGATTTACTCGAGGTCGAGTAAAGATTAAGTATGGGGGGGTTTGATGTGACTAGAAATAGACACATCTATTGAGTTTAATTGTTTACGGTTTGGTATGTTTTGATGGATGATGATACATATGATACCTAATCGTATATTTGTGTAAATATAGGAAAAGGTGAAGAAATCAAGCAAAATGATGAAAGAATGAGTAAAGTTGAAGAAAAGATGAAAAAACCGGAATCAAAGACACATGTTGCTCCTTTCTCCTCATATTTATATATGTTCGAGCCAAATTTTGCAAATGTGGTCCATAGAAACGTTGTAGAACTTCGAGTTATCTTCGAGTGGACAGCTGATTCGTCGAATTCGGAGTTTGTATGAGAACGTTATGGCCAAAATACAAAACTCGCCAGAGAACGTTAAAAATCCGCGATCGATCGGCAAAATCCGCGACCGATCGCCGATACATTCTGCCTGAAAAATAAAGGCTGGCGATCGATCGCCAGCCAGCGCCGATCGATCGCCAGCAGAGTTTTGGAAAGCTTGGATTCTTGATTTCTTTCCTTCCTACATGAATTCTAACCTACCCCTCAGCCTCCTAACCTCTATAACTCGAAATTTCAGCCTCATTGGAGAAGATTTCAAACTTTAGAAATAATTTTTAGATTTTAGAATAATTTTCTTTCAATTTTTGTGAAGAACGCTCGAAGAACGAGGACGGAAGCGACACTTCGGAATCGTGATTCCTTTTAGTAACTTTTTCTTTTCAATTAGTTTAATGATTTCTAGATTAATTTTGATTGTTTTTAATCTAGTTATGAGTAGCTAAATACTTTTGTGATTCTCGGTTTAGGAAAACGATACATTGGATGTTTACGATTCTTGTGAGATAAGTTTTGATTATTGATTTTCTTTGAGTATCAATTATTTTTCTGATTTGATTTTCATAATTGTTATGCATGATTGTTGGATTGATCACCTAGCTATTGTTCATACAATTTTTTGCTAAATTAGATATCAAATACGGAATCGTTTGATCCCTCTAATTTACGAAGCAACTAAGATTAATTAAATTCCGCTTGTGAGTTTGTTAAATTCTTAGGGAAAACAATTGACTAGATTAAACATAGATGCTTGGATTATGTTGTTTAGCTTCATCGATCTCACTAGTTCATATGCTATCATCGATTTAAATCTTAATCGCTTGTATTTTGATTGATTGTGTGATAAGGGTTAAACTAGAACGCTTGGGCTACTTAACTAAACTTAAGGTGAGATAGGACTTTGATTATTGGATTAAACGTCCACGATGAATATTCATATGGAAATTGAACTATTTGTGAAGATCGATGATCAAGATAGTAAACGCCAATTGTAAAGTTAACCAAAAACCGAGAATCGCACTTTTCTCATAAGTTAATTCATTTAGATAATCTTGCATAGTAGTTTAATTTTGCATTATAGTATTCTTACTTTGACTTCAAAACCCCTTTTTATTTTAGTTTGCATAAGTTAACACAAAGATATAACCTTCCTCGTGGGATCGATCCCTACTCACGCTACTACATTTATAACTGTTATTAACTTGAGAGGGTTAATTTGGGCGTACGCGATAAAGGCTACCAATCGAGCCTATGACAAAACATATCAGACTAATAAAGTCTATCTCAAAACAGACGAGATCGATATAAACCAGACTGAACAGATCAACGCAGATCCAGATCAATCAACAAGATCAGACCAGACCAGCTCGATACAGATCAGATCAGAACAGACGAAGTTAGTAAGCTTCGTTCTTCAGTCTGAATAATTAACGTATTTATTGAAGCATTTAATGATGCATTTAATACTGAACAAGACCAAGGACTGAAGATTACCTTAAATGGTAAATAGACAAAGGAGAGTCTATCTGACAAGCGCCGAAAGAATAGACCAGGAGGTAAAGTACCTAAAGACGAAGACTACAGGTTGTTCAGATACTGACCAGAGTATAGAGTTGCACACAAAAGGAAATATTGTTGTTGGCAGAGACGATTATATATAGGTGCAACTTCAAAAGCTCAAAAAGTGAACGAGACACAAGAGATTCAAAAATGCATAAAAGATCAATCAACTTTATCAAGCATTCAGTTGAGCAGAACACTATCATTGAAAGATTTCAACTTATCGATATGCTCAAATTAGAAGCACTGCTTATTGTTTTATTTGATCACTTAAAGATCATTTGTGCTTAGATTAGAACCACTCTTTCAATTGTATTTTGTTCTAAGATAGAAGAGTGATATCTTTTGGACAGAGTGTGTCTGAACAGATTGAGAGACTAGGAGTTTCAGTCTGGTAGTAGGGTAAATCCAGCTGAATCGGGGTTGTACAAAAGTTGTATTACTCAAAGTCTTCTAGTGAATCATTCCTTGATTGGAAGAAGCGGAGACGCAGAAGGATTTGCCTTCGAACTTCCAGAAACATATCTCGTCTATTTACATTTCGCACTATCTTGCATTCCATAGCCATCAACCGTTCTTACTAGCTAAGAACAGACCATTTCCGCACTTTCATTTCAGTTGTATGTTCTGCTTAAGTACTGGTTAAGAAACAGATTTCATTTACTAACCTGAGTGAAATCAATAAGAATTAATTTTTGAGGAGTGTTCATTCACACCCCCCACCCCCTTCTAAATACTCCCGTCCGATCCTAACAAGTGGTATCAGAGCAGGCATTCTTAATCAATAGAATACCTAGACTGATGGCATCCTTCAACAAGATTCCCATGTTCTCAAAAGAAGATTATGATGATTGGAGAATCAGAATACAAGCTCACCTGGCAGCTCAGAATGATGATATGTGGTATGTCATTACAGATGGATCAATGAAAATCTTAAAAGTGAATCCTGCACTAGGAGGGTCAAGTGGCGAACCTCAAATGATCGAGAAAGAAAGGGCTACCTGGACAAATGAAGAAAGAAAAAAAGCAATCTAGACAATGTAGCCAAGGACATACTGTTCAAGACTTTGGACAAGAACATGTTCAGCAAGATTAAGATGTGCTCCACTGCAAAAAAAAAAGTGGGAGAAGATCGCATAGCTCTGTGAAGGGAATGACCATACAAAGGAAAACAAACTGACCGTAGCTCTACAAAAATTTGAGAGCATAAATATGAAGCTTGGAGAAACTCTAAACGAGTTTGATGAAAGAGTTACTGGCATCATCAATGAACTGAACGGTCTGGGCAAAGACTATTCCAACAGAGAGATTGCTCTAAAGGTGATGAGAGCATTGCCAAAGGAATGGGACGTCAAGACGACTGCCATGAGGGAGTCTAAAGATCTGAACAAGGTCGAACTCCATGATTTGTTCGATGATCTTAAGTCATACGAGTTTGAGCTAATCACCAGAGGTGAAGCAGAGCCATCCACCTCTCAGCCAAACAAGGCACTTGCAGCCATTCCAGACCAGTCCACCCCCTCCACAGATCGACCTATCGAACAGATAAGTAATGATGCTATGTCATTATTCATCAAAAAAATTGGTAAATTCATGTCATAGGATAAAAGGAATTTTAAACATTCTCATCAGTATAAATCAAGAAACGATGATACTGTTAACGATCAGGCTTGCTACAATTGTGCTAAGACCGGACATTTTACTGCAGATTGCACCAGATGTAAGGACCCTAGTTCCTTAAGTGCGGACTAAAGGCGTAATTAAAAATTTCCATGCATAAACAGAGTATAAAGGTTGTGTCGATGCTCTGAGCTAATAAATTACAGTGCCAAAATAAAGATCCAAAATGGATTAATTACATTCTTAACTATGAATGTTAATCCTATAGTTTTACACTACTCCTAGAGTAGATCCTATACAAAAGAATGTGCCTGCTACAAGATCACTCCGCACTAGTAGCTCACTGCACCAACTCGCCTTAGCCCTTCCGCCCAAAAGTACCTACAGGAACAACCCCAAAACCATGAGCATGTATAAAATCATATACACAACGATATGACAGTAATTCAAATGCATAATTATAAATGTGATTCACTTCCTGTATGTAACACATTTAAAATGCTCCCTTGGGTTATCCCTGTACCAAATCATATCAGTAGATTGTATTATCAACAATGTATGTCATGACATGCACCGATTCCCATATATATGCCGTGTTCAATCCCTAGACTTATCATATCAGTGGCATAATACCTCTCGCGTTATCATGACAGCGGAAATACCCCTCGCTTAAGACAATACCAGCGGCACTAATATCCCTCGCTATAAATATGACAGCGGTCGTGTTCTTCGCTTCATATTAGCGGCAAATATTCTCTCATCGCTACGGTATGACAGCGGCAAGTATTCACATCGCTACGCCACTAGCGGTAAGTATTCTTCATTACTGGAATATAATTCCTGACTCACAATCACATGCAACAATGCATCCAATATACACATGCAACCAAAATGCCTGACCAATCATGTATACAATCCATGATGTATAAACATTACCCCATATGCAACCACAATGCATAATCAATTCTATGTGCACGACCATAGTGCATAATCAATACAAAGCGTAATAGATACGTTTTACCGTTCGATGCTCGTACGTCTCACTACGTACCTTGGTTCCAAAAGTGGAGATATTGTGGAACTTTATCTCCTTTGTTGTGTGGCTACCTGGGATGGTTCTACACAATCACATGAATCCATATTAGAAACCCATAATTGAACCATTACCAAAAACATCAATATTTAGAACAAAATCCCAAAATTCACATTTATAAGCCTTCCGATCGATCGGCCCCAAGTCCCGATCGATCGCCAAGTGAAGGAATACAGGCATCCAAGTACTGCCTCCGCCGATCGATCGAGAGTTTATCTCGATCGATCGAGATTACACACACCGATCGATCGGGACAAAATCTCGATCGATCGGTAAGCTCATTCCTCGCCTTGGGCAGGCACTGCCTTGCTCGATCGATCGGACCCATTTTCCGATCGATCGAGACGCCCTGTTCACGCGAGAAATTTCCTTAAATGAGCTTCCAACCTCACCTATGCACAAGCACAACCAAGAACAACCACCAAGCTCAACTTAAAGCTATAAAACAACCTTAAAAATGCAACTTCCAAACATAACAAGATGTTGGACCAAGATCCACCCTTAAATCCCCAAAAATAAGCTATAAACCCAATCAAAACTCAACAAAACTCAACCAAGGTGGTAGCTTACCCTTTGAGCTCCAAGTTTCTAGCAAGAAAACACAAAATGAACCCTTTCACTAAGTTTTCCTTTAGATGTAGAAACGAAAATGGAAAGTATTCTTGCAAGAGATAAGATGGATGGATGAGGTTTTGGGTAAAAGCTGATAAGGAGAGGGTGATGTGATGTAAAGGGGGTATGCAAGTGGCTCATGCCATGATATGGTTTTTAAATGTGTATCAAGACACAAGCATGATATAGAAAATACCTCAACATGATATTTTAAAAGCATTTTACCACAATGCATCAAAATTCCTATTAAAAACATGTTTTCCCAAATAAACACAACCCATATCATTAAAACCATTTTAACACCCAAGATTCCTCACATGTACAACATGCACCCCGAAATGCTCTACCGGGTCACTCCTACCATGTGACAAGCATTGTACCAAGATAATTAGTCCCAACATATAATCTAATTATCCCCATAATATCGCATAAACATAATTAGCGTCCAAAATGCAATTAATTATTTCGGGGATATCACATTACTCCCCTACTTACAAGATTCCGCCCTCGAAATCGCATGCACTTACCCAAATCAAAACTAACATAAATCACATACCAGAGAATAATTCCGGGTAGTGCTGCACCATATGTTGCTTCCGTCTCCCACGTGGCCTCTTCGACACCCCTGCGATCCCACTGTACCTTTACCATAGGTATCACTTTGTTTCGAAGCCTGCGATCAGCCCTATCTAGAATCCTGACTGGCCGTTCCTCATAAGATACATCAGAATCTAACTGAACCTGAGAAGGCTGCAATACATGCGACGGATCCGGCTCATATTTCCGTAGCATAGATACATGAAACACGTCATGAATACCAGACAACGACGGTGGTAGTGCCAAACGGTAAGCTAAGGTACCAATGCGTTGTAAAATCTCATACGGTCCCACATATCTCGGAGACAGTTTACCACGCATGCCAAACCGAACCACACCTCTGAAAGGTGAAATCTTCAAAAAGACCCTGTCTCCCGTCTGAAACTCTAACGGCCTCCGTCGTTTATTCGCATAGGCTGCCTGCCTGTCCTGGGCTGCCTTCATTTTCTGTCGGATAACCTTTACCTTATCCTCCATCTCCCGAATCAATTCGGGTCCTCCCACAGTTTTACTGGTCAAGTCATCCCAGTACAATGGCGACCTACAACCCCTACCATACAAAGCCTCAAACGGTGCCATCTGAATACTCGTCTGATAGCTGTTGTTGTATGAAAATTCTACCAAGGGCAAGAAATCTTGCCATGAAGCATCAAACTCCAATACACAAGCTCGCAGCATGTCCTCAAGCGTCTGAATAGTACGCTCAGTCTGCCCATCCGTCTGGGGATGATATGCCGTACTCAATCTCACCTCAGTACCCAAAGCTGACTGAAGACCTCCCCAGAAATGAGATGTGAACCGTGGGTCCCTGTCTGACACAATAGATACTGGAATCCCATGTAGTCTCACTATGTCCCGGACATACAACTGAGCCATCCTCAAATATGTGTACGTCATACAGTATGGAATGAAGTGAGCTACCTTCGTCAGTCTGTCAATGATCACCCAAATGGCATCACAGCCCGAAGTAGTCCTCGGCAGGTGGGTCACAAAGTCCATAGATACGTGTTCCCACTTCCACTCCGGTATCTCTAAGCTCCTTAGTTCGCCACCGGGTCTCTGCCTCTCTGCCTTAACTTGCTGGCAGATCAAACATCTCTTGACATAAGCGATCACATCACGCTTCATCCGCTTCCACCAGAACTGATCACATAAGTCCTTATACATTTTTCTTCCTCCTGGGTGGATGCTAAATCGGCTACTATGAGCCCGTTCCAAGATTCCTCTACGCAACTCCGGCGTATTTGGAACTACCCATCGGTTACCGAGTCTCAAGGAACCATCCTCAGCCACTCTGAACTTTGATGGCTGCCCTTGAAGTGCCAATGACGACCATCTCTGAATCTCATCATCTGTCCTCTGAGCTCTCCTGATATTCTCATAGATATCTGGCTCAGCTAATAAGGTCGATACCCTAACCGGTGATGCGTCCACATCGAAGTCATAGCCCATATGGCAACAAGAAGTCATCATAGCCGACAAATGCATGACATCCACAGCAGTATTCCTCACCTTCCGACTCAAGGCGTCTGCTGTCAAATTGGCCTTCCCCGGATGGTACTCTATTTCACAGTCATAATCTTTAAGTAGGTCCATCCATCTCCTCTGACGCATATTCAATTCCGCCTGAGTAAACAAGAATTTCAGGCTCTTATGATCTGTATAAATGGTGAAGGAGGTACCATACAAATAATGCCTCCAAATCTTCAGGGCAAATATAATAGCCGCCAACTCCAAATCGTGGACTGGGTACCTAGCCTCATGCGGTTTCAACTGCCTTGATGCATAAGCTACCACATGCCTATCTTGCATCAATACACACCCCAAGCCCTGAAGTGACGCGTCAGTATACAGAACAAACCTCTTATTCTCTGAGGGAATTACCAAAACAGGTGCTGTGGTCAACCGGTGTTTCAGTTCCTGGAAGCTCTGCTCGCAAGCCTCAGACCAATAAAACGGTACCCCTTTCTGAGTCAACTGAGTCAGTGGCTTAGCAATCTTAGAAAATCCCTCGACGAAGCGTCGATAATAGCCAGCCAAACCAAGGAAACTCCGAATCTCGGGTACAGAAGTGGGTGCAGCCCACTCCATCACGGCCTCAATCTTCCTGGGGTCCACAGAAATCCCACTGCTGGATATGACATGCCCCAGAAATACTACTCTACTCAACCAAAACTCACACTTGCTGAGCTTGGCATATAATTGGTGATCTCTGAGGATCTGGAGCACTGTCCTCAAGTGTTTCACGTGCTCTTCCTCGCTCCTGGAGTAGATGAGTATATCGTCAATAAATACGATGACGAATTGATCTAGATAGGGTTGGAACACCCGATTCATCAAGCTCATAAAGACAGCCGGGGCGTTCGTCACACCAAACGGCATTACTAAGAACTCGTAATGTCCATACCGAGTCCGAAATGCTGTCTTCTGTACATCTTCCTCCCTGACCCGTATCTGGTGGTACCCGGATCTCAGATCAATCTTGCTATAAAGTCTGGTACCTTGCAACTGGTCAAACAGATCATCAATCCTTGGAAGAGGATATTTGTTCTTTATCGTAGCCTTATTCAGTTGCCGGTAATCGATGCACAACCGCATCGAACCATCCTTCTTCTTTACAAAAAGAACTGGTGCGCCCCAAGGCGATACGCTAGGGTGTATATATCCTTTATCAAGGAGTTCCTGCAACTGCTCCTTCAGTTCTCTTAATTCTGCCGGTGCCATTCGGTAAGGGGCACGAGAAATAGCGGATGTCCCCGGTAATAACTCAATCCCAAACTCGACTTCCCTAGTCGGTGGGAATCCTGGAATCTCCTCCGGGAACACATCAGCAAATTCCGCTACTACTGGTATGTCCTCCACTTTTAACTCCTTGCTTTTTCCCAACAGATCCACGGCGTAAATGAGATAGCCCATGTGTCCACGTTCCAATAGTTGGGACATTTGGATTGCTGAGATCAACGGAATCTTCGCACGAGAACCGTTGCCATAGAAAATCCACTGAATTCCCAAATGAGATCTGAACCGTACTGTCCTCTGTCGGCAATCCACTACTGCCTGATATCTGTTCAGAATGTCGATGCCCACAATGCAGTCGAAATCTGACATGCTCAGAACAATCAAATCTGCCTTCACCTCATTGCCCTCAAAATAAATGAGGCAGTCCATTAGAAACTGATCCGCAACAACTTTCTTTCCGGTGGGTGTCGAGACCAAGAGAGACGTGGGTAACGGAGACGTGCACATATGATGTCTCGCCACAAAGTCCGCAGACACAAAGGAATGGGAAGCACCTGTGTCTATCAAAATAAAGGCGGAATATGTAAATAATAGACACGTACCAGCTATAACCTCCTCTGGAGCTGCATCGGCCTGCTCCCTGGTCAATGCATAGACCTGTCCCTGGGGTGGCCCCATCACCTGTCCTCCCCCCTGACGAGGTACCATCGGTGGCCTCTGTTGTACTGTCCCGGTAGAAAACCTCCCTCTGCCTCCTCTCAGATCTACCTGACCATCACTATTCTGACAAAACCGGGATATGTGGCCCATCTGGCCGCATTTATAACAAGCAGTACAGTCTCGCATGTGATGCGGTCCTCCACAAAAATGGCACTTCACCACTCCACCCCTATTCACTTGAGTCTGCCCTCTGTTGTTAGGCGCACCGCCCCTCCTGTTATCCATTCTTCTCCCACCAAACCGAGAAGATGAAGAAGAAGCCCCACGAGGTTTAAATGATTCTCCTCGTGGCCTCAGATTATTAGACATTGGCCGCGGCGGTGGGACTTGTGAGGGTGTAACGTCCGGATAGGCGCCGACCCCGATCTCTGCTAGCTCCGCTCTGGTGAGGGCATCATCAAAAGAAGTGGGTTTGTTGGAAATAACCCGATCAAAAAGTTCCGGTCGCAGTCCCTTCATGAAATTCCTCATTTTGGAATGCCCATTGGTGGCGATATGTGGAACATATCTCAGTAATGAAGAGTACTGCGTGGCATAGTCGGACACTGTCATGCTTCCTTGTTTCAAACTTGCAAACTCATCCTCTTTCGTCTGTCTTGCTGCTGCCGAGAAGTACCGGTTCAGAAACCGGGTTCTGAAAAGCGTCCAATCAATCACTGCACCTTGTGCTCTCTGTTCCATTACAGTGCTCCTCCACCACATTAAAGGTTTCTTTGCTAACTGGAACTCCGCTAGCCTCAGCCAAGCTGTAACAGCACAAGGAGCTGATACAAAAATCTGTTCAAGCCTTTCCAACCACTCCTCAGCCTCCTCTCCGGACTCTGTTCCCTCAAACCGAGGTGGGTGATACGATAGAAACTGAGTCAAGCTAATCTCACCAGGTAGCAATAACTGAACCACTGGTTCCATTCCCACAGCCGGTGGAGGTAGAGGGTTTGTCTGTCCAACACTAGCATTCATGCTCCCCATATCACCGACTTCCTCATTAGCAGCCATGCTGTAACACAAATGTTAACAACAAGTCCAAAGCAATATATATGTTATGCCGTTAGATAACAGGAATGAGAATATGCACGTTAGTATAACAGAATATACATCAATATGCACCACATGCATAAACATGCTTCAAATGTAAACACCTAGCCAACCATGCTAAGGCTACCCTTCACTCATTCCCGGGTTCTCTAACCACTGCTCTGATACCACTAATGTAAGGACCCTAGTTCCTTAAGTGCGGACTAAAGGCGTAATTAAAAATTTCCATGCATAAACAGAGTATAAAGGTTGTGTCGATGCTCTGAGCTAATAAATTACAGTGCCAAAATAAAGATCCAAAATGGATTAATTACATTCTTAACTATGAATGTTAATCCTATAGTTTTACACTACTCCTAGAGTAGATCCTATACAAAAGAATGTGCCTGCTACAAGATCACTCCGCACTAGCTCACTGCACCAACTCGCCTTAGCCCTTCCGCCCAAAAGTACCTACAGGAACAGCCCCAAAACCATGAGCATGTATAAAATCATATACACAACGATATGACAGTAATTCAAATGCATAATTATAAATGTGATTCACTTCCTGTATGTAACACATTTAAAATGCTCCCTTGGGTTATCCCTGTACCAAATCATAATCAGTAGATTGTATTATCAACAATGTATGTCATGACATGCACCGATTCCATATATATGCCGTGTTCAATCCCGAGACTTATCATATCAGTGGCATAATACCTCTCGCGTTATCATGACAGCGGAAATACCCCTCGCTTAAGACAATACCAGCGGCACTAATATCCCTCGCTATAAATATGACAGCGGTCGTGTTCTTCGCTTCATATTAGCGGCAAATATTCTCTCATCGCTACGGTATGACAGCGGCAAGTATTCACATCGCTACGCCACTAGCGGTAAGTATTCTTCATTACTGGAATATAATTCCTGACTCACAATCACATGCAACAATGCATCCAATATACACATGCAACCAAAATGCCTGACCAATCATGTATACAATCCATGATGTATAAACATTACCCCATATGCAACCACAATGCATAATCAATTCTATGTGCACGACCATAGTGCATAATCAATACAAAGCGTAATAGATACGTTTTACCGTCCGATGCTCGTACGTCTCACTACGTACCTTGGTTCCAAAAGTGGAGATATTGTGGAACTTTATCTCCTTTGTTGTGTGGCTACCTGGGATGGTTCTACACAATCACATGAATCCATATTAGAAACCCATAATTGAACCATTACCAAAAACATCAATATTTAGAACAAAATCCCAAAATTCACATTTATAAGCCTTCCGATCGATCGGCCCCAAGTCCCGATCGATCGCCAAGTGAAGGAATACAGGCATCCAAGTACTGCCTCCGCCGATCGATCGAGAGTTTATCTCGATCGATCGAGATTACACACACCGATCGATCGGGACAAAATCTCGATCGATCGGTAAGCTCATTCCTCGCCTTGGGCAGGCACTGCCTTGCTCGATCGATCGGACCCATTTTCCGATCGATCGAGACGCCCTGTTCACGCGAGAAATTTCCTTAAATGAGCTTCCAACCTCACCTATGCACAAGCACAACCAAGAACAACCACCAAGCTCAACTTAAAGCTATAAAACAACCTTAAAAATGCAACTTCCAAACATAACAAGATGTTGGACCAAGATCCACCCTTAAATCCCCAAAAATAAGCTATAAACCCAATCAAAACTCAACAAAACTCAACCAAGGTGGTAGCTTACCCTTTGAGCTCCAAGTTTCTAGCAAGAAAACACCAAATGAACCCTTTCACTAAGTTTTCCCCTTTCCTTTAGATGTAGAAACGAAAATGGAAAGTATTCTTGCAAGAGATAAGATGGATGGATGAGGTTTTGGGTAAAAGCTGATAAGGAGAGGGTGATGTGATGTAAAGGGGGTATGCAAGTGGCTCATGCCATGATATGGTTTTTAAATGTGTATCAAGACACAAGCATGATATAGAAAATACCTCAACATGATATTTTAAAAGCATTTTACCACAATGCATCAAAATTCCTATTAAAAACATGTTTTCCCAAATAAACACAACCCATATCATTAAAACCATTTTAACACCCAAGATTCCTCACATGTACAACATGCACCCCGAAATGCTCTACCGGGTCACTTCTACCATGTGACAAGCATTGTACCAAGATAATTAGTCCCAACATATAATCTAATTATCCCCATAATATCGCATAAACATAATTAACGTCCAAAATGCAATTAATTATTTCGGGGATATCACACCAGACCAAAGAAAGATGAAAGAAAAGAAAGGCATCGTGATGACAAGAAAAAGAAGCATTACAAAGATAAAAAAAAGTCATCACGGAAAGAGTCAAAAGGTTCTGGTAGCAGAGGAAGGTAACAACAAGTGGGCTCAGACTGACTCAGAATCAGAGAGCTCAGAATGTTCATCAAGTGAAAGCGAGGAGGAAATCCAATGCCTAATGGCAGACGAGGAGACGAGTCAGAAAGACGAGGTATTCGACTTTGACTCAAATGAATTCACACAAGAAGAGCTTGTGTCTGCACTGTAAGACATGGCTAATGATTACAATATATTAGCTGAATCGTTCGAGAAAATTAAAGCTGAAGCCAAACATCAAACAGACAAGCATATCAAACCAAGCTGTTCTAAGCTAGGTGAATGCAACAGTCTGAAGATCGAGCTGGATAAGCTGAAAATCTCTTATGAACATCTCCATGAAGAAAATCAGAGAATTAGCACACAAAATGCTAAACTTTCTCACATTTTCAAAACATGGACAAAATCAAGAGCCTCATTGGAAGAGTTGCAAGAGGTACAAAGAAGTGTCGGTGACATCACCGTCATAGGCTTTGGCACCAATGAAAGCACCAAAGATGAGTCTGAGTTGTTGCTGGAAAGGAACAAAATCAAACAAATGACATTTGTTAGATCCAGCACAATATCAAACAAATGACATTTGTTAGATCCAGCACAATATATGAATCCGAAGTGCCTACAATTCAAATAGGAATCTCCTTCAAGGATAAAGGTTTGAGAAAGGGCATTGGGTATGTTGACCAAGCCAAGGAAAAAGCACAGGCGAGCTTTGTGTCTATCATACCAAACCCAAATGTGCAGAATCTAAGGTAAGGAAGACCACCCAACTACCACAACTCACAACCGGTTCAACGAAGATATAGGTTGCCTAACAAGAACCAAATGCCTCCATTTCACACAAATTGTCACACAACACCGAAACAGGTCAGTACACACCGCACCAGACACACACAAGCCAATAAAGCTGATTCAGGTGTGGGTTCCCAAAGGGCTAGTCCGTTTCGGACCCATGTAGGATTGGGTACCAACAGTAATTTTGTTTGTAACAGGTACTGCAGACGCAAGTGTCTGCCTACTTAGACAGTGGATGTTCTCGACACATGACGGTAAATATCGAGCTGATGTCTGAAATCACACAATGCACTGGTCCTAAATTACTTTCGGGGATAACTCAAAGGGTAAGACCATGGGCAAGAGTAAGATTGTCCATGGTAACATTATTATAAATGATGTATTCTTAGTTGAAAACTTATGCTATAATCTGATTAGTGTAAGTCAATTATGTGATAATCGTTATGCTGTAGAATTTCACAAACACACTTGCACTGTCAAATCATCAGATGGTAGAACCATGCTTGTAGGAATCAGGAATGAGAATACTTATAAGATTAAATGGAATTTTGTTCAACCCGATAATCCTACATGTTTCATCGCTAATAACGATAATAAACACTGGCTATGACATAAACGCTTGAAACATCTTAACTTCAAGACTATTTCTCTAAACATGATTTAGTTATCGATGTACCCAAGATCGACTTTGCTAAGGATAAGATCTGTGAAGCCTGTCAAATAGGCAAACGGATCAGATCATCCTTCAAGAACAAGAATGTCAAATCCTCCTCACAATGTTTAGAATTATTGCATATGGACTTGTTTGGTCCCATACCAATAACAAGTTTAGGGGGAATACAGTATACTCTTGTTATTATTGATGATTACTCACGTTTTACATGGACTATATTTTTTAGCAGTAAAGATCAGACCGATTCGAAATTGATCAAGCTGCTGAAGCGCGTTCAGATCAAAAAATCATCTGGTATAGATAGGATTCAAAGTGACAAGGGCACTGAATTTACAAATCAGAATCTCAAATCCTTTCTAGAAGACCAAGGAATTAAGCATGAATTCTCAGCAGCTTGCACTCCTCAACAAAATGGAGTTGCAGAACGACGGAACAGAACCCTTAAGGAAGCAGCACGAACAATGCTTGCTGATTCTGGTATATCTCAAAAGTTCTGGGCAGAGGCTATCAATACTGCATGCTATACACAGAATCGGTCTATGATTAGCAATAAGTTAAACTTAACACCATTTGAAGTATGGACAGGTAACATACCGACTATCTTTTACTTTCATGTATTCGGCTGCAAATGTTACGTCCATAACAATGGTAAGAATCATCTTACTACATTCGAAGCTAAGTCAGATAATAGAATATTCTTAGGATATTCATCTGTTAGTAAAGCATTTCGTGTTTTCAATAATCGAACCTTGACTGTAGAATAGTCAGTACATGTAGTTTTTGATGAATCACTGTGTATTAAGAACCACAAGGAATTAATTCAAAATCAGATGGAAAATATCCATCTCGAAGCTAACAGTGATGATGAGATTACAGTTAACAGGTCAAGAGACAATCCACCGGAACCTGAAGTATCAGACAGACCAGATCAAGGCACTGAAGTTATATCAGATCGAGTTGATGTCGCTGATCCGATAGTAACGGATATCAATGTAAAGACCATACTGACGATATCAGCATTCTACCTCCATTAGGACCGGATGCTCTAGAATCAAACTACCGCTGGAAAAAGAGGCATCCACTTGATCTGATGATTGGAAGTCCATCTGCACCCATAAGAAACAGATGACAGATGAAAATGAATTCACTCGCGCTGCATTCATATCAAATCTGGAACCAAAGCAGACTGACGAAGCTCTAGCTGACTATAACTGGATAGAGGCTATGCAAGAAGAGCTCAACCAATTTGAACAAAACCAAGTGTGGAGTTTAACTCCCAGACCAAGTGATCAGCCTGTTATTGGAACCAGATGGGTCTTCAGAAACAAGCTAGATGTAAATGGCACAGTAGTCAGAAACAAGGCCAGACTGGTTGCACAAGGTTTCAGACAAGAAGAAGGAATCGACTTTGATGAATCCTTTGCACCAGTTGCCAGACTAGAAGCCAATCAAATCTTTCTTGCATATGCTGCTTTTAAAGATTTCAAGGTTTATCAAATGGACGTGAAGAGTGCATTTCTAAATGGCAAACTTCGGGAGGAAGCCTACATCGAACAACCTCCTGGATTTCATAATCACTAGTTTCCAGATCACGTATACTTACTGAATAAGGCAGTGTATGGACTTAAACAAGCTCCAAGAGCCTAGTATGACACTCTGTCTCAATTTCTTCTGGATCATGATTTTCAGATCGGTTCAGTAGATAAAACCTTATTCAAATTTATTAAGGGGAACATACTTTGTTAGTTCAAATATATTGATAATATTATTTTTGGGTCAACTAACCCCAAACTTTGCGAGAAGTTCTCTAAGTTAATTCATGGACAATTTGAGATGAGTATGATGGGAAAATTGTCTTTCTTCCTGGGTCTACAAGTCAAACAGCTCAGCAATAGAATCTTTATTAGTCAAACCAAGTACACTAAGGAGATACTTAAACGGTTTTGTATGGAGACTTGCTCAACTGCTTCAACTCCAATGAGTCCATCAATCAAGCTAGATAAAGACGAAGGGGGAACGACGGTTGAGGTAACAATATATCGAGGTCTGATCGAATCGCTGTTATATCTTACAGCGAGCCGGCCTGATATTGTGTTTTCTGTTTGTATGTGTGCTAGATTTCAATCTGACCCAAAACAATCCCATTTTATTGCTGCTAAACACATTTTAAAATATTTAAAAGGGTCTCAGAATGTTGGTCTCTGGTATCCCAAAGATTCTAACTTCAATTTGACTAGATATTCAGACGCTGACTATGCAGGGTGTAAGATCGATCGCAAGAGCACCAGTGGAACTTGTCAATTCCTACGTGAAATATTGATCTCATGATTTAGCAAGAAGCAAACATCAATTGCCACATCCACAGCTGAGGCATGATATCTCGCCGCTGGAAGCTGTTGCGCTCAATTGCTCTGGGTTCAACATCAGCTCAGAGACTATGTCATTCAAGCTGCTGAGTTAACAATCTTCTACGACAACACAAGTGCAATTGCTATCACATATAATCCAGTCTTACACTCTCGAACTAAACATATTGATATCAGACATCATTTTATTCGAGATCATGTTGGCAAAAAGGATATTCGGATCGAGTACATCTCAACAGACCAGCAGGTTGTAGATATCTTCACTAAACCACTCCTCGAGGCTAAGTTTAATTATTTTCGTCAAATTATTGGTTTAATAGATTTATCTTAATATATTTTACGCTTGCTTTACTTTTCTTTTTAAAGATTCAGTGTTAGCACATATCGATAATGCAATGGTAAGAAAGATACAAACCGGTCCTGACTTTCAGACCGATCTCTATCGATCTGATATTATCATGTGATCTGTTTCAAAACACTATAAACCTTTAACATAGTAATATTTTACAGCCCGGACTGATCGAACTTTAACCGCCTTACTATTCTCTCATCCGGTCCGTTAAATTTGAATTTTTAAATATCCGTCATCGAGATACAGACACGTGTCTAATATCTCTTTACTTATCATGTTGTACATCTCACTTACCATTTTTACTTTAACTCTTTACCGCCGTCTGCTTCTTACTTTCTCAAATATCCTCTTTATTCCATACTCAAATCATCATATTTCTAATGGCAATCATAACTCACAACTCGTTATCTGTTGAGTTTACTGCTATATACATGATTGAAGATAAAGAAATGGTGTCCATTTTCAAGAATCTGGAATCCTCCGGACTACGGAAGTTCTTGGAGTGCGGGACGATGGTATATGAATCGGCGATCAAGGAACTGTTTTCCAACGTCGTAGCTCACAAGAATTCCATATCTTCTTCAGTGAATGGCCAAACTGTGGAAATATCTCAGGAGCTGTTCACAAGACGTTTGGACTTCCTACAACCGGAATGTCAGATTTCGCTCACTTGTCCAGAAACACTTTGGAAGAATTTCTGCGCCGAGTATCAGTCTTCGGACTTACCCTCAGTGCGTCATTCAAAAAGAAGGAAATGTTTTTTCCATTTTCAAGTGCTCTATGACATCGTCGGAAAGGCGCTGCTAAGCAAGGCAGGGAGCTTTGATGCTGTGACGTCGGAGAAATTTGGAGCAATGGCAGCCATACATTTTGACCAGAAGGTGAACTGGTCCTCCATCTTGTTTGGAGTTCTGCTAGAAACAATCACCTCAGCAAAACAGGCTGTCTGTTTTGCTGTTCCTCTGAGCAAGCTGCTGGAGTCTTTGAATGTCGAGCTGGGGAAAGCTTCAACACTCAGCCCATTCAAGGTCATCAATCCTAAGGGACTGGCATTGCTACGATCAAAAAGTGCTCCGCCAACTCCCAAAGATGTTCTGACTGTCAAAATGGAAGTTGGTGCAGAACAGGCAGCGGAGATGAAGACAACCAGGGCCAAGCGCAAGCTGGTAGTCCAGACTGACTCTGATGAAACTCAGTCTGCTTCTACCACTTCATCCCCCACCAAACCTCTATCGAAGAAGCCACGAACCCAAATCACCAAACCCCTAGCAACCTTAAACCCCAAACCCATAACTATCTTTCCTTCAACCAAAGCAACCACTGTATCCCAAGCTCCACCATCAAAATCCCAAGCTCCACCTCAACCATCAAAAGTTCCACGCACTATATCCAAGGTTGTGACCCGAGTCCCACCAATATCCCTGCTGTCAAGGGAATTGTCATCAAAAAACTGGGTGACTACACCCAATCTGGGATTAAGCCCTCGTCTGTTGCTGGGAAGGGCAAAGCAATTATGACAGAGTCTGCACCTTCCAAGCCAAAGTGAGCTGCTCAAACAACCATTGATATTGCCATGGAAGACGTAGAAGACAAAGTACAGGAACTGACCATCGTATTCGATGAATGAGTCGAGTACAGAAAGGTCAATCACTTCAGTCTGTTCTTTGGCAAACTCAAGCGGCTGCATAAGATGGAACAAGAAGTCTTGAAAGGGACAAGAAACTGATGATGTTAGCATTGCGGTGCATAGCAAGGAGATGTTCCGGGCAAACCACAGACTGAGGCTTGCCAATCTACTTATTCAAGCCAAGAAGGCAAATTTTGATATCACCAGCCCGACTGTCAAGAATGACGGTGCGATCATAGCTCAACTGGAGATGGACATTCTCACTCTCCATATGGATCCTCGCATTCATCGCCAGAGGCTCAACATTTCAACTCCGACTCCCAGTCCGGATCACCCAACAGCTAGCCAGACTGTGGCAGAGCAAAGTTCTGAGCCACCAATTATTGAGACAGCGGAGCAGCCACTGTCTAATGCCCCGTCTGCTGCAGAGGCTGTGGCAAAATGTACTGCTGGAATCTCCTACCACTTCCATTCCTTTTGTGTCCCCAGCCTCAGAACTTCAGACCGGCACACTAGACGTACCTCAGACAGTTGTCCCACCAGACTTTGTTGATGCTGATCTTGTTGTGTCCAATATGGTTACAACTCTACAGATTGAGGAGCCCTCTGAACCAATCACTCCTCCAGATCAGTCTAATGCAGATTTGGCCTTTTTACATCAATTTTCTTCGGATCTAGTGGACTTAGTCTGGTCTGACTTTCGCCAATCTGCTATCTCCTCTGATGCACCAACTGACAAAGGAAACGAGCTGACTGTGTTACACGCTAAACAAATCCCAGACTCCGTTGATGATGCTCCATCAGTAGTCAAGTCCCTTCAAGAATTATCTGATAACTTTCTCTTTCTCTCTCAACGAGTAAGAGAAGTTCAGCAAAGCCAGCGGACTACGTCTATGGATTTTGATTCTTTCAAAGACAAGATGTTGGCAAGCATCAACGGTATTCAGCGTGGTCTGAATGATCTGTTCTCACAACAAGCTTCGTATAAGAACAGTCTGAGAAAAGAACATATCGAGCTGGCTTTCGAAGTAAAAACTACCGTTGCCAAATCCTCCTTGCTCAAGATAATCGCTTGGATGCTATTTGTGCTCAGCTTACGCAGATCGTAGATTTCCTTCAGGAGATTGCTGCTGACAAAAAGGGGGAAAAGAAGAAATAAGTGGAGCCAGCACACAAATAGAAGACGACATAGATAACTGTCAGTAATGAATGACATGTAAATGTATTCATCTGACATGTTAATAAAAAAGTCCTTCAGTCGAAATTCTCAGTCTTATTCATTTATTTTGAATAGTTCATTTATTTTGAACAAAAAGACTTAATCGATCTGAACAAAAAATTGTTAGGATCGGAGGTGTGTTTAGTAGGGGGTTGAATAAACACTACCCTCAAATTCAATTCTTCTTCTGATTACTGCAAACTGTAAGGTAATGCAGTAGCTTCTCAATCCAATGTGCAAGTCAGCAGACACTTAGTAAAGTGCGGAATATGTCTACTGCACTTGTGAGTGAACTAAAGTAAACAAAAATAGGTAAGTAAATAACACAGAGATTGTTTCTGGAAGTTCGAAGCACAACGCTTCTACGTCTCCCCTTCTTCCTTTGCAGGAAGGATACACTAGAAGACTTTGGTTTACACTTTATAGTATACAACCTTCGTAGGCTTTCACACAGCTTAGCCTAAACTCCTAGCAACACAAAGTTTATGGTATGTTTACAATTATACTTCCTAACACTCTTTTGAATAAGTATTACACTTGTAAGCTTCGAGTGTTCTTGAATTGTCTTTGAACAGTACACCAGTTTGACTTGATCTTTTATATATCAGTGGACTTCTGCTCTAGCTGAATCTTTAGAGAGATATAACTTCAGTATCTTTCACTGATTGATATTTTTGAATATTCTTATATTGGAGGATTCAACCTTTTTCTTCATTCTTCTAGAGGCTGTATTTATAGATATCATTGTCTAACTGTAATCTTTCTTTGTATGGAAAGCTTTGCATAGAATCCGTTTCCTTTCTCATTTCATATGAGGTTTATCTTCCTTCCATTTTTGTTCAGCAACGGCTCTTTGAATCTGACGGAATTGGTGGCGATGAATTCGTAGTGCCCGTCGTTCTGTTGTACCTTTGTCAGATTCAGTTGTACTCACTTCAACTAGTATTTTAGATCTGCTGCTGAATTCACTTCTTCTGGTCCTGTGGCTTCAGTATACAGTTATACTCTTGAATCCAGTAGACGTCAGTTGGACAGTTGACAGACTTCATACAGTAGATGTCTTTACCCGGTAGATGTCTTCATCCAGTAGGTGTCTTCACACGGTAGATGTCTTCATCCAGTAGATGTCTTCACCCGGTAGATGTCTTCATCCAGTAGATGTCTCCACCCGGTAGATGTCTTCATCCAGTAGGTGTCTTCACCCGGTAGCTGTCTTCATCCAGTAGGTGTCTTCACACGGTAGATGTCTTCATCCAGTAGATGTCTTCACCCAATAGATGTCTTCATCCAGTATGTGTCTCTTCCTGGTAGATGTCTTTACCCGGTAGATGTTTGTAATCACCAAAACTTAGAAATCGTTTCCCAACAATTTCCCCCTTTTTGGTGATGACAAAACTAAGCAATAACGATTTCATACTCGAATAATTTAAACAGTGAATCCTGGAAAGACTTGAAGACATACTGGAAAGGAAATTTTCATTTGTTATAAAGATAAACAGATTACAAGTTGTAATCAAACTGGACAATTGAGAGAGATTCATCTTCATGTAAGATGAATTCTGATAACTTGATTCAACTTAAGACAAATCTATTTCTACAAAATAAAGCTGATACATGACACATTTTAAACAAACAATGTAGACCGGAGAGCTTCGATCCACTTAGTTGCGGAGAGGAAGAGCTTCGATCCACCTTGTTTCAGAGAGGAAGAGCTTCGATCGGGGAGATAGTCAAATGTATATTCATCAGGCCTCGATGGTTTATGGATTCACCCATGAGAATATTCTATCTCTGTTTTCCCCCTTTTTGTCATCAGCACCCAGTTATCTCCTGATTATGGTTCCTGACTGATGATGAGCATCAGAGCAGGATCCAAACGCTGAAGCTTAACGGAGCTGGGTTTGATAAGTAATCAACCCATGAGGGGTTGATTTAGATAAGTAATAAACCCATGAAAATAAACAATTTCGAAGAGGAAACCAAGGAATTTTCAAGGAATTGAAAATTATCATGAAGAGTGAATGTGTGTGATAAGAACAAGAATAAGCCTCTATTTATAGAAGAATTTAAATAAGTGTGAACACAAAAATGATGTTACGATAAACACGGAAAAAGTCAAATGAAAACAGTAAAAAGATAAGAGTAATTAATAAGGGATCAGAAAACGATATTATTTCCTCCTAACCAATGTCGGGAATAGTCGCGCTTTTCGGTAGACGGTTGGCGCGGACTTCGAGATCTTTGCTGGGAAGATGGTCTGGACTGATGTCCACCTTCAGAGGCAGCAGGTGCGTGCTGAGCTGGACCTGATTCTCTTCGCTCTGGGGGAGCAGAGGCAGTGGACTTGGACTGGTATTGGATAGGCTTTGGGAAGCCAGCACTCAAATCCTGAAGTTGTGAGGCAAAGGCCTCCTGCATAGTAGCCAGCTGCTCAGACAAGTGTTTCTTAGTGTCTTCAATTTTCTCCTCCAATGCCAGTGTGGATGCAGCACGGAGAGAGTCATTCTGCTGCTTCAACTGGAGATTAGTTTTCCCTATCCTCGAAAATACATCGGCAAAGGCATCAAGAACGAATTGGTGATTTCTGTTAACAGCGGTTTGAAGTCTGTACTGATGATCTGTATGTAGCTGATGGCTATCAATAGCATTGCTGGCATTTCGTTCTTCAGTCTTGAGCTTATTGATCTCACTAGCCAGCCCGGAGATCAACGTTGTCATATGGCCAAGCTGTACTATTATAGCAGAAGGGCATTCGATAGACAAAGGATCAGCAAAATCAAAAAAATCAGCAGAAGGTTCATTTCCTACTGATTGCTCCAATGCCTCAGGCGGAGTGGCAGCAGGTGCAGGAAGAGAGCCAGTAGGAGCAAGTTGAGGGCTGGTATGAGCATCAGCTGCAGTTGTGGACTCGCAGCGTCCAGGTGAGGTATTGGCTGGAGGAATCTGTGAGGTTGAGGGGTTGAGTTCAGAGGTTGTTGGTTGAGCAAGGGGTTCAACTTGTGGTGAGAGTTGGGTCTTAGGGTGAGTCGGAGGTGCAGTGGGTTCAACGTGATGAGTGATTTGGCAAGCATCGGTGTGTGCAACATGTGCAGAGGTAACAGGTGAAGGGATAGGTGTTTATGTATGAGGTGAGGAAGGGGTGACTTGGTTGACAATTGTTTGGATGATGTTGTCAACGTTTGTGGAGTCAACATCAATTTCTGGTTGGATGGGGTCATCATGCAGTGGAGATGTAGCTGTTGTATCCAATTCCATAGTGCCAATTACTTCAGGAATGGTAGGGACAATGCTCAAATCGGTGGGAGCAGGTTCAGCAACACCTGGTATAATAGAGCAGGAGTGCAAACCTGTGCTGATCCTTAGATCATGCAGAGCAGTCTCAGCCAGTTCCAGCTTTGGACCTAGAGCATTTAAAACAGCTCTGTCATGATTAGCATTTCCAGCGTTGGCATTGAATTCATTTGCTCGGGATGTGACCATGGTTTGAAGTTCACCCACATAGATCATCATACGGAATACATCCCTGAGCTAGAGGGTCTTTGTTATGTCTTGTGTTTGTAGAAAGGCCATAACTTGATTCTCGTCAAGCTTCGCCTGTTCCAGGAGTGGAGAAAAATCATCAAAGCAGACTTTCAGGCGAGCTTTTACCCATCTCTCAAATACCTCAAGTTGAGGCTGCATATTAGCCTCAATAGTATTCATCACCAATTCAATCTCATAGGCTACTGGTGTGGAGATAGGGGCTATTGGGTCCTTTCCTTTGCCAGTGGGAGAGCTCTTGGGATTGCAGTAGGGGCAAAGAGACTTGGGAGCTCCGAGGGAAATGGAGCCTGGTTGTTGATGGGTACTGGGGTTGGTGATTGGATTAGTTACAACAGTACTTGGAGTAAAAGGAATCATGGCCAATGGAACAACTGAGCTCACTGGTTCCACTGCCAAAGTTGGAATCTCAGCATCAGAGAGTGCTGAGGATACTTGCAACTTACCTACATCTGGTCCTCCTCTCCATGTTCTGGGCCTTTTCACAGGAGGAAGTGGTGATGTTTCATCAGATTCTGAGACAGTATGCTCAGAGTCACTAACCACCTGAGGTTGTCTCCGCTTGATGACAACTGTTGTACTTGTGCCAGTCTCTCCACCGACTCTTTTCTTGTTGATCTCTAGATATCTTGCATTGATAAGTCGCCCTGGATGGAGAGAAGAAGGAACTCCGGCCTGAATATTTTTGCTCTCAAAGATACGACTAAGAGGGAGAGCAAATCCAGATTGACCTTTTCCAGCAGTCACTAGGCCTGATAGGACTTGGAATAGAATAACTGACCAGTTAACTTCGATGTCGTTAACAATGGCACTCATCAATCTGAATTTTTCTGGCGTTATGACATCAAAAGATCCAGCTTTGCAGAGCAGACCCTTAGAGATAATATCTGCTAGTTGTCGAAAGTGGCTCTTTATCAACACTTTCTTGAAAGGTGGTCTGCGAAGGCGCTCACCAGTTTCAGAAAAACTTGTTCTCATCTTATCAACAATAGTTTCAGGAATGGAGGATGCATCAGTGATTCCAGTCATTGGGAGGCACATGTGAGTAGCAAACTCCTCCCTGGTAATAGTAACGGATTGTCCTGAGACAGAGGACACCACTATGTTGTTCATCATTTGAGCCTTGGCGAAGAACTCATGAATAGCCGTCGTGTAGAGAGTAGGTGCTTGACTTAGAATCACCAACAAGCCAGAAGTGTCCAGTTTATGGAACACCGCTTTCATGGCTTCATCTGAGGAAGTTGATATCGAGTTGAAATCAACATGGATAGCGTTGGTGAAGAAACTTGGTTGGCTTGATTTTGACATGTTGTGATTGCTTTGAACGTTTGCAAATCAAAGGATAGAGAGAGAGTTGCTTTAGGGTTTGAGATATTTATAACTTCTTAAGGAAACACACTGAATTCTCGGAGAAGAAGGCGGTTAAAAAGATAATGGGTAGATGTAACGTCGTACTGTAGATGAACTGACACATGTATACGTGGTGCTCATCTAAACCATTTAAAATAAAAAACCTCAGAAGCAGTGGGTCTGAAAAAGGGCGGGATTAGAATAAGTTAAAAGTAATAAAATAAATAATTTTGAATTCCGACGTCCCGGCTGGTTGCAAAAAAACAAAAAAAAAAAACAACTAGGCATATATGGTAACATCCACTGGTATGTAGATGGCTACTGGTAAGGTAGCTTCTACTGCAGTGGAACATTGTATTACCAGCCAAGCAACGATATAGGGAAATTTTTACCAAAATTCCCCCTGAATTTAATAACAGTAAATAAATACGAATTAAGAAGAAATATCAATTAATCCAAGGATATTCCGGAAGTAAGAGAATTTTGCATCCGGTAGGGGCTTGGTAACAATATCTGCTGCTTGCTGCTCAGTGGATATGTACTCCAGTCGAATCTCCTTCTTCATTACGTGGTCTCTGATAAAGTGATGACGAATGTCGATATGCTTTGTTGGAGAATGGAGCACTGGATTGTACGTAATAGCTATGGCAGAAGTATTGTCACAGAAGATTGGAGCTTCAGTTGACTCAATGTCGTAGTCTCGCAATTGTTGTTGAATCCAGAGCAGCTGAGCACAGCAACTTCCTACATCAAGGTATTCTGCTTCAGCTGTAGAGGTTGTGATGGAAGTTTGCTTCTTGCATCCCCATGAAATAAGTCTATCCCCTAAAAACTGACAGTACCCACTGGTACCCTTCCTGTCAATTTTGCATCCAGCATAGTCTGCATCTGAGTATCCGATAAGATTGAAAGTGGAGTCCTTTGGATACCATAGACCGACATTCTCTGTCCCTTTTAAGTACTTCAAAATGCGTTTAGTTGCTGTGAAATGAGATTGCTTGGGATTGGCTTGAAATCTCGCACAGATGCAGACTGCAAACATGATGTCAGGTCTACTGGCTGTTAAGTAGAGTAATGAACCGATGATGCCGCGATACATTTTCTCATCTATTGGTATTCCAGATTCATCCAAATCATGCTTTGCAGATGAGCTCATAGGTGTAGCAGCAGCTGAGCTGGTATTCATTCATCCCATACTTCTTCAGAAGCTCTTTGGTATACTTGGATTGATTTATCAGAATTTCCTAACTGGTGTTTGACTTGCAATCCTACGAAAAATGATAGTTCTCCCATCATGCTCATTTCAAATTGGTCCTGCATTATCTTTGAAAAATTTTCACATATTTTGGGTTAGTACTACCAAATATAATGTCATCAACATATATCTGAACTAGCAGAGTATGGTCACCCTTCGTAAATTTAAATAGAGTTTTGTCCACCGTGCCAATGGTGAAGTCGTGTTCAGTCAAGTATTTTGATAGCGTTTCATACCATGCACGGGGAGCTTGCTTCAGACCATACAAAGCTTTGTTCAGATGATAAACATAAGATGGTTGCAGATGGCTTTCAAATCTAGGAGGTTGTTCAACATAGACTTCTTCCTGGAGATTACCGTTAAGAAATGCACTCTTAACATCCATCTGATAGACTTTGAAGTCCTTAAATGCAGCAAAGGCAAGAAATATGTGAATGGCTTCTAATCGGGCTATAGGGGCAAATGTTTCATCAAAATCAATGCCTTCTTCCTGCCTGTATCCCTGTGCAACTAATCTTGCTTTATTCATAATTACTGCACCATTTTCATCTAGCTTATTTCTAAATACCCATTTAGTGCCAATAACTGTGTGATGCGATGGATGTGGAACTAAATGCCAAACATTATTCCTCTGAAATTGATTAAGTTCTTCCTGCATAGCTTCTACCCAACTAGGATCTAAGATTGCATCATCAATCTTTTTAAGTTCTAAGTGAGATATGAATGTTGTATGAAGAAATTCATTAATCATCCGTCCTCTGGTACAAAGAGGAGCAAGAGGGTTACCGATGACCTGCTCGGGTGGATGATCTTCTTCCACCGGAGCGGAGGTCCAAGGGGATTGGTTTCTTCATTTATTTGAATTGTAGATGGTAGCTTAGTTGGACTAGCTGGTTCACTGTTTTCATCTTCACCATCGACTGCAGTAGGAGTCAGCCTGATTCCAGTGTCAGTGGGTTCCAGTGTCTGTTGAACAGCAGGTTCTTCTGTTTGAGCTTCTGGAACTTCTGGCTCTAGGCTGCAGTCAATTCTTCTATTTGAATTTTCTTCTTCATCAATTGAATCATCAATCACTGTGTTTTCCAGTCGATTGCTCAAATTGTTGATTCGTAAGTCGTTTTCAGTGCTGTCTGCAGACTCATCAAATTTAACATGAATGGATTCTTCTACAGTAAGAGTTCTGTTGTTGAATACTCTAAAAGCTTTACTAACAGTAGAATAGCCAAGAAATATTCCAGCATCAGATTTAGCATCAAAAGCGGTGAGATGAGTCTTTCCATTGTTGTGAATAAAGCATTTGCAACCAAACACATGGAAATAAGAAATATTTGGCTTACTGTCATTCCAGATCTCATATGGAGTTTTGTCTGCTCGTTTATTAATCATTGATCTGTTTTGCGTATAACAAGCTGTGTTGACTGCTTCTGCCCAAAACCTCTGTGAGATGTTAGATTCTGCTAGCATAGTTCGCGCAGCTTCTTTCAAAGTGCGGTTCCTACGCTCAGCAACTCCGTTTTGCTGTGGTGTTCTTGCAGCAGAGTATTCGTGTTTGATATCTAGGTCATCTAGATATGATTCGAGTGATTGATTGATAAATTCTGTACCTTTGTCACTGCAAATTCTATCTATCCCACATGATTTCTCATTTTGTAGTCTCTTGAGTAGCTTGATCTTTACCACTCAGAAATAAGACCCACGTAAAGCGAGAATAATCATCTATCAACACTAGAGTGTACTTCATTCCCCCTAGACTTGTTACTGGTATAGGACCAAAAAGATCCATGTGCAGCAACTCTAGACACCGATAAGAAGATTTACTCCCTTTGTTCTTAAAGGTGGATCTGATTTGCTTGCCCAATTGGCAGGCTGAACAGATCTTATCTTTTGAGAACTCGATTTGGGGCAGTCCAACAACCAGGTCAAATTTACGAAGACTGGCAATAGTTTTAAAGTTTAAGTGACTCAACCGCTTGTGCCAAAGCCAATTTTTGGAGTAATTCAAAGCAGCAAAGCAAGTAGGCGAGGCAGGTTGATTAGTTCCAGTCAATCATATAGGTGTTCTCATGCCTTATTCCTACAATCAGAGTATTACCATCAATAGTCTTAATTGTGCACGTGTGCTGATTGAATTCTACAGAATAACCATTGTCACATAATTGACTGATACTAATCAAGTTGTAGCGTAGGTTTTCTACTAACAAGATGTCTTTGATAATAACATTACCGTGGATAATCTTACCCTTACCCACAGTTCTACCTTTCGCGTTGTCCCCAAAGGTTATCCTTCGTCCGGAGATATCAACTAACTCAGACAGCAGAGTAGCGTTCCCTGTCATATGTCTAGAGCATCCACTGTCCAGAAACCACTCAGAGCTCCGAACCTTCTGCACTCTAGATTTCTGCAATTAAAGCGAAAATATGATTGGTACCCAATCCTATTTGGGTCCAGACAGGATTAGTCCTTTCGGAACCCACACTTGTATGACCCTGAGTAGCTTAGGTCGGTGTGTGTTCTGAAATGTGTGTGCATTAAAAAATGATGGTGATGGTCTTGACTGTGTAGTGTGATAATGAGTGTATGCATGTGCTTTTGGTTTGTAGTTCCTGTTATTTGGCATATACCTCTTCTGGACAGGCATACAGTTGTAGTACCAGTTGGGTTTAACCTCTCTAGCTGCTCGACCAGTGGGTTTAAGTTCATTTCTGAACTTTTGCCCCGGTTTAGCTTTCTTGATTGGTTCAACATAACCAATACCTCGGTGTGATGCCTGTTCCTTAATGAGTGTTGCTTTAACAGGTTCTTTAACCAGTTCAATGGGATCATATACTTTGCTAGATCTTACAAAGTTTATTGGTTGACATTGCTTTTATTTAGACACAGCGGAGGTTCATTACCAGATGAATTGCTGTCATTGCTATTATAGCCTATACCAGTTCGATCACCAGCAAGTCTTATAGAATCAAGCATTTCATCTTTTCTGGTAGTTGACGCATTCCAAGTGCTGACCAGTTTGCTGAGTTTCTGGTAAGCACACTTAGCTTCATCTCTTTCTTTCACTAGGAGACTAGCTGTTTCCCTTAAGCATTCCAACTCATTTGATTGTTCACAATCAAGTTTGTTGTTATGCGTTTCCGTTGGGATTGAGTGCTCAGTCTTATAGCTTTCAAAGGATTCATATAACGTCCGATACTCATTGATCATATCATGCAATGCATTGGTAAGTTCACTATGTGTAAATTCAGATAGGTTAGACTCGTGTACCTCAATTTCATCATTTGCCATTAAGCAGTGGACTTCTTCGTCTTCACTCTCGCTGGACGAGCTGGTTGACTCCTCTGATTCTGATTCAGAATCAGCCCATTTGCTCTTACTTTCTTCTGCCATCAAAACCTTTTGATCTATGTCCCTTCTGGATGATCTTCTAGTTTCCTTGGATTTTCTGTGATCCTTGCATCCTCTTTTGTGATCATCCTTTTTGGGTTTGGGACAGTCGGCGATGAAATGCCCTGGCTTGAGGCAGTTGAAGCATACTCGCTCTTCTTCTTCTGATCTTCTTTTGAAGCTCTGCCTTCGTGGATATGATTTCTGATTCTTCTTCATGAACTTCCCGAATTTCTTTACGAACATTGCCATAGCACCATTACATATCTTTTCTGGAGTCATCTCTGTAGCAGTAGATATGGACTCTGATGCAGTGAGAGCTTTGGTAGGCTGACTGGTACTGGGTTCATCTTCAACCCGAATACCTAATTCGAATTCATAAGCTTTTAAATCAGCAAACAGGTCATGCAGATCTATCTTGTTGATATCCTTTTATTCTCTCATAGCAATGGTCTTGACATCCGATTCTCTTGGGAGACCTCTCATCACTTTGAGGGTGACTTCTCTGTTCGGTAACTCCTTACCCAGACTGCTGAGTTCATTAATTATTCCGGTCACTCTTTCATCGTACTCGTTGAGAGTTTCTCCATTCATCAACTTGATATGCTCAAACTTCTGTAATGCCACAGTGAGCTTGTTCTCTTTGGTTTGATCATTTCCTTCACAGAGTTGGGCAATCTTCTCCTAGATTTCTTTAGCTGTGGAACACATTTTTATTTTGTTGAACATATTTTTGTCCAAAGTTTTGAACAAAATGTCCTTAGCAACGTTGTCCAGATTGGCTTTCTTCTTTCTTCATTTGACCATTGAGATCTGTCCTTTTCTACCATTTGTGGATCACTACTTGTGATAGAAGCAGCTGTATTGATTTTCATGATCTTCATGGGTCCTTCAGTGATTACATACCACATATCATCATCTTGAGCACTTAGATGTGCTTGCATACGGATTCTCCAATCATCATATTCGTCTTTTTTTAACATAGGAATCTTGCTGAATGAGGCCATCTGATCTTTAGTATATCTCAAGATTGAGAAGAACCTGCTCTGATACCACTTGTTAGGATCGGAGGTGTGTTTAGAAGGGGGGGGTTGAATAAACACTACCATCAAATTCAATTCTTCTTCTGATTACTGCAAACTATAAGGTAATGCAGTAGCTTCTCAATCCAATGTGCAAGTCAGCAAACACTTAGTAAAGTGCGGAATATGTCTACTGCACTTGTGAGTGAACTAAAGTAAACAAAAATACGTAAGTAAATAACACAGAGATTGTTTCTGGAAGTTCGAAGCACAACGCTTCTACGTCTCCCATTCTTCCTTTGCAAGAAGGATACACTAGAAGACTTTGGTTTACACTTTATAGTATACAACCTTCGTAGGCTTTCACACAGCTTAGCCTAAACTCCTAGCAACACAAAGTTTATGGTATGTTTACAATTATACTTCCTAACACTCTTTTGAATAAGTATTACACTTGTAAGCTTCGAGTGTTCTTGAATTGTCTTTGAACAGTACACCAGTTTGACTTGATCTTTTATATATCAGTGGACTTCTGCTCTAGCTGAATCTTTAGAGAGTTATAACTTCAGTATCTTTCACTGATTGATATTTTTGAATATTCTTATATCGGAGGATTCAGCCTTTTTCTTCATTCTTCTAGAGGCTGTATTTATAGATATCATTGTCTAACGGTAATCTTTCTTTGTATGGAAAGCTTTGCATAGAATCCGTTTCCTTTCTCATTTCATATGAGGTTTATCTTCCTTCCATTTTTGTTCAGCAACGGCTCTTTTGTTGAGCCTTAAACGCATGGTTGCGTTTAATGCGTTAAATTATCCCCGGTCAATCTTTGAGTTCTGATGATCAACAAACCTTGTGTTTGTTATACTAACGCATCTACTTAGTGTACAGATTAAGTGATGAAAAGTGGTTTGGATTGAAGAAAATCAAGTGTGCATATTCTGGCCTGGATCGCCCCAGGCGATGGTGATCATCGCCCCAGGCGATGGGTGCCAGGAGGGGCATCGCCACGCACATCGACAGAGGCGATGGCTAGGCGAGCATGCGAGGAAGATCGCTGTAAGGACCCTAATCCTTAAGTGCGGATCAAAGGCATAATTAGAGCTAATATAAATGATCAGAGTAAATTAATCGTGTTGAGGCTATGGGCCTAAAAGTTACATGCCAAAATGAGGACTATCAATGGATTAATTACATTCCCCATCAAAAGAATGTTATCAATTATAGTTTTACACTACTCCTAGAGTAGACACTATACAAAATAATCCTGTCCTTCATCTACCAAAAGTGCTCTTCAAGCTCACGGTCTCAACCCGTCTTAGCCCCCTTTCATATCATGCCAAAAGTACCTACAAGGACAACCCCCAAACGTGAGCAATAATATCATTCACATACAACACAATATGAATGTAAAGCGTAAATGCATAATCGTAATAAAACACTTCCTGCTTTCCCATGCATTTCAAAACGCTTCCAGTTTGGTTGTCCCTGTACCATAACTCATGAGTATAATCAATAGATTATTTTTAATGGTCTAGACATGTCATGACACAATACCATCTCATCAAGACCAAATACCAGTCACCAATCCCTAGTCTCTCCATCACAATGTAATTTAATGCCCCTCGCTTATTTACATATAGGCGGCATAGAATAACCTCGCTTCAATGGACATGCGGTACTCCAACCCCTCGCCTCACATTGAGCGGCAAATATCCTTTGCTCGCCCTATATGATAACCACGCTCAAATGTGACATGCGGCGCTCCCACCCCTCGCTTCACATTTAGCGGAACCAAAACAAATAGCGGCAAGCATTAAAATCATCAAGGGATGACCACGACTCATGGGATGTGCACCAATAATCATATGCATCTACAATCATCATGCATAATTCAACATGTATTTGCATCCACAATGCATAATCACATATATACTCGCATCCACAATGCATAAACAATGAGTATATTAGATACATGTACCGTTGGGTGCCCGTACGTCCTCTACGTCCCTTTCCAAAAAGTAGGTGTGGTAGGACTTCAATTCCTTGGCTGTTTCGCCACCTGGGATGGTTCTACATATTCACACAAATCAATATTAGAACCCAATAATAGTCCGATACCAAAAATCCTACAATAAAATCCAAAAACATAAATTTTGGTGTCTCGCGATCGATCGCCATATAGCCCCGATCGATCGCGAGACCACACTGCCTCGCCCAACAAAAATTTTCAATCCGCGATCGATCGCTGAGTTTGCGCCGATCGATCGCGACCTCGCCGATCGATCGCGACCTCGCCGATCGATCGCGCCAAACTCGCGATCGATCGCTGAAGGCTACTGCCTTTCAGCCCTTGCATCTCGCGATCGATCGCTGGAGGCGCCGATCGATCGCCGAGCTCTGCACACCCGATTTTCGGGCACTATTCACCCATCTCCTTCCCAAACTCAAACAAACTCAAATATTCAAACATCAACCATACCAAATCACTATAAATCTTCAATAAACATCATCATACAACCATAAATCTAACACTCACCCAAAAATAACACCAACTCATACAAACCCATTTCAAAACCCTTCAAACCATTTCAAACTCAATTAAAATACTACAAAGTCAACAATGAGGTATCCATACCTCTTGGGGACTTCAAATCTCCCAATAAACTCCACAAAACAAGATTTTTGGAAGGGTTTCTCTCCACCCTTAAGCACAAAAACGAAAATGGACAAGGGAAGGGTTTGGGAGGTGTTATTTGGGAAAGTTAAAAAGTGAGAGTGAATGTATGGTGGGGGTTTGGGGTAATAAAGTGGGTTAATTAATTAAAATGCATTCCACAATCCCATGGTGTATAAAACACCCCAATCATGATATGTTTAAAAGCATTAATCCAAAATGCACCAAAATATCAATTAAACTCATGATTTCCAATTAATTGCTAACCATGGCAAATAAATCATGCTAACAACAATTTCCCCAACATGCACAACATGCACCCTGAAATGCACTCCCGGGTCACCCTTTCCATATGACCATGCATTTCCATAAGATAAATAATTCCAACATACAATTAATTACCACCATAATTAATCATATAAACACAATTAATGTCCAAATTGAAATTAATCATTTCGGAGATATCACAATACTCCCCTACTTATAAGATTTCGCCCTCGAAATCACATGCACTTACCCCAAAAGGAAACTAAACATAATCACATACCAGAGAATAGTTCCGGGTAGTGCTGCACCATATGCCGCTCCGTCTCCCACGTAGCCTCCTCGACACCCCTACGATCCCACCGAACCTTGATCATAGGTATACTTTGTTCCGAAGTCTGCGGTCTGCTCGATCCAGAATTCTAACAGGCCGTTCCACATAAGACACATCGGACTCTAACTGAACTTCGGAAGGCTGTAAAACATGCGATGGATCCGGCTCATACTTCCGCAGCATCGATACATGAAACACATCATGTATACCAGATAAAGAAGGTAGCAAAGCCAGTCGGTAAGCTAAGGTGCCAATGCGCTGCAAAATCTCGTACGGTCCAACATACCTCGGAGACAGTTTCCCGCGCATCCCAAATCGCACAACGCCTCTGAAAGGCGAGATCTTCAAAAAGACCTTATCTCCCAACTGAAATTCCAACGGTCTCCGCCGTTTATTCGCATAAGCTGCCTGTCTAGTCCTGGGCTGCTTTCATTTTCTGCCTTATCATCTTTATCTTCTCTTCCATCTCCCGAATCAACTCCGGTCCTCCGACCGATTTACGGTCCAAATCATCCCAACACAAGGGTGATCTACACCGTCTGCCATAAAGAGCTTCAAAAGGAGCCATCTAAATACTCGCCTGGTAGCTATTATTATAAGAGAACTCTACCAAAGGCACTGAATCTTGCCAAGAAACATCGAACTCCAAAACACAAGCTCTCAACATGTCCTCGAGCGTCTGGATAGTACGCTCGGTCTGGCCATCCGTCTGAGGATGATAAGCAGTGCTCAATCTAACTTCAGTTCCCAAGGCTGACTGAAGACCTTCCCAAAAATGAGATGTGAATCGCGGATCTCGATCCGACACTATGGAAATGAGGATCCCATGCAATCTCACCACATCTCGAATATACAGTTGAGCCATCCTCAAAAAGGTGAAAGTCATGCTATAGGGGATAAAATGAGCTACCTTAGTCAATCGATCCACAATCACCCAAATAACATCAAAGCCTGAAGTACTCCTCGGCAGGTGAGTCACGAAGTCCATGGAAATGTGTTCCCACTTCCACTTCGGTATCTCCAAGCTTTTCAACTCGCCGCCAGGTCTCTGCCTCTCTGCCTTAACCTGCTGGCAGATCAAGCACCTCTTTACAAAAGCGACGACATCAGATTTCATCCTTTTCCACCAAAACTGACCCCGTAGATCTTTATACATCTTCTTCCCGCCTGGGTGGATGCTAAGTCTGCTACTATGAGCTCGCTCCAAGATCCCTCTACGCAACTCCGGCGTACTCGGAACCACCCAACGGTTACCCAACCTCAAAGATCCGTCATCGGCCACTCTGAATTTCGTTGGCTGACCAAGATGTACTAAAGATAACCACCTCTGAACCTTATCATCTGACCTCTGAGCTCTCCTGATGTTCTCATAGATATTTGGCTCAGCTAACAAGGTCGATACATACACAGGTGATGCATCTATGTCAAAATCATAGCCCAGATGGCAATAGGAGGTCATCATAGCTGACAAATGGATGACGTCCTCAGCAGAACTCTTCACTTTCCGGCTCAAAGCATCTGCTGTCAAATTAGCCTTCCCGGGATGGTACTCAATCTCACAATCATAGTCTTTGAGTAAGTCCATCCACCTCCTCTGTCTCATGTTCAGCTCTGCCTGAGTGAATAAGAACTTGAGGCTCTTGTGATCCGTGTAAATGGTAAACGAAGTACCATACAAATAATGTCTCCAAATCTTCAGGGCGTAGATGATAGCCGCCAGTTCCAAGTCATGGACTGGGTATCTCGTCTCATGCGGCTTCAACTGCCTCGATGCATAAGCTACCACATGCTTATCTTGCATCAGTACACACCCAAGGCCCTGGAGTGACGCATCGGTATACAAAACAAATCTGGAGTTCTCCGTAGGGATCACTAACACTGGCGTCCGTCGTCAAACGGTGCTTCAACTCCTGGAAGCTCTCCTCACAAGCTTCTGACCAAAAGAAAGGTACTCCTTTCTGGGTCAACTGTGTCAACGGCTTGGCAATCTTCGAAAAGCCCTCGACGAAGCGTCGATAATATCCGGCCAAACCAAGGAAGCTCCGAATCTCAGGCACAGAAGTGGGGGCAGCCCACTCCATCACGGCTTCGATCTTCCTGGGATCCACTGATATCCCACTGCTAGAAATGACATGCCCCAGAAATACTACACTGCTCAACCAGAACTCACACTTACTGAGCTTGGCATACAACTGGTGATCTCGGAGAATCTGGAGCACTGTCCTCAAGTGTTTCACATGCTCTTCCTCGCTCCGGGAATAGATGAGAATGTCGTCGATGAACACGATGACGAACTGATCAAGATACGGCTGAAACACTCTGTTCATCAGACTCATAAAGACCGCTGGAGCATTCGTCACGCCGAACGGCATCACTAAGAACTCATAATGTCCATATCAAGTCCGGAATGCTGTCTTCTGCACATCTTCCTCCCTGACTCGAATCTGGTGATACCCGGACCTCAAATCAATCTTACTATAAAGTCAGGTACCTTGCAACTGATCGAACAAATCATCAATCCTTGGGAGAGGATATTTGTTCTTCACTGTGACTTTATTCAGTTGCCGGTAATCGATACACAACCGCATCGAACCGTCCTTCTTCTTCACAAAGAGAACCGGTGCGCCCCATGGCGATACGCTCGGGCGTATATATCCTTTGTCAAGGAGATCCTGCAACTGTTCCTTCAATTCCCTCAACTCCGCCGGTGCCATCCTGTAAGGTGCACGAGAGATAGCGGATGTCCCCGGTAACAACTCGATCCCAAACTCAACTTCCCTAGCCGGTGGGAATCCTGGGATCTCTTCTGGGAACACATCAGCAAACTCTGCTACCACTGGTACATCCTCAACTCTCAATTCTTTATTCTTCCCAGACGTGTCCACGACATAGATGAGATAGCCCGTGTGGCCATGTTCCAACAGTTGAGTCATCTTGATCGCTGAAATCAACGGAATCTTCGCACGAGAACCGTTGCCATAGAAAGTCCACTGACTACCCAAATCAGGTCTGAACTTCACTGTCTTCTGCCGACAATCTACCACTGCCTGATATCTGTTCAGAACATCAATGCCCAAGATGCAGTCGAAGTCCGACATACCCAACACAATCAAGTCTGTCTTCAACTCGTTGCCCTCAAAATAAATGAGGCAATCTGCCATGAACTGATCAGCAACGACATTTCTTCCAGTGGGTGTCGAGACAAGGAGAGGCGTGGGTAAAGAAGACGTGCGCATATGGTGTCTTTCCACAAAGCCAACAGATACAAAAGAGTGGGAGGCACCTGTATCTATCAAAATAAAAGCAGGGTACGTAAATAAATGACACGTACCGGCGATCACTTCCTCTGGGGCTGCCTGGGCCTGCTCTCTAGTCAGCGCATACACCTGCCCCTGGGACGGTCCCACTGTCTGACCTCCCGATGCTCGAGGTCCAAACTGCTGCCTCTGGGGTACTGTCCTGTCATCAAACCTCGGCCTGTTGCCCTGAAACTCTGACTGTCCTCCCCGGGTGGGGCAATACCGAGAGATGTGGCCCTATCTTGCCACAGCTATAACAGGCAGGGCACTTACTTGAAGAATGTGGCTCTCCACAATTGTCGCACCTTGGCTCCCCCGATCTATTCCCTTGTGTAGGTCCTCGATTGGCCGACCAATTCTTCTTATTCTCCTGTTTCTGACCAAAGAACTTCTTTCCACCAAACCGTGCAGATGAAGAGGCACCACGAGGTTTAAATGGCTCTCCCCGGGGCCTCAAGCTGTCATTAGTTTGCCTCTGTTGTGGTACTTGTGGTGGCACAGCACTAGGATAAGCTCCCACTCCAAGCTCGGCAAGCTCCGCTCTTGTGAGAGCATCGTCAAAAGAAGTTGGGTTATTGGTGATAACCCGGTCAAAGAGCTCCGGTCGCAACCCCTTCATAAAATTTCTCATCTTTGCGTGCCCATTGGTGGCAATGTGGGGAACATACCTCAGCAACGAAGAGTACCACATGGCATAGTCTGACACTGTCATGTTCCCCTGTTTCAAACTTGTAAACTCGTCCTCCTTCGTCTGTCTCGCCGCTGCGGAGAAGTATCGGTTCAGAAACCGGGTCCTGAAGAGTGTCCAATCAATCACAGTACCCAGTGCTCTCAGTTTCATTACAGTGCCCCTCCACCACATTAGAGGTTTCTTTGCTAACTGGAACTCCGCCAGCCTCAGCCACGCTGTAACCGCACAAGGAGCCGACACAAATATCTGCTCAAGTCTTTCCAGCCACTCCTCAGCTTCCTCTCCTGATTCTGTTCCCTCAAACCGGGGCGGGTGGTAAGACAGAAACTGAGTCAAGTTAATCTCACCGGGTAGCAATAACTGAGCCACTGGCTCCATGCCTACTGCTGGTGGAGGTAGAGGGTTCACTTGTCCAACGCTAGCGTTAACACTGCCCACATCGCCAACTTCTTCGTTAAGGTTCCCCGCATTCATAGCAGCCATGCTGTAACACAAAGGTTAACAACAATTTCCAAAACAAATATACATGTTATGCCGTTAGATAACAGGAATGATAATAAGCATGTTAGTATAACAGAATATACATCAATATGCACCACATGCATAAACATGCTTCAAATGTAAGCACCTAGCCAATCATGCTAAGGCTACCCTTCACTCGTTCCCGGGTTCTCTAACCACTGCTCTGATACCACTAATGTAAGGACCCTAATCCTTAAGTGCGGATCAAAGGCATAATTAGAGCTAATATAAATGATCAGAGTAAATTAATCGTGTTGAGGCTATGAGCCTAAAAGTTACATGCCAAAATGAGGACTATCAATGGATTAATTACATTCCCCATCAAAAGAATGTTATCAATTATAGTTTTACACTACTCCTAGAGTAGACACTATACAAAATAATCCTGTCCTTCATCTACCAAAAGTGCTCTTCAAGCTCACGGTCTCAACCCGTCTTAGCCCCCTTTCATATCATGCCAAAAGTACCTACAAGGACAACCCCCAAACGTGAGCAATAATATCATTCATATACAACACAATATGAATGTAAAACGTAAATGCATAATCGTAATAAAACACTTCCTGTTTTCCCATGCATTTCAAAACGCTTCCAGTTTGGTTGTCCCTGTACCATAACTCATGAGTATAATCAATAGATTATTTTTAATGGTCTAGACATGTCATGACACAATACCATCTCATCAAGACCAAATACCAGTCACCAATCCCTAGTCTCTCCATCACAATGTATCTTAATGCCCCTCGCTTATTTACATATAGGCGGCATAGAATAACCTCGCTTCAATGGACATGCGGTACTCCCACCCCTCGCCTCACATTGAGCGGCAAATATCCTTTCCTCGCCCTATATGATAACCACGCTCAAATGTGACATGCGGCGCTCCCACCCCTCGCTTCACATTTAGCGGAACCAAAACAAATAGCGGCAAGCATTAAAATCATCAAGGGATGACCACGACTCATGGGATGTGCACCAATAATCATATGCATCTACAATCATCATGCATAATTCAACATGTATTTGCATCCACAATGCATAATCACATATATACTCGCATCCACAATGCATAAACAATGAGTATATTAGATACATGTACCGTTGGGTGCCCGTACGTCCTCTACGTACCTTTCCAAAAAGTAGGTGTGGTAGGACTTCAGTTCCTTGGCTGTGTCGCCACCTGGGATGGTTCTACATATTCACACAAATCAATATTAGAACCCAATAATAGTCCGATACCAAAAATCCTACAATAAAATCCAAAAACATAAATTTTGGTGTCTCGCGATCGATCGCCATATAGCCCCGATCGATCGCGAGACCACACTGCCTCGCCCAACAAAAATTTTCAATCCGCGATCGATCGCTGAGTTTGCGCCGATCGATCGCGACCTCGCCGATCGATCGCGCCAAACTCGCGATCGATCGCTGAAGGCTACTGCCTTTCAGCCCTTGCATCTCGCGATCGATCGCTGGAGGCGCCGATCGATCGCCGAGCTCTGCACACCCGATTTTCGGGCACTATTCACCCATCTCCTTCCCAAACTCAAACAAACTCAAATATTCAAACATCAACCATACCAAATCACTATAAATCTTCAATAAACATCATCATACAACCATAAATCTAACACTCACCCAAAAATAACACCAACTCATACAAACCCATTTCAAAACCCTTCAAACCATTTCAAACTCAATTAAAATACTACAAAGTCAACAATGAGGTATCCATACCTCTTGGGGACTTCAAATCTCCCAATAAACTCCACAAAACAAGATTTTTGGAAGGGTTTCTCTCCACCCTTAAGCACAAAAACGAAAATGGACAAGGGAAGGGTTTGGGAGGTGTTATTTGGGAAAGTTAAAAAGTGAGAGTGAATGTATGGTGGGGGTTTGGGGTAATAAAGTGGGTTAATTAATTAAAATGCATTCCACAATCCCATGGTGTATAAAACACCCCAATCATGATATTTTTAAAAGCATTAATCCAAAATGCACCAAAATATCAATTAAACTCATGATTTCCAATTAATTGCTAACCATGGCAAATAAATCATGCTAACAACAATTTCCCCAACATGCACAACATGCACCCTGAAATGCACTCCCGGGTCACCCTTTCCATATGACCATGCATTTCCATAAGATAAATAATTCCAACATACAATTAATTACCACCATAATTAATCATATAAACACAATTAATGTCCAAATTGCAATTAATCATTTCGGGGATATCACAATCGCCCCAGGCGATGAGGACCAACGCCTGAGGCGAAGGCAACCATTTGGCACTTCGCCCAGCACATCGACTGAAGCGACGCCGAGGCATGGCGCGGGCATGCGCGCAAGGAGATCGCCCGAGGCGATGGGCTGAACGCCCGAGGCGATGGCACGAACGCCTGAGGCGATCTGGAGTTCGTTTGAGGCGATGAAGATTTTGCACATGCTGAGGCTACGGCCTTGATTTTTGCTCTGGATCGCCTGAGGCGATCCAGCGATCGCCTGAGGCGATGCGTGATTTTTGGTGACCGTTGGGGCGCGGCGATGGTGATCGCCTGAGGCGATGTCCGAGGCGATCGAGGAGTGATTTCAGCCTTATGAGTAGCAACGGCTAGTAGGAGCCTTGGAGGCCTTCTACACTATAAATATGGATGCTTTGGAGCATTTTGAAGCTAAGGAACAAGCCTACAACTCATACAAAGTCTTGATCAATTATTGTTTCAAATTATATTACAATCTCCATACATTGTTGTTGTATTGGAGTTTGTGATTCTCTTCTTTGTTAGAGCTTGTGTTTCTTCGTGTGAGTACACCGTGAAGGTGTTTGTTGGTTTAATTCATTGTAAAGGTCCTCCAACACCAAAGCAAGTTGGAAAATTGTAAAGTCATCAACAAGTCTTGTCGGTGCAAGTGTGTGGCTATCCTTGGAGCCCTTAAGGCCAAGAAGACTCGTGAAGAGTGTTGGTAGCTCGGGAAGAACTTTGTATACTCGGGAAGAGTATTGTGCTCGGGAAGAGCTTGTGTACTCGGGAAGAGTAGTGTGCTCGGGAAGAGCGTTGTAACTCGGGAAGAGTTGTTGTGTGGCTAACTTGGAGCCCTCAAGGCCAAGATCTATTGTTCTAGTGGAACCTCGGTTGGAGGTTATCTAACCGGGAAGAGGAGACGTAGGCGATTCATCGCCAAACTTCTATAACAAATCCTTTTGTTATTTATTGCTTTATTTCCTTTACGCATTTATTTATTTTATTCTTTGCATTTATTGATTGACTAAAGGCTTCCGCAAGCGCAAAATATTTTATTTTTACAAACTCATTTTAAAACGCTAAAGTAGCCAAGGAATCTCATTCACCCCCCCTCTTCGATTCCAACAAGTGGTACCAGAGCCATTTGATTTTTGTTTTTAAATCAAAATCCTTTTATGGCTAATCTAGCAAATGAGTTTGCTCAAGGTCAATCGATGAATCGCCCTCCGCTTTTCACGGGTGATAACTACGGTTATTGGAAGAATAGAATTTCTCTATACATCCAATCCGTAGATTATGATCTATGGAAAATCATTGTGAAAGGTCCACATATTCCTTTAAAGGAAGTTGGGGGAATTAATGTTCCCAAAGAAATGGACGATTTCACTAGAGCGGATATGATTTTAATATCACAAAATGCTAAAGCTATTAATATTTTGCATTGTGCCTTAGATATGAAGGAGTACAACCGGATCTCGATGTGCTCAACGGCTAAGGAGATATGGGACAAATTACAAATTTGTCATGAAGGAACCAACCAAGTAAAGGAGACAAAGATAGATCTCCTACAACTCAAATATGAGACATTTGAGATGGAGCCCGGAGAAGAGGTGGATTCCATGTTTAGGACGCTCACCCTTATCATAACTGAGCTTGCCCAACTTGGAGAGAAGTACCCTCCAAAGCAAATATGGAGGAGAGCACTAAGGGCCTTACCTAAAGAATGGGATGCAAAGAGGATGGCCATTATCGAGTCCAACAAAGGAGAAAGTGCTTCCTATGATCTTGATGAGCTCCATGGCACATTGGTGACTCATGAGCTTGAAGTTGCCACAAGGAGAGAAGTAAAGGAGGAGGATAGATCCAAGAGAAATGGGATTGCCTTGGTTGGAAGGAAAGACCACTCCGATGAATGAAGAAGATGATGATGATGAGGAGATGATCCTATTCACAAAGAAGTTCAAGAAGCTCTTCACCAAACATAGCAAGTCAAAGACCTCAAGTGCAACCAAAAATGAATCCAAAAATGAGGTAACTTGTTATAATTGTAATGATAAAGGTCATTATGCTAACAAATGCCCTAGGAAGAAGAATGAGGACAAAGGGAAGAAGAAAGCGTTTATAGCCACATGGAGTGATAGCGACTCCGATGAAGAAGAAGCCACCAATCTATGTCTAATGGCTCTTGGAGATGAAGGAGATGAAAGTGACAATGAGGTACCTTCATTTGATGAACTTTTAGAGTCTTATAATGATCTTATTGATGCTCTTGGCAAAACCAAGATGAGTAACAAATTACTCAAACTTGAGATTGCTAAGAAAGATGGAGAAAATAATTCATTGAAAAATGAATTAAATTCTTTAAAGATATCATTTTGCAAATTTAGTGAAAGTAGTAAAAAGATGAATGAATTGCTTGGCTTGCAACGTTGTAGCTTTGACAAAGCCGGGTTAGGTTTTTCAAGCAAATCAAAAACTTTTTCTAGCTTGTTGGCCAATGCAAAGCATGATTCTCCTACTTGTAATTATTGTTGCAAAATGGCCACACTAAAAATAATTGTAGGTTTGCTAGAATCCAATACCAACCTAAATTTGTCGTGTAGGGACAAGAATGGAATGAAGGATGAAGGGCCAAGCAACTCAAAGGAGGAGTTTGTATTATTCACAACTATAGAAGAGGCTCGAGGCGTTGGACCTATGACAAGAACGAACTCTTGTCATTGAGGGTAAAATTTATTTATTTTTATGTTAAAAGAGCAATTTCAAAATTCATTGGCACAAATTAATTGTGATCAATAAATATTGAAGCTCAATATTCATTGGAGTAAAATGCATAACCCCTTAGCATAATTGTTGAAATGCATGATGTATGCCTATCTTTTTATAATAAGTAGCTTGATATGCTTTCCATTCAAATTTGAATATGCTATGTGAAAATGTGCAAGTATATGATTTGTTATAATGCCTTGATATTTTTATTATCTTGTTTTTGGCATGAATGCATGAACATATGCACACATTGCAACTTTTAGAATTAATTGTTGAGTACCTTAAACACATGGTTGTGATTCACCTCTATATAATTTAATCTTGTTTGATGAGGAACATGTGTAATTTGAAGCTATATGTCAACATTTAAATTATGCCATGTTTATTTGAACTTTATGCTTTTTGATTATCACAAAAAGGGGGAGAATTTTGTGATAAACTTGAACCTTAATACATGCATAGTTTAAGGGGGAGAGCTTATGTATGCATGGTTTGAGGGGGAGAGTTATTTGTTTAATGATTTACTTGATAACTTGTATGTGTTATGCAATTGTTAAGGGGGGGCTACTTTTACTCACATTTCATGCATATTACTTATTCAAGTTTATCAAGTTTTGTGATCATCAAAAAGGGGGAGATTGTTGAGCCTTAAACGCATGGTTGCGTTTAATGCGTTAAATTATCCCCGGTCAATCTTTGAGTTTTGATGATCAACAAAACTTGTGTTTGTTATACTAACGCATCTACTTAGTGTACAGATTAAGTGATGAAAAGTGGTTTGGATTGAAGAAAATCAAGTGTGCATATTCTGGCCTGGATCGCCCCAGGCGATGGTGATCATCGCCCCAGGCGATGGGTGCCAGGAGGGGCATCGCCACGCACATCGACAGAGGCGATGGCTAGGCGAGCATGCGAGGAAGATCGCCCCAGGCAATGAGGACCAACGCCTGAGGCGATGGCAACCATTTGGCACTTCGCCCAGCACATCGACTGAAGCGACGCCGAGGCATGGCGCGGGCATGCGCGCAGGAGATCGCCCGAGGCGATGGGCTGAACGCCCGAGGCGATGGCATGAACGCCTGAGGCGATCTGGAGTTCGTTTGAGGCGATGCAGATTTTGGACATGCTGAGGCTACGACCTTGATTTTTGCTCTGGATCGCCTGAGGCGATCCAGCGATCGCCTGAGGCGATGCGTGATTTTTGGTGACCGTTGGGGCGCGGCGATGGTGATCGCCTGAGGCGATGTCCGAGGCGATCGAGGAGTGATTTCAGCCTTATGAGTAGCAACGGCTAGTAGGAGCCTTGGAGGCCTTCTACACTATAAATATGGATGCTTTGGAGCATTTTGAAGCTAAGGAACAAGCCTACAACTCATACAAAGTCTTGATCAATTATTGTTTCAAATTATATTACAATCTCCATACATTGTTGTTGTATTGGAGTTTGTGATTCTCTTCTTTGTTAGAGCTTGTGTTTCTTCGTGTGAGTACACCGTGAAGGTGTTTGTTGGTTTAATTCATTGTAAAGGTCCTCCAACACCAAAGCAAGTTGGAAAATTGTAAAGTCATCAACAAGTCTTGTCGGTGCAAGTGTGTGGCTATCCTTGGAGCCCTTAAGGCCAAGAAGACTCGTGAAGAGTGTTGGTAGCTCGGGAAGAACTTTGTATACTCGGGAAGAGTATTGTGCTCGGGAAGAGCTTGTGTACTCGGGAAGAGTAGTGTGCTCGGGAAGAGCGTTGTAACTCGGGAAGAGTTGTTGTGTGGCTAACTTGGAGCCCTCAAGGCCAAGATCTATTGTTCTAGTGGAACCTCGGTTGGAGGTTATCTAACCGGGAAGAGGAGACGTAGGCGATTCATCGCCGAACTTCTATAACAAATCCTTTTGTTATTTATTGCTTTATTTCCTTTACGCATTTATTTATTTTATTCTTTGCATTTATCGATTGACTAAAGGCTTCCGCAAGCGGCAAAATATTTTATTTTTACAAACTCATTTTAAAACGCTAAAGTAGCCAAGGAATCTCATTCACCCCCCCTCTTCGATTCCAACATCTTTGAATCTGACGGAATTGGTGGCGATGAATTCGTAGTTCCCGTCGTTCTGTTGTACCTTTGTCAGATTCAGTTGTACTCACTTGAACTAGTATTTTAGATATGCTGCTGAATTCACTTCTTCTGGTCCTGTGGCTTCAGTATACAGTTATACTCTTGAATCCAGTAGACGTCAGTTGGACAGTTGACAGACTTCATACAGTAGATGTCTTTACCCGGTAGATGTCTTCATCCAGTAGGTGTCTTCACCCGGTAGCTGTCTTCATCCAGTAGGTGTCTTCACACGGTAGATGTCTTCATCCAGTAGATGTCTCCACCCGGTAGATGTCTTCATCCAGTAGGTGTCTTCACCCGGTAGCTATCTTCATCCAGTAGATGTCTTCACCTGGTAGATGTCTTCATCCAGTAGGTGTCTCTTCCCGGTATATGTCTTTACCCGGTAGATGTTTGTAATCACCAAAACTTAGAAATCGTTTCCCAACAAAAATTTCAGTTCATTTATTTTGAACAAGAAGACTTAATTTCTCTGAAAGAATATTCTTCAAGAAAAAAGGACTTTGTAAGAGAACTTTGAAGCTAGGTTTTGTCATCATCAAAAATGGGGAATTTGTTAGTTTCGGATTTTAAAGATGACAAAAGAGACTAGACCGATCGAGCCTATGACAAAACAGATCAGACTAATAAAGTCTATCTCAAAACAGACCAGATCGATGTAAACCAGACTGTACAGATCAACGCAGATCCAAATCGATCAACAAGATCAGACCAGACCAGCTCGATACAGATCAGATCAGAACAGACGAAGTTAGTAAGCTTCCTTCTTCAGTCCGAATAAATAACGGTTATTTATTGAAGCATTTAATGTTGAACAAGACCAATGACTGAAGATTACCTTAAATAGTAAATAGACAAAAGAGAGTCTATCTGACAAACGCCGAAAGAACAGACCAGAAGGGAAAGTACCTAAAGAAGAAGACTACAGCTTGTTCAGATACTGACCAGAGTATAGAGTTACACACAAAAAGAAATATTGTCGTTGGCAGAGACGATTATATATATGTGCAACTTCAAAAGCTCAAAAAGTCAACGAGACACAAGAGATTCAAAAACGCATAAAAGATCAATCAACTTTATCAAGCATTCAGTTGAGCAGAACACTATCATCGAAATATTTCAACTTATCGATCTGCTCAAATTAGAAGCACTGCTTATCGTTTTATTTGATCACTTAAGGATCATTTGTGCTTAGATTAAAACCACTCTTTCAATTGTATTTTGTTTTGTTCTAAGATAGAAGAGTGATATCTTTGTAACTGTCAGACAGAGTGTGTCTGAACAGATTGAGAGACTAGGAGTTTCAGTCTGGTAGTAGGGTAAACACTCCCGTCCGATCCTAACAATGTACAATTTAACAACCTTCAAAGTTTGTCATCATTTCCACAACTAAATTTTAATTTTTTACAAATATGCAAATTACCTTATTAAATCATTCATTGATGTAACAAAAAATTATACACAATGGTAGATCATCTTTCATAAACAAAGGAGAATGCACATGGCCAGAAAAAATATTATGGATCTTCCCATGAGATTTGCCTGAAGGAAGAAGTTTTAAGCAAACTAGTAGTTTCAAGATCTCAAGTTATGGCCTTGGTGTGCACCTCACAGTAATCCAATGTTTTTTCGAAAAGATCCCACATAAATCAATGGCCACACATTATATATGAACTATTTGGGCAGCAAAATAAACTACAGTGTTATGGGAAAATACGCTTTCTTGCTGGAATCAACATTTGCTGGAATCCAACATTTTCTCACCTTAGTCATGTTAATCAATCACATCCTTAGTATAAATTTTTGATCTTATGTTTGGTTTATTTTTTGAAAAAAATATATCATTTTGTAGCAAAATGACATATATATCATTTTCAACCTTTTTTTACTATTTTAAAATTGAAATTCATGCAAAAAATTTCAAATTATTTCCTATAATTTAATCCAAAAAATTCAAAATTCCCTTTGAAATTTAAATTCAAATTTCGAGGGTATACCAAAAAATAAAATTAATTTATCATTGTGTCTTCCAACAAACACCATATAACTTATCACCTTATATTATTTATCATAATCTAATAATTTTAATCATTACATTACTTATCACATCTCTCAAGCCAAACGGAACCTAAGTTAAACAAAACTACATATACAGATATTCTGTTTAAACCTACAATTTAAAAAAATCAAGTAGCCCATTCGATTTTTTTATTACATGGGGGAGCTTAGAATAGTGGTGCTTATTGGCTCAATCCGGTTCCGATTCTACCGGTTCCTGATTGGATCGATTCCAACCTGTAACCGGTTTTTTAGAAAAAAAATTTCCCGAAAAATCAAGGCAAATTGTTGTTTGGAGGATTCGAACACGCGGCCACCACCTTCTACTCTACAACTCTAACCAATTGAGCTAATGTACATTTGTGTTTGTAAACTAACATCAAAAATATTTATCTACATTTAAAAAAAAATTAAATTTTTTAAAATAACGGATCCGGTTCCGGTTCAACCCGAAACCGAATCTGTTTAGTCCGGAACCGGTAAGATACCGGTTCCGAAACGGTAGAACCGATCCGGGCCAGTATCTCACCGGTTCCAGACCGATTAGCCCGGTTTCGATTCCGAACCGGGCCGATTCTAGGCCGGGTCCAGATTGTCCCAACCCGTTAAGCAGCCATAGCTTAGAACCTATCACATCTCCGTAAGCTATTTTGTTTCTAATTAGGAGCTTGATAAGTTCTGTGGTTAGCCACCAAAAAGTTAACAAGCTTTAAATTACGATTGAAACTATTATTCTTTTGTCTGATAATAATTTACCTGACGACGATTTTAGTTTATGTTATAAAACTACACTCAGCTTTACACCAAAATCCGTTTTATCACAATTACCAACCTTAAAATTTGACAATGTTTTTTTTATAATGGACATCTGCTTTATACATATATATATATATATATATATATATATATATATATATATCAATTTCTAATAAGGAAAAAAGGTAACAGGCCATTGTAAATAGTAAAAAAATTGTAAATAGTAAAAATTAATCGAATATTTGTAATTACACAAAAATTCAGGTGCTACATGTAATTTAATCAAGTGACGACGAAAAGGATATAGAAGTTTCCTTTAGAATTCTACAGCTTTCTCAAGCTTTCAAAATTCTCGTACTGGCAATGAAGACCGTTTATTCGGACATTCGATCAACTGATGAATGAATTTAGGACTACAGCAAAATCCAAGAATTAAACCCTAAAAATCTTGGGCCATTTGTAGCAAAATATTTGATTTAATACACATGGACCTGGAAACAGCTTTAGAGATTGTGAAGCACGGCGCCACTCTTCTTCTCCTCGATGTTCCTCAGTTCACTCTCATTGGCATCGATACACTGGTACATCTTGTGTGTATTTCATTCTTATGAATTTGGTTTTTATGGGTTTGTATGTATATTATGATTACTTGTTTACCTTAGGAAGCGAAATTGTTGTGTTCTGCAGATGTTTTCGTCGGGTCCTAAGTTTAAGGGTATCAAGATGATTCCTCCGGGCATTCACTTCGTATATTTTAGCTCATCTAACAGGTTGGCTTCTTTTAACCTCGACTATCCATATCTTGTGCTGTTACAGGCGACTAGGAATTTAATTGAGGGTGAACCATAAAAAGGGTTTGAAATTTTTTCAAAGTTTATATTTTTCTTTTCTAAAAATATCGTTTTCAGCTGCTGAATACTTAAATCGCCCCTTGGCTGTCTTCGTGTCTGCTCTTGGGGTAGTGGGAAGCTGAATGTGTTATGAGCTGAAATGTTACGTTTTCAGAAAAAAAGTCGCCCCTTTTTTTTTCTTTCATTTGAGTGGTTTGGCTAACTTGCATTCTCACTTGATATCTTTTTTAAAAAAATTGGCCAGATAAAAAATGTTCAAGAATGAGAATTTTCACCAGAATTTCTTCAAACATAAAGTAATGTAGGACTGTTGATTATACTTTTTTTTTATGATTTGGTTGTGATGTTTGTTTTGTGTATGTGATTATGCAGAGAAGGCGGTGAATTTTCTCCAATTGTTGGATTCTTTGTTGATGCCAGCCCGTCTCAGGTTTACGTCGTTATTTCATCTTTCATCATTATTGTTTTTTGCTTTCAACTCTTACCGCTCACTTAGTTTCCATCCTGAGATTAAAAACATTATATGGTACATTTTTTCATGATTGTGTAATTGTATTTAATTGTTCAATGTTTATAATATATATAGATGGTCGAATACTTTTTCGGATCTACTTGTTTTGAGTTTTTTCCACGCCAACGATTTTGTTGACATTGTGCCTTTGCTGTGAAGACCATGCCTTGCACACTACATGTTGGTGTTAAATGTAATGTGAAATGCAATGTAATAATCATTATATATTTGTGCGCTAATGAACGTTTATTTTATTGTTATTCAAAAGTTTATAAAGTATATATTGGTTAGGAAATGTGACATAGTTTTCTTCATATATTTATATTTTAGAATATTATCTCCTGTACACGTCGATAATGCATTCGCCTCATGACTAGGATTTAGGGCATCACTTTGCTTGTTAATCCCCATATGTGGACTGTGACAGGTAGCAGTTTATACGTTATTTTTACTGTCTAATTGTGCTGATGGAAACTGCAAACTTGCGAAGTTGAACTGCACTTTATTCAAGAGCAAGTGAACTGCTATGAAGCAAACTGATGGTAGATGCTCATTAAAGTGATTTTTTGACATGTTATTTTTTTCCATCGCAGAGCACGATCCGAAAGAAAATTCAGTTTTAAGTTTGATCTTTTGTAGATTCCTCTGTTCCGTTGTTACAATGTGTTTGTTGATAAATTACCTTTAAATCTGGACTATATTTTCTTTTGTTTATATTCCAAATTATGAATTAATTGCTTGGATTGGATGAGAAACCATACAGGATTAATATTTTTCTGGTATGGCCTAACAGGTGATCGTCCGGAAATGGGAAAAAAAAGAAGAGCTGTTTGTCAGACTGTTGGAAGAAGAGGTGTGACCAGTTTATGGAACAAGTTGTGACTTATGTTTTTTTTCGGAATAGTGTGTATTGAGTATTGAGCCATCATGTCATACCCAACCTTTGTAGCAAAGCTTGATAATGCAAAATTCTTATGGTAATTTAGTATCAGTTTTCCCCCTGATTGCCTAATATCTAAAGTTTGAATGCCTCACATCTCTAGCAGCTTATGGTTTTAGGTGTGATGGTAATTTGATATGGTTTGAGAATCATGCCAGGGAGGTTGTCCTCCGAAAGAGTTTAACCACCACCATTTACACAATGCTTTTGTGTGCCAGGCTTCAAATGTAGAATACATGCATGCTAGAGACTATAAATGTTTTACAACTTTTAATGGTTTAATCTTTTAGATGAGGTTTTCATTCGATTGGTGGCTCTTCTGTTGACATACTTTTTGACTTACAGTTGGAGGATCCGTTTACATATTCAAGCATTTATTTATAGTTAAAGCTCACTAATCATAACTGTTGTGCCCTGATTTGAATAATATATTCAAGTTTGCTCCCGTAAATTGTGATTTAACAAACATATTACTTTTTTTTTTGATAGGCAGTGGGAGTGGGGTTTGGGGTCTCGAACCTGAGATCTCTCCCAACTGTGTGGGAGTTACTTGTGCCAATTGTGCTAGAAGCTCGTGGCTTACCAAACATATTACAAATGAAACACTTCTTCTTGCACTGTGTTTGTGATGTGTTTGTGATGCTTACTCCTAGACTTTTATTCTTTTATGTAGGAAGAGAAATACTATCATGCAGTTAAAAGGCTAGAATTTGATGCACAGCTTGGACCATATTCACTGAGTCAGTATACTGAATGGAAACACTTGTCCAATTATATTGACAAGGCTACGATTGACCGCATTGGTGAGAAAATGCAGTTATTCATAATATGTTTTACCTGATCAAATGCATTTAGTTTTACTATTATGTCATAAGATTGTTCTCCTCCCCCCCTTCTCCACCTCTTCTACGTTATGATTCTAAGTATTAAAAAAATTGAATTAGGAGAAATAAGTATTGAGAATGAGTTTGCTGACGTTTGATCAGGATATCATTAAGATACGAAGCACATTAAGTAATAATATTGTTTTAAAAAAAATTGTTAAGGTTTATCTTTGTTTTTGATTAAGAATTGCATGATCATCACTTTTAATTAAGATTTTATTTTCCCAAGGTTGAATCAGGTATAGCTCCTGGGACTCCATGAATAAACTCTTAATTTTATATTCCAGGTTATCGGTCGTTCACATCTATTTTGATAACAAATTCCAGTTATTCATTTCTTCATCCTCTACTATGATAACTAATCAAGAGGTAAAAGAGAGTTTTTATTGTCAAGCTGGCTGGAAAATAAGCTAACGTAGACATCAGACATTGGGGTTGAGTGATGAAGTTCTATTTGCTAACTTTAATTAGTGCTTCATTGCCTAATAGTGCAATTTCACTCCCCTAATTGACAACCTCCTTCCCACCCACCACCACAGATGGCTAGGCTACCTATGCATGACAGAAAAGATACCTTATGGATATTTACATTTCTGTCCCGCAGAGCCTTTGTTGGCCATGTGATGCATATCAGCTTCTTGAATCAGGCAAATAACTCTTGGTTGGATGACATAGTTGACTTTAGACTTCCGTGGAGACTTCATAACAACCCTTGTTTTCCACAGACTAAAAAATGAGTCCTTTAAATTTTACAATGAATGATAGTCGGATCTTCCTTAGATTTCCTCTTTAACAAATCAATTTGGCCTCATTTAAAGTGTACATCTGTCCTTTTGTTGCTGTGATATGTGATGATTGTATAATTTACAGAACCTATTGGAGGAGAAATCACAGTTGCTTCAGAATCTAAAATGGTTGGGAAAATTCCTGAAACCACAATGGAGAAAGCTTTAGCCGAGCAGTTAAGGACCAGCAAATTTTCAACTCATGAAGAAAATTCCCAAAGAAGAGGCTGCTACTACACTAGAATTCCTAGAGTTGTCAAGCCAAATGGAATGTCTGGCGAAGAGCTAACTAATTTGAATCTTGACAAGGTTTTATTGCATAATTCTTCTACATTGAACTGAAGATTTTTTGATATTTTTCCGGGTATTCTGAGTTAGAAAAGTATGCTTCTGTTTCTTCAGACACAGCTATTGGAAGGCATATTAATGAAAAAATATGGAGGTGCTGAAGATTCACTTCTAGCAGAATTGCAGTTTGCATTCATTGCATTTCTGGTGAAGAGGAATTCTATTTTTTTGTTTCTCTATATGCATGGACACATGGAGTGCACTTTGTTAATTTATAAGTTTAATTAGGCAAAAATTGCAGATGGGCCAGTCATTGGAAGCATTTCTGCAATGGAAGCTTTTACTTAGTCTCTTATTTGGCTGTACAGAAGCTGTAAGTGTACATCCAAGCGTCAAAATTCTCCATGATCTTTACTGGAAAATATTACCTTTGCTCTCAAAATTTAAATGCCATTCTGGTAGTTTACTTTCGTGCAGGTGATAATGTAACACGTACTGGATAATATTTTCTCGTTGCATGATGCCCAAAAGTATCTGTTAATTGTTTGAAGATTGAATCTCAAAATGGAAGACCGGCGCACAAAAACTCTTCTACTTAAAATAGTATTTTTAATTTAATATTTTGTGGGGAATGTCCTCAGAAAAAAATTTAGTAAATTTTTCTGTTTTGCTGTGGTTTTCTTATGACTATATTTTGACGTTCTTTCCAACTAATTTGAAACATCTGTGAGATCGTTTCTTTGTTCTAATTCTCATCTGATTTTTTTATCACTGCAGCCTCTTCACACCAGGAGTCGGCTATTTACAAAGGTAGGCTATTAAGCTCATCTTGATCTTCATATTTTGTACACTTTTCATATTAATCATGATGGTTTGAGGTGCATGCTTTACTGACTCTAGATTAATTATTATAATTACTATAGTTGCTTTATTATCTTCCTTCTGCTTTTGACGTTGATGTATTGACAGTTTATTAGAGTGATTTATTATCAACTAAAAGATGGATTTCAGAAAGACCAGCGAGATATTGGTGCCATGGACAAAGGAGTGTCAGCATTGCTGGATGAATCTTTGTTGTCTTCTGATAGCTTTCTGCACTACCTTTGCAAGGTAATGTTATCAGCTGACAAAGTCAAAATCCTCATACGTGATTAATTTTAGGTGATTGAATATATTTTTCACCTCGGTTTCTTTACGGTCAATCCCTTGTTATTGCTACAGGATTTCTTCTCATTGGTGATGGAAGCTCCAGTTGTTGATGGGGACCTTCTGTCTTCGGTATGTGTTCTAGCGCATTTTGCTTAAATGGACAACTTAATTCATCATTTACTTACAATCTTTTTCCAATATCCAATCACACGCACAGAAAGTATACTCATATTATTATTATCTTTAAAGTTAAAATTTTGTAAACTTAATCATAGAAAGGGGCAGGGAGTGAGTTGAGAGTGATATCATCAAGTAATAAGAGTCATATAGTTTCACCCTATGAAAGAGATGGGTGATGGCTATATCTGAACTTGGAGGATAAATCATATATAATTCTCCTAGACAACTAGAGTTAAGTGAACTAAAGTGTCAGAAAAGTGGGCTGTGACAGTTCTTCTAAATGTAACATTATGAGATATCATTAGTTGAAAGATATTCGCTTCCATTCAGTACTAAGTTTTTCCTTTTACTTTTGAAAGACAAGAAAACTTAAAGAGCTGCTTGAGAACTCATTTGGATGGCAATTTCATCGAAACAGCATGGTGCATGGCATTCACTTCGAGGAAGATGATGAGGTTTGTACGAGTAAAAAAACAATCTATGCATAATTTATATGTACTTGCTCTTTTATATCGTAACTAGTGTTTCAACTTCTATAGTATGCTCCAGTTGTAGAGATATTGGATGATTCCAAACTGCAGGAATATGTAAGCTAGTAGTTTTCAATCTTGTTTATGCCTTCAATCAATCAGCTGGAGATAGCAGGTTAGTAGACTTTAAGTTCAGTGTTTGTGAGATGAGAGCCAAAAATAGTAAAATGACGTTGTGGTCTCAGCTGTATTTTCATCACCACAGTAAAAATATTGATGTGTAGACAATGTAGTATCATGATGTGCTTGTAACTGCGAGTGTATGGTTTAAATATTTAATGCTTCAGTATTGGTTCCATCTTGGCTAATAATATGTAGTTTTTGACATCCAAAAATTAGAGTGGAGGACGATTGAACATATTTTGGAAAAAATTTAGATATTGAATTAAAATTCTCTTAGGTTGCATTTGAAGGATTTCATTTTAACATGGATTTGAAAATTTGGATTTGAAATGACTTCAATAATTAAAAATTTGAAATATCTTGATATTGTTAAAAAATGTCTGAACGCAATTCCAAACAACCTGAGTGATTGTTTTAAAATTGATTATAGTGGATTTGAAATTCATGGATTTCAGATTTAACCAAATAATTTAAATCGATTTGTGTTTTAAGAGTTGAAATCCAAATCTTCCATCCAAATGGAGTCTTAAGTTGTTTTGGATTGAGTGATTTGGATTTGGGAGGAATTTGGTTGATGGATTTCAAATGATTCTATTTTAATTCCACTATTGATACATCAACAAGTTTGAAATGGGAGGGAAGGAATTTCAAATCCATTGAATACAAAAGTATTCAAACAAGCATGATGGATTTAGATCATGAATTTCAAATCATTTGATTTCAAATCCTTCAATCTAAATGCACTCGCACCCTTAAAGTTTGACATATGGTTGATAGGGATAGATTCAATGGCCACTGAACTTACTGAGTGAAACAATGAATGCAAACAAGATGATAGAACAAATCATTGTATTATAATATGAAATGAAAATGTATTTGATTGAATAGAGCCAAAGGAAAGAACAATAACCCAAGAGTTTCCTCTGTATGACCCTAGCACTTGCTAGCACAACTCAACAAATCAAAATAACAGAATGAATTCCACAACCCTCTCCTTCACGTTTTATTTCCATTACCTACATCTGGAATCTTCCAAAGACTTAGGACACTTGGGCCTTGATAATCCTCTTTGGCTGGCCCATTGGCAATTGGTTTGGGCCATACAAATTTGGTCCATAACAATATCTCCTCCATCAAAATCAGCATTGTCCTCAATGCTCAAACTTGAAAATTGGTAATCATAATCCATCCATCCCACATAAAATACGACTATCACAAACCCCAAACAGGAGAACCGGTCATGCCTATCAAAAAATATATATCTAGAATGCAGCTGTAAGGACCCCCGTGCTCTTAACCCATTATTAGTGTATTAATCCATGCCATTAGTGCATACAATCGTTAATGTAGGGAAAAACCACTTGTCGTTATAGTCAATCATGCCACATATAGAATTTCTTTACATTATTCCATATAATGTCTAGTTTCCCTTCAACCAAGTCCACGTACATCATGTACCAATATAATACCCTAGCATGCTCTCAGTTCATTTAGCAATTCAATAAATAATTGCATGCTACTCATAAATGAAGAGAGAAAGGCCCTGACCTTTTTATACATACCATATACACATAATAGTGCTCACATGCGAGCATCGAATAAGTCTATGTGTACCAAATGTATAAAACGTCGTGCTCAATGCCGTCTCTGGTACTCCGATCTTCTGGATTCACCTCAAATCCAAAGCTTGAGCTCAACTCCAAGCCATCGATGTACCTAATAACCTGCCCCAACAGAGACAGCCCTCACACGGGGTGAGCATACCAATATCCCAAATCCAACAATCATAATAATACAATTCATAATTTACATCAATGTAAATGCTATGAAATACAAAATATACTCCCTGGATGGTATCATCCTCATCCGGGATTCTCTGAAATCATCAAATTCCCAATGACAGTTAATCATTACATTGATTAACGAATCCATATGCTATATACCGATATCATAACCATAATATCAAATCATTAAACAATGATGATTACAATTATCCCATTTATCTCATTTATGATTCCATAGTTCTATCTCATTGCTCGCTCTACAATAGCGGCATCTCATTCTCACGCATGCTCAACAGCAGTGACGTCATAACTGATGTTCGTCAAAGGCGACAACATCCCAATTATTGCTCGCTCAAAGCGGCACCATATAATTCCCAATGTATATATGTCCATCCGTAGTGATTACCATAAACCATGCAATTCAATATACATTTAGTGCAATTAAAGCGTACCATGCATTCACAATTGCAATTATAATAAAAGGGCTATGCTCGTACGTCATACGTACCTTAAGTTCCGAAGTCCAAGCCAAACATTGCTTGAGTTCCATGCCTCGAGAAATATGTGCTAAAACACATAAACAACTCACAATCAAGCATAAGCATGCATTCACGTGCCCACACACGTTAGCAAACCACAAAACCCATCGTCAATCCATGACGATTACCAAAACAAAAGCCCTCCGGCTAAGCATGCTTAAAACCCAAAATAATCTATTTAAAACGTTTAAAAGATAGCCAAAAACTCAATCGGGAGTTCCGTTTTATTAACTTGGCTCCAACCAAACCATTTTAAAAGCCTAGCATTCCGATTGGAATGTGAACATTGTCCCGGAAGCCCACCATTTAAGTCGCAAATTCAAAATCCCACGAAAAAGCCAAGAAAATCAACATACACTCGCTGGCGATCGATCGCTAGCCCCTTGGCGATCGATCGCTCGATATAGCGATCGATCGCTAGACCTTACTGGCGCGAGGCGATCGATCGCTCAAAAATGGCGATCGATCGCTTCTCCGAAGAAAAGCCTACTGCTTGCATGCGATCGATCGCCTATTACGGGCGATCGATCGCCTATTACGGGCGATCGATCGCCATGCCCTGAAACTCGAAATCCTCCATTTTTAAAAGCTTGAAACTTCCACAAATCAAACCCCAACTCCTCCCAACTCAAAACCACAACAAATCCACACACAAGGACCTCTAACAAGGGTGTTAAACTCGAATTTAAACAAACCTAAAAGATTTATGATTTTCATCAAAATCACCCAACCCAACTCAAACCCAAAACTCAACCAAAACCAACAAAATTACAATCAAAACAAAGCTAAGAGAGAGGGGAAAGAGATTACCAGCTTTTCTCCAAGAAATCCGGCCCTAAATCGTGTTCCCAACGATTTCCATTGAAAGGGAAAGAGGGGAAGGGTTTTGGGGAGGGTCATCGCAGGAGAGGGGAGAGAGGAGAGGAAATGGATTCCGAATGGCGGAATCTCGAGTCCATCGGGTATATATAGCAAAAATACCCCAACATGCCAATACCTCCACAAATACATCATGATTCATTAAAAATCATTTGTTTTCAAAAACTCTATCTCCAACGTCAAATCCCCATACCAGCCTCAACAAAAGGCACCCCGGACTCCAAGTCCCACCAAAAACCCAACTCATAGGTTTTCCACCAAATGAGAATACAATCTCAACATTTGGATCCAACGATCTCAAATGCCCGATTTAACAACTTCGGGAGACCCAACACTACAATTAATTCCTAATTACCACAATTAAAAATCCATAAAGTATTATCACTACACCGGGATTAACACCAGTAATTCCCGAACATCACAATTATCCCCCACTAATAAAGTTTCGTCCTCGAAATTTGCACGGCGTACACCACGTAACGCTGAAAACACGCAATCCAAACGGATCCACGATGCCGAATCATGAACATAACATGAACGACACACCAACCACGAGGATACCGACCTCGCACCAAACCTGGAATGGAGTAACCTCTCCAACCGACACAAATCCACGGAAGACATCAGCATTCCCCGATGCTAACCGTCTCAAAGGTAGTCAACCAAACATAACTGCAAATTAAACGAATCATTCGTGATTCTAAAATATATCGTCTCGATGATATCTCCATGATTCAGCTTTACGATTTTAATCACACATCGTTGCCAAGGAAACCACCAGTACCCTACAGTGTATTTATACTGAATCCGGTTCCCATTTTCCAAATCCATCTCCAATAGAGGAGTAGTTGTACCACTTGCAACGCGGATCGGACTACTCACGGTCACCAATAGATACAAAAACACATCTCATAAGATGTCTACATCCGTGTGTTCCAAGAAATCACATCTTGGTCCCAAACACACTATCGAGATTCCACCAGGTCTCAAGTTCTCAAAAGGACATGCAAGAACAATCAATTGCATTCCCGCCATACGTGTCAACCACGACACTAAACAAATCCGAATCCTGGCCATCCCTCGCTTATCCTGGGATTCAACAATTCTAAAACATGGAGGCTATCGAATTAACCAGCAAGAATTACCATGGTCCCAAAACACGACAATCCCTTCTCAAGGGAAGTTAACAGGACCTCACGATTATTCCTCATGATACATCGTGCCATCGAGATTACCAGTCTCAAGGTGCCACAATCTCACCGGAGATCCATTCATCAAAGCATATAAATCCGACGCTCGACGAGTACCGAAACACGGGCATTCGTATACACATACATGCCCAAGTACCAACACAACACGCATACTCAATGCAATAGACTCAGGTATCTCAAAACATACCCAAAGTCTCAAAACCAACTGTCAATCCCCATCTATTCTCACCTCGCGGAGAATAATGACTGACAGTCCAACGACCAATGGTGTGATTCCAATAACAACACCACACGAACCGACTCATTGAATCTCTCAAAGATTCCCAAATCGGTAGGTACGACAATACTACCTTCCTCACAAGGAAGACGTCATAAATCCATGACTCTCCAAACTCGAACCATCGTTCGGAAAACTGGATATGTTTATACCAAACATATCCCAGAACCAAAATATGCAACTGGTTCAGAATAGTGCATCAAAGCCACTATTACCAAATCAAAACCCGTATACGCCATGTATACTTAAACTAAAGATGCTCAGTACCAATGCCATAGTACTACAAACCTTGAGCATTCCCCAGGGACGCCTCCTCGAACGTCTCACCGGAAGTGCGAAGCCATCACCTAGTCCAACACTAGTAGAGCTTACCCCGGTTGATTCATAATCAACCATCAACCAATTCCAGCTGTCTCCATGACAGCACAATCCAATCTCTCCAAGAGATAGATCAATATAGTAGTGTCACCCTACTAACTATATCTCACAAACCATTGTGACTCCCATTGCATGCCATATGCAAGGATGCTCAACCAGAGCTAACAACGACTTGTCGACACTCACGTTGGTATTCCCAACAAAATAGAGTTGTCCCCACACAAGTCCCTCAAAATATTTGACGTATAAACGTCTCCGTGAGGTACTCCCTGCCTCAATCATTATGCCACAAGGAGACTACAAAAGTCTACCATGACCCTCATCGTATCACCGTACGATTCACCAAACTCGAATCCGACGAGCAGTGTAATGGCTACTACAAGCACACTATATCACTGCAACAATACATGGTTAGCAAAGCGCTGCCTCCATAGGCTTATACCAACCTATCAACGTGACACACGTCTCACTCGGTATATCGTACCGTAACAAGCCATTAGAGTAGTGGGTCATCACCCAATATTTCTCTAAAATACCAAAGCATAATGGACACCAAGTGTCCTTGCTCAACTACAATGCAATCCTAATCCATTAGGACTTATTCCACACCCTCAGGGTGGGTGTAACCATGCCTACCCCACATCACAACAACAAGCGAGTGGTTTCCTCAATGACTACTCTTACCACCAATCACTTGGCCTTAGCCATCCCAGCGAGCATACCCAAGGGTATCACCGCTCGACAAATGTTTACCTCTATAACATGATGCGGTACACTCACCGGTACAATGCATCCAATGCTCCATCGAGCAAACCTGTTCGGCAAAAGGTCGTCTCGCCAACTAGTGACCCAGACTCTACCATGTGCTCATCATCGGCACTCAACCATACAACCAAATACATAAACATGAATGTATTATTCACCAAAACGACGCCTCGCGTCCACATAGACATCCCAAATAACATCGTCAAACATATGACGGTACATGTCGATACATGACATCCATAGTCTCATTGCCAAACACATGATGGCATATGTATATCCACGCATATCATCCACAATAATGCTAACAAAACAGTAATAAACCATACCTCATCGCTAATGAGATAGCGGTATACCTGTCTCCGTCATCCAAGAGTGGCACGCAATCAGCACCCATCGCTCGTAGGCGGCATAATCCAGTGCTACGTACGTAGCGGTATAACCCATCGCCATAGAATCAGTTGTATGATCCCTCGCCATAGAGTCGGCGGCATAAAACATCGCTATAAATATACGGCGGTATGTACCATCGCCAATAGAACAGCGGAATGAACCATCGCTATGAATGCCCGGCTGCATGAACCATCGCCAATAGAATAGCGGCATGAACCATCGCTATATAGATACCCGGCGGCATGAACCATCGCCAATAGAATAGCGGATCCCTAGTCTTGTTACGGTAGTGTATTTTAATGCACCTCGCTTCACATATAGGCGGCATAGAATAACCTCGCTTTAATGGACATGCGGTACTCCCACCCCTCGCTTCACATTTTAGCGGCAAATATTCTTTCCTCGCCTCATATGATAACCACGCTTCAATGTGACATGCGGCGCTCCCACCCCTCGCTTCACATTGAGCGGCACCAAATCAAATAGCGGCAAGTATTTAAAATCATCATTCATCCATAACAACGACTCATGGGATATTCACCAAGCATTCCATCTATACCTGCAATACAATGCATATACCATATCCAATATACATCACCATGAGTGTATTTTAATGCACCCCGCTTCACATATAAGCGGCATAGAATAACCTCGCTTCAATGGACATACGGTACTCCCACCCCTCGCCTCACATTGTAGCGGCAAATATTCTTTCCTCGCTTCATATGATAACCTCGCTTCAATGTGACATGCGACGCTCTCACCCCTCGCTTCACATTGAGCGGCACAAAATAAATAGTGGCATACATTTAAAATTATCACTCATTGTGTACATTAACGCATAATCCATGATGTATATAAAATGCAGGTTACCGTTTCATGTCCTTCAACCCTGATATTAGCCCTTCGTGTCATAGTGTCCCTAGAGGAACAATCTCAACCATGAGCATATAATAATCCATATTCACCACAATATGATTATAACGAGTAAATGCGTAAACTATGAGTACAAAGTACTTCCTGTATCCCAATACATTTCAAAATTCTTCCTTTGGTTGTTCCTGTGCCACAACTCACAATCATAATCAACAGGTTATATTATGATTCCATAGATGTCATGACATATAATTGTTCCACTATGATCACATATCATAAATGCACATAGGTAAAATAGTTGTGTCACACAACACTAACTACTGTCATGCATAGATATGTGCTACTCATTCCTATCAGCATGTTCCAGGCCATCAACAGCCCCAAAGAGCTAACCACTGCTCTGATATCACTAATGTAAGGACCCCCGTGCTCTTAACCCATTATTAGTGTATTAATCCATGCCATTAGTGCATACAATCGTTAATGTAGGGAAAAACCACTTGTCGTTATAGTCAATCATGCCATATAGAATTTCTTTACATTATTCCATATAATGTCTAGTTTCCCCTCAACCAAGTCCACGTACATCATGCACCAATATAATACCCTAACATGCTCTCAGTTCATTTAGCAATTCAATAAATAATTGCATGCTACTCATAAATGAAGAGAGAAAGGCCCTGACCTTTTTATACATATCATATACACATAATAGTGCTCACATGCGAGCATCGAATAAGTCTATGTGTACCAAATGTATAAAACGTCGTGCTCAATGCCGTCTCTGGTACTCCGATCTTCTGGATTCACCTCAAATACAAAGCTTGAGCTCAACTCCAAGTCATCCATGTACCTAATAACCTGCCCCAACAGAGACAGCCCCCACACTGGGTGAGCATACCAATATCCCAAATCCAACAATCATAATAATACAATTCATAATTTACATCAATGTAAATGCTATGAAATACAAAATATACTCCCTGGATGGTATCATCCTCATCCGGGATTCTCTGTACTGTCCCTGTTCTCAAAACAACCGAAATCATCAAATTTCCAATGCCAGTTAATCATTACATTGATTCGTTATGCTATATACCGATATCATAACCATAATATCAAATCATTAAACAATGATTACAATTATCCCATTTATCTCATTTATGATTCCATAGTTCTATCTCATTGCTCGCTCTACAATAGCGGCATTTCATTCTCACGCATGCTCAACAGCAGTGGCGTCATAACTGATGTTCGCTCAAAGGCGACAACATCCCAATCATTGCTCGCTCAAAGCGGCACCATATAATTCACAATGTATATATGTCCATCCGTAGTGATTACCATAAACCATGCAATTCAATATACATTTATTGCAATTAAAGCGTACCATGCATTCACAATTGCAATTATAATAAAAGGGCTATGCTCGTACGTCATACGTACCTTAAGTTCCGAAGTCCAAGCCAAACCTTGCTTGAGTTCCATGCCTCGAGAAATATGTGCTAAAACACATAAACAACTCACAATCAAGCATAAGTATGCATTCACGTGCCCACGCACGTTAGCAAACCACAAAACCCATCGTCAATCCATGACGATTACCAAAACAAAAGCCCTCAGGCTAAGCATGCTTAAAACCCAAAATAATCCATTTAAAACGTTTAAAAGATAGCCAAAAACTCAACCGGGAGTTCCGTTTAATTAACTTGGCTCCAACCAAACCATTTTAAAAGCCTCGCATTCCCATTGGAATGTGAACATTGTCCCGGAAGCCGACCATTTAAGTTGCAAATTCAAAATCCCACGAAAAAGCCAAGAAAATTCAACATACACTCGCTGGCGATCGATCGCTATACCGGGCGATCGATCGCTAGCCCCTTGGCGATCGATTGCTCGATATAGCGATCGATCGCCAGACCTTACTGGCGCGAGGCGATCGATCACTCAAAAAGTGGCGATCGATCGCTTCTCCGAAGAAAAGCCTACTGCTTGCATGCGATGGATCGCTTATTACGGGCGATCGATCGCCATGCCCTGAAACTCGAAATCCTCCATTTTTAAAAGCTTGAAACTAACACAAATCAAAACCCAACTCCTCCCAACTCAAAACCACAACAAATCCACACACAAGGACCTCCAACAAGGGTGTTAAACTCGAATTTAAACAAACCCGAAAGATTTATGATTTTCACCAAAATCACCCAACCCAACTCAAACCCAAAACTCAACCAAAACCAACAAAATTGCAATCAAAACGAAGCTAAGAGAGAGGGGAAAGAGATTACCTGCTTTTCTCCAAGAAATCCGGCCCCTAAATCGTGTTCCCAACGATTTCCATTGAAAGGGAAAGATGGGAAGGGTTTTGGGGAGGGTCATCACAGGAGAGGGGAGAGAGAGAGGAAATGGATTCCGAATGACGGAATCTCGAGTCCATCGGGTATATATTGCAAAAATACCCCAACATACCAATACCTCCACAAATACATCATGATTCATTAAAAATCATCTGTTTTCAAAAACTCTATCTCCAACGTCAAATCCCCATACCAGCCTCAACAAAAGGCACCCCGGACTCCAAGTCCCACCAAAAACCCAACTCATAGGTTTTCACCATAATGAGAATACAATCTCAACATTTGGATCCAACGATCCCAAATGCCCGATTTAACAACTTCGGGAGACCCAACACTACAATTAATTCCTTCCATAAAGGATTATCACTACACCGGGATTAACACCAGTAATTCCCGGACATCACAGCAGCAGAATATGTTTCTTGCAGTTAAGCATCAACCCCGTCTTGACCTCCCCATGTTTGTTGTAGTCCAGTAACTCCCCTTTCACAGCCTCCCTCCCCTTTCACAGCCTCCCTACTGCCACAATTCCTTTTGTCAATTATATCCACCCCATAAACTCTTATCCACATCCAACCAACATCAAACACCAGTATCACAAAACCGAGGTCAGAAAACACATTCTCAGCACTCAATTCTCCTCCCCGACCGATCCCTAGCCCACAGGAAATTATTCCTAACGAAATTGGTTAGGATTCCAGATAAACAAATAACATTGTCATCAACAATTAAAAGACACATTTGAGCAGTAAGAATACAAATCCCAGCCGAAATCAAGCCACAATAACAAACCTGATTCCATAATCGAGCCACTCAAATAGGGGTGCTTAACGGATCGGACCGGTCCGGTCCTATTCGGAATCGGCCGATTCCGGATCCGTTAAGCACGGAACCGGTCAGGTCCGTTAAGGAACCGGATAGGACCCGGTTCCGGGTCGATACGGTCCGATTATTTTTTTTTCGATTTTTTTAAGTTTTTTTTTAATTGTTGTAAATGTTTCCCCAATATTCATCATAAATTCAATATATTTCTTCTTCATTTCATAATATAGATGCATACAAATAATTGTAAAGACATGGCAATTAAAAAATAAAAATAAAAAATATTGCTGTTTAGCACTCTTCATAATTGTAAGTATTGTTTTTGCGTTCTCTTCTTCTTGCTCGTCGTAATGATTTACGAAATCGTCAACCGCCCCATCTCTTCTATTCTTACATTCTGCTTCAAACCAATCTTTAAGTAACGTGAGCATGCATAACGAATCAGCAGAGAGACTACTTCTGTATTCTCCAATAATTCAGCCACATGTTGAGAATGCAGATTCAGAAGCGACGCTTGAAGCTTGTACCGCATACACGTCTCTAGCCATTTTGGCTAAGATAGGGAATTGTGCCGCATTTGACTTCCACCATTGTAACACGTCGAAGTTGTCTTTCGTTACAAATTGATAATTCAGGTAAATTTGCGACTCAGTCGACGTGCTAGTAGAAGGCCTTTGTTGCGATGATTCACTTGCCTGTTGATTATAATACAATTTAAACATATTTTGGAGAGATTGCATTGTAGACGTCTTTTGATCGTCAACAACATTCCCCAAAAATTTAGCATAATATTCAAAAAATATCTCAAATGAAGATAAACATTGACTAGGATCTAGCAATGTTGTGATGCAGTGCACGTGTGAGATTTGTTCCCAATATTTTATAAATTTAGTTTCCATTGCACTAACAAAAGCATGCGAGTCATAGTCATCTCTAAATTCTATAAACTTATCAAACATATTAAATACTAAAGGAAGAAAATAAACGGAAGTTGGATAAGTAACACTAGAGAAGCGTTCCGTCGCTTCTTTGAAAGTACCTAACAATGATACACAATTTTCAACAAATTCCCAATCCTCATTAGTCAAATAAATATTATCATCGCTATCAGGCATTTGATATGAATTATAAAATGGAGTTAAAATATCTTTGTAAGGTAACATAGCATTCAACATATTGTACAACGAATTCCACCTAGTTTCTATTGGTGATGGAAAAAGAAGATGCTTTAAACCATTAGATAAACATAATTGTTTCCAATCGCGCTTTACACGGCTCGTGCGTAACCATTTAGCGCAGTATTTCATTTTGTCAATACATGCTGAGTGATTGTCCTCATAACCAACTTAACAGCCAAATTAATCACATGACATGCACATCTAACATGAAAAAAACACCATCAAGCATTGGTTTCAGATAGGTCCTTTAAATGACGCATCGCAACATTGTTATTCGCAGCATTGTCTAATATGATCGAAAATACCTTATCCTGAATTCCATAATGTCTACAAGTGTTGAATACATATTTAGCAATTACATAACCATATGTGCACAATCTAACTCATCTAAAGACAAAATCCGTTTTTGCATACACCAATTATCATCAATCCAATGACAAGTGACAACAAGATATGAATCTGAATTTACATTTGTCCAAATATCGGTTGTTAAGCTAACCCTACAAGGCAAACTAGAAAGATGTTGAAACAATGTATTTCTATATTCAACAAATACGTCCATACAATTTCTTTTTAGTGTGTGCCTGGAAATATGTATAAACATGGGTTGTATAGACGAAGCAAAGTCAATAAAACCAGCATGTTCAGCTTGTATAAAAGGTAGTTCACATCTAATCACATATCTAACAAGTGACCTACGGTTAATTTCAGCAGTTAAAATAAATTCGTGCCAGTGAGAACATTAATTTGTGCTTGTGTTGCTTCTCGACCTAATGGTTGTAATGTTGTCTCATCAAAATTATGTTTTTTTACTAAGTGTTTTTTAAATGTTCCGTGCCTCCACTGGATCCACCAGCTTTATATGAATATTGCATTTTACATAATTTACATATTGCAACAGATTCATTAGTACCTTCTTTTTGAGCGAGTTCAAAGTGATCCCATATCTTACTTCTTTTGGCACGAGTTGGTTGTCTACTTGCTGTTGTAGTGGCTCCGGATGCCTCCACTTGTTGTCTCTCTTGGGCTTGGGCAGCAGGAGGTTCGACAGGTTCGGGTTGTTGCGGTTCCACATTCATAGAGGAACCACCAACATTGAGGTCAGCAAAAAAATCATAGATTTCATTTAACTCAGGTATTGGTACAGACAAATTCATTGCCGAAGATGAACTCAGTGATAGACGACCCGGGACGAGACCCCGACTGCGACTCCGGCTACGACCAGCGCCGCTGCTTGATGATGATGCCATTATTATATAAGTAAATTGTAGATAACACAATTGAGAGGAAAATATGAGATTGGAGTATAGAATTGTGAGAAGAATGAATTGTGAGAAGAATGAAAAAAATTCACACATATTTATAGATTTAAAAAAAAAACAAAATTTTTTAAAAAATAAAAGAACGTTGGCAAAGGCTAGAGCTGTTGCCAACGTTCAGCATGGCAACGACGTCGTTGCCATGCCGACAAAAAGGCATATTTTTATTTTTTATTTTTTATTTTTTTTAAAATTTAACCGGTTCCGGAATCGGTAGCACCGATTTGGCTTACGGGAATCGCCCCGGACTGGTTTGATATCGGTTTCGTGGTGAACCGGAATCGGTTAGTTCGGTTCCGGTTTTGGACCGGACTAACCGGTCAATTCCGGGCCGGGTCCGGATTGACCTGTCCCGATAAGCACCCCTACGCTCAAACGAACTGTGAAGTAGTATCTGGAACCGCCGCCCCCCTCCCCCCCCACACTACCCATACTCCGGCCAACATCCATCGTCCGATTGGCCATGGTCCGTCGATCCTTCCATTGTCCCAGCCGCTGCGCCGATCATCTTCTTTTGCATTATTGACGAGCTCAATCGACGTTAAGATAAGGAAAAATTACGGGCCGGTACACTTTTATGAAACATAATCTATCATAGTTCAACGAAAAAACATTAGTTGATCTAGGTCCATTCTTGGTTGAAATGACAATAATAACCCCATGTGGTCCATGCGGTCCACGCGGTCCAACCAATCTTTAATAAAATTGCATTCCAAACCCCTGGAAAAAGTTTAAACAACAAAATAAGCCTCTATATACCATTCATCATCGTTTTCATCCTAATATTTACCAAACAGTATCATCATATGAACATGAGATTCTTCAGTTTTTGTCATCTCGGGATGAATCCCAAGAGCATACTTTTGCAAAGGACTCAGTTTATATAACGTTCGTCTAATTATAATTCAAAACCCGATTTGAAGATTATGTTAAAAATAAAAACAGGCTCATCATGCTTCCGTATTACAATAAAATTTTAACAAACTGAAATATACCATTTTGACCATAACGGCACCGGGTGAGGTGGGTCGCAACGCCACCAGTCGAAAACTTACTGCCTACAGACTGTTTTACGAATGACTCCTCACCATCCAACCTCAGCTCACGGGCGAGGTTAGTCTGCCAGTTATCCGACTCCTTCAGAAACCGCACAGCACAGCCCTAATTCGTTTCCTACCTTAGGGCGTAAGGTATAATCAAGATTAAAAAAGATTTAAAGAAATCTGGGAGATAGATGGGCAAAAGCTAATTTTATTCTGGAATACTTATAACATTTCTTACATTAAAACGTCTCATTTTGGGAGGAGACGGACTTGTTTAGCCTCTTATATAGATGATGCTTGACTCAAGAACACAGAAACTATAACACAAACATAACAATAACAATATTACAAATGATTACAAAAGAAAAGAAATAAAGATTACCAAGCTACGAAAGTTGAAATATTATAAAGCTTGGAGACTCTAAATTTATTCTCAGAAAACTATGGAGAATTTTCGATATCATTAGCTTCCTGAATCTTGGTATTTATAGAGGTCTGGAGGTGGATGTGAAATCCGGACTTCAATTCTTGTTTATAATCAGACGTCATTGCATGTGTCTTCTCCCTTGTTTGGTATCTTGTGGTCCCTTCGACTTTCGGTCGAAGAGGCTGTCCTACCATTTTGTTTTCTTTTGCAAATGGTAGTGGTCCTCGTCAGAGTCACATGACTCTTGTCTCCCTGTGGTCCCTAAAAATTTGGCATTTGCAGTCCGCGTGGGAATCTTCCACGTTTGCCTGGTCCTGCTTTGTCGCCTTTTTTCTGGTCCCTCTTGACAGGGATCCTTTCCCGAACAGTGGTTCTTTCTGCTCCTGGCAACTTGGGCAGATGTGGTCTTGCCATCTTCCAACATGAGCCATTTTGCAGAACTTCCGGCAGGTGTCTTTGGTCGCCGGAATCTTGTTGTCCCACAATATTTGCATTTTCTTTTCAAATATTTCCTCGGCAAATTTTGTAGTATGGCTTGTCATAGCGTTAACCATGAATGATCCGTTCGCTGTTTTTTGAAAAATTTTGAATGGATACTTGACTTTGTCCATCTCAGTGAGACAGACCTATAATCCCCATGCTCTTCTGGTAGTGATCGTCCTCTGTGAGGCCTTTGTAGCTTTATGAAATGGAAGCTAGGATGAAGACATTTTCCTGTAATTTCTGGGGCTGCAGTTAAGAATTTAAGCTCCACAATATCCCCTCGTCCGAGTGTATGATTATTTTGCCATTAGCATACACCCCTTCATAGATCCAATCCAGTAATTTCGTGATTTTCGAAAAACTTGGTGCTGTGGTAAAGACTGAGGCTAGGCAGCCAAAATTAAACCACTCCCGAACACTTTCTGGTTCGACACCAGGTTGCACCCACATTCTTGGGTATTTTCCTGACCACTCTGCTGTAATTTTTTTAGGAATTATACTCACTCTTGTACAAAGTTTTTCCCAATTTCTCTGATATTCCTGCAAAGGGAAAGTTGGGGAAACTTTATTTTCGTTAGTATTAACCTTAGATTTGCCAGCCGATGGCCTAAGATTAATCTCTTCCTCTTTAACCCCTGAGGTGCTGGGTTGGCTTGATTCTTCAGATATCCTAGATACATGGGAATCAATTTTTCCTTCTGTATCTTCCCCGAAAGGATCAATACTAGGACTTGTAGTGGTGGTACTTGAATGCCCCACACCGGTTGATGAGCCCGGCTCTCTGAAACACGACTTTAGCTTCACCGCTGAAGCATCCCGTCGGAGGGGAATATAAAGACTGTCCCATAAACAGGTGTGTGCCTGCATGGTACCCTTCATAGCCTGTTGGAACTTCGTGAGATCCATTTCCTGTACTTGACCCGCAACCTGGGAATTGATCACCAGGCCGTTGATCTTCTTGTCTAGCTTCTCCAGATTCTCTCGGAGGTGCTTTGATCTCGTTATGATGGAATTAGCTTTACTCGCTTCCATCTATCGTCAAGAAATCTGTAAGAATATTTTTATCAGATTTCACAATGACAATATCATAATCATAATATTGGCATTCAGCTTGCCATCTTAAAAGTCTAGTCTTTTCTGGTTTTGATTCAATTTTATTTTTTAGAAATGCATTGACACTCGTATTATCTATTTTCAAGATAAATTTCTTTGCAAGTAGAAAAAGTGGCCATTTCTTAAAAGCCTTTCGAACAGCAAAGAACTCCTTCTCGTTGATGTGCCATCTGATAACTTCGTTGTTATGAAATAGTCCACTGCAATATCTGCATACACTTCTCATTCTGGTGTGACTTTCATGAGAACTGTAGCCCACCAATGATCACTGACATCTGTGTATAATACCAGTTCATCATCATTGTTTGGTATTGCAAGCTTTGATAGTTGCCTGCAAACCTCCTTAAGCTGTTTGACAGCTTGTCTGTGATCTTCTTCCCACTCAAACTTAAGATCTTTCTTGAGTAGTGGACTGAACACCTTCCTATTGTTTGCTAGATTGTTGATGAACATCCAGCAAAATTAACAAATCCTAAAACTCTGAAGTTGTTTCAAATCCTTGAGGTCATCCGGATATCCTTGTACTTTTTCAACAATATGATTCTACAGGATAATTCCGGATTCGTCGATCTTGACTCCAAGGAACTCGATTTGTCTTGTAGCAATTACTTGTTTATTTTCGGAAAGCACTAATCCTTCATTGTAACAAACATCTGAAAAGATTTCCAAATGTTTAAATCTTCTTTCATGTTTTTTGACGCTATAAGAATGTCGTCAATATACACGAACATGAAGCTGAAGTAATCCTTATATCTTGGGGAGCATTCGCTAATCCTATTGGCATGACATTCTAGATATAATGTCCTTGTGGTGTGGAGAATGCTGTGAATTTTCTGCTTGCTTCCTCCATTTTAATATGGTAGAACCCAGACTTGCAATTGAACTTTGAAAACACTTTGGCATTCTTGATGCTATTTACCAAATATTCTCTGCTTGGGATAAAATATCCATCGAATTTCAAGATTTCGTTGATCCCTTTATAGTTGATCACCAATCTCGGCTTTCCTCGTTTAATTTCTCCATGATTCCGAACAAGAAATCCTGGGCTGCTGTATGGAGAAATACCTGCTGAGATTAACTTAAGGTCAAGATGCTCCTTACGTATGATCTGCATATCCTTCTGATCTTCCTGGTTCATGGGGATCGGCTTGTACCTAACAAACTCATTTTCTTTTCCAGTTTTCACCTTCAAAGTAGCTCTGTGCTCACTTTTGTTCCACCATGCTAGTGGATCCTCCTTGTAGTTCCTACGAATCTTCCTTTTTACATCCTCTAGAGTGATTTGCTCTTCAAGGGTAGTCTCATGGTTGTTGAACTTCTTCTTGTAATGCCTTTTTTATAGCAACAGGGTTTCTGGACTCACTTCTTCCTCATCCTGTTTCCTGAAAGACATAATGTTAACCCAGTCAAAAGTTTGAGAATCCTTTTCACTAGGACCTTGTTGTCGAAACTGAAGAATTGCTTCTCCAAATTTTCGCTGATCCTTCATCTTTGGGTGTCGAAGTTTTCCTTCATCACCACGCTTGCTGCGAAAACTAATAGGGAATTTTCTGTGAAACGTCTCCCGTAGTCTCTGCACAATAATCTTATGATCACAAACGGTTGTGAAAATAAGTCTCCTTGGTCTCGTTCTCCTGTGTGAACCGCTTGAATGTCCGTAGGAAATTGTTTCATAACAGCATATCTGTGCATGTATCATGGAAATAAATAGGTGGAGTTTTGAATTTGTACCATGGGGTGCCGCCTGCTCCGCCGATAATGATTTCCGCTCCTTGGATTCCTTCATTAAGAATAAGGATCCTCTTGGAAAAATCTCTTCCGGCAATGGCTGGTAATTTCTCACCAACTTCTTTGAGGAAGATATCTCGCCTGACAGTACATATCACAGCTCCTGAATCTATGTAGGCTGCAAAATATTATGCCCGGTACTTCTCATATAACATCCCAACGGAGATGTATATTGAGAATGGACTGGTGGTCATCGAATACGGTATCTCTCTCCGTCGATCGTGAATTCCATTCCATCTTGTAATCTTTCCCAAGGTTTATGTTCCTCGAGAAATTCAATCCTTAAAATAAGTTGTTCTGGGATCCTTCCTGCAATTCCTTCAATTGTGAGGTCAATTTCACCAATTTGAAAGTTTCCTCGAAATTTGCCAATTGTAGATTGTTGAAAATAATATAGAACATCGCAGGGGAAGATATTGTTCTTCTCGGTGATGTCGAAAACTATCTGCACTTCACTCCAGCCTTCTGGGCATTTCAGTTTTCCTATTGTTTTGAATACATCAGGAATTTTCTGAATTCTGCTTGAGGCTGCCTTCTGTTTTACCCCTGGATAGTTGCTGATTAACCTATCCTGTTGGAAAATCATCTTTCTTGGCTCGATCATAAGGCTCCTGCTTCTGTTTAGAACAGGTTGATCTTGTATCCTCATGTCGATCTCTCCTATTGTCAGGAGTATCAGTGATGTCCGGCAATACTGCTTTAGCGAAATCTTCGAAGATTCTTGGGACTTCGATGAATTCCTTTCTCAAGAATACCTCGGAATGATGAGTATTCGAGAGTGCATATGACACCTTGTAGGTGATCGAGTAAGGTCTGTTCCCTTCTTTCATCAAATCTTCTCTTTTAAAATCTTGATGAAGAGAGAGATCTTTGTTGAAGTCTCGATCTTCTAAATTGTATGCAATCCTCGGATAAATGTTGAAGGTCATCTTTCTTGCATACAGATTTCCTGCCACTGCTCCCAAACAAGAATCTTTGAGGTTCGGGATTCTCTTGTCAAAGATTGTCAGGTTGAGGGGCGAATCAATTCATTCCTTGAAAGTTGCCTTGAATGATTACTCTAATGGCTCCAATAAGAATCCATGATAGCGTGTTAGCAACTTCTCTTTTGACCTTGTTTTTAATCTCCTGGATTTTTCTGTAGGGGATTAGATGCATCTCAATTTGGTTTCCCGAGAATTCCATCGGGATAGCAAATTCACCTGTTATAACCCTATGGATAATCTAATGCTTCCTGCTTCGAATATCAATCATATCCATGGCTTTCTCCATCGCTCCAATTGTAAATCCATCATACATTTGAAGCTTTGGTTCTTCCTTCATGATTCTCATAAGAGTTTTATGAGAAACAGTTGTATGAGAGAAAAACCCCGACGGCTCTTCTCTGATCACGTGTTGAAGGAACTCTCCTTCACTCTGATTCTGAGTTGGATTCACCTCCATCAGAATAGATTTCTTTTTCGTAGATGCTTTCATCTGAGGGAATATCCTCAAATTGATACACAAGTACCAAATCCTGAAAATAGACAGCATCCTCAAATTCTTTGGTATGCTCGAACTATCTTACTCATCGACTTTGGTTTTCTGGACAATCTGTAGAGATATGTCCTCTTGCTCCGCATGTCCAGCAGTTACAATCTTTGAAACTCTCATTTGCACGAGTATGTGTGCGTCTGAAAGTTCTTTTTATTGGTGTTCTGCTAGAACTAGCTTGATTATAACATGTCGACGAGATTATACTCCTTGTTGGTCCTGATCTTTGCCCCGATCTGTAGCTTCGGGCTTTCTGCTTTGACCAGAACTTTCTAGGTCTCCATGAAGACCTACTTCTTCTTGAACTACTTCCTCGGGCATATGGATGACTTTTGTGTTTTTCATCTTTCGCCTTTGTGGGTAGTTTCCAATGATACCCAACAGTGGTATCAGAGCCAGGTTGCGCTTTGATTCATGTATTTGAATTTTTTTTTATTAGATCGTTCCCAAGCGATGCTAATCGTGTTTGAATTTTTTTTAAAATAAACAGTCCGAAAAAAAATAGATTCGCACTGTTCATCGTTTTTCAGAAAACTTCCGGCAGCCGCGCGCGGCGGCACACGCGGCGGAGAAGTGTTCTCCGCCACCGTGCGTCGCCTACGATTGACTGCGCGTCACTGTTCTTCACGGTCAGTGAGTTATCGCGCAGAGTGAGTAGCGACCAAGCCACTGTATTTTTCCCAAAACCATTCGCGTCCTATTTGTTCTCCATCTTTCCGCGCCGAGTTGAGAATCTTGTAGAGAACTCGATGTGCACATCTCCAGATCGGCGAGATAAAGGCGGCGGCGCGAGCTAGTGTTTCTGAAACCCTAGCCGCCGCGCTTGTCATGGTGGGGAAGGAGATGAACAGTGCCATTTGCCCTAATTTTTGAATTTTAATTAATATATATATATATATATATATATATATATATGTATATTTGATGATCAAAATTTCGATTTTGGTCTGAGCTTAATTTTTAAATTTTTATTTTTGGATCCAAATTGGTTTGGTATCTATAAATTAATTTTGGGACATTTTAGATGTTATTCAGATATTAATTTTGAAATAACAAATCATAAAAGAATTAATTATTAAAAATATGATTTTTAATTTATTATATGTAAAATATAGATTTTACAAATTAATTACAAATTAGATGAAAATGTTTCATTTAATTTATTTTCAATTACTATTATGATTTGAAAGGTCAAATAAAGATTTTATCAACTAGTTGAAATTTAATTAATTAGAAATTAAATAAAATTATTTTATTTAATTTATTAATTTTATTTTCAATTAATGAATCAGTGGGGAAACGATAGAATAAATTAATTATTGTGCTCTAATTACATGTGATGTGATTAGTACAATTACATATGATGTAATTGTTTAGTTTAATGTTTAATTACATATAGTGCGAATGCATGATGAATGATTACGGGCATTGACCAATATGTTTAGGTGAATGTTTAGGTTTTATTGTTTCATTATAATTGTGATTTTGGTTATCGGGCCTCCGAGTCTGCTTTCTCTATTTTTCTGATGTATCCCACCCGGATTTGTATCCCTATTTTCTTGTTTGCACGATTTAAATGTAAAATCTTTAGAATTAGTGGGAGATCAAGATTGAAGACGGAGCACCAAGAATCAAGTTTCGTATGATGGAAACAAAATGTAATAGGATTGCATTGCATATCTGCATCACCTTAGTCAGACTTGTGATCCACGTATGGCCCTACGTGGATCTTTTAGGAAATGGCCGTAATCATCCATATTTATTTTTATTATGCATGTGATGTATGATAAATGTTTGTTTGTATGTTTTATTAGTACATATGATTGCATGAATAAAGCATAGCTGCACGACTGCCTGATATCTGTTCAGAATGTCGATGCCCACAATGCAATCGAAGTCTGACATACCCAACACGGTCAAATCTGCCTTCAATCCATTGCCCTCAAAATAAATGAGGCAATCTGCAAGAAACTGATCAGCAACAACATTTCTTCTGGTCAGTGCATACACTTGCCCCTGGGGTGGTCCCACTGTCTGACCTCCCGATGGTCGAGGCATCCTGTATCCCAATGCATTTCAAAATGCTCCCTTTGGTTGTCCCTGTGCCACAACTCACAATCATAATCAACAGATTATATTATGATTCCATAGATGTCATGACATATAATTGTTCGACTATGATCACATATCATAAATGCACATAAGCAACATAGTTGTGTCACACAACACTAACTACTATCATGCATAAATATGTGCTACACATTCCTATCAGCATGTTCCAGGCCCTCAAAAGCCCCAAAGAGCAAACCACTGCTCTGATACCACTAATGTAAGGACCCCCGTGCCCTTAAGCCATTATTAGTGTATTAACCCAAGCATTTAGTACATGTGATTATATATATAGGGGAAAAATCCCACTTGACATCATAACAAACCATGCCAAATATAAAATTTCTTTACATTATTCCATATAATGTCTAGTTTCCCCCAACCAAGGCCACATACGTATCATGCACCATTACAATACACTAATATGTTCTCAGTTCATTTAGCAATTCAAGGAATAATTGCATGCATCACATAAATGAAAGGAGAAAGGCCCTTGCCTTCTTTATACAACCCATATACACATCATAGTGCTCACATGCGAGCATCGAATAAGTATGTGTGTATCTAATGTATAAAGTATCATGCTCAATACCGTTGTTGGTACCTCGATCCTGGAATCACATCAAATCCACATCTCGAGCTCAACTCCAAGCCATCGATGTACCTAATAACCTGCCCCAACAGAGACAGCCCCCACACGGGGTGAGCATACCAATATCACAAGTCCAATAACCACAATAACACAATTCATAATTTACAAAAATGTAAATACTATGAAATATAAAGGATGATCCCTGGATGGTATCATCCTCATCCGGGATTCCCAGCGCTGTCCCTATTCTCAAAAAAATTGAAACCATCAAATTCTCAAATGCCAGTTAATCATTACATTGATTAACAAATTCATTTGCCACATACCCATATCATAATCAATAATATCAAATCATTAAACAAAGATTACAAGTATCCCATATATCTCATTTATGGTTCCATAGTTCGGTTTCATTGCTCGCACTACAATAGCGGCATTTCATTCTCACGCATGCACAACAGCAGTGGCGTCCCAACCGATGTTCGCTCAAATGCGACAACATCTCAATCATTGCTCGCTCAAAAGCGGCACCATGTAATTCTCAATGCACATATATCCATTTTTAGCAATTACCATAAACCATGTATTTCCACATCCGTTTATTGCTAATACCATCTATCATACATTTTCATATACATTTATTGCAATACAGTATACAATGCACTCAACAATTGCAATTATAATAACGGTCTATGCTCGTACGTCATACTCTTATGATTCCGTAGTTCGAGTCCAACCTTGTCTGATTCCCACGACCCGATGAGTTAAGTGCTAACATGCAAATAACTCCCAATTAAACATAGGCATGCAATCACGTGCACAAGCACGTTCACAACTTCCAAACCTATCGTCCATCCATGACGATTACCAAAATAAAAGCACTACCTGACTTATCATGTTGTGCTCAAAATCAATTATTAGGCAAACTCTAATGCCATATAAGAAATAGGTGCAAAACAGGGACACAATTTATTCATGCGTACATAACAAACTTATAACTTGTACAATTCATAAACTTCCATGTACTCAAGTTCAAAGTACGTAGGCGAGTCGGGTCATATTACTCGAATTACTCCACATAATCCCAACGTCATACGAATGCACGCAACAACGGTAACACATGGCATATAAGAGCACATATGAACAACAAGCATATTGGTCAAACACATGCACACAAACCATTTAGCATATCACTCTTGTGTGTGATCCTAGACTCTAACTCGAGCATTCCCAGTTATGCTCTGATACCATAGTGTGGGGCCTTACACTAGTGGGGCCCTCGAGTCTCGTTGGTAATTATCATGCGATAATTAATTAAAGTATTATTTTTAAACTTTGCAGCGGAAAATATGACTTAATTTTTTTTTTATACATTCTGCATTATTTATATACATATCAATAAATTATTGATATCTATATCTATATATATATTTTAAAAAAAATAAAAGAAATAAAAACATTAGTCACCATCTTATATAAATTGGAATTAATATTGTTGTCTCCTTGTCTAGGCTAATCATTCACATACATGCATTCAAACATTTATGTATAAATGCATTCACGTCTATATATATATATATATATATATATTCTTTATTTATCTAACATGATAATGATAAAATTAAATCATTGACGTACCTTGAATCTAAAGCATTAGAGTGAGACAAGCATATAACTTATTCTTATTTATCACATAAAAGCATAACAACTAACCCATGAACGATAAGTAGATATTACATGCCCAAACCTTCATAAGTTTCTATCAAGAACTTACATAGTTTATTATCACAGGACAAATCAAAATACCTTAATACTTAAGGACCTCTTACCGTCTGCAAGGTTATCCCAATAGTTCATCAATCCCAAGAATTCAAATATTCGAGATGTATCTTAATTTACTATGAAGTTCAATTTACATAAGTCAAAAACCATAAATTGACCCAAAACATGATGTCTTATGATCAAATTCTTATAACATGTCAATAGTAGAATTCAAGGCAACTCCCAACATAAAAGGGTAACAATTAAGCTTATAACAAGACATAGGTTTAGACACGATGTTCCCAAAATATTTATCGTAACTAAATGCCACAACATCACCAGAACTTCAAATTCATAAACCTATTAACACCACTTAGATGCACAATAGTATATCCCAAAGATTTTCTAGTGAGTCCCAATGTCATACCAATAATTTAACGATCCCAAAGGTGAATAAGAATCAAATATATATTCATAATTCTTAAGGACATTAATTATATATTCCAATTCATAAGTAAACCCATAGCACGAATAGAAGACTTATTAACTTCCTTGGCAATACATGGTCTCTAAACAGTACGCCTTCAAAATTCAACATAAATAGGACTTAAAGTATTGTAATAAGTCCAAATTCTACAACAATTATATAACCAAGGACTAGAATAAAATTAATTACTTACCATTCTAGTCTTATCCAAACCTCGTCTCAAGTTTTGCCTGTCAACGCTTACGACTATCATCCAATTTTGGACAATTGTAGCTCCCCATGGCTAAGCATGCATAATACCCAAAATATTCCATTTTATATGTTTAAAAGATAGCCAAAAACTCAATCGAGAAATCCGTTATATTAGCTTTGGCTCCAACCAATCCATTTAAAAGTATGGCACTCCCATTGGAATGTAGACATTGCCCCGGAAACGGGCAATTTAAACCTCGATTTCAAAATCCCAACATTTACCAAAATTTTCAAAAAAAACAAAAATCTGCAAGCGGCGATCGATCGCCTAAAACATCGCGATCGATCGCCTCCATCCAGTGGCCAAACCAGTGCTCACTTGCGATCGATCGCCAATCCTCGCGATCGATCGCCAACCCGCTCGTGATCGATCGCCGAGGCCACGCGATCGATCGCCCGCACTGTTCATCGTCACCAAAACTCGAGCTGCTCGTCGCGATCGATCGCCCCTCCTCGGCGACCGATCGCCACCTGCGATTTTCCAAAAATTCGAGCTTGCATGGTGTTTTTCACACCCAAACTCAAAACCAACACCCCATACACCTTCAATACCTCAAATACACCCTTAAAACTCAATAAAAACTCCAACAACAAACTTTAAGTTTTTTACCCAAAAACCACAAATCCAAATCTAACATTAATACTCAACCAAAATCAACAATACTACTACCAAATCGAAGACAAAGACGAGGGGAAGACTAATACCTGATTATCTTCGAGAAAACCGGCTCCCGAGCCAAGCTACCAACAATCTTCTTCCAAGAGCAAAAGAGGGGAAATGGGGGAAAGGGTTTGAGCGTGGAGAGAGGGGAGAGAGAGGGGTTCCATGCCAAATGACGGAATACCGAGTCCACTTGGTATATATAGTACCTAAACTCGAAAATATCAATCCCTTCACAACACACATCATGATTCATTAAATATCATCTGTTTTCAAAAACATCTCTCTAACCTCAATTAATACATGATTGCCACAGTTAAAATCCACTAAGGATTATTACCACACCGGGATTAGTACCAATAATTCCAGGGCATCACAAGTTATTTCTAAAAGTTCGAAGCACAAACACTTCTACGACTCTCCTTCTTCTTTTGCAGGAAGGTTACACTATAAGACTTTGGTTTACACTTTACAGTATACAACCTTCTTAGGCACCGACACAGATTTGCCTAAACTCCTAGCAATACAACAATCAATTGTTACAACGTGATTTTACAACACTCACATAAAATATGAAACTTTGATCTTCAAGTGTTCTTGAGCAGTAGACTTGGTAGACTTTGATCTTCAAGATCTCAATAGCGCTTGGATACTGCTCTGGAAAACTTCGGAATATTTCAAAGAGTTTTGAAGGTTTTGCTTGCTTTCGAATGCAGTTGATTCAAGATTTGGAATGCTGGGAGTTTTCTTCATTATGTTCTTCGACGTATTTATATACTTGAAAGTCTAACGACAACTATTCTTCAAATGGAAAGAACCACGTAAAATCAGTTTCCTGATTTTCATCCAAATTTCTTTTGTCTTATTTCCAATTTTGTTAAGAAATGGCTTTAATCAGACGAGAATGGTGGCGCTGATATGATAGTGTGGCGCTCTGTTGCACTTTTGTCAGAGTGAATCTGTTCGAGTTTTGTTATGTTGCCTTATACGTCTGCTGACTTCTCCTTGAAGATTTTAGTCATCTGGACAAAAGCAACTGATGTCTTTTCCATCGTCTGTTGGTTGCTCATTAGTTACTTAGTATACTGGACTAAAGTTAACTAATATCTTCGACTGTCTACTGTATCTTTCAGAGACTTACATAGTGGACTGGGATACTCTTTTCCAGTAGACCTTTATTCTCTACATCCGGTAGATGATGACTTCTACTCTTTGATCCCGGTAGACGATATCTTCTATTCTTTATACTCGGTAGATGATATCTCGTAGTCTCTATACCCGGCAGATGATATCTCTTAGTCTTTGTACTCGGCAGATCTTTGTAGAGTCAATTGACGGTCTTTTCATCAGTATGCTTCTTTGATGCTGTAGACGCTCTAAACAGTAGACATTTGTTATCATCAAAACGTAGAAATGTTTTCCGACATATATGATTATGTAGTATATATATCAATTTATCTATCAAAACATACCAAATAATAGACAATTAAACGCAATAGATGTTTCTATTAAACACAATAGATGTTTCTATTTCTAGCCACATCAAACTCCAGCATACTTAATCTTTACTCGACCTCGAGTAAATCAGACAAAACTAAAATATTTTTGTTGGCTCATAAGTTTATAATAAACAAACTTGGCCTCACTTTAATGTCTCAACAATCATAAAAACATGCATAGTAGTGAAAGGCGGTAAGAAGCTAACAATGGAACAAGTACAATCCCTAGGCATTTCGTACTCAACAAAGAAGCGAACATGTGTGTGTGGTCATAAACAAGTGTGAAGTAAAAATTATAGATCCAATAAATGTAAACCCACAATAGCTCAAGTTGTACACCAACACAAGTATAAGCTCACTTGCACACTTTTCTCCACTATCTTATCCACTTGCAAACACAAATAAAGTAGGTCTTTATTAGCTTGTAGCTTGGCCTAGGTATTGGCTTATGAAAGAAAGGAAAGTATATCAAACAAGAGAGTATGGTGGTATGCACAATATAAACTTCTCTTCTTGCATGATTGTTTTCAAACCTTTTTGATTTTGTAAGGTTCATTACATTTTTTTCTCTTTTGTGCCTTGGCTCCCATTGGAGTCATATTTTTATCTATTTTCTCAAGGCATTCATTTTCTTCCATGCATCTCATTCTTTTAACAATAAAGCTCTCAAAAATATATGAATCATTGATAACATGTGCTTGTGAATGAAACACGTCATACTCCCTTCAAAGGTATGGATTTATAGAGCATATTTAGACTCATTAAAGAAGATGATAAGCTAGTCAAAGAATGTCAAATGGTGGTTGTTTGTATGCTTAGCATACAACCATTCTTTTACATTAAAGCTCAAAAAGGGTACCAGGGATAATTTTGTTTACATGGTAGGCTTGAAAGGCTCAAACGCATCAAAGATCGCATATATCACTTTCATGTTCGCAAGTAGTCTAGACATACGCCTCAAAGAGCATGTCGTTAAGTTCTTGCATGTATGAGAGACTTCCTAAGACTACCACAAAGTTCACATAACTTTCACTACGCTATGCACACTTCACAAGTCATGACGATATCGTGCTCAAAATATTGAACTACTATGTCAAAGCATAATTTGCATTAGAGTTCAAAGTGATCCAAGGTTAACAATTCACCAATTTTCAAAAGTATGCATGATATCAAATAGGTTTCATCATAGGCTAGTAATTCAAAAGTCTAAGTTCATCATTCACTATGAGTTCTAATTTTTTCAAATTCATTTTTTTTTTATAATAAGAAAGCAATAACATACTACTAATCTCTCCACCATATATAAGTCAAAATTGCATGAAGAGAGAAATTAAACTAAGAAAGCAATAAACAAATAAAAAGGAAAGGGAAATTAACTTCCATTGGTTTGCCTCTCAAGCAGCGCCTCTGTTTTACGTCGGTGGCCCGACGCCAGTGCTCGTGCTCATGGTGGTTCAAGTTTGGTATTCAGTTGTACCTTTTTCCACCTCAGTATCCTTCTGATAGCTCGAAGATGATGCCTATTTACCTTGTACCTATTTGAGGTCCTCAATCTTTTTATCATTCCCCCATTGTGTATCAATGTAAACTGTGATTGGACGGGAGGAGGTTTCAGCTCAATATCAGGTGCCTGCAATTTAGAATTAAGATTTTTATAAGGAGAATTTTGTAGTAGTAGTAATGTATGAAGTATCACTCAGAATTACTTCCATACCTCCTTTGTCAACAAGTTGATCAGTAGTTACCCCATATTCATGCTCAGTGATAGGATGTGATTTTTCTAATGATAAGTGATGTTCGATGCCAATACAGTAATCAGTAGTAGGAGAACGAATGGGATCATGAGTATTGAATTTAGCTATCTCACCATCAAACTCCATAGTGAAAGCACCACAACTTACATTGATTGTTGCTCCTAAGTCTAGCATGGCCTTATCAATTCTATTATTTTCAATCATGCATGGGACAGTGAAATAACTGGGTCCTTGCATTTAGTAGGGGTTTACTTCTCCTCATCGTCAGAAGAGTAATCCAAAGGTCCATTAAATCATAGTATTCTGTCTCCGGCCATTCTTTCACATCACAAGATTCATGTAGATATTCAACATAGGGGGTTGTTGGAAACATACCTTTTTGAGGTGCATGATGTGCAAGATCCTTTGCTTCTAGTGGCACATGCGTCTCCTCTTCGATCTTGGGTGGCGTCAGTACCACCTTCCCCGGGGTTTCTACCTCTTCATCACTCCTTGAGGTGATTGACCATGTTCTCTCTCGGTGCTTGTGGTGATGTCCTATTGATCGATGCTTTTAGTTGTTCCATTTGAGTGTTCAACTTCTGAATGCTAGCTTTAGATTCCTGTTGAAATTGCAAAGTACTTTTAGTAAGTTTAGCAACAAGATCCTCCAAAGACTCACCAGGGGTAGGGAATTGAGGTTGCTGCGGCCATGGCTCATAATGTGGCATGTATGGCGGTAGGTTGGACTGCATGTAAGGTGGGGGTGGGATCATCCATTGATTTGCATAACTGAGATTGGGATGATCTCTCAAACTTGAGTTGTATGCGCTTTGTCCACTCCCGATGCCAAGTTGTTGCACAAGCTACACCAATTCATCCAAGCTACTATATTCCACCATGGTAATCGGTTTGCCTCAGTGGTTTGTGATCATATGATTACCTGTAAGCATGAACAAACCAAAGTAGAAATAGAAGTACCAAAAAAAAATTTTTTTAACACAAATATAACACGCCTCCCCGACAACGTCGCCAAAATTTGGTGTACGCTTATCGTATACCCCCAAATTAACCCCACTCAATCCTCAAGATTGATAATAAAAATGTAGTAACGTGAGTAGGGATTGATAATAAAAATGTACTTGTGTTAATGAAAACTAAATTATAAGATTAATCCACAATCTTATCCTCCAACCAAACACCATATAACTTACAACACTATATTATTTTAAACAATCTCATAATTTTATCATTATCCTTACCTTATCTATACATTATCCCTCACTCCAAACTGTATCTAAAAGATATTATTCAACGTTTTATCCTCAAGGATGCCATTGGTATCCAGAAGACTCATTAAAAACTCAAAGATTTTATGAATTCATTTTGGTTAATTCAAAATCAATCGAACTCGTTCATACTCAAGATCCAAAAAACCCTTGCAGGATTGCATATTCAAAATGTTTAAAAAGGTTTGTAAACAAGAAGAATGGACTTTTCCATTCTCACCTAAAAAGTTTTCAAATTTTTTTAACCCATGTGGTAATCGAGCCTAATGGTAGATAGAATAGTTAGTCCTTCTCAGCATCCTTTAAGGAGAAGGGAAATGCTCTCAGCTTAATTTGCTCCTGGGTAATCCCACTCGGTCTCATGGTGGTGCAAACCACATGAAATTCCATTAAGTGCTTGCGAGGATCCTCACCTGCAAGTCCATGAAAAGAAGGCAACAAATGTGTTAGTCCGGATTTTAATTCAATAACATTTGTTGCAACAGCAGGAAAAGTAATGCAGAGAGGTTGTTGGTTCAAATATGGATTGGCCAATTGTCGTAGAATTTGATTCACGGCCATGTTGTTCCTCTTTTCCTCTTCTAGTCTTCGATTTTCTCTTCTTCGCCTATGTAGTGTCCTCTCGATCTGTGGATCGTATTGAATGTTGTCTTCTTGATCTGAAGGATCACCTATACTCTTGATGTCATCTAGTTGCAAAGCGAATGATGAGCTCATGTTGACAAAGATGAAGAGCTCATGATGACCTTTGATTGAAGAGCTAATGATGACCTCTTGATGGCCAAGATGAAGAGCTAATGATGACCTCTGATTGAAGAGCTAATGATGAATTCTGGCTGCAGAGTTGGGGATGACCACCAAGCAGCTGGGACATTTGATTAGTATTTGTGGTCCCATCAATAGTCATGACAATGAACTAGTCAACTTTTCTAAGCTTATATCCACGTTCGTCAATGGAGGTTAGATCTATGGCGCTCACCATAGGAGATTAGATCTTTCAAGTTCTTCCAGGATGTTAGATCTCCCATGTACGTCTCCGGAAGTTGTTACTCCTCTTTCTGTTATGAACCTCATAGAGGTCAACATAGTATTCGATCTTCTTCCTTTTTTGTTGTCAATCTCTACATCTTTGATCATGTTCCCACATATGGCGCCAATTGATATCAGCAAAAAGTGTGATTACCTTCTGATATCAATAAGAGGTAAGCAATACCTCCATGTTCTTCAATGCCAATAATAATTGCGTCAATCTTACTTTGGATCCTCACCTCAGAGACCTGGAATCACGAAATAAACGTGAGAAGGGGGCCAGAAGTTTTCTGGCATGTCCCCTCCGACACTCAAGTCAGGCGAGAGGATACGAGAAAATATATACTTGTAAAGTAAGTGAAAGAAATTATGAATGCCCAAACAAGTAGATTGAACCTGTATTTATATGTGGAGGAATAAGAGTTACCATGTACCAAGAACTCCTTCCATATCTATCCAAATCTTATCAAGATATGATAAGATCTTGTGAAAGCAATCAAATCCATGATATTGCTCCGCAGATCTCGCACTTGCCTAATTTAGGAGATACAGTTCCCTGGTTGTGTCCATGTATTAAGCAAGTTATGAGAAGAGATCGATCAATGAGCTCGGGCCCAAAAAGAGTTCACCGGAACGTTTGAATGAGGGTGAACAAGCGGCCAACCAGGTCGGTCCTATATAAAGAGGTCGGAAGAACTGGCTAGGTCTTCTGAAGTGAGACAACTATGATGTAAAGGAAACAGGTCGGCCCATCAGGTGGTGACTATTATTAAGGGGTATCAATCTCAAAAGGCCTACTCCAGTCGGGAGGTTGGATGACGTGGGTAGATGTCAATGACTCCTTCAATCTATCAAAAGCTATCTTGCTTGCTTGATCCATCTCAAAAGCGACTTCTTTTTGTAGCAGCTTGCACAAAAGGGTAGCTATCTTAGCGAAATCCTTGATGTACCTTCTATAAAAATCTGCATGTCCAAGAAAAGTACGCACATCCCGAACACAAGTAGGATAAGGTAAAGACTGCATAACATCAATTTTAGCTTTGTCTACCTCCATACCATTAGCAGAAACGAAATGACCCAACAATATACATTGTTCTACCATAAAGTGACATTTTCAGAATTTAGAACAAGGTTAGTCTCAATGCATCTTTTTAACACAAGTGTAAGGCTATCTTGACAATCCTTGAATGAATTACCGTAGACAATAAAATCATCCATGAACACTTTAAAATATGCTCAATAAACTCAGAAAATATACTAACCATATACCGTTGAAACGTGGTTTGGGCATTACATAGTCCAAAGGGCATGCGTCGGTAGGCGAATGTACCAAAAGGGCATGTAAAAGTGGTATTTTTCTTTGTCCTCCAGTGTAATTGCAATCTGAAAATAACCAGAATACCCATCAAGAAAATAATAGTAGGAATGACAAGCTAACCTCTCAAGCATTTGATCAATGAAGGGTAGAGGAAAGTGGTCTTTTCTAGTCACAACGTTGAGCTTCCTATAGTCGATACAAACTCTCCACCCATTCTGAATACAAGAGGGAACTAGCTCATCATCTTTGTTCTTGATCATAGTGATCCAGTCTTCTTTGGCACAACTTGAACTAGATTGACCCATTGGTTGTCAGAGAAGGGTAGATCACCCCAACTGCTAAAAGCTTTAAAATCTTCTCCTTCACTACATCAATCATAGGTGGGTTAAGCTTCCTTTGAGGTTGGCGTGTAGGGCTCCCTCCTTTATCTAGTAAGATTCGATGCATGCATGTAGAGGGACTGATTCCTTTGATGTCAGCGATGGTCCATCATATGGCAGTCTTGTGCTCCTTGAGCATATGTAGAAGTTCTTCCTCTTGATCATCCCCCAACTTGCTAGAGATGATTACTGGCAATGTGTCTCCTTCACCAAGGAATACATACTTGAGATGGCTAGGTAGTGGTTTCAAGTCAATAGTGGGTTCCTGCAAAACAGATGGAAGTAATCTAGTGTTAGAAACAGGCAATGACACAAAAGAAACATTACCTGACTGAGATAGCTCAGGTGTATCATCCAAGATAGATATAATATCTTTCAATTCATCACAGAGAAGCAACTCTCCATTCTCCTTGTCCATAGCCATAGTACGAGTGCTTCTAGTTCATCCCTCCCTACAATCTCAAAAACTTCATGTGACAAATAGTCAATGACATCAATAGAATACACAGTGTCATCATTATTGCAAGGATATTTCATGGCATCATAAATATTGAGAGTAACAATTTCGCCATCAAATTTCATAGTAAGGGTACCACTATGAACATCTAAGGTCTTAGAAGTTTTTAGAAATGACCTTCCTAAAAAAATGGGACTACTCTTGTCACCGTTCTCATATCAAGCACATAGAAATCAGCAGGAAATACCAATTCTTTCACTTGCACAAGCACATCTTCAATCACACCACTTGGATATGCACTAGACATATCCGCTAATGGAATAACTACTCTAGTAGTGTTCAAAGGACCAAGTTGCAAAGAAGCATAAATAGAGTATGGCATGACGTTAATCGATGCTCATAAATCTAACATGGCCTTATCAAGACGAGTGTTACCAATAGTGCATGGGATAGAGAACATACCTGGATCCTTGCACTTGTTAGGTATCTTTCTTTGGATGACAGCGGACACATTTTCACCCAATTCAATCTTATGGATCCCTTCAACCTATGATTTCTTTTTGCCGTGCAAAAATAGTTTAAAAAAATTGCATAATGAGGCACTTGTTGAATAGCATCAAGCAAAGGAATGTTTACCTCACACCGTCGAAAAGTTTCATACAATCCATTGAGTCCAGCTTCTTTCCTATTATCTTTTAATGGTTGGGGAAAAGGGGTCAAACTTTATACTCAGACAAGGGAGGAAACTTACTTTTTGGTACCTCATTTTCCACGGTGGCTTTGTGTCCAACTTCAGCTTCCTTTTCCTCATCATCCTTGGGCGGGTTTGGCTCCATCTTCTCCGGTATCTCCAATTCCTTACCACTCCTTAGTGTGACTGCACTTGCATTCTCCCTTGGATTCACCACTGTTTGGGAGGGTAGGGTGTTCGATCCATGAGCTTCCACACGATTGAGTGTGGTGGCTAGTTGACCCACTTGAGTGTTCAAGGTTTGAATGCTGGATCTCGTTTCCTGTTGAAATTTTGTAACATTATGAGGAAGACCTTGAATAATATTTTCTAATCTATCACTAGTAGAAGGGAAATTAGATTGTTGTGTCCTTTGAAATGGTTGTCTGTAGAGTGGTGGATGTTGTGGCACTTGAGGTGGAACATGATTCATCGATTGTGGTCCATAGCTTAGATTAGGGTGGTCTCTCCATCATGGGTTGTAGGTGTTCAAGTAGGGGTCATATTTGCGTTGTGATTGCCCTGGAAATCCACCCGCTGCATTAACTTGCTCAGCAGATGCCTCTCGAAGTGAGGGGCATGCATCCATGGTATGACTCATCTCCAAACAAATTCCACATGGCTTCACGTTCTGTCCATTTTGTCCTGCCATTTGACAAACAAGAGAGGTGAGACTAAAAAGTTGTTGCTCAAGATTAGATACATTTACCTCCCCTTGTTTTTTTTGAGCTGGATCAGCTCTAAAGTTGACAAATTGCTGTGAGTTGGCTACCATGTTTGCTATCAAATTTCTCGCTCTCCGGTGTATTATCCACCCCCACCTCTCGCAGCATCTACCAAATTCCTATCCCTAGACATCAAACCTTCATAAAAGTATTGAATGAGTAGATGTTAACTTATCTGATGTTGTGGGCAACTTGCACACAACTTTTTGAAGTGTTCCTAGTATGGGTGAAGTGTTTCTCCAGTGTATTGCCTAATGCTGTAGATCTCCTTTCGTATGTTGGCATCCCTCAATGCTGGAAAGTATTGCTCAAGAAAAGTCATCTTCACGTCATTCCACGTGGTAGTCAAGCCTGATGGTAGATAGAATAGTCAGTCCTTCGCAGCATCCTTTAAGGAAAAACGAAATGCTGTCAGCTTAATTTCATCCTCGGTAATCCCCAGTCGGTTTCATGGTGGTGCAAACCACATGAAATTCCATTGAGTGCTTGTGAGGATCCTCACCAGCAAGTCCATGAAAAGAAGGCAACAAATGTATTAGTCCGGATTTTAATTCAAAATTAACATTTGTTACAACAGCAGGAAAAGTAATGCTGAGAGGTTGTTGATTCAAATCTGGATTGGCCAATTGTCGTAGACATTGATTCGCGGGGATGTTGTTCCTCTCTTCCTCTTCTAGTCTTCAAGTTTCTCTTCTTCGCCTATGTAGTGTCCTCTCGATCTCTGGATCGTATTGAATGTTATCTTCTTGATCTGAGGGATCACCTGTACTCATGAACAAACGAGAAGAGCATAAAAATAAATAAAAATAAAGCTAACACAAAAGTAAATGCCTTCCCCGGCAACGACGCTAAAATTTGGTGTACGTTAATCGTGTACGCCCAAATTAACCCCACTCAATATAATACTAATGTAGCAGTGTAAGTAGGGATCGATCCCACATGGAGTGTATTCTCTTGTGTTAACAAAAGACAAAATTAAGTAATAAAATTCAGGGGTTTTGTAATTCTTAACTATAATTAATTAAAATAAAGAAAGAGAAATTACTAAATTATCAAGATTAAAAAAGCAATTCTTAGTTTTCAGTCAACTTTCCATTTGGAAATTATTCATTTGGTCATCTATTAACAAAAGATTCGATTTTTATTCAATTATTCATCAATTGGAAATTTAATTTCTCCCTCACCTTAATCGTAGTCCAATAGAAAACAGCATTCAAATTTGACTCTTATCAAATCATTAACCAAAACTACAGTCGTTAAGATTAATTTAATGATAGCTTCAAAAACTAGTAAGTTTGATGAATATAATCAATAAAAACTACAGCCGTTAGAATCAATTATCCAATCGTTTTCCTAATAATTTAGTAACACCAACTGCATGTAATTATCAATCTTAGTTGCTTCTTAATTAGCTTTAGATTGTGTGTATGATTACTAGGTGATCAATCTATCAATCAAACACAACAATCATATCCATCATAATCTGGAAAACAAATTGAAATTGAATTAAAATCAAGCAATCAAACCAAAATTCTCACAAGTGTTTAAATCCAAAGGAAAGTATCCCACAACCAATAATTAAAAAGGTTTAGCACAGCATGGCTAAATCAAAAACAACAAAACCTAGTCTAGAAAACATTAAAACAAAGATAGAGAAAGAATTACTAAAGAGAAACACGATTCCGGTTCATCAATTTCGTCTTCGTGTTTTGATCCTCCAAAGCGTTCTTCAAAAGTTGTGAGAAAAATAATTTTATTCTAAATCTAAAGTCTGAATAATCCTATTTGGAAGGCTGATTTTCGAGCTATATGGTGGGTGATGTGCTAGGATAGGTTAAAATCTCCCAAAGATGGTAAAAAAATCAAGTTTCCTTTTTTTTCTCGGACACCTCTGGCGATTGATCGTTTTTTTTTCTTCTGCCTCTCGGTGTTCGCTATCTTCCAGGCGATCGATCACATATCCTGAATTTTTGTTGCTGATCTTTCTGTCCATAGGCGATTGATTTCTTCTTCCGAGGCGATGGATATCTTGTCATACATTTTAAGCATTTTCTTGGTCTACTTTGATTCCTTATCATCTCCAATGCTTTTCTTGATCTTTATTCATCGTTATTAGCTCGATTTCTTTGATTCTACCTACATTCACACAAATATTCGATTATGTAGCAATTATATCAATTTATCCATCAAAGCATACCAAATAGTAGACAATTAAACGCAATAGATGTGTCTATTTCTAATCACATCAAGTATCTACTGCATCAAAGAAGCTTACTGATGATCGTTGTTTGACTCTACAAAAGGTCTACCAAGTCCAAGACTAGAAGATATTATCTACCGTGTCCAAAGAATGAGAGATATCATCTACCGGATACAAAGACTGAAAGGAACCGTCTACTGGGAACACAGAGTAGAAGACATCATCTACCGGATGCAGAAAATAAACATCTACTGGAACAAGTGTATCTCAGTCCACTGTGCAAATCCTTGAAATATACCAGCAGACCATGAAGAAGACATTAGTTGACCTTAGTCCAGCAGACTAAGTAACTAATGAGTAACTAGCAGATGATGGAAAAGACATCAGTTCTCTTTTATCCAGCAGACAATCATTCAAGTAGAAGTCAGCAGATGTACAAGGCAAAAGGACAAAACACGAACAAATTCACTCTGACAATAGTACAACAAAGTACCGCACTAGCATATCAGTGACACCAATCCCGTCAGAATGAACTACCCGTTGTTTAACAAGAATGGAAAGAAGACAAAAAGAATTCTGATGAAAATCAGGAAGCTGATTTTGCGTGGCTCTTTCCATTGAAGAATAGTTGCCGTTAGACTCTCAAGTCTATAAATACGTTGAAGAGAATAATGAAGAAAGTTCCAAGTTCTCAACATTCTGAATTCCTAAATCGACTTCATTCAAGCAAAAACACTCAAAATGCTTACTGAAATATCAGAAGTTTTGCAGAGCAGTATTCAAGAGTCATTGAGATCTTGAAGATAAAAGTCTATTAAAGTTACTGGTCAAAGACACTCTACGGAAGAACAGAGTCTAATGTTTTTGTGAGAGTGTTGTAAAGAAAATCAAATTGTAATCTGTGTGTTTTCTGTGTTGCTAGGAGCTTAGGCAAATCTGTGTGGATACATAAGAAGGTTGTATGTTGTAAAGTGTAAACCAAAGTCTTCTGGTGGAACCTTCCTGCAAGAAGAAGGGGAAACGTAGAAGCGTTGTGCTTCGAACTTCGAGAAACATATTCTGTGTCATTTACTTTCAGTACCTTAACATTTAATTTCATAAAAATCTTTTTTTTGATGACTCGGTATCCGGCCTGAAGACCGACTAATCCGGGGGACCAATCCCACCGTCCACTAGCGGGGGGCCCAATTGAAGCCGGGGCTTTACGCCACCGTATGGACTGGTCCCACAGGAATTGATAGCACCATAGAGGTTTCGAACCTGAGACCTAGAGAGGAGCAAGACTCCTAAGTCCCAGGCCTCTACCACCAGGCCAACCCCTGGGGGTTAAACACCTACCGATCAGTTCTAAACTCACAAGTCCAGTAAACACCTTCCGCACTACTCTTAGTTGTCTACTGACTTGCTATCAATTGAGATCTTAATGCAGTACTTAACAGTCTGTTGTATATCGAAGAATCGAGAAATTAAGTCTAGTGTGTATTCAACCCCACCTTCTAAATACTACCCCGATCATAACAATATATAATAATAATTATTATTAATAATAAAATAAATATATATAATAATAATAATAATATATATAACATATATATGTATATAAACATGCATATATAATAATAATAAATATTATTATTAATAGTATATACAAATATACATTTATAAATTATTATCTTTATAATATATAATATTAATAATGTAATAAAATAATAATAATAATTATTATTATTATTACATAATAATATAATTATAATATATATATATAATAAAATAATAATAATGAAATAAACGATAGAAATATAATAATAAAGTTGTAGGAAATAAATTGTAATTTTTGCAAAAATTTCAATTTTTGAGGTAGTGAAAAAAGGTGGGAATGAGTATTTATGTCTTTTGTTGTAAAGTGGGATTAGATTGAATGGTGGGATATTTTTATTAGAAATCGAAACAAACATGAGATATGGTTAGTAATCCAAAGATTGCTTACCACATCAAGAACCCCAAACGGGACCTTATATGTTAACCAAGAGATTTAGCATTATCACTCATTGTTTGTTTTTTATATATATTTATTTATGTACTAAATATTCAAATTTTAACCCTTTGGTACCATGCTCCCGGATGTTCAAACAGCTAGCTGGCAATGAAACTGGTAATGGGGTCCTTTTTTTCAGGCCCCTGCTGCAGCGGGTGATTTTTGCGGTCCATGGTAAGCTGTAGAGGTTTGAGATATTTTTGTAAAAAAACTTTAATACGCTGTATTTTTTAAAAAAATAATTTTTTTTTTAATTAATTGAAAAAGGCCTTTGAACAACAGATGTTATGTTAATAACCTATACTTAAGTGGAGTGTTTATTTATAAACAGATTTCTTAATTATTCATGATTTTCTTTGTTAAGGTTAGAATACCTTTTGATTATCAATCAATATAATCTAAGATACCCCGCGAGAGAAAGACGATCGTATTCACCCATCCACCGAACTTAACCTTGGAGGTATAATTGTAAGGTTGACATTCACCCTCATAATGTCGATCTCCCGACCTCACTTGGTCAAGAAATTCGCCTCAATAGCAAGGTGTATTGTCGACCTTCCGACCTCATTTGGTCAAGACATACGCATCAACGGCAAGGTGTATTGCCGATCTTCCGACCTCACTTGGTCAAGACATTCGCCTCAATGGCAAGGTGTATTACCGACCTTTCGACCTCAGTGACAAGGCATCCGCCTCAACGGCAAGGTGTAATGCTGACCTTCAGACCTCATTTGGACAAGACATCCGCCTCACGGCAAGGTGTATTGCGGACCTCCCAGCCTCACTTGGTCAAGACATCCGCCTCAATGGCAAGGTGTATTGCCCACCTGCCGACCTCACTTAGTCAAGACATCCGCCTCAATGGCAAGGTGTATTGCCGACCTCCCGACCTCATTGGTTAAGACATCCGCTTCAATGGCAACGTGTATTGCCGACCTTCTGACCTCACTTGGTCAAGACATCCGCCTCAACGGCAAGGTGTATTGCCGATCTCCTGACCTCAGTTGGTAAAGACATTCGCCTCAATGGCAAGGTGTATTGCTGACCTCCCGACCTCACTTAGTCAAGACATCCGCCTCAACAGCAAGATGTATTACCGACCTCCCGGACTCCCGAGCTCCTGACCATATTATCTTCAGGATGGTCTCAGCATCAAGGTCACAAGACTCAACTCTCCGAAATCGGCTAGGGGTGCTTAGGGCATGTACAATGGGGGGGATTTGCCAGCACACACGCCCCCCCAGCCCAGCCCAGCCACATTCACACAATGGGGGCTGATTGGAGCCCAGCCAGTCGCCCAGTCAGCATTTTATGCTGAAAATGCTGACTGGGTCGTTGTTTTACATTTTTTATTTTTTTATTTTTAATATTTATTTAATTTAATTACTAATATACTTTTAAATTTAATTTAATTAAAATTTACATTATAATTTCAATTATTAATATAATTTTAAATTATTAATTATTTTCCATTTTAATTTTTAATTTTAATTACTAATATTATTTTTAAATTACAATTTTTTTATGTTTGTCTATTTAAATAATTATTTTAGTTGTATTATTAACATTTTAAATATAAATAAATAATGATGTGGAAATAGATAGTGGTAAATGATGTGATAGGTGGGGCCCAAAATATGGGATGAACCAGTGTAGAGAAAAAATGATGGGGTTAGATGAGGGGCTGAATGTCAGAAAAATGGTGATGTGTCAGATTGTCAGTGGTAGGGAATTTTTATGATAGGAGATCGGAGTGTTTTATGTCAGAGATGAAAAATTCTACCACTGGGTTGATCTGCTCTTACCAGCTTATAAAGACAATCTCAAATCTCTAACACCTTTGAATGTGTTGACCCGGATCTAAGCCTTTTGGATTGAACGTGCGTATTGACCAAGTCCAATGTAAAGTTGACGTGCTCCGGGATTTGAGGGGGTCATGATGGCCTTACTGGTCCAAACTTCACACCCGCAAGATCACACCTATAAGTAGTAGGCTAAATCAGAATTTTAGGTATGGTTTTGATCCTTATACACATATACAAAGCAGTTACGCCATTATAGATTTTCTCCGCATCTCCCATCACTTGACTTGAGCGTTGGATGGGACCTTCTTTGTTATTCGGTTCCTAGCAGGTCTATCTAAGTTCTATCTTTGTTAGTTGGTTCCTGAAGAAGATAAAGATAGGTAATCCAGCCTCTTATTGATAATTAGAGGTTATCACTCTTTTTGGGAGTATCAATTGGCGCCGTCTGTGGGAAACTTTCGAGCTAAGGTGTTGATATGGCAGGAAGAAGAGGACGTGGAGGAAAAAGAGTATCTAAGGGAGAAATCCTCCTGAACCACCAGAAAACCACAAGGTACTCCACCCGTACAAGGAGATCAATTACCTCATGTAGTTGGAAGCGTAGGAGATCTAATGTAGGAGCAACTGACACAATATATTTCCCAAACTGTGGATATGGTAATAAGGCGTAACCAAGTACCACCTCCTCAAACCAATCCACCTCATCATCCTCCGTCTGACGGTTCAGGACCACAACAGGTTGAACCAGAACAAGTGATGGCTGATCCACTAGGCTGACCCTACAGTACTAACTCAGATGGAAATGGTGTGGGAGGAGATACGAAGGGTGGGTCAACAGAGATTAGATAGAGCTCCAACATCCAAAAGAGATAGCCTTTTTTCCCTCTCAATTTTGAGAGAAGATCTTCCCCCGAACTTCTGACAGGCCATGGTCAGATAATATGATGGGAGCAACGATCTTGAGGAGTACCTCGTGAGGTTTGAGAATGCAACATTATTGCACCGATACTTAGATGGAGTCAAGTGCCGAGTTTCCTCACAACGCTCGTGAGGTCGGCTCAGGAATGGTTTAACCTTCTAAAGCCAAACACTGTCCACAACTTTGAGGACTTCAGTTCCGTCTTTCTGAACCAGTTTGCCAGTAGCAAGAGATATCAGAATACATCACTAAGGTTATTTACAACTAAACAACACGAGCAGGAATCCCTGAGGGAATTTGTCCAACGTTTTAACAATATTGCATTGGAAGTGCCTACGGCCACTGTGATTCCTGGAAATTAATTACCTTAATTAAATGGAGTTTAATGTGATAATGAAAAGATAGTTATGAATGATAACCATTTTGATATTTGGACTCAGTTTTGAAATAGATCGGGTGTGGTAGAATGTTATGATTGAGTCATAATTATTGAAGTGGTAAATGGTTGAGATGAATTATATGATTTGGACTCTGTTTTGGGGATAAACCAAGTATAATTGGATGTTGTGATAATCATGAAATTATTATTTGAAACTGAGTAGTTTGATCATGGATTAATAAAATGAGTTAGGACGGCATGAATTAGAGGTAAAATATACATGTTGATGTATTATGGTATAAGAGGTAGAATATACATGTTAGTATGTATAATGTTAATGAATGGATTAAATGTGGTGTTGAAAGTGAATGAGGCATAAAATGCCTATTCTATCCAACAATTTCACACAATACAACAAGAACACACACTAAATCCCTAGCTCAAACCCTTTTCTCCTCTTTTTTCTTTCTCAAATGCTTGTGAAGCCTGGAGCAAAGGTGGATTTCGATTGTAGGGCTTATTTTGGTTGTATAGGGTTAAGTATTTTAAGTTTTAAATGTGTGTTGAATGTTGTGTTAATAGAAGATGGGGTTTTGACTTTCTTTTGGGGAGATTATATGGTATGAAATGGGTGGTTATTGTAGTTGAGATAATATGATGTAAACTGGTATTATAATTTGCTTTTGTTGACGTATTGGAAGAATATTATGTAGTATGTGTGTTGAATTGAGTTTGAGCACAAAAATGGAGGATTTTTCGCTAAAACAGGGCCGCGCGATCGATCAGGATACATAGCCCGATCGATCGCACGTTGAAAAACAAATGGTAGCTATGAACAGTGGGCGCGATCGATCGCGGGTTATGGCGCGATCGATCGGGGTAGGCGAAAGTTTTGCGGATCAAGCAATGCCACACTCGATCGATCGCCTGGGTTGGAGCGATCGATACAGCTACTGGATTTTCAAAAAAAAATTATAATTTTTGGGATTTTGAAATGTGACATCTTATGATTGATTCATGTGATAATTATGATATTTTGGGGAAGTCACTAACAATGTTATGAGGTTGTATGTGATAAACCTTAGAAACGTATTTACTACTTAGTCGAGTTAATTGATAGCTCAAGTTAATAAAGAATGAAATATAATGAATTGAGTAGTATAATGTGTACATAAATCGTGGCTGAGTATGATAGGAGGCATGGCGAGTTTATATGATGTCTGTGGTTTGGTTGTGAGAGTTTTGATGAAATATTAATATTGAATCAATATTCAGTATAGGGATACTGTGCGAGCTTCCGGTTGTCAAGGATGTCTCAATTATGTTGTCGACTAGGTAAATAAACTATTGTTATGGTTAACGCGTAATATTTTATTGTTGCGTTGAATTGGTATGTGTTATGAGTTATGGTAATGCCATTATTGAGCGTGCCATGGTTATGATGCCGCCGATGTTGAGCGAGCAATAGTTATGATGCCGCCGTTGTTGAGCGTGCGAGGGATTATAGTACGCCGCTATTGAGCGAGCGATGTGATATGATAAGATATAACCCAGGAATTAATGATTGAGACGTATCTGAATTCAGTAAATCATTATTGTAATAATTTAGTTATTATTGATTATAGATCTGATGATTAATGAATATGTGTACAACAATTCATTGTTGTGATGATCTAATTGACTTTGTAGTTGATGATCTTGATTGTTGTGAGAACAAGAACAGCGTGGGAGATCCCATATGGCTATAGTACATCCATGGAATATTATCTTAAATTACAGCTTTATGTCTGTAATTACTAATTGTGTATTCAATGATGAAGTGATTTTGTTGTTAGTATGCTCACCCAGTGTGAGGGCTGCTTCTGTTGAAACTGGTAGAACATGTATGACATTGGTACTGGAAAGGAGTTCGAGCTATGAATGAGGATTCACTTAAGAGCGAGGTATTAGTAATAATATTGGTAAATTGATGAGTACAATTGGATACACATTTATGTTACTTAATGCTCGTTTGTGAGCATATAGATAGGTGTATGTGGGTTATATACACGTCCTTCATAATTTTATTTTCATTCGAGTATTGCATGCAATTTAATTCAGACTAAACATTGCATGATGCATTGAGAATATGATTAGTTCAATGATAAGTGCATACATATGTGAATTGAGTTGTGTCGAAAATCGAGAGAGATTATGTTCAGCAATTTATAGGGAAGTTATGCTATAATTAAGAAGCATATTTGAGAATCCCTTAATGATATGATTGTATGCACTAGTGACGATATTATGACTTTAGTTCCTACATTAGTGGTATCAGAGCAGTAATTTGCTCTTTTGGGTTAGTCTGATGGCCTAGGGATGTGTTGGTAGGAATGAAAAGCACATAGTTTACACATGATTGTTGTGTTGTGTCAGTGTGACATGACTTTTATACGCTTATATGCGTAGTATGTTATGAGGTCATAAATGAAAATTTGTATTATTGCTAACCATTGTGGTTGTAGGGTCCTATGGAATACGAGGAACGTGATATTGAGAAACAACCAGCGATGCCAATGAATATATGCACCAATGGTGGTATTATTGAAGAGTACTATCAGCCGGTAACTTATTTAAATAGCATATCATCGATTTAACTGTTGTGATAGTAATGATGTGGCGTTGAATGAGCGACAATTGATATACTATGTTGATGGGTGTTAGTAATTTTATGTAATGATTGGTGAAAGAGTAAATAATGTTGATTGAAATTGTATACACCTTGTATATGTAACAAGTGCTAAGAAATCTGATTTTGTAGGAAAATCAGAAAATGAGAAACGAGATATGATGTCTGAGGATAGGAAATGGTGGACAGTAATGTGCTATCAATATGTGACAACAGATGATGTGATGATCGGGTATGATTATGTTGTGGATATGAAAATGCATGTATATGTGATTATACACATGCATTGATATTGAATTGTTATTGTGATATATGAATACTTGATAATTTTATTGTGCGTAAAAGTATATTGAGATTATTGTGATACTACGGTTATATCGAATGGCGATGGATCATAATATTTTCCGTTGTCTTGTCGGGTGTTGGATCAGGATATTTTCCGCTATCATATCGTAGCGCGGGTTGCTGGTATGTCGAAGAGAGGGATATAATTGAGCTGCCGATAATTCGAAGCGAGGAATATTATTTACCCGTTGATATAACGTAGTATGGATTGTAGAGATTGTGAGATGTTATGTTGATTTGAGTATATTGAGATCATTGTAATGATACTGATATATTGAACAACGATGGATCATAATATTTGCCGCTATCTTATCGAGCGATGAATCAGGATATTTGCCACTGTCATGTCGTAGCGCGGGTCGTGGATATATCGAAGCAAGGGTTGTCCAAGGAGCTGCCAATAATTCGACGCGATGGATATTATTGAGCCGTTGATGTACAGAATACTTGTCGTTGTTACATGAAGCGATGAGTATTATTAAATAGAATACTTGCCGCTGTTACACAAAGTGAGGAGTATTATGAATGCCGTTGATATGTCTTAGCGACGATGTATTGTGTACCACCGTTGGGTAATGAGTATTGTGTACCGTCGTTGGGCGATGATTATTGTGTACCGCCGTTGGGCGATGATTATTGTGTACTATCCTTGGACGACGATGTATTATTTACCGCCATTGGGCGATGATTATTATATACCCCATAGTGCAATGAGTATTATTATACTGCTATTGTGTTAGCAAGGAATATTAATGTGCCACTATTATGTTGGCGGTGTATATTGATGATGTGCTTATTGTGGATGGCAATATTGTGTTATGCACACTTATATTATTGTTCCTTGGGTACATGCGTTTAGGTGAGGTATCGAGGTAAAACTATTTCATTTGGTTTAACATATTGATATATGTTGAGTTATTTTGTTGATTTATATTGATTTATGATAATCAATTATACATGTAAAAGAGCTGCGAAAAAAATTGAAATGAGACACAATATTGATATGCTCAATTATTATTGTTGCAGTAACGAGATAACGATGTGGTAATGGTAATCACTTTGAATGATGATCATTTTGTGAAAGTGTGGTTGTTTTGTATATTGTGAGAATAATGATTTGCTAATCATGTTATGTTGAGTTGAATGTAATCATGCGGGAATGAGATTAATGATCATGTCATGGAATGACATGGAACGTCACGGGATGAAGCGGAATCACTATGAATGTCATGTGTGGACATGTGATCATTGTGAACGTCATGGATTGACGTGGAATTATCATGAATGTCACGGATAAGTACAAGATTATGATGTTATTTTCTGGTGTAAAATGACAATAATGATAAATAATCACGTGATGATTAATGATGAGTTAAACACAATGTGACGGACAATATAATAATCTCATTATGAGAATACATATAATAGATGAACATTCACGATCAAATGATTCATTATGTTGAAATTGAGTTATTGACTGGGAGGCATATACATGATGACATATGTATGTGGTATTTACTAAAGGATGTCCTAATAATTAATTGGCATCAGATATCGATAGATGATGATATGCGATGAGATTGATGTCTAAGAAGTCATGAAATAATATAATACTTGTGAATTCATGATTTAAAGAAGTTACATTGTTGAAATATGAAATTGATTTCATATTGAATGTATCACACATGTATGTGATAATATGTTGTAACATGATAAGTACAGAAATGTCGAACTCCTGCTAGAGGGATATTCATGTCCTTGACGTTCAGGTGTGTGATTATGATATGTGTATGTGAGAAGTACTAACGATGTTATTTCTAGTACTTGTTTTTACCCGAGATGATAGTTGTGTAATGATATATGGGAAGATTGATGCTTCGGAGCATATGAGTATTGTTATGAGCATGATGCTATGATGCGGACGTATATTAACAATAATTGCATCTAGGCAGGTACGAAATTATGTTTACAATGTTAATACTACTGAAATTTCATAAAGTGGATATCGAGAAAAGAATAATATGAAGTCTATGTGAAGACGCTTTTTTGGATTATGATGGGTCATTACTTTGCATGAGGCAAATTGTAATATGGAATGCTATTGATTTCTATATGATGTGAAACGATGATAAATAATGAAATTGCATAATGTTGGAGGGTGGTGTGATTGATACACCACGTATCTGATTTGTAGACATGATAGAGAATTATTTAAGAAAGTGTCTGACACGGAAGCATGACTGAAATGATATGCATGTATACTCACGGAAGGTAAGAATCAAGTTGGGATGTAAAATAATGGGTAGTGGATTGACACTAATCCAGAATGATACTAATAGTAGAATGTGGTTGAATGCGTAATAATATTGGTCGAATGAAAGAGGTAGCGATGTAAATTAAACAAAAATATGTTCTATATAAGATCCTTATGAATTGGTTAAACTAATAATTTGATAAGCACGAGATAAGTGAAATAAGGCATCGTGAGAGATGTGATGCCTATTGCTAAGTAATGAAAGAACAGGCACATGTGGTGAGAGAATTTAAATGATCTTAGAAGAACTATGTCTAACATTGAATAATGAGAAGCGGAAAGTTGAAAGAAATGGTAGAATAGAATATTACAATGAACTGGAAATGATTGACATAAAATGAGATACTTGTATGTATTATATTTTAAATGATGATGTTAAATGTATTGAAGTTGTAAAAAAAAAAAAACAATGTTAGAAGGGTTGGTATGGTACACAAGAATGTTACTTGTGTACATGTGTGTTAGATTTTAAATCTATTTAGACAAACAAATACTAGTTGTGGAGTTTCAGATAATGTTGAATTCCGAACAAGAATCTGAATATCTTTGCTTCAGAAGTGTGATAGGCTTCTCTTAGTTGGGTTGATGTAATTTAACATCTATACTAGAGTCAATAATAAACTAGGAGAAAAGAAAATGCGGATATGGTATGAGAACAAGGACATGCTAATTGTAGATTGTCGTTATCGATTTCTTCGTATTAGAATTCTTAAATTCTTTGTGTGTTAAGGTTACAAAAGGGGGAAATATTTTACCTCTTACACCATAATAAATAAAAAATTTAAGATTTCTAATACGAAGAAATCGATAACGACAATCTACAATTAGCATGTCCCTTGTTCTCATACCATATCCACATTTTCTTTTCTCCCAGTTTATTATTGATTATAGTATAGATGTTAAATTACATCAATCCAACTAAGAGAAGCCTATCACACTTCTCAAGCAAAGACATTCAGATTCTTGTTCGAAATTCAACATTATCCAAAACTCCACAACTAGTATTGGATTTGTCTACATAGATCTAAAATCTAACACACGTGTACACAAATAACATTCTTGTGTACCATACCAACCCTTCTTAACGTTGTCATTTTTTTTACAACTTCAATACATTTAACATCATCATTTAAAATATAACACATACTTGTATCTCATTTTATGTCAATCATTTCCAGTTCATTGTAATCTTCTATTCTACCATTTCTTTCAACTTTCCGCTTCTTATTATTCAATGTCAGACAGAGTTCTTCTAAGATCATTTAAATTCTCTCACCACGTGTACAGGTGGTGTGCGTTATTGTGTACGCCCAAATTAACGAAAGACAAAATTAAGCAATAAAAATTAGGGGATTTTTACAATTTCCAACTATAATTAATTAAACTAAAGAAAGCAAAATTACTAGATTGTCAAGATTAAAAAACAATTCTTGGTTTTCTGTCAACTTTACCTTTGGAAATTATTCACTTGATCATCGATTAACAAAAGATTCGATTTTTATTCAATTATTCATCATATGGAAATTTAATTCCTCTCTTACCTTACTCGTATTCAAATACAAAACAACATTCAAATGCAACTCTTATCAAATCATTAACCAAACCACAGCCTTGATAACTTCAAAAACTAGTAAGTTTGATGAATCTAATCAATAGAAACTACAACTAGAACCAATTATCCAACCGTTTTCCCGAAGAATTTAATAACACCAACAACAGGTAATCATCAATCTTAGTTGCTTCTTAATTAGCCTTAGATTGTGTATGTGATTACTATGTGATCAATCTATCAATCAAACACAACAATCGAGTAAATCAGACAAAACTAAAATCTTTTTGTTGGCTCATAGCATCATAACAAACTGACTTGTCCTTAATTTAATGCCTCAACAATTTTAAACATGCACAGCAATAAAAAGCGCTGAAAAGTTAACAGTGGAATAAGTTCAATCCCTAGACATTTCATACCCCACAAAGCAGTGAATGTTTGTGCGTGGTCATAAGCAAGTGTCATGCACAAATTATAGATCCAATAAATGTAAACCCACAATAGTTCAAGTTGTACACCATTACAAGTATAAGCTCTCTTGCACACTCCTCTCCACTATCTTAGCCACTTGCAAACACAAATCAAGTAGGTCTTTATTAGCTTGTAGCTTAGCCTAGGTATTGACTTATGAAAGAAAGGGTAAGGTGTATCAAACAAGAGAGTATAATGATATGCACACTGAAGAGCTTCTCTTCTTGCATGAATTCTTCAAAACTTTGTTCATTTTTTGCAAGGGTTATTCAATTATTTTCTTCTTTTGTGCATTGGCTCCCCTTGGAGTCATATTTTTAGCAATTTTCTCTAGGCATCCTTTTTCTTTCATGCATCTCATTCTTTTGACAATAAAGCTCTCATATATATGAATCAATGACAACAAGTGCATGTGAATGAAACACATCATACTCCCTTCAAAGGTATGGATCTAAAATCATATTAGGCTTATTAGGGAAGATGATAAACTAGTCAAGAATGTTGAATGGAGGTCTTTAGTCCATTCTTTTTTGCATTAAAGCTCAAAGGGGATACTAGAGATGATTATGTTTACATGGTAAGCTTGAAAGGCTCAAACGCATCAAAGATAACCTATATCACTTTCATGCAAGTAGTTTAGACATACGCATCAAAGAGTATGTAGTTAAGTTCTAGCATGTATCAGAGACTTCTTAAGACTATCACAAGTTCACACAATTTTCACTAAGCTATGCACACTTTTCAAGTCATGACAGATTTGTGCTCAAAATATTCAACTACTAAGTCAAAGTATAATTTGCATTAGAGTTCAAAGTGTTCCAAGGTTAACAATTCATATATGTTAAAAAGCATGCATTCATCAATTTGGTTTCTTCATAGGTTAGTGATTCTAAGCATGCATTCATTACTAACTATGAGCTCAATTTTTTTCAATTTTTCAATTTTTTTTGTATTTTTATAATAAGAAAGCAAAACATACCACTAATCACTCCCTTATACTTAAATCTTATATTATCCCTAATGTAAGGAAAAAATATAAGAAAAAAGAAAAATATAAAACTAAGAAAGCAATAAAAGATATGGGAAGAATAACTCCCCTTGGTTTGCCTCCCAAGCAGCGTCTCTGTTTAACATCGATGGCCCGACTCTAGTCCAAAGATCACTCGAAGTTAAATGGGGCCTCTAGAGCCACCTTTATGTTCAATTGTCCCCATTCCTCGTGTTGGACACCCTCGTAGTAATGTTTTAGTATGTGGCCATTCACCTTGAATGTCTTGGTGGTATCCAAACTTTGGATCACAACTACACCATGAGGATAGACATTAGTAACAACGAAAGGTCAATTCCATCTAGAACGAAGCTTACCTGGAAATAGGCGAAGACGTGAATGGTAAAGGTGAACTTTTTGACCAACTTCAAAGCTCCTATTTGGTATCATCTTGTCATGGAAGTCCTTCGTCTTTTCCTTGTAAATCCTTGCACTTTCATATGCCTCATTCCTTATCTCCTATATTTCTTGCAATTGTAACTTTCTATGAACTCCACTCTCATCATATGCCATGCTGAAATTCTTCACAACCCAGTATGCTATATGCTCCAACTCTACAGGAAGATGGCAAGGTTTACCAAAAACTGATCGATATTGGGACATACCTATTGGAGTTTTGTATGCAGTCCTGTAGGCCAAAAGTGCATCATCCAGTCTTAAACTACAATCCTTCCTTGTTGGGTTGACATTGTTTTCCAATATAACTTTGATTTCTCGGTTAGAGACATCAGCGTGTCCACTTGTTTGAGGATGGTAGGCGGTGGAGATTTTGTGTGTCACATAATCCTTCTTTAACAAACTTTCCGCCATCCGATTGCAAAAATGAGTACCTCTATCACTGATTATGGACCTCGGGATTCCAAACCTAGAGAAAAGATTATGTTTGATAAAATCTGCAACAACCTTGGAATCGTCAGTTCGGGTGGCAATAGCTTCCACCCACTTCGAGACATAATTAACAGCAAGTAGCATATAAACATGACCATGAGAAATAGGAAATGGTCCCATAAAGTCGATGTCATATACGTCAAAAATTTCACAAATAAGAATGGGTTGTTGAGGAATCTCCTTTCGTTGGGATATGTTACCGGTCATTTGGTATTGAACACAGTTCTTGCAGAAATAGTAGACATCACGAAATAGAGTCCGCCAAAAAAGCCACATTCAAGAACTTTCCTAGATGTCCTCTTGGCTCCAAAATGTCCCCCACAAGCATAGGAATGACAAAACTTAATAGTGTCACTTACCTCCTTCTCGGGGATGCATCTTCTAATAATTTGATCCGCGCAGTTCTTCCACAGATGAGGGTCATCCCTTACATAGTACTTGGCATCACTCCTTATCTTTTCTCTTTGAGACCTAGACAATTCAGAATGTGATACATTAGAAGCTTAATAATTCACAATATGAGCATACCATGGTAAAATGTTGCTTATGGAGAATAGTTGTTCATCCGGGAATTTCTCCTTCAAACAAAGCTCTTCATTCACATGAGTTAGACGGCTTAGGTGATCCGCTACTTATTCTCGCTGCCCTTCTTGTCCTTGATTTGTATGTCAAACGCACTCAAGAGTAAAATCCATCTTATAAGCCTCGATTTTGCCTCCTTCTTCATCATCAAGTAGCAAAGAGCTGCATGATTAGAATAAACAACGACTTTAGTCCCAAGCAAATAATATCTAAATTTTTCAAGAGCAAAGACAACTGCTAAAAGTTCTTTCTCAGTAGTTGAATAGTTCTGTTGGGCATCATTCAAAGTCTTGGATGCGTAGTAGATAGCATGTGAAGCATTCTCCACTCATTGGCCTAAGACAGCGCCAACCGCAAAGTCACTAGCATCGCACATGATCTCAAAAGGCTTACTCCAGTCGGGAGGTTGGATGATGGGGCTAGAGGTCAATGACTCCTTCAATCTATCAAAAGCTATCTTGCTTTCTTCATCCATCTCGAAAGCGACATCTTTTTGTAGTAGCTTTGATAAGTGTATTTTATACACTTATAGTTCTTCTTATTTTGCATGATTTAGTGTTGGTATTCGAGCAGAATTACGTCTTTTGTTATTGTTTTGGTTATTTTGTAGGAATCCAAGGAATTAAGCATTTTATTACTAAAAGATGATGAGAATGACATAAATGTGACAAGAATTTAAATTGGGACTCAACGGTGAAATAATCATGCACCGGGACATGTCAATTGGCAAGGAAGTATTATATTATATTATTATATAATATAATATATATACAAGGAAGAGACGTAAACTTGGAAAGAAGGCCAAGAGAGGAAATTGGATGATATTTTAGGCAGGAGAATCACGTACAGAAGGGAAGAAAAAGGCATCATAATTCACGTACGGAGGGGTCATCAAAGAAAAGATAGGCAGATATAAGGAAAGAGAGATTTTGATACAGATTCACACGTAAGATATAAAGGGAAGCAAGAAATAAGGGAGACGCACAATTCACGTAAAAGGAGGCAGAAGACCGAGAGCTAAAGAGAAGGGGAGGAGATCATTCGAGGCGGCGGGCGTACAACGAAGGGTAGAGATTTTGACGACGGAGAAGACGACGGCGACTACCGGGGACGGAGGGCCATCATCCAATTCGTTTGATTATCTATTCCCTTATGTTTATGATGATTAAGAACATGTCTATGTGTTTATTTAATGTATTCATGAACTAATTTATTATTCTAGGGTTAGACGGATCTTGACTTGAAACTATGTCATTGGTTTTTCATATGGTTTATTTATGTTTTCCTGTTCTTAATGCTTTTAATCTACTGGCCATGGATTGAATGATTCCATATTCGTGATCTATCACTCGGGAGAGGGGGTTGTGAATAGGAAAGAAGGAATTCGTATCGTGGTAGTTATATTGTTCGGAAGGCCTATAACTCCATAGAAGTCGTCATAGGAATTACTGCGCTTTTACAATTGTTTGATAATTAATCTTAGATAGGGATATCAAGATTTATGTTAGATAATTACTTCTGCTTAACACCCGGGAGGGGGAGTAGAAACAAATAAGAATTCTCGGCTAGTAAACTAGGAAAACACGACATAGTGGATAGTTGAGTGAAGTCGAACCTCTAGAATCCGTTCTCATTGATTTTCTCCACTTAAATTACCATCTTGTTAATCTTTTATTCTATTTTCGTAGATTAGTTTAATAAATATTGCCGGTTATCTAAATAAAGTCGAGACTATTCTAATTACAGTACTTGGCAAAACTTAATTTTCAATCCCTGTGGGTTCGACATCCGTATTTTAAAATTCTATACTAAAACTTGACACCGTACACTTGTGGTACGTTTCACACTCATCAAGCTTGCACAAAGGTGTAGCTATCTTAGCGAATCATTGATGTACTTTCTATAAAAAAAAAACCTGCATGTCCAAGAAAAGAACGCACATCCCGAACACAAGTAGGATAAGGTAAAGACTGCATAACATCAATTTTAACTTTGTCTACATCTATACCATTAGCAGAAATGACATGACCCAACACTATACCTTGTTCTACCATAAAGTGACTTTTTTCAGAATTTAGAACAAGGTTAGTCTCAATGCATCTTTTCAACACAAGTGTAAGGTTAGCTAGACAATCCTTGAATAAATTACCATAGACAGTAAAATCATCCATGAATACCTCTAAAATATGCTCAATAAACTCTGAAAATGTACTAACCATACACCGTTGAAACGTGGCTGGGGCATTACATAGTCCAAAGGGCATGCGTCGATAGGCGAATGTACCAAAAGGGCATGTGAAAGTGGTCTTTTCTTGGTCCACCGGTACAATTACAATCTGAAAATAACCAGAATACCCATCAAGAAAACAATAGTAGGAATGACAAGCTAACCTCTCAAGCATTTGTTCAGTGAAGGGTAGATGAAAGTGGTCATTTCTAGTCACGGCGTTGAGCTTTCTATAGTCGATACAAACTCTCCACCCATTCTGAATATGAGTGCGAACTAGCTCATCATCTTTGTTCTTGATCACAGTGATGCAAGTCTTCTTTGGCACAACTTGAACTGGACTGACCCATTGACTATCTAAGATGGGGTAGATCACCCAACTGCTAAAAGCTTTAAAATCTCCTCCTTCACTACATCATAGGTGGGTTAAGCTTCCTTTAAGGTTGACGTGTAGGGCACCCTCCTTCTTCTAGTAGGATTCGATGCATGCATGTAGAGGGACTGATTCCTTTGATGTCAGCAATGGTCCATCATATGGCAGTCTTGTGCTCCTTGAGCACATTTAGAAGTTCTTCCTCTTGATCATCCCCCAACTTGCTAGAGATGATTACTGACAATGTGTCTCCTTCACCGAGGAATACATACTTGAGATGGTTAGAGAGTGATTTTAACTCAATGGTGGGTGCCTGCAAACAGATGGCAGTAATCTATTGTTAGAAACAGGCAATGACACAAAAGAAACATTACCTGACTGAGTGATCGCTTTTATTTTAACAGTAATTTCTAGCGATTCTACCGCAAGTGCACGGTGTCAAGTTTTAGTATAATGATCTAGAATTAAGGATTGTCGAACCCACGAGGACTAGTAGTAATTACCAAATTTAACTAGCGTTCTATATTTAACCTACGAAAGTGTTTAAAAGATTAACTAATTTACTCAACTCCAATATTCAACCGCACCACAAAGAATTAAGATAATAAATAGTAGAGATAAATATCGAGACTTCGGTTCACTTGAGTAATCCCCCACAATTTACCTACTAGTTCTAATTAAAATTAATGCATCTAAGGTGACAAGTTTTCCGGTTATATCCAATATACTCTCTCGAGCTATATTAAACCTAACACTGAATTGCAGTAAGTAACTCTCGTTCACTTATTTCACAATTCAATATTGCATACGTTCTATGAAAACCCCTAGCCTTCGATTACAAGATATCTATAGCTATCACTCGTGTATTTGACGTCATCTCTCGATCTCGGTCTGAAATCCACGGTTTATGTTATTGGTTCCGTTTTACAATATCATCTCTCGATCTCAATTGTAAACTAACAACATTCAAAGAGTAGCTAATCCTTTAAAATCATTAAAAGCATAACATAAACTCAAAAATACCAATAATCAAAAACTAGAATTAAAAATGTGGGTTCATACACAAGATCCCCTTGTCTCGATAACAAACTTAGCCTAGCATATTAACGGAAAAACAACGTTTTATAACATCTAACAACATTATAAACATTGGAATTCGAAAATAAAACTAAACAAAAGTTCAGAAATACTAATAAACACTCGATGTTGAATCGTGCGTCGATCCGTTGTTCCCGTCTCTAGCTGCGTTCCTTTGAATCGTCTTGAATCAATCTTCTCTTCGGGTGGCTGCCTATCTAGAGGTGAAAGAACCCTTCTAATGACCTAAAAACTCCAATTTATATGTCTCCTCACGAGCCCAAAGAAATCTGGTACCAAAAATAGCCCAAAACTTAATTAAGGAAGTTTTTAAGTCTGGGACTCTGCACGCGATCGATCTCTTCGAGATAGGCGATCGATCGCCTTTAGCTTTTTCTCCTCGGCGATCGGTCTCTCAAGATAGGCGATCGATCGCCTATATGTTCTGCCCCGAGGCGATCGATCGCCTGATTTGTTGCGATCGATCGCCTATCGCTTGAAAATTCCATGAGCTCTCTGGCTTCAGGCGATCGATCTCTTGTGATAGGCGATCGATCGCCTGAAGCATTTATCATTTTTTAAGTCATTTTCACATCTTTTCCCATGGATTGCCTCGTCCTGTCATAGTTACACCTTCTAGTCCATAAAATGGGGTTTTTCCAGTATTTCTTGCACTTCTACTGGATTCCTGGAAATACAACAAAACACAACCAAAAGTATAAAATCTTCCAAGAATCACTATAAAAATCGCAAGAAATATATGCAAATATAAGTGTAAAAATGATACTTATCAACTCCCCCAAACTTAGCTCTTGATAGTCCTCGAGCAAGAATAGAATCAAAAACAGTGAATTCACAACAGATAAGTGACATGGATCATTTCGTGTTCATATGTTTATCTCAGAACTTTTACTCATACCACAACAAAGAATCCTTCAAATTGTTGGACACAAAGTGTTTTCTCTTTAAGTCAAATAACAGTTTCAAATTCGGAACGTGTGTGTGTGCTGTTGTCAATCCCAAGTATCATACAATCCTCATAGATCAAACAGTGTTAATCAATAACAATCAAGATTTTTCATCGAGAATCTCATATACCTAGTTTTCAAGCACTTCTCCACTAATGTAATCAATTCCTATACTTGGATCAAAAGGACTTTTAAAGCTTATAATGTTAGGCCTTTTGGTGTCGGTTACAAAAAAAAGATAGGATAAGTGCAAGGAAGAGAGTATATCATGTAAAGTTCATTTTTATGCATCACATATCGGATTTCTCTTCTTTTCTTTTAGCCTTGCCCGCTTTGGGTCTTAATTACTCGATTTTTTCGTTTTTTTTTTTTCAATCAAGGCTTTCTCTATCCTTTTCTTTTTCTCATTCATAAATTCTTTTCTCAATAAGATCATCAAATATATCCATTTATGTGCATCTAATGAGATTCATCATACTCCCTTGGGTTGAAGATAAAATCTTTCATTTTTTGGCTAAACAAGGTAGGTATAATGAGTTTATCAACAATGTCGAATGGTGGCTAATTTCCATTCTTATTCAATCAAGCTCAAAGTTGGACACTAGGGAAAGATGTAAATAAGGTAGGCTTGAAAGGCTCAAACGTTCCAAAGATCGCCTAAATCATATCCAAGTGTAGTTCATAATTATAAAAATTTCGCCTCAAAGAGCCATCATCAAATAGGTTCTATGATTACTCTAAGATGCTCAAGACATGTCATCAAGTTCACACATATCATCACTACTTCAAATGTAATCAACAAGTTCATGACTCAATGTGCTCAAACTATTCCTCATTTTCAACATGTCAACTCAACTCAAAATATTCACAAAATGTTTACAATCATCAAGATTCAAGTCATAAGTAGAGTAAAATAATGTCATCATAGCATGGAGTCACTACTTTAATCCAATTACACTAAAAACAACTTTCCATGCTCTTCATCGGACTCATCAATCTTAAGCTAAAATCATAGATTTCACAGCAGTAGACATGTTCAGACGCACAATTAAACAAATTAAGACTCAGACTCAACACCATGCACACCCCAAATATAAGCAAAAACACAATCCTCAACTCCACAATATCAAATACCAGTTCAACAACTGCAACTGCTCCCCCAAACTTAAGTAATACATTGTCCTCAATGTAGTGAACAAGAAGAAATAATAGGACAACGTAATACCTGTGGTGACAACCGTCAGTGGTCGTCACCCTCATCCGCATTGGCAGCGCCATCATCATCATCCTCGTCATCGGTGGGTGGCGGGTATGGCTGGAGAGTGGGTGGCAGTGGAAACGCCAAGTCTGGATGGGCCTGTGCTGCGACTGTGTGTCAGTCGTATGAAAAACGCAGAAACTCACGAAGCTCAAGGCGCATATCATCTTGATTGTGCAACATCTCCTCTTGATTGCGCCAAAGTTCTCGTTGCCCATCGCGCACCACTCGCTGTTGCAATTTGAGTGCCCTAAGCTCATCCTATAAAGATTGAAATCTTTGAGCATTGGTGGTAGGATGAGCTATTGGAGAATGGCCACGAGGAGCTCGTCGATGTGAAGACCGGGGCTGTTCTGGATCATTTGAAGGCCCTGGTGCAGACTCGGACTCCGACGGTGGTCTAGGAAGGCGAAGGGGAATAAATGGAACACTTGTTTCCTCAAAATACTCCCAAGGGACTTGTTCCTGGCGGCACAATTCAGTGACTAAAGACGGAAAGGGGAGACCAATCGTGGTAGAGCCTTCCACCGCTAATTTCATCGAGGAGTATATGATGCTCCCAATATCCACCGAGCGGCGTGTCATGATAGCAAAAACTAACACCGCTCTCTCCTTAGTAACCACGGCAGTGTGAGTAGATGGAAGGACTCGATGGGAGATAAATGTAAACCAGATGTCTGCCGCTGGTTTCAAATGAGTTTTCTTGCAATGTATGATCTGCCCATCCGAATTTAGTATCCATTCCGCCCCTTCCCCACAGATGGTCTCAATCACTTCATTGTAGTCAAGGTGGTGATGCAAATAAGCCGAGTATTCATCGTCTCTTATATCCGGCATCTCATATATGCGATTGATGTGTTCGCTAAGAAAAAGAAACTTCTTCCGCCGAATAGTCAGATACGGTCCGTTGGCTTCGACTTTAAAGTTGGCATAGAATTCCTTGACTAAGGGGATGACTGCATGGCACGAGGGTGACACAAAGCGCAACCATCCGCGGCGTTCCGCCTCTCGGAGGATGGACGAATTGGGTGTGTCCATTTCCATTCCCCTCTCCCTTACCAAAGGCCTAGCATGCTATTTTTCATAGAATTCAGATGCGGCATGATTGGCAAAACGAGTCGTGTCATAAGTCGGGGTGGGGGCTGAAGAGGAAGCCCCTCGTCTTGGCTTCTTTGTAGGTGCCATGCTATGAGATATATGAAAACGACAAGCAATGCCTCAATAAGTTCCTACAAAGTCCAACTTGCCTCACACCACTTCCAAGAAGTTACTTAGCACCACCAAGCCTCAACAACATCAATACTAGCAAGCTTCTAACACCAATCTCCAAATTAACTTTCCTACCAACAAAGAATTCAAATCCTTTCCAACTTTCCCCAAATAACTAGTAATTAAGCATGACCCGGAAATCTCAAGCCAAGTTACCTCTGAATTTCGAAACTTTGATGGAGTGTGGTCCTTGGCTTGGAGTAATCTCCCCTTGGTGCTTGAATGGCCACCCGAGCTTGTAATCTGTAGAAGAAATTTGCACAACTTAGCCAATAGTAGTGAAGAGGAAAGGAATTTGCGATTATATGAAGAATTGAGAAGAGAGTTGAAAGGAAATTTGGGATTTGAGGATTTGGGGATTTAGGGATTAGGGATTTGAGATGAAGAGGTGTGGTGAAAGTGTGCTGAGTGATGGAATCTGATCTTTTTAAAAACCAAAATTCGCGACAGGCGATCGATCGCCTCATATGATGCGATCGATCGCCTGTGTCCAGTAGCATTTTTTAAAAATTTTGCGTTTAGGCGATCGATCGCCTAAAAATAGGCAATCGATCGCCTACCTCCAGTAGCATTTTTTTTGAAAATTTGATGCTCAAGGCGATCGATCGCCTCATGTTAAGCGATCGATCGCCTACCTCTGGTAAGTTTTTTCAGATTTCTGGTGGAGGCGATCGATCGCCTCAGATACAGCGATCGATCTCCTACCTCCAGTAGGCTTTTTTTTTTTTTTGAAAGTCGTTTTCTAAATTTTTTTAAAAAAAACTAAAATCCAAACCAAAGTCAAGAAACTATTTACTAAATTCAACAACGAAGGAGAAGGAAGAAAAATTAGTTCTTGATTTATAGTCCCAAGCTGGACTTCTGGCGTCTGTCGCTTCATTCAACAAAATGGGCAGTGGTGCACTCCGGTATACTGAAATCATGCCCGTGGTAGTGCTTCAATCGCTGTGCATTCACTGTGAACGTTCCCTTGGTTGGATCATAGAGCTCGATTGCACCCGAGGGAAACACCTTGGAAATACGGAATGGTCCGGACCAACGAGATTTAAGCTTGCCTGGAAACAACCGTAATTTGGAGTTAAATAATAACACCATATCTTCTTCCTTGAAATCATGTTGACTGATCCTTGCGTCATGCCATTTTTTTTGTCTTTTCTTTATAGATCTTGGAATTCTCGTATGATTGGTTCCGAAACTCTTCCATTTCGTTCACTTGGAGGAGACGGTGATCAACTGCAGCAGTTTAGTCGAAGTTTAGATTCTTTATTGCCCAATATGCTTTATGTTCCAGTTCAACCGGAAGATGACATGCTTTTCCAAAAACCAACCTGTATGGTGTGGTGCCAATAGGTGTTTTATATGCAGTTCTATATGCCCATAAAGCATCATCTAACCGTAAGGACCAGTCTTTTCGAGAAGTATTGACAGTTTTTTCTAAAATGCGTTTTACTTCCCTATTCGATACTTCCACTTGCCCACAAGTTTTTGGATGGTAAGGTGTTGCAACTTTGTGGGTGACTCCATATTTGCTTAAGAGTTTGTCAAAAAGTTTGTTGCAAAAATGTGACCCACAGTCACTAATGATTGCCCGAGAGGTGCCAAATCGAGTAAAAATATGTTTTTTCAAAAACTGCACCACCACTCTAGCATCATTAGTGCGAGAAGCTGCAGCCTCAACCCACTTTGACACATAATCGACCGCAACTAGGATATAGTAGTGTGAACATGAAACTGGAAATGGTCCCATAAAATCGATGCCCCAAACATCGAACAATTCACATTCAAGAATGTTGTTCAAGGGCATCTCCTGTCTCCTAGAATACACCTATCACAAGCTGAAACATACCTGTATGCATCTTTAAATAATGTAGGCCAATAAATTCCAGATTCCAATACCTTGGCAGCAGTTTTGGTTGGACCCATGTGTCCCCCTACCTCACGATCATGACAATGGCTCAATATAGATGACATCTCCTCCTCTGGAACACACCTCCTGATCATGTTGTCTGCACAAACTTTGAACAACAATGGTTCCTCCCACATGTAGTGTTTAACATCAGATAAGAATTTCTTTTTTTGATAAAATGTCATTTGTGGGAGGATACCACTAACCAGATAGTTTGCAAAATCGGCATACCAGGGTAGGGCAAGAACTTGAAAGAGTTGTTCATCGGGGAATTTTTCATTGATCTCTTCCACTTCAGTATCATGTTTCTCAATCTCAAAATCAATCCTAGATAAGTGATCCGCCACTACGTTCTCTACACCCCTCTTATCCTTAATTTCTAAGTCAAATTCTTGCAATAAGAGAATCCATCGGATTAAACGTGGTTTAGCGTCTATTTTAGCAAGAAGATATTTGAGAGCCGAGTGATCAGTGTACACAATGACTTTTGATAGACAAAGATAAGAGTGAAATTTATCGAAAGCAAATACTACTGCTAGAAGTTCTTTCTCAGTGGTGGCATAGTTCTGTTGTGCCTCATTTAACGTTCTACTAGCATAGTAAATAGTATGAAATACCTTATTCCTTCTTTGTCTCAATACTGCTCCGACAGCTGTGTCACTAGCATCACACATCAACTCAAATGGTATATCCCAGTCAGGTGCTATCAAAATAGGTGTTGTGACCAATCTCTCCTTTAGTGTCTCAAATGCCTGCAAGCAATCAGCATTAAAATCAAATGGTGCTTCTTTAGTAAACAATTGAGATAAAGGTTTTGAAATTTGAGAAAAATTCTTTATAAATCGTCTATAGAACCCAGCATGGCCTAAGAAACTGCGAATTCCCTTCACTGATACTGGCGGAGGTAGTTCCTGTATCACTTGTACCTTTGCTCGATCCACTTCAATACCCTTTTGGGATATTTTATGGCCCAAGACTATACCTTCTTGTAGCATTAAGTGACACTTCTCCCAGTTTAGTACTAAGCTGTTCTCCTCACACCTTGTCAATACGAGATCAAGATTATGCAGACATGCATCAAATGAATTTCCGAACACAGAAAAATCATCCATGAATACTTCTAAAAACATTCCTACCATGTCATGAAATATCAACATCATGCATCTTTGAAACGTAGCCGGTTCATTACATAACCCAAAAGGCATTCTCCTAAATGCAAATGTACCATAAGGACAAGTGAAGGTGGTCTTCTCTTGGTCCTCAGGTGCAATTGCTATCTGATTATATCCTGAATACCCATCTAGGAAGCAATAATAATCATACCCAGCTAGTCTCTCTATCATTTGATCAATGAAGGGGAGGGGGAAGTGATCCTTACGTGTAGCTTCATTAAGTTTTCTATAGTCAATACAGACTCTCCAACCAGTGACTGTTATAGTAGGTATTTATTCATTCTTTTCATTAGTGATAACAGTCATACCTCCTTTCTTTGGTACACATTGCACCGGACTCACCCATGCACTATCTGAGATAGGATAGATAATACCTGCATCGAGTAGCTTAATCACTTCCGCCTTGACTACTTCTTGCATCTTTGGATTCAAACGGCGTTGTGGTTGCACCAACGGCTTGTAAGTGTCTTCCATCAAAATTTTATGCATGCACATCGATGGGCTTATTCATTTTATGTCTGCCACTTTCCATGCAAAGGCTTGCTTGTGCTCCCTCAAAATCCTAAGGAGCTTCTCCTCGTCAATACCTGTCAGAGATGAAGACACAATTACTGGTAGCAAATTATTATTACCCAAATAAACGTACTTGAGGTGAGTTGGTAGGGTCTTGAGTTCAAGATTAGGTGGTTCTTCAATTGAAGATTTCTGTGGCTTGATGTCCCTTTCTCCCAACTCTCCTAAATTATTGCTTTGACGTCTAATGTAAGGAGGGTTAGCTCGCATCTGAGCAACAATCTCTTGTTCTTCTTCATTCTCAAGCATGTCCTCATCATTAATGAGATAAGCTTCCACTGCATCTTTGCATTCTGTTCGAAATACCTTGTCAGATAACACATCAACATGGTCAATACTAAAACACATATGCTCGTCATGAGGGTGTTTCATAGCTTTGAAAACATTAAAAGTAACTTGATCCTCCCCTACACGGAGGATCAACTTCTCTTGATGCACATCTATGAGTGCTTTGCCAGTGGCTAAGAATGGTCTTCCCAAGATCAAGGGCATTTCAGCGTCTTCTTCCATATCTAACACGAGAAAATCCACTGGGAAAATTAATTTATCCACTTTGACAAGTACATCCTCGATGAGTCCTCGAGGGTAGGTGATAGATCTATCCGCCAGTTGAAGTGACACTGTAGTGGGTTTAGGCTCGCCTAATCCCAACTTCCTGAAAATTGACAGTGGCATTAAATTAATACTCGCACCCAAATCACACAAAGATTTAGTAAATGAAATAGGGCCAATGGTGCAGGGTATAGAGAAACTCCCTGGATCTTTTAACTTATGAGGCAATTTGTTTTGCACAATCGCTGAACACTCCTCTGTTAAACTTACCGTCTCATGCTCTCCTAATTTCCGCTTATTCGATAAAATTTCCTTCAAAAACTTAGCATAACTAGGAATTTGAAGTAAAGCATCAGCAAATGGTATATTGATATGTAATTTCTTAAAAATTTCAAGAAATTTTGCAAAACTTGCATCTACCTTAGCTCTTTTTAATGCAGCGGGAAAAGGAGGTGGGATTTGTACCTGCATTGGTGGTGTGATGGGTGTCTTGATAGAAAACTTACCTTTATCTTCAACGTCTGTTTCAGTCTGTTCACTTTCCTCTATTTGTACGTCCTCAGCCTCCTCTTTCTCCTCAATAGGTGATCCGGTCTGCTTACCACTTCTCAATGATACAGCCTTTACTTGCTCCTTTGGATTTTTCTTGGTATCGCTAGGCAAGGTTCCTTGCATTCTTCCTGACAAAATATTCGCCAACTGTCCCACTTGAGTCTCCAAGTTCTTTATTGATGCATCCTGGTTCTGCATTCTATTCTCCATTGATGTAATAAACTTGGTCAGCAACTCTTCCATACTCGGCTTTGATGGATAACCCGGTGGAGGTTGTGGATTCAAAACATTCTTTTGGTTAGACCAAGAGAAGTTTGGATGATTCCTCCATGGTTGGTTATAATTGTTGGAGTAAGAGTTACCCTGTTGTGGCCTGTTTCCTACAAAGTTAGCATTTTCAGTAGATTGCACAAAAGGATTACCTGCTTGGCATTCCGTGCTCTGATGGTTGCCTCCACATAAATCACATATGACTACTTGAGCTTGCATCGCTGTCATGCTCACGCTATCCATTTTCTTATGAAATGCCTCCAACTGAGCTTGTATTGATGTCACCTCATCAACTTGATGCATCCCAATCGGTCTTTTGGGCACATTCCTTTCGGACTGCCACTGGTAACTGTTGGATGCCATCTCTTCCAAGAGTGTGTAAGCTTCCTCAGGTGACTTTCTCATAATCGTACCTCCTGCTGCTGCATCAATCATGGATCTATTAGCAGAAATAAACCATTGTAAAATGTTTGTACCTGAAGCCAAATCGGAAGGCCATGATGTGGGCATCTTCGAAGTAGATCCTTGAAGCGCTCCCAAGCTTCATACAGTGTCTCCGGATCATGTTGAATGAATGTGGTGATATCATTGCGCATCTTAGCTGTCTTGGAATGGGGAAAGTATCTTGATAGGAAGGCTTGAGCCATCCCCTCCCAAGTAGTGATCGACCCTGCAGGCAATGAATTCAACCAGCTCTTAGCTTTATCATTTAAAGAAAAGGGAAAGAGACGTAACCTGATGGCGTCGTCAGTGACGCCATTGTGCTTGAACGTGTCGCATATCTCCAAAAAGTTGGAGATATGAGCATTAGGATCATCAGTAGGCGATCCTCCGAATTGGACAGAGTGTTGAATCATCTGAATTATGGCAGGCTTGATCTCAAAATTATTAGCCTGAATCCTTGGTCTTGTTATGCTATACATGGTGCCTTGAAAAGATGGTTGTGCATAGTCCATCATGGACCTTATAATTGGCATTTCATCATTGTGTTGTTCACCATTCCCGCGATTATTCTCAGCCATCTCTCTTGTTTCTTTCCGAAGTCTTCTGCAAGTTCGTTCAATCTCTAAGTCGAGTGGCTCTAATATAGGTCTGTCACTTCGTAGCATGCACTACAAAGACAACTCCCTGCAAAATTCAACACAACGAAAAAAGAATAGTAATGAAATCGTATAAATCGTAATAAAAATAATTATAAAAGAAAAAATGGCTAAATTATAGTCAACTAATCTCTTATGATATTACTTAAACTAGTCCCCGGCAACGGCGCCAAAAACTTGATCGCTTTTATTTTAAACAGTAATTTCTAGCGATTCTACCGCAAGTGCACGGTGTCAAGTTTTAGTATAATGATCTAGAAGTAAGGATTGTCGAACCCACGAGGGCTAGTAGTAATTACCAAATTTAACTAGCGTTCTATATTTAACCTACGAAAGTGTTTAAAAGATTAACTAATTTACTCAACTCCAATATTCAACCGCACCACAAAGAATTAAGATAATAAACAGTAGAGATAAATATCGAGACTTTGGTTCACTTGAGTAATCCCCCACAATTTACCTATTAGTTCTAATTAAAATTAATGCATCTAAGGTGACAAGTTTTCCGGTTATATCCAATATACTCTCTCGAGCTATATTAAACATAACACTGAATTGCAGTAAGTAACTCTCATTCACTTATTTAACAATTCAATGTTGCATACGTTCTATGACAACCCCTAGCCTTCGATTACTAGATATCTATAGCTATCACTCGTGTATTTGACGTCATCTCTCGATCTCGGTCTGAAATCCACGGTTTATGTTATTGGTTCCGTTTTACAATATCATCTCTCGATCTCAATTGTAAACTAACAACATTCAAAGAGTAGCTAATCCTTTAAAAGCATTAAAAGCATAACATAAACTCAAAAATAACAATAACTCAATCAAAAACTAGAATTAAAACTGTGGGTTCATACACAAGATCCCCTTGTCTCGATAACAAACTTAGCCTAGCATATTAACGGAAAAACAACGTTTTATAACATCTAACAACATTATAAACATTGGAATTCGAAAATAAAACTAAACAAAAGTTCAGAAATACTAATAAACACTCGATGTTGAATCGTGCGTCGATCCGTTGTTCCCGTCTCTAGCTGCGTTCCTTTGAATCGTCTTGAATCAATCTTCTCTTCCAATGGGTGGCTGCCTATCCAGAGGTGAAAAACCCTTCTAATGGCCTAAAAACTCCAATTTATACGTCTCCTCACGAGCCCAAAGAAATCTGGTACCAAAAATAGCCCAAAACTTAATTAAGGAAGTTTTTAAGTCTGGGACTCTGCACGCAATCGATCTCTTCGAGATAGGCGATCGATCGCCTTCAGCTTTTTCTCCTCGGCGATTGGTCTCTCAAGATAGGCGATCGATCGCCTATATGTTCTGCCCCGAGGTGATCGATCGCCTGATTTGTTGTGATCGATCGCCTATCGCTTGAAAATTCCATGAGCTCTCTGGCTTCAGGCGATCGATCTCTTGTGATAGGCGATCGATCGCCTGAAGCTTTTATCATTTTTTAAGTCATTTTCACATCTTTTCCCATGGATTGCCTCGTCCTGTCATAGTTCCACCTTCTAGTCCATAAAACAGGGTTTTTCCAGTATTTCTTGCACTTCTACTGGATTCCTGGAAATACAACAAAACACAACCAAAAGTATAAAATCTTCCAAGAATCACTATAAAAATCGCAAGAAATATATGCAAATATAAGTGTAAAAATGACACTTATCACTGAGATAGCTCAGGTGTATCATCCAAGGTAGCTATAGTGTCTTTCAATTCATCAAAGAGAAGCAACTCTTCATTCTCCTTGTCCATAGCCATAGTAAGAGTGACTTCTAGTTCATCCCTCCCTAGAATCTCAAAAACTTCCTGTGACAAATAGTCAATGACCTCAATAGAATGTCAGTGTCATCATTATTGCAAGGATATTTCATGGTATCATAAATATTAAAAGTAACAATTTCGCAATCAAATTCCATAGTAAGGGTACCACTATGAACATCTATCTTGGTCTTAGAAGTTTTTAGAGATTGCCTTCCTAATAAAATGGGGCTACTCTTGTCACCATTCTCCATATCAAGCACATAGAAATCGGCAAGAAATACCAATTCATTTTCTTGCACAAGCACATCTTTAATCACACCCCTAGGATATGCACTAGACATATCCGCTAATTGAATAACTACTCCAGTAGTGTTCCAAGGACTAAGTTGCAAAGACGCATAAATAGAGTATGTCATGACATTAATCAATGCTCCTAAATCTAACATGGCATTGTCAAGACGAGTTTTACCAATTCTGCATGGGATAGAGAACATACCTGGATCCTTACACTTTGTAGGGATTTTCCTTTGGATGACAGTGGACACATTTTCACCCAATTCAATCTTATGGGATCCCTTCAAACTATGATTTCTTTTCGCAATGAAAAAATCTTTTTAAAAAAATTCATAACGAGGCACTTGTTAAATAGCATCAAGCAAAGGAATGTTTACCTCACACCATCGAAAAGTTTCATATAATCCTTTGAGTCCAGCTTCTTTCCGATTATCCTTTAATGCTTGGGAAAAAGGTGGTGGAACTTTATACTCAGACAAGGGAGGAAAGTTACTTTTTGGACCTCATTTTCCACGGTGGCTTTGTTTCCAACTTTAGCTTCCTTCTCCTCATCATCCTTGGGTGGGTTTGGCTCCTTCTTCTCCGGTATCTCCTATTCCTTACCATTCCTTAGTGTGACTGCACTTGCATTCTCCCTTGGATACACCACTGTTTGGGAGGGTAGGGTGTTCGATCCATGAGCTTCCACACGATTGAGTGTGTGGCTAGTTGACCCACTAGAGCGTTCAAGGTTTGAATGCTGAATCTCGTTTACAGTTGGAATTTTGTAACATTATGAGCAAGATCTTGAATAATAATTTTGAGTCTATCACTAGTAGAAGGAAAATTAGATTGTTGTGTCCTCTGAAATGGTGGCATGTAGGGTGGTGGATGTTGTGGCACTTGAGGTGGAACATGGTTCATCGATTGTGGTCCATAGCTTAGATTAGGGTGATCTCTCCATCCTTGGTTGTAGGTGTTCGAGTAGGGGTCATATTTGTGTTGTGGTTGCCCCGGAAATCCACCCGCTGCATTAACTTGCTCAGCATATGCCTCTTGAAGTGAGGGGCATGCATCCGTGGTATGACTCATCTCCAAACAAATCCCACACGGCTTCACATTCTGGCCATTTCCTCCTGCCATTTGACGTACAAGAGAGGTGATGCTAATAAGTTGTTGTACAAGATTAGATACACTTACCTCTCCTTGTTTCTTTTGAGCTGGATCAGCTCTAAAGTTGCCAAATTTTTGTGAGTTGACTGCCATATTTGCTATCAAATTTCTTACCTCCTCCGATGTCTTATCCAGAAAAGCTCCACCGCTCGCAGCATCTACCAAATTCTTGTCACAAGACAACAAACCTTCATAAAAGTATTGAATGAGTAAATGTTCACTTATCTGATGTTGTGGGCAACTTTCAAATAATTTTTTGAAGCGTTCCCAGTACTCGTGAAGTGTCTCTCCAGTGTATTGCCTAATGTTGTAGATCTCCTTTCTTATGTTGGCAGCCCTCGATGCTAGAAAGTATTCTCAAGAAAAATCTTCTTCAAGTCATTCCACGTGGTAATTGAACCGATGGTTAGCCAGTCCTTCGCAGCATCCTTTAAGGAGAATGGCTTAATTTGTTCCTCGGTAATTCCAGTCGGTTTCATGGTGGTGCAAACCATATGAAACTCCATTAAGTGCTTGTGAAGATCTTCACCTCCAAGCCCATGTAAAGAAGGCAACAAATGTATTAGTCAGGATTTTAATTCAAAATTAACATTTGTTGCAAGAGCAGGAAAAATAATGCAGAGAGGTTATTGGTTCAAATCTGGATTGGCCAATTGTCGTAGACTTTGATTCGCGACCATGTTGTTCCTCTCTTCCTCTTCTAGCCTTCAAGTTTCTCTTCTTCGCCTATGTAGTGTCTTCTTGATCTCTGGATCATATTGAATATTGTCTTCTTGCTCTGAGGGATCACATGTACTCATGAACAAACGACAAGAGCATAAAAAGAACTAAAATAAAGGTAACATAAAAGTAAACGCCTTCTCGACAATGGAGCCAAAATTTGGTGTGCGTTTATCGTGTACGCCTAACCACACTCAATATAATACTAATGTAAAGTGTAATCTCTTGTGTTAAAGAAAGACAAAATTTAGCAATAAAAATTAGGGGATTTTTGCAATTCTCAACTATAATTAATTAAACTAAAGAAAGCGAAATTATTAGATCATCAAGATTAAAAAGCAATTCTTGGTTTTCGGTCAACTTTACCTTTGGAAATTATTCACTTGATCATCCATTAACAAAAGATTCGATTTTTATTCAATTATTCATCAATTGGAAATTTAATTCCTCTCTCACCTTAATAGTAGTCAAACAGAAAACAGCATTCAAATTCGATTCTTATCAAATCATTAACCAAAACTATGGCCGTTAAGATTAATTCAATGATAGCTTCAAAAACTATTAAGTTTGATGAATCTAATCAATAGAAACTACAGTCGTTAAAATCAATTATTGAATCATTTTCCCTAAGAATTTAATAACACCAAAACAAGTAATCATCAATCTTAATTGCTTCTTAATTAGTCTTAGATTGTGTATATAATTACTAGGTGATCAATCTATCAATCAAACACAACAATCATGTCAACCATAATCTGAAAAACAAATTGAAGTTGAATTAAAATCACACAATCATACCAAAATTCTCACAAGTGTTCAATTCCAAAGGCAAGTATCCATCAACTAAGAATTAAAAAGGTTTAGCCAAGCATGGCTAAATCAAAAACAACAAAAACTAGTCCATAAAACATTAGATCAAAGCTAGAGAAATATTTACTAAAGAGAAACATGATTCCGGTTTGTCAATTTCGTCTTCGTGTTTTGATCCTCCAAAGCGTTCTTGAAAAGTTGAGAGAGAAAATAATTTGTTCTAAGTCTAAAGTTTGATTAATCATGCTTCGAGGCTATTTTTTCTATGGTAGGAGTGTGCTAGGATAGGTCAAATTTCCCAAAGATGGTAAAAATATCCAAGTTTCCTTTTTTTCTCGGACTTTTCTGGCGATCGATCGTCAGATTATCTTTTTCAGACTTATTGTTTTGGTGATCGATCAGGACATTATGCCTATCGATCGCCGAGTCTTCGCATTTTTTTATTTTTTCCAATATCTTTTGGCGATCGATCGCCCCTTTCTGCCGATCGATCCCTGACCTATGAATTTTGTTGCTCGGATTTTCTCTTTTGGCGATTGATCGGTGCTTGTTTGGCGATCAATCGCGGTCCCTTGTCCACTTTTATGCATTTTCTTAGTCTACTTTGATCTCTTGTCAACAATGCATCTCTTGATCCTTATTCGCCCTTTTTAGATCGATTTCTTCGATTCCACCTACATTTACACAAATATACGATTAGGTAGCATATGTATCAATTTATCTATCAAAACATACCAAATCGTATGCAATTAAACGCAATATATATGTCTATTTCTAGTCACATCGGCAGGCTCTTTCATTACTTAGCAATAGGCATCGCATCTCTCACGATGCCTTATTTCACTTATTTCATGCCCTCATCAAATTATTAGTTTAACCAATTCACAAGGATCTTATACAAAACATATTTTTGTCTAATTTACATCGTTACCTCTTTCATTCGACCAATATTATTACGCATTCAACCACATTCCACTATTATTTATCATTCTGGATTAGTGTCAATCCACTACCCATTATTTTACATCCCAGCTGGATTCTTACCCTCTGTGAGTATACATGCATATCATTTCAGTCATTCTTCCGTGGTAGACACTTTCTTAAATAATCATCTATCATGTATACAATTCAGATACGTTGTGTATCAATCACACCCTCCAACTACTATCATGCAGTTTCATTATTCCACACTGTTTCACATTATATAGAAATCAATAGCATTCCATATTACATTTGCCTCACGCAAAGTAATGACCCATCATAATCCACAAAATCGTCTTCACATAAACTTCATATTATTCTTTTCTCGATATCCGCTTTATGAAATTGCAATAGTATTAACATTATAAACATAATTTCGCACGTGCCTAGATGCAATTATTATTAATATACATCTGCATCATAGCATCATGCTCATCACAGTACTCATATGCTCCGAAGCATCAATCTTCCCATATATCATTACACACCTATCATCTGGGGTAAAAACAAGTACTAGAAATAACATCCTTAATACTTCTCACATACGCATATCATAATCACACACCTGAACGTCAAGGACATGAATATCCCTCTATCAAAAGTTCGAAATTTCTGTACTTATCATGTTACAACATATTATCACATACCTGTGTGATTACATTCAATATGAAATCAATTTTATATTTCAACAATGTAACTCCTTTAAATCATTAATTCACAAGTATTATATCATTTCATGACTTCTTAGACATCAGCCTCATTGCATATCATCATCTAATCAATATTTGATGCCAGTTAATTATTAGGACATCCTTTAGTAAATACCACATACATATGTCATCATGTATATGCCTCCAAGTCAATAACTCAATTTCAACATAATGAATCATTTGATCGTGAATGTCCATCTATTACATGTATTCTCATAATGAGATTATTATATTGTCTGTCACATTGTGTCTAACTCATCATTAGTCATCACGTGATTATTTATCATTATTGTCATTATACACCATAAAATAACATACTTGTCTGTGACATTCATGATGATTCCACGTCAATCCATGACATTCACAATGATCACATGTCCACACATGACATTCATAGTGATCCTGCATCATCCCGTGACGTTCCATGTCATCCCTTGACATGCTCATTAATCTCATTCCCGCGTGATTACATTCAACTCAACATAACATGATTAGTAAATCATTATCTCATAATATACAAAACAATCACACTTTGACAAAATGACCATCATTCAAAGTGATTACCATTACCACATCGTTATCTCGTTACTGCAACAATAATAATTGAGCATATCAATACGGGGTCTCATTTGAATTTTTCTTTTTGCATCTCTTTTACATGTATAATTCATTATCATAAATCAATATAAATCAAGAAAATAACTCAAGATATATCAATATGTTAAACCAAATGAACTGGTTTTACCTCGATACCTCGTCCTTCTGGACCATTCCAATATCCTCTTGGGCCTAAACGCATGTACCCAAGGAACAATAATATAAGTGTGCATAACACAATTTTCATTGCCATCTACAATCAGCACATCATCAATATGCATCGTGAACATAATAGTGGCACATTAATATTCATTGCCAACACAATAGCAGATTAATAATACTCATTGCACTACGGGGTACATAACAATCATCACCCAATGGCGGTACATAAAACATCATCGTCCAACGACGGTACACAATAATTATCGCCCAAGGTCGGTACATAATAATCATCGCCCAACGGTGGTACACAATAATCATCGCCCAACGGCGGTACACAATAATCATCGCTCAACGGCGACATACAATACTCATCGCCCAACGGTGGTACACAATACATCGTCGCTACGACATATCAGCGGCATTCATAATACTCTTCGTTTCGTGTAACAGCGGCAAGTATTCTATTCAATAATACCCCTCGCTTCATGTAACAACGGCAAGTATTATGTACGTCAGCGGCTCAATAATATCCCTCGCTTCGAATTATAGGCAGCTCCATGGAAATCCCTCACTTCGATATATCCGTTACCCGCGCTGCGACATGACAGTGGCAAATATCCTGATTCTCGCTCGATAAGACAGCGGCAAATATTCTGATCCATCGTTGTTCAATATATCAGTATCATTACAATGATCTCAATATACTCAAATCAACATAACATCTCACAATCTCTACAATCCATACTACGTTATATCAACGGCTAAATAATATTCCTCGATTCGAATTATCGACAGCTCAATTATATCCCTCGCTTCGACATACCAGCAATCCGCGCTACGATATGATAGCGGAAAATATCCTGATTCAACACCCAATAAGACAGCGGAAAATTTTATGATCCATCGCCATTCAATATACTTGTACGCACAATAAAAATATCAAGTATTCATATATCACAATAACAATTCAATATCAATGCATGTGTATAATCACATATACATGCATTCTCATATCCACAACATAATCATACATGATCATCACATCATCAGTTGTCACATATTGACAGCACGGTACTGTCCACCATTTCCTGTCCACAGACAGCATATCTCGTTTCTCATTTTCTGATTTTCCTACAAAATCAGATTTCTTAGCATTTGTTACATATACAAGGTGTATACAATTTCAATCAACATTATTTACTCATTCACCAATCGTTTCATCAAATTACTAACACCCATCAACATAGCATATCAATTGTCGCTCATCCAACGCCACATCATTACTATCAGAACATTTAAATCGATGATATGCTATTTAAATAAGTTACCGGCTGATAGTACTCTTCAATAATACCACCCTTGGTGCGTATGTTCATTGGCATTGCCGGTTGTTTCTCAATATCGCGTTCATCGTATTCCATACGACCCTATAACCACGATGATTAGCAAAAACACAAATTTTCATTCATGACATCATAACACACTACGCATATAAGCGTATAAAAGTCATGTCACACTGACACAAAACCACAATCATGTGTAAACTATGTGCTATTCATTCCTATCAACACATCTCTAGGCCCTCAGACAAACCCTAAAGAGTAAATTATTGCTCTGATACCACTAATGTAGGACCTCAAGTCCTAATATCATCATTAGTGCATACAATCATATCATTAAGGGATTCTCATAATATGCTTCTTAATTATAGCATAACTTCCATAAAAATTTCCGAACATAATCTCTCTCGATTTTTGACAAAACTCAATTCACATATGTATGCACTTATCATTGAACTAATCATATTCTCAATGCATCATGCAATGTTTAGTCTCAATTAAATTGCATGTGATACTCGGATGAAAAGAAAATTATGAATATTTATATAACCCACATACACCTATATGCTCACATACGATCATTATGTAACATAAATTTGTATCCAATTGTACTCATCATGTTACCAATATTATTACTACTAATACCTCGCTCTTAAGAGAATCCTCATTCATAGCTCGAACTCCTTTCCAGTACCAAGGGTGAGCATACTGACAACAAAATCACTTCATCATTTAATACACAATTAATAATTAAAGAACATAAAGCTGTAAATTAAGATAACACTCCCTGGATGTACTATAGACATATGGGATCTCCCACGTTGTTCCTGCTCTCACAACAATCAAGATCCTGAACTCCACAGTCATTTAGATCATCATCAAAATCACATATTCATTAATCATCAGTTCTATAATCAATAATAACTAAATCATTACAATAATGATTTGCTGAATTCAGATACGTCTCAAACATCAATTCCTGGGTTATATCTTATCATATCGCATCGCTCGATCAATGGCGGCGTACTATAATCCCTCGCAAGCTCAACAGCGGCGGCATTATAACCACTGCTCGCTCAATAGCGGCAGCATCATAACCATGTCATGCTCAATAACGGCATTACCATAACTCATAACACATACCAATTCAACGCAACAATAAAATATTACTCGTTAACCATAACAATAATATATTTACCTATGCTCGTACGTCACATGTACCTTAAAGTCGACAACATAAGACATCCTTGACAATGGGAAGCTCGTACAGTATCCCTATACTGAATATCGATTCAACATTAATATTTCATCAAAAATCTCACAACAAACCACATACATCATATAAACTCGTCATGCCTCCTATCATACTCATTCACGCTTCATGTAGACAGTATACTACTCAATTCATTACATTTCATTATTTATTAACTTGAGCTATCAATTAACTCGACCAAGTAGTAAATACATTTATAAGGTTTATCACATAAAACCTCATAACATTGTTAGTGACTTCCAAAATATCATAATTATCACTTGAATCAATCATAAGGTGTCACATTTCAAAATCCCAAAATTATAATTTTTTTTTGAAAATCCAATAGCCGCGATCGATCGCTCCAACCCAGGCGATCGATCGAGCGTGGCAGTGCTTGATCCGCCAAAATTTCACCTACCACGATCGATCACGCCATAACCCACAATTGATCATGCCCACCGTTCATCGCTACCATTTTCTTTTTCAACGCGTGATCGATCGGGCTATGTATCGCAATCGATCGCACGACCCTATTTTAGTGATAAATCCTCCATTTTTGTGCTCAAACTCAATTCAACACACATACTACATAATATTCTTCCAATACATCAACAAAAACACATTATAATACCATTTTACATCATATTATCTCAACTACAATAACCACCCATTTCATACCATATAATCTCCCCAAAAGAAAGTCTCTATTAACACAACATTCAACACACAATTAAAACTTCAAATACTTATCCCTATACAATCAAAATAAGCCACAAAATCGAAATCCACCTTTGCTCCAGGCTTCACAAGCATTTGAGAAAGAAAAAGAGGAGAAAAGGTTTTGAGAGAAAAAAGTAGGGATTTGGTGTTTGTTCTTGTTGTATTGTGTGAAATTGTTGGACAAATTAGGCATTTTATGCCTCATTCACTTTCAAAACCAAATTTAACACATTCATCAACATTATAACATACTAACATGCATATTCTACCTCTTATACCATAATAGATCAACATGCATAATTTACCTCTAGTTTATGCCATCCTAACTCATTTTATTAATCCATGATCAAACTACTCAATTTCAAATAATAATTTATATGATTATCACAACATCCAATTATACTCGTTTTACCCCCAAAATTGAGTCCAAATCATATAATTCATCTCCACCATTTATCACTTCAATAATTATGACTCAATCATAACATTCCACCACACCCGATTTATTTTAAAATGGAGTTCAAATACCAAACTGGTTATCATTCATAACTATCTTTTCATTATCACATTAAACTTCATTTAATTAAGGTAATTAATTTCCAGCATCACAGTGGTTGTGGGCATCTCCAACGCAATACTGTTAAAACGTTGGACAAATTCCCTCAGGGATTCCTGCTCGTGTTATTTAGTTGTAAATAATCTTAGTGATGTATTCGGATATCTCTTGCTACTGGCAAACTGGTTCAGAAAGATGGAACTGAAGTCCTCAAAGTTGTGGACAGTGTTTGGATTTAGACGGTTAAACCATTCCTGAGCCGACCTCACGAGCGTTGTGAGGAATACTCGGCATTTGACTCCATCTAAGTATCGGTGCTGTAATGTTGCATTCTCAAACCTCATGAGGTGCTCCTCAGGATCTGTGCTCCCATCATATTATCCGACCATGGGCTGTCGAAAGTTTGGGGGAAGATCTTCTCTCAAGATTGAGAGGGAAAAAAGGCTCTCTCTTCGGGATGTCGGAGCTCTATCTAATCTCTGTTGACCAAACCTTCGTATCTCCCCCCACACCATTTCCATCTGAGTTAGTACTATATGGTCCGCTACTAGTTGATCAGTCATCACTTGCTCTGGTTCAACCAGCTGTGGTCCTGAACCAACAGACGGAGGATGATTAGGTGGATTGTTTTGAGGAGGTGGTAGTTTGTTACGCCTTACTGCCATATCCACAGTTTGAGCAATATATTGTGCCAGTTGCTCCTACGTTAGATCTCCTATGCTTCCACCTACAGGAGGTAATTGATCTTCTTGTACTTGTGGAGTACCTTCGCGGTTCTGGTGGTTCAAGAGGATTTCTCCCCCCAAGTACTTTTTTTCCTCCACCTCCTCTTCTTCCTGCCATATAAACGCCTTAGCTCGAAAGTTTCCCACAGACGGTGCCAACTGATACTCCCAAAAAGAGTGATGATCTCTAAGTATCAATAAGAGGCTAGACTACCGATCTTTATCTTCTTTCAGGAACCAAATAATAAAGATAGATCTTAGATAGACCTGCTAGGAACCAAATAACAAAGAAGGTCCCCTCCAACGCTCAAGTCAGGTGATGGGAGATGCGGAGAAAATCTGTAATGGAGTAACTTCTTTGTATACGTGTATAGGGATCAAAACCATACCTAAATTCTGAATTGGCCTACTACTTATAGGTGTGATCTCCCGATGTGAAGTTTGGACCATTAAGGCCATGATATACACCACCCTCAAATCCTGGAGCACGTCGACTTTACCTTGGACTAGGTCAATAAGCACGTTCAATCCAAAATGCTTAGATCCGGGTCAACACATTCACAGTTGTTAAGAGGTCTGAAATTGTCTTATAAGCTCGTAACAGCACATGCAACCCGGTGATCGAATTTTCCTTCTCCAACGAAAAACACTCCGATCTCCTATCATAAAAATTCCCTACCACTGATCACCATTTTTCTGACATTCAGCCCCTCATCTAGCCCCATCATTTTTCTCTACAATGGTCCATCCCCTATTTTGGGCCCCACCTACCACATCATTTACCACTATCTATTTCCACATCATTATTAATTTATATTTAAAATGTTAATATATATACCTAAAATAATTATTTAAATAGATAAGAAAACATAAAAAAAATTAATTTAAAAATTATATTAAAAATTAAAATGGAAATATTTAATAATTTAAAATTTTATTAATAACTGAAATTATAATGTAAATTTTAAATAATAAAAATTTAAAAGAATATTAATAATTAAATTAAAAAAATATTAAAAATAAAAAATGTAAAACAACGGCCCAATCAGCATAAAATGCTGACTAGGCTACTGGTTGGGGGCTGAGGATGGGGGTTGACTCCAGCCAGCCCCCATTGTGTGAATATGGATGGACTGGGGTCTGGCAAAGCCCCCCTGTTATACATGCCCTAAGCACCCTAGCCCATTAGCAAAGACGAGAGCTCGGAGAGTTGAGTCTTGTGACCTTGAAGCTAAGATCATCCTGAAGATAATATGGTCGGGAACTCGGGAGCCCGGGAGGTCGGCACTAAATCTTGATGTTGAGGCGGGTGTCTTGGTTAAGTGAGGTCGGGAGGTCAGTAAAACACCTTGCCATTGAGGCGAATGCCTTTACCAAGTGAGTCGGGAGGTCGGCAATACACCTTGTTGTTGAGGCGGATATCTTGACCAAGTGAGGTCGGAAGGTCGGCAATACACGTTGTCATTGAGGCGGATGTCTTAACCAATGAGGTCGAGAGGTCGGCAATACACCTTGTCATAGAGGTGGATGTCTTGACCAAGTGAGGTCGGCAGGTCGGCAATACACCTTGCCATTGAGGTGAATTTCTTGATTAAGTGAGGTCGGGAGATCCGCAATACACCTTGCCGTGAGGCGGATGTCTTGTCCAAATGAGGTCGGAAGGTCGGCATTACACCTTGTCATTGAGGAGGATGTCTTGTCCAACTGAGGTCGAAAGGTGACAAAACACCTTGTCATTGAGGCAAATGTCTTGACCAAGTGAGGTCGGGAGATCGGCAATACATCTTGTCGTTGATGCGGATGTCTTGACCAAGTGAGGTCGGCAATACACCTTGCCATTGAGGCGAATTCCTTGACCAAGTGAGATCTGCTCACAAGCCTCGGACCAATAAAACGACACTTCCTTCTTAGTCAACTGCATCAATGGCTAAGCAATCTTCGAGAATCCCTCGACAAAGCGTCGATAATATCCGGCCAAACCAAGAAAACTCCGAATCTCGGGTACAGAGGTAGGCCCAGACCATTCCATCATTGCTTCTACCTTCCTGGGATCCACTGATATCCCATCTCTGGGGATGCCATGACCCAAAAATACCACACTGTCCAGCCAGAATTCACATTCACTGAGCTTGGCAAACAACTGATTATCCTGGAGAATCTGAAGCACGGTTCGCAAATGCCTCACGTGCTCCTCTTCGCTTCCGGCTGAAACACCCGATTCATCAGACTCATAAAGATAGCCGGGGTGTTCGTCACTCCGAACGGCATGACCAAGAACTCGTAGTGCCCATACCGAGTCCGATGTCTGTCTTCTGAACATCCTCTACTCTAACCCGTATCTGATGGTAGCTTAACCTCAAGTCAATCTTGGAATACAGCTTCGTTCCCTACAACTGATCAAACAGATCATCAATCCGCGGAAGAGGTACTTGTTCTTTACCGTCACTTTGTTCAACTGTCGGTAGTCGATGCACAAACGCATCGAACCATCCTTCTTCTTTACAAATAAGATTGGTGCACCCCAAGGCGATACACAAGGACGTATGTATCCCTTGTCAAGGAGTTCCTGCAACTGCACCTTCAGCTCTCTCAACTCCGTCGGTGCCATTCTATAAGGGACACGAGAAATAGCGGACATGCCTGGCAATAGTTCAATCCCAAACTCAACCTCCCTATTCGGCGGAAAACCTGGAATTTTTTCCGGAAATACATCGGCAAATTTCGCAACCATGGGTATCTCCTCGATTCTCAGTTCTTTCTTCTTCTCTGCCACATCAATGGCATAGATGAGATAACCCGCATGTCCATGTTCCAATAACCGTGAAATTTTGATAGCCGATATCAACGGAATCTTCGGACGAGAACCACTCCCATAGAACAGCCACTGAATCCCCTGATCAGATAGGAAGCGGACCGTCCTCTGCCGGCAATCAACCACTACCTGATATCTATTCAGTACATCGATGCCCACAATGCAATTAAAATCCTACCCAAAACAATCAAATCTGCCTTCAGATCGTTGCCCCCAAAATAAATGAGGCAGTCAGATAATACCCGATCAGCAATCACATTCTTCTCAGTGGATGTCGAGACCAAAATAGATGTGGGCAACAGAGATGAGCACATATGATATTTCTCCAAAAAAACAACAGACACAAAAGAGTGCGAAGCACCTGTATCTATCAAAATAAAAGCAGGGTAGGTTAAATAAATAACACTTACCCGCAATCACCTCCTCTGGGCTGCCTCTGCCTGCTCCCTCAACAGTGCATACACCTGGCCCTGAGGTGGTCCCACTGTCTGACCTCCCAATGGTCGAGGCACAACCTGTTGCCTCTGTTGTACTGCCCTACCATCAACCTCGCTCTGTTCTCCCTGAGGTCTGACTGTCCTTCACGGGTAGGACAATTCCGAGCAATGTAGCCCATCTTGCCACAACTATAACAAGCCGAGCAATCACGCATCAAGTGCGATCCTCCACAATAATAGCATCTCATTTCCCCCGTCCTACTCGCTTGTGTTGGCCCCCAGTTGGTCATGCATTACCCCTTCGGTCTCCCTGTCTTCGGTTATCAGATTTCTTCCCACTAAATTGGGAAGATGAAGAAGCCCCACGAGGCTTAAACTGTTCCCTCGTGGTCTCAGACTGTCAGACACCGGCCTCTATGATGGCACATGCGGGGGTACAACATCCTTGTAAGCACTCACCTCAATTTCCGCTAGCTCCGCTCTTGTAAGTGCATCATCAAAAGAACTAGGGTTATTAGAGAGAACCCTATCAAATAGCTCCGGCCTCAAGCCTTTAGAAAGTGCCTCATCTTGGTGTGTCCGTTAGTAGCAATATGAGGAACATACATCAAGAGTGATGAGTATTGTAGGGCATAGTCTGAAACAGTCATGTTGCCCTGCTTCAAGTTAGTGAACTCGTCTTCCTTCATTTGTCTTGCCGCCGCCGAGAAATATAGACTCAAAATGGAGTCCTAACAAACTCCGTCTACCAATTCTCAATTTCATAACCTTCATCTTCCACCACATAGAAGACTTCTTAGCCAGTTGGAACTCCGCCAGCCTCAACCAGACAGTCTTGGCACATGGTGCCTACACAAATATCTGCTCAATTCTCTCAAGCCATTCCTCTGCTTCTTCCTCAGTCTCAGTTCCCTCAAATCGAGGTGGATGGAAGGTCAAGAACTGCGTCAGACTCAGTTCCCCGGGTAGTAACAACTGTGCCATAGGTTCAACGCCCACAGCCGGTGGCGGTTAGAGGATTAGTCTGTGCAATACCCGCATTAACACTTATTGCATCTCCCACCTCTTCATTGAGGTGTTCTGAGTTTCTGGCTGCCATGCTGTAATACAGGGGTTAATAATAATAATACCAGAAAAAAATTCATGTAATACACCGTTAGTTAACATGAATAACAATACTCCAAGCATGTTAGTATAACACATATATACTCAAATATGCACCATATGCATGGACATGCTCATAAGTGAACACATATCCAACTTGTTCACTAATTCTACCCGTCGTTCAACCATGGTTCTCTAACCACTGCTCTGATACCACTACTATAAGGCTTCACTACCTTAAGTGTGGATTTAATGACATAAAGAGAGCTAAACATACATTCATCAGAGTATAAGAGTTCATGTTGATGCATTGAGCTTAACGATTACAGAGCCAAAATAAAATTTCCAAAAAGGAATTAGTTACATTCCCACAAAATGAATGTAAAGGCTATATATTTACTCTACTATGTGTGGAAACTATACAAAAGAATTCTTGTCCTGCTATACTAGTAGCTCTCCTCACACAGCTCACCGCATCAACCCTGACCTTAGCCCTCCATGCCAAAAGCTCCTACAGGAACAACCCCAAACCGTGAGCATATAATAACATATTCACAACAATATGATTATAATGTATAAATGCATAAATCGTAAATACAAAGCACTTTATATATTCAATGCATTTAAAAACGCTCCATTTGGTTGTCCCTGTACCACAACTTATATTCATAATCATTAGATTATATTACAGTTTATAAATGTCATGACATATATCCGATCCACCAATACCAATAACCAATCACAGTATTGTTATAACAGTGTATTTTAATGCACCACGCTTCGACATGACAACCGCATTAATACCCCTCGCTTCGACATATCAGCGGCATTATATCCCTAGCTTCAATATGACAGCGGCATTTACCATCGCTTCGACATATTAGCGGCAAATATTCTATCATCGCTACGATATAACAGCGGCAAGTATTCTATCATCGCTTTGAAATGACAGTGGCAAAGCATTATAATCATCACTCAAATATAACAACGACTCACCATGATATGCACCAAGCATCCAATATATATATGCAACCACAATGCATAATCCTTATGTATGTAAAAATACATGTTATCATACGATGCACGTACGTCTCTCTACGTACCTTTCTTCCAAAATATGGGATGTTGCAGGACTTTATCCCTTGCGTTGTGTTGCCACCTGGGAAGGCTCTACACAAGTGCATAGCTTAATAATAGAAGCCAAATAATAGTCCAATATCAAAAATCCCAACCAAATACCAAAGATCCAAGAATTCCATTTTTATATGCCCCGCGATCGATCGACCGAACCTCTCGATCGATCGCGAGGCACCCAGAAATTGGCACCAAAACTCTGCCCTTCTCGATCGATCGAGAGGGCTCTACCGATTGATCAAGGTGATCGATCGAGAAGTCGCCTCGATCGATCGGGAGTTCCGCTCGATCGATCAAGGAGATGTTCTCCTCCCAAGTAAAATCTATGCAGCGCGCGATTGATCGAGAATTCTGCTCGATCGATCGCTGAGCCCTTTAATTGCGAAAAACCACAATTTTTGTACACAAAAACCATGCTAAACCATTCTACACCACATCCTTACAACCCAACATCATATTTACTTCAATATATCACAAAATACACAAACTAACAACATCAAACTCAATACCCACAAATACAACAACACAAACCATTTTCCCCCAAATTCATAAACCCAAATCAACAATACATGCTCAAGCATAAACAAGGGGGTTCCTTACCACTTTAAATTAGCAAGGAATCAAGTAATGCAAGCCTTGGAAAATCTTTTCTCCCTACTTTAGAGCTAGGCGATTAAGATGGGGTTTTTGGGGGGATTTTTGTGATATGTATTGAGTGGTGGGGAAGCGAAGTAAGGGGAGGGTATAGTGTGAGTGTTAATAACAAAATGATGTCCAAGTATTTAACATGATGTATAAAATATCCATACTTGATATTTTAAACATTTAACCAATAAATGCACCATAATAACAATTAACATGCTTTTTCTATATCACTAGAACAAAGCCCAATATATCATGCACCAATCCCCACAATGCATCACATGCACCCTGAAATATATTACCAGTTCATGTCCACCGCATAACTATATATTTCCCAACCACACAATAATAATAATATCATATTTACCCCAAAATCAACATTTAAAACCATAATGCACATAATAATTTCACGGATATCACAATTATACCTCCAAGGTTAGTTCGGTGAATGGGTGAATACGGTCGTCTTTCTCCCGCGCGGTATCTTAGGTAAACTGATATTGAGAGAATAAAAGTCTTCTCATTTTCTGAATAATTAGAGTTTATGAAATACAGAATATAAATAGAGCATCTTATTCTTATCTAACAACTACCTATCTAATCGTATGTACTCAATGATACGATCGCAATATCTTATCTAATCTCAACATAATCTTCAACACTGAGTTCATGTCTTAATTTTCAGACTTGGAAGACATGATTAGTGGTCGGAGTTTTGTGGCATCCATGGCTATGCTAGCTGCATGTCATTTTTACCCCTGACAATTGCCTCTTGGCTTTGGGGTTATGTTGGCAGATTTCATGTGTACATGTTCGTTGGCTGCTCATTGGATGCAATCTTATATGGTAGAAGAAGCCTGAATGGGTGATAAATGAATCCGTGAAATTATCTAAATTTTGGAAACTTGGAAGACATGATTGTTAGTATAAATGCCCAGCAAGCCAAACGTTGGCCCAATGGACTTTATGAACCATAGCCCAATTTGTTTAACTCATAACCACTATAAATATAACATTGATTCTAGGGTTATGAATTCCATTCAATACACTCTCATAAGTCGACATCGCACTAGCACTGGTGCCGAGCTTGTAGATCTGGTCAGGTTGATTGGACTAGAGGATCACCGCCATCAGACTGATTTCGCTGTTATCGGTAATTCTCTTTTCGTGCATTTATTTCGATATTTGCATGTATTATATATGAATCAGGCGCAACGATCCGTCCCTGGGTCAGATTTGTTTCTGTTTATTTTCCGCTGAGTTTGGATCTGGCGTCAGGGTACGGAAACCCAACAGTGGTATCAGAGCCAGGTTGCGTTTTGATTCATATATCCAATAATTAATTTTATTATATTGTTTCCACTCGATATTAATCGCATTCGATTTTTCAAAAATTTGGATCCGGAAAAACATAGAAAATAAATTAAATATAGATTTAATTCTCGACAATGGCTATCGGAAATATTTTCTGGTGTGCCCCTGTACGCCGCTAGGGTCGTCGCCGGAAGATCTGAGAACGACAGCCAACGGTCACGCGGTTCTGAACTGGGTTCGATTTCCGGCGAACAGTTGCCCGCAGTAAGAAGAACTGAAACACGACGGGTTTCTCGATTCCTTCGCACCAGGTCTCTGATCGCGCTCCGCCTCACAACGGTAATTGTTGCCACAGCAAAGAAGGACGAGACGTGCGGCGGCGCTGGTGAAGGGCGGCGGCGCACGAAATCCTAACCCTATTTTTCGATTTTGGAAGATGCATGAACAGTAACTTTGGTGGATTTTTGGAAATTAAAAAAAAATTTATTTTTAAATCCGAAAATATGGTATTTTGGGTTGAAATTGATTTTCTAATTTTGGATCCAAATTGTTTGGAGTCCATAAATTATTTTGGGTCATTTTAGATGATTTATCCGGATATTAATTTTTGAAGCAATAAATCATAAATTTAATTTATTAAAAATATGATTTTTAATCTTTAAGTGTAAAATGGAGATTTTACAAGTAATTAAAAATTTTAATTGAAAATTAAATGAAAGTGTTTCATTTAGTTTATTAATTTCATTTTTGATTAATATTATGATTTAAGGTAAAATGGAGCTTTTACCAAGCACTTGAATATTTAATTAATTGGAAATTAAATGAAAGTGTTTCATTTAATTTGTTAATTTTATTTTCGATTACCATTATTGTTTGATGGTAAAATAATGATTTTACCAATTAATTGATAATTTAATTAATTAGAAATTAAATGAAAGTGTTTCATTTAGTTTGTTAATTTTATTTTTGATTATATTGATTAAAAGGTAAAATAGAGATTTTACCAATTAATTGAAATTTAATTAATTAGAAATTAAATAAAATAGTTTTTTTTAATTTGTTAATTATAATTTCAATTAATGATATGATTAGTGGAGAAACGATAGAATAAATTAATTATTGTGCTCTAATTACATGTGATGTGATTAGTCCAATTACATCTGATGTAATTGGTTAGTTTAATGTTTAATTACATTTGATGTGATTGCATGGTGGTTGAAACGGGCCTTGACCAATGTGTTTAGGTGAATGCTTAGGTTTTTATTGTTTCATTATAATTGTGTTTTGATTATCGGGCCTGCGACCCTGCTCTCTCTATTTTCTGATGTATCCCACCCCGGATTTGTATCCCTATTCTCTTGTTTGCACGATTTAAATGTAAAATCTTTAGAATTAGTGGGAGATCGAGATTGAAGATGAAGCATCAAGAATCAAGACATGTATAATGGAAGCAAATGTAATAGGATTGCATTGCATATCTGCATCACCTTAGACAGACTTGTGAACCACGTATGGCTCACGTGGATCAATTAGGAAAATGTCGTAATCATCCATATTTATTTATTTTTGTTATGCATATGATTGCATGAATAAAACATAGTTGCATGAATCCGGCAAACAAACAAACAAACAAACAAGCAATTGATGAGATTTTAAAATAAATTAAATTCCTCTTTTGAATATGATTCAAAACTTTAATATCAAACTGATAAGGGGAGCTCAAAAGGGTTTGTTGCTTCCTGTCTTCCATCAACAGTTAAGTCATGAGACGCTACTTGTGTCATATTGCCTTACTCACCCACGTGGGGGGCATCTGGCATGGGAAAGTTGTGCTTTTAATTGCCACTTAATTAAGGGTGTGTTTATGTTAACCTTCTAGATTACTCACCCACGTGGGGTCTTTTGGGCGTGTCATTTCCATTCGTGGGATGGGTTAGTTTGACGTGAGAAGGTATAATTGTCCTGCCCACGTAGGATTATGCCAATCGCGAGACAAATATCTTGGGGGTTGCATATGATGCAATTGTGATCTACCTTTAGTATCATGAAGCCGGTGGGCCCACGTCCGGGATTTTCATTAGCAAGTTGGACTCCAAGCCCACTAAGAAAATATGATTTTCCGTTCATTTGTCATGAGGGTGATGAATTTGAAAAATTTAGTGGGAGTATTCAATAACTAAATCCATAGTTTTTGAATTAATTAATAATCAAACGGTTTGCTTATATTTTCTGTTTATTGCTGTGAATCCAATTACATCAAGTCTCGATATAAACAAATTAACCACCGCATTATTCTGATTGGCTATTAATTTTAAAATAGTGCTTGCTTCTAAAAAGTTACTATATACCCTTGGTGGGAGCCTCCTGTTGAAGTGTCTCCCGGTTCGTCTCATGAATAGATCGCCACACTTGAGAAGTGGTGGGACGATGATCTCTCGGCTAGGTGCTATATGATAGCATCAATGTCACCAATGAGTTTTAACATAGATATGAGAAACTCACTCACATTGATGATATTTTCCAATGCCTACAAATCTTGTTTGGTGAACGTACGCGATTACTGAGACTCGTGATTTCAAAAGAGCTATTTTCATTTCGCATGCGAGATGGGGCTTCGGTCTATGAGCATGGTGTAAGAAAAATATCTCTTGTTGAGAAATTGGAAAATCTGAATGTGACAATATCTCATTAACTGGATGTAGATTTGATCTTATAGTCAAAATGTTGGAAACTCATGAGTCCTTGAATCAAAAGGAGAAACATGTTCTTCTTGTCGAATCTTCTACCAATGGTAGGAAGAGTTCAAGGATAAAGAAGAGGAAGTGAAATGGTTCCCAACCTCAAAAGACAAAAATGGATATAATAGCAACTAAGAAAGGGGAGGCATCTATGTTTTCACTGCTGGTCACTGGGGCATAATTGTAAGGAATACCTAGACTGGAAGCGTTCTAGAAAGGGTATGTTTTATATTAAAATTAAATGTTTCTATTGGTTCTACTCTTTGGTATATGATGCCAGTTGTGTTCACTCTTTGCAAAGAGTTGCATATGATGAGAAGAAGTAGAGATCCCAAGGAAAGTGAAACCCACCTAAGGCTAAGCATTGTAGCAAGAGTTGCTGCAAAGGCTGTTTGAAACATTTATTTAATATAAAATCTTGAACTAGTTAGGAACTGGTTTGAGCAATTATTTATTTGTTCTAGATTTAATCATGAACATTGTTCATATTTTGATAGAGAATGACATTCTTTTAAATTTGCGAATGTGATTTGCAGTATTTTTAAGAATGCACGTTTTATTGAATCTGGTGAACTTATGAACGAGTAGTACGATTATGTTCAAAGAATATAAAAGAATGATAACTTAAATCTCGTATATCTTTAGCATGTGCTGAATGTCCATTGAATTTGATTCATATAGACATATGTTGAGCACTAAATGTTAGTGCAAGGGGATGTTGAGTTATCTTAAAGAGAGTGTGATTCTTTTTTAGTAACTCTATAAAGTTACATATTTGTTGAACATAATTCATATCAATATAGTAACCAAAACTCCATATACGATATGGACTGAAAAATAATTCAAATATAGATTTGAGATTGTTCTGCTTATGTGAAGCAACCAGTGGGAGATAAGTTGGATAGTTGATCCATCTTATGTTATTTTGTGGAGATTTATATTATCATTTGAAGACAAAGTGTTTGTTTCGCAAGTGCAGTGTTTCTAGAGAAAATGTTTCTATCAGAAAGAAATGACAATATAATATAACTTGAAAGGGTTCAAGAACCACAAACCACTAGAAAAGTGAAAACGGTGAAATTAATTGAGTTAATCATAACTTTTGAACTGCACATACCAAGGAGATCTGAAAATGTTTCAAGAACTCCTGATAAATTGAATTTACTCCTAGAAAGTAGTCATAATGATTTTGACCATGGATGTGTTCCTAGGACTTTCAAGGAGACGATGTTGGACATCATTTCGGGATATTAGCGAGATGCTATGAAATTTGAAATAGACTCCATGTACTCTAATAAGGTATGGACCTTAGTAGATCCTATTTGGGAATTGTTCTCATTGGCCGCAAATGGATCTACAAGCGAAATATTGGAGTGGATTGGAAGGTAGTGACCTTCAAAGCTTGACTGGCAGGAAACGGTTATCTCATAGGCAAAGAGTTGTCTGTGAGAAAAAATTTCATCGGTTACGATGCTAAAGTCTATTCGAATTTTATTAGCTATATCTTCATATTATGACTATGAGATATAACAGATGGATGTGATGACTTTTATACAAGGCAGCCATAGGGCTTCACAACCATTGTGAGTGAGCAAAAGGTTTGCAAACTCCAGAGGTCCATTTATGGGCCTAAGAAGGTATCCTGAAGTTTGAACTTCCGTTTTGATAACATCATCAAAGTGTTTGATTTTGTTAAAAATCCGGAAGTGCCATGTGTGTGCAAAAGGGTTAGTGGGAGCACGGTTATATTTGTGTTACTTTAAGTCGATTATATCATGCTCATTGTGAATGGTATTGGATTAATCAATTAAAGCATGATTATCTACTAATTTCTCCATGAAAGATTTGGGAGAAGCGTCCTACGTGCTTGACGTAAGGATCTATAGGGATAGATCTAAAGGATGCTTGAGATCTCTCAATCTACGTACATAAACACTGTGCTAAAAGGGTTTAGCATAGAATAATCGAAAAAGGAGTTACTTCATAATATGTCATAGTATTCATCTCTCGAGCCAATGGGTCTTAAGATTGATGATGAGAGTGAAAAGATGACACTAGTACCTTATGTTTTGATTTTTTAATAGCATAATGTATGCTATGTATGTACTTGGTCTGATGTATGTTCTTAGAGTAATGGGCAGACATCAGACAGATCCCGGTGAAGGTCACTGGAAAACTTTGAAAATAATCCTCAAGTTCTTATGAAGAACTTATGATATGTTCATGGTTTTTGGATCTGTAAGTGGAGAAATAAAGTTGAAGGCTAAGCTGATGCTGGTTTTTTCAATCGGATGTAGATGATACCATATCGATGTTCGGATTTGTATTTAAGCTCAATGATGGTGATTTCTCTTGGAAACGTTCCAAGCAAGACATCACATTGGATTCCACCACTGAAGCTGAATACATTGCAGCATACGATGCAGCAAAGAGGCGGTTTGGATATGAATTTCGTCCAAGAGTTGGGTGTAATTCCTATTACGGTTGACACAGTCACTGGTACTGTGACAACATTTGAGCTTTTATGAATAGCCAAGACCTCATCAGTATGCAAACATATATTGAGAAAATACCATCTAATGAGAGAGATGGTAGACGCGATATTATTATCGAGAGAATCGCTTCAACAGAAAAATATAGTGAATCCACTGACAAAGCCTTTACGATGATTGGTGTTTGTCAGACATCTTGGGAAGATGGTCTTGAGACACATGAGTAGTTGGCTTTGGGAAAGTGAAAGATATTGTTGTCATACATGATTAAGTAAATCAATAGTTGATTGATTGTACTTGTAATCTTATTATGATAAATCTTTGTTTGAATATTAATGTATATGGCACTTCTTCATCTGTTTACCCATGCATCTTGATGTATTGATGAAGTCCTTGAGATTGCTATAGTCCATAGAATGTGGTTACGCATATGATGGTGACCATGAAATACATTCTCGATTGCGATTTCTAAATGTTCCTGGTCGATGAGCCTTCGAGAATGGGATATCGATATATGCTCGTTAATGACTGGTATTCATGATGTGTCTAATGTAATGCGCCGCGTTTCATCGGCGTTGGCTTGGAGAAGTCAGCACACATGAATAGGTGCTCATTAAGAATGAGTTCACTGAACGACCCTACTCGGATTCTACAATTGGTTACCACTTGTCGAGTATAGAATTTCTAGTCATAGTTGTGCACCACTACTCATGTCCCGAGGCGTCATTGAGGTCTTGATAGATTGCTGTGTACTTTGATTTAATGACTGATCACATGCCGGTCATAAATTTATTTTGGGTATTCAGTGATGCTGTCAAAGGCCTATGATTGTCGTTGGGGATTCACCACTGGTCTTGATGAACCAGGATGTCCTATGTGTTTTTCTGTATATGATTCAAGGAATCTCTGGCCAGAGTGTGTAGTGCTTGTGAAAAAGAGTTTATCATATACGCACACAAGGAATTATATAACGTGAAACAAAAGAGTTCCTCTGCTTGAGCTTCAGGAACTTCTGGTTCTAAGGAGCAGTCAGTCCTACTTCTGTAATCAATCTCATCATCAACATTTTCGTCAATGTAAGTGCTTTCCAGTCGATTACTCAAGTTGTTGATTTGTATATCAGATAGTATACAATCAGTAGGTTCATCAAATTTTACATGCACTGATTCTTCTACATTAAGAGTTCTATTATTAAATACTCGGAATGCCTTACTAACTGTTGAATAGCCAAGGAATATTCCAGCATCAGATTTGGCATCAAAAGCGGTGAGATGAGTCTTTCCATTGTTGTGAATAAAACATTTGCAACCAAACACATGGAAATAGGAAATATTTGGCTTACTGTCATTCCAGATCTCATAAGGGGTTTTGTTTGCTCGCTTATTAATCATTGATCTGTTCTGTGTATAACATGCTGTGTTGACAGCTTCTGCCCAAAATCTCTGCGATATTTCTGATTCCGCGAGCATAGTTAGCGCAGCTTCTTTCAAAGTGCGGTTCCTACGCTCAGCAACTCCGTTTTGTTGAGGAGTTCTAGCTGCAGAGTATTCGTGTTTAATACCAAGGTCATCTAGATATGATTCGAGTGATTGATTGGTGAACTCATTACCTTTATCACTGCGAATTCTATCTATCCCACACGATTTCTCATTTTGGAGTCTTTTCAGTACTTTGATCAGCTTTGGAGTAGCCTGATCTTTGCCACTTAGGAACAAGACCCACGTGAAACGAGTGTAATCGTCTATTACCACTAGAGTATACTTCATTCCCCCTAGACTTGTTACTGGTATAGGACCAAATAGATCCATATGCAGCAACTCTAGGCACGAGAAGAAGATTTACTCCCTTTGTTCTTAAAGGAGGATCTGATTTGCTTACCAAGTTGGCATGCTGCACAGATCTTGTCTTTTGAGAACTCAATTTGGGGCAGTCCAACAACTAGATCAAGTTTACGCAGACTGGCAATAGTTTTAAAGTTTAAGTGACTCAACCGTTTGTGCCAAAGCCAATTTTTGGATGAATTCAGAGCAGCTAAGCAAGTAGAAGAGGTAGGCTGATTAAGATTCCAATCAATTTTATATGTGTTATCATGCCTTCTACCTACAAGTAGTATACTGCCATCAATAGATTTAATTGTGCATGAGTGCTGATTGAATTCTACGGAATGACCATTGTCGCACAGTTGACTTATGCTGATCAAGTTATAGCATAGATTTTCAACTAAAAGAATATATTTAATGATGATGTTACCGTAGATAATCTTACCCTTACCCACGGTTCTACCTTTCGCGTTATCTCCAAAGGTTATTCTGGGTCCGGTGGAGTCCACCAGTTCAGACAATAAGCTCGCATTCCCTGTCATATGTCTAGAGCATCCGCTGTCTAGGAACCATTCTGAGCTCCGAACTGGATGCATTCTAGTTTCCTGCAATTAAAGCGATAGAATGATTGGTACCCAATCCTACTTGGGTCCAGGTAGGATTAGTCCTTTCGGAACCCACACTTGTATGACCCTGAATGACTTAGGTCGGTGTGTGTTCTGAAATGTGTGTGCATTTATGAATATTGGAGATGATTTTGACCGTGAAGTGTGATAATCTGTGTATGCATGTGCTTTTGGTTTGTAGTTCCTGTTATTTGGCATATACCTCTTCTGGACAGGTTTACAGTTGTAGTACCAGTTGGGTCTAACCTCTGTAGCTGCTCGACCAGTGGGTTTAAGTTCATTTCTGAACTTTTGCCTCGGTTTAGCCTCTTTGAGTGGTTCTACATAACCGATACCTCTGTGATGTGCTTGTTCCTTGATGAGTGTTGCTTTAACAGATCTTTAACCAGTTCATAAGGGTCATATACTGTGCTAGATCTTACAAAGTTCATTGATTGAACCTTGCCTTTTGTTAGACACAGTTGAGGTTCATTACCAGATGAACTGCCGTCATTGTTATTATAGCCTATGCCTGTTAAATCACCAGCAAGCCTTATAGACTCAAGCATTTCATCCTTTCTGGTAGTCGACGCATTCCAAGTGCTAACCAGTTTGCTAAGTTTCTGGTAAGCATTCTTGGCTTCATCTCTTTCCTTCACTAGGAGACTGGCTGTTTCCCTTAAGCAGTTCAACTCCCTTGATTGTTCACAATCAAGCTTGTTTTCATGATTTTCAGTTTGGATTGTGTGCTCAGTCTTATAGCTTTCAAAAGATTCATATAGCGTCCGATACTCATTGATCATGTCCTGCAATGCATTGGTAAGTTCACTATGTGTAAATTCAGATAGGTTAGATTCATGTACCTCATTTTCATCATTTGCCATTAAGCAGTGGACTTCCTCGTCTTCACTCTCGCTGGATGAGCTAGTTAACTCTTCTGATTCTGATTCATAATCAGCCCATTTGCTCTTACTTTCTTCTGCCATCAAGACTTTTTGATCTCTGTCCTTTTTGGATGATCTTCTGGTTTCTTTGGATTTTCTGTAATCCTTGGATCCTCTTTTGTGATCATCCTTTTTGGGTTTAGGACAGTCCGCAATGAAGTGCCCTGGTTTGAGGCAGTTGAACCATACTCGTTCTTCTTCTTCTGAATTTCCTTTTGAATTCTGCCTCCGAGGATATGATTGATAAGGTCTCTGATTCTTCTTCATGAATTTCCCAAATTTCTTTACAAACATTGCCATAGCATCATTACACATCTTTTCTGGAGTCATTTCTGTGGGAGTAGGCAGAGACTCCGATGCAGTGAGAGCTTTGGTTGGTTGACTGGTATTTGGTTCATCTTCAACCCGAATGCCTAATTCGAATTCATAGGCTTTTAAATCAGCAAACAGATCATGTAGATCTATCTTGTTGATGTCCTTCGATTCTCTCATAGCAATGGTCTTGACATCCCATTCTCTTGGTAGACCTCTCATTACTTTGAGAGTGACTTCTCTGTTGGGTAAATCCTTACCCAGACTGCTTAGTTCATTAATTATTCCAGTCACTCTTTCATCGTACTCGTTGAGAGTTTCTCCATTTATCATTTTGATATGCTCAAACTTCTGTAAAGCCACAGTAAGCTTGTTTTCTTTTGTTTGATCATTTCCTTCACAGAGTTGAGCAATCTTCTCCCAGATTTCTTTAGCGGTAGGGCACATTTTTATTTTGTTGAACATATTTTTGTCCAAAGTTTTGAACAGAATGTCCTTAGCAACGTTGTCTAGATTTGCTTTTTTCTTGTCTTCATTTGACCATTGAGATCTTTCATTTTCTACCATTTGTGGATCACCACTTGTGATAGAAGCAGCTGTATTGATTTTCATGATCTTCAAAGGTCCTTCAGTGATTACATACCACATATCATCATTTTGAGCACTTAGATGTGCTTGCATACGGATTCTCCAGTCATCATATTCGTCTTTCTTGAACATTGGAATCTTGCTGAATGAGGCCATCAGTTTTTGGTAAATGGTAATTTCTCAAGATTGAGAAGACCTAAGCTCTGATACCACTTGTTAGGATCGGGGTAGTGTTTAGAAGGGGGGGGGGGGGGGTTGAATAAACATTAGATACAATTTCGATTTCTTTTTCTTGTTAACTGTAAACTGTTAAGTATTACAGTTGCTTCTCAATATCAGGCAAGTCAGTAGACACTTATTACAGTGCGGAAGACGTCTACAGAACTTGTGAGGAATGAAACTGAAGTAATAAAGCAATAAACAAATAACACGAGAGTTGTTTCTGGAAGTTCGAAGCACAACGCTTCTACGTTTCCCCTTCTTCCTTTGCAGGAAGGATTCACTAGAAGACTTGGTTTACACTTTACAGTATACAACCTTCTTAGGCACTAACACACTTGGCCTAAACTCCTAGCAATCACACTCTTCTTAACTTTTGGTTACAATGGATTCTATAACACTCTTTACAAAATAAACTTTCTGGCTTTGAGAGTTTTTGAGCAGCAGACTTCAATTGAAAATAATCTATCACAGATTCAGTTTTGCTGTTTGTCTGCTCTTTGCTGAACGTTTGGAATATCAGTAGTTTGGCTTTCTTGTTTGCTTTGAAGTATATCTCTTAGTTGAAAATCGCTCAGCTCCTCTTCATTTTCTGCTTGGATGTATTTATAGGTTTTGGATGTCCAACGGTAGCCTTTCTGTATATGGAAGAGATTAGCTTTCCAATTTCATATTGTCTTCTTTCCTATTTTGTAAGGCAACGGCTCTTTTCACTCTGACTGTAATGGTGGCGGAGATATAGCAGGGTGCGCCGCTCTGTTGTACCTTTGTCAGAGAATGTTGTACTGATTTTGTCTCGTTGCTTAGTGCTCTAACTGGAAGCTTAGACTTCTGCTGGTTTTCTTTGTTCAACTGGTCGTTCATCCTCTTATGACCAGTTGATGTCCTTGTTCAGTGAGAGACTATTCAGTTGATAGTTGTCCAGTGGATGTCAATCCAGTTTAAGTTTATCCGGTTGATAGCTTGTACGGTTGATGTCTTCACCCGGTTGATGTCTTTTCCGGTTGATGTCCATCCAGTTGATGTCTTCATCCGGTTGATGTCTTCATCCGGTTGATGTCTTGTCCGGTTGATGTCCATCCAGTTGATGTCTTCATCCGGTTGATGTATTGTCCGGTTGATGTTGTCCGGTTGATCCATCCAGTTGATGTCTTCATCCGATTGATGTCTTCACCCGGTTGATGTATTGTCCGGTTGATGTCCATCCAGTTGATGTCTTCATCCGGTTGATGTCCATCCAGTTGATCTTTGATATTCGGTTTGTAATTACCAAAACTTAGAAATCGTTTTCCCAACAAACCAATTCTTGATTCATCATGCACGTTTACTCTTAAACCCATTACATGCAATACCCAATTGAAAAGAGTAATATTAGTCAATGACATATATACAATTCATATACACATATCTCATGTGTAACTAGTATAGGTTTCAGACCAGCTTCACGTGTAATAACAATCTAAAATAGTATATGTTACATACAATTTCATGTGTAACTAGTACCAGAACAAACAAATATTGTTTGTAAAGTTTGAAATAGATGTTATTTTAAATTGATATTTTTGTTTGTTCGATATAGAAGATTAACACTAATATAGAAGATTCTATAGAAATGTTGTTATTGTTGCTTGAATTTGATATTGTTTGTTTATTCGATATTAAGTTTTAACATCAATATTTATGTGTAATTAGTACCGAAATTGTATACGTTTAATACCAATTTCATGTACAACTAGTACCAAAATTGTATAAGTTTAATACCAATTTCATGAGTAACTAGTACCAAAATTGTATAGATTTAATACCAATTTCATGTGTAACTGTACCAAGATGATATATGTTTAATACCAATTTATATGTAACTAGTACCAAAATTGTATAATTTTAATACCAATTTCATATGTAACTGATATCATAATTATATAGGTTTAATACCAATTTCAAGTGTAACTAGTACCAAAATTATATACATTTAATATCAATTTGAGTGTGTGTAACTAATACCAAAATTATATTTGATTAATACCAATTTCATGTGATATATGTTTCATATTAATTTCATATGTAAGTGGTACCAAAATTGTAAAGATTTCATACAATTTCATTTGTAATAAGTATCAAAAATAGTATAGGTTTCGTACCAATTTCATTAGTAATTTATACCAAAATTATATAGGTTTCATACAAATTTTATGCATAGTTGGTACCGAAATTGTGTATGTTTCATAACAACTTCACTGTATAAGTACCAAATATAGATAGGTTTCATACCAATTTCATATGTAACTACTACCAAAATTGTATAAGTTTCATACCAGCTTCATGTATAACTAGTACCAAAATTGTATGTGTTTCATACCAACTTCACGTGTAATAAATAAAAAAATAGTATATGTTTCATACCAACTTCACGTGTAACTTGTACCAAAATTGTATAGGTTTCATACTAATTTTATTTGTAACAATTACCAAAATTGTAAAGATTCCATACCAATTTCACATGTAATAAAGATCGAAAATAGTATAAGTTTCGTAGCAATTTATTCGTAATTAGTACCAAAAATTTATGTATACTTAGTACCGAAATTGTATAGGTTTCATACCAACTTCACATTTAATAAGTACCGAATATAGTATAGGTTTCATACCAATTTCATATGTAACTAGTACCAAAATTGTATAGGTTTCATGCCAACTTCATGTGTAACTAGTACCAAAATTTTATATATTTCATACTAAATTCACGTGTAATAAGTACCGAAACTAGTATAGATTTCATACCAATTTCACGTGTAACTTGTACCAAAATTGTATAGGTTTCATACCAATTTCTAGTGTAATTAGTAACAGTATTGTAAAAATTTCATACTAATTTAATGTATTAAGTACCAAAAATAGAATAGGTTTCGTACCAATTTCATTCATAATTAGTACCAAAATTATATAGGTTTCGTACCAATTTTATGTATACTAAGTACTGAAATTGTATAAGTTTCATATCAATTTTACGTATAATAAGTTTCGAATATAGTATAGGTTTCATACCAACTTCACGTGTAACTAGTACCAAATTTATATAGATTTCATACCAATTTTATGTATACTTAGTACCGAAATTGTATAGGTTTCATACCAACTTTACGTGTAATAAGTTTCGAATATAGTATAGGTTTCATACCAACTTTACGTGTAATAAGTTTCGAATATAGTATAGGTTTCATACCAATTTCACGTGTAATTAGTACCAAAATTATATATGTTTCATACCAACTTCAAGTGTGATAAGTACCAAAATTGTATATGTTTCATATCAACTTCATGTGTAATAAGTACCGAAAAAGTATAGGTTTCATACAAATTTCATGTATAACTGTACCAAAATTGTATATGTTTCATATCAATTTCATGTGTAAGTAGTACCAAAATTGTAAAGATTTCTTACCAATTTCATTTATAATAAGTACCGAAAATAGAATATGTTTTGTACCAATTGTATTCGTAATTAGTACCAAAATTATATGGGTTTCATACCAATTCTATGCATAGTTGGTACCGAAATTGTATAGTGTTAGGATCGGTCCGGAGTGTTTAGAGGGGGGGGTTGAATGAACACTCCTATTAAAAATTAATCCCTTGTGATTTCGTTCGGATTAGTGAAAGAAATCTGTTTCTTAATCAACTCTTTTGCAGAACAGACCACTGAATATTTTTAGTGCGGAATGGTCTGTTCTCAAATTAGTAAGAACGGCTCGATGGCTTGAATAACAGAACGAGTACAGAATGATAACACAGAATATGTTTCTGGAAGTTCGAAGGTGGTGTAATCCTTCTACGTCTCCCCTTCTTCCAGTTAAGGAAGGATTCCACTAGAAGACTTTGATTTATACAATCCTGTTGTACAAACCCGATTCAGCTGGATTTACCTCACTACCAGACTGAAACTCCTAGTCACTCGATCTGTTCAGACACACTCTGTCTGACAGTTACAATAATTTATCACTTCTATCTTTCAATACAGAATACACAATATAGACTTCTGTCTATGCACACAGTGATCCTAAATGATCAAATATTACAATGTATTCGTGCTTTTGAAGAATTTCAGCTCGAGAGCTTCTAAGCTTGTAAGCTTGTGCTGTTTTGCTTTCTTGTGCGTTTTTCGATTGATCAGCGAGAGTCTGCTTGAGATCTTCTGATGCATCCTTTTATAGTTGCATGTACCAACGACATTATTCCCTTAATGTGCAACTTTTGACTCTGCTTATACTCTGAGTAAGCTACAGTTTTCTTCTTTAGGGTACTTGCCGTTCTGGTTCATGCTTTCAGCGACTGTCAGGTAAGCTCTTCTTTGTCTTCTTACCTTTTATGGTAATCTCCAGTCTATGGTCTTTTTCAGCATTAATTGTGACATTAAATGCTTCAATAAATAGCCGTTAATGATTCGGACTGAAGAACCAATCTTTATACATCCTTGACTGCTCTGATCTGATATAGGTTGAGATCGATCTGAAGCTTCGATCTAGTCAGTCTGTTTTCTATCGATCCGGTCTGATATGCGATATGCCTCATCAGCTTGATCTGTTTTGAGCGATCGATCTGGTCAGTCTGATTTCTCTCGATCCGATCTGATATGTTTTGTCATCTTTAAAATCTCATCGATAAGATCTGGAACTAACATATAGGTTTCATACCAACTTTACGTATAATAAGTTTCTAATATAGTATAGGTTTCATACCAACTTCACGTGTAACTAGTACCAAAATTGTATATGTTTCATACCAACTTCAAGTGTAATAAGTACCAAAATTGTTTATGTTTCATACCAACTTCATGTGTAATAAGTGCCGAAAAAAGTATAGGTTTCGTGCCAATTTCATGTGTAACTTGTACCAAAATTGTATAGGTTTCATAACAATTTCATGTGTAACTAGTACCAAAATTGAAAAGATTTCATACCAATTTCATATGTAACAAGTACCGAAAATAGTATAAGTTTCGTACCAATTTTATTCGTAATTAGTACCAAAATTGTATAGGTTTCATACCAATTGTATGTATATTTAGTAGCGAAATTGTACAGGCTTCATACCAACTTCACGTGTAATAAGTACCAAATATAGTATATGTTTTATACCAATTTCATGTGTAACTAGTACCAAAATTGTATTGGTTTCATACCAACTTCATGTGTAACTAATACCAAAATTGTATATGTTTCATACTAACCTCACGTGTAATAAGTAACGAAAATAGTATAGGTTTCATACAAATTTCATGTATAACTTGTACCAAAACTGTATAGATTTCATACCAATTTTATGTGTAACGTGTAAGAAAAGTGTATAGGTTTCGTACCGACTGCAATGATTTCTCAAAATTAAAAGTTTAACTTTTATTAGATGGGTATTATAGTCATAGGGAGTTAGAACAAAATTTTAAGTTGCAGTATGTAGTTTGAACTAAGTTTTTCTGACATGGGGACTGATTCCAAAATTAAGTTTGACAATGGGGTTTTTTTTTTTTTTTTTTGAGTTTTCCCTCAAAATAATTATAAAAAAACTCAAAAAAAAAAATATAAACTCCAAAACTGCTTTTTTTTTAAATGATAGTAAATGACTATACATACATACAATACTGTATAAGTATGCAACACGTGCGCGTGAACTCTGTATATATATAAACAACCAAAACACTTTTTAAAAAAAAAAAATTTGAGACATGTTCGTCTTGTGTTGGAATGGCTGACAGCTAATTTTAATGGATCAAAATTTTTATATACTATAATTTGGTCCAAATTTCAATTGAACTATTGTTTGAAAAATTATGATCCTCAACTTTCATGAATTATAACTGTCTTGATTTTGTGTTTCTTTTCTAAATTCATCGACACATTCATTATCGTCTTACATCCTAAAACTTAGTGCCATCAAACTAGCTACTGTATTTTTTTGAAAAAGAAAAAGCAAAATAATTATTTTGAGTGTCAAAATTTCATTTTCCAAATCCAACTACTAAAGTATTTTGGCATCTGAATTATTTTTCTATTTTTTAAAAATTTGCAACATCTAACTTAATGAGCTTTACGTTCTAGAATGTATGACGATGAATTTAAATTAAAAAAACACAAAATCGAATCAAGAGAATACAAAGTTACAATTCATAGATTTGTAAAGTTAAATTTGGACCAAACTACATAATATATGTGTAATTTTTTTCTTAATATTATTGATGTATATATTTAAAAAATTAAAAAAACAGTTTATCTTATCTTGACATATCGTATTCTAGAAATTTCAAAAATCTCGTACAACTATATCTATATCCGCGTATCAGTGTCCATGCATAATAGCGTCTTTGGTATTATATAAATAGAAATCTATAATTTTATATTCAAATTTTTTTTATATTGATGTCGAACCATTCCCATAAACCAAACCTTTTTGAATAAAAATATTTGATTTGGTCTCGATTTTAATTATTATTAACAAAGCAAACTTTTACTATTTTTTTATGTTCAATTATTAAAAAATTCGACTTTAGTTTTAAGAAATAAGATGATAATAAATATATGTATGGAACTAACAGCAGCATAAACCTATCAATGTTAACATATTTCTTTATTTAATAATTCAAATAAATCCAAAACATTTATATTTTTTATACGTTCTTTGAAGAGAAGTCATCGCCATTATTATAAACACATTACAAAATAAGACAAGCAATTGGTAACGGTGGGGGGCTTCTTTTAAGAATAAAGAAGACGAATAAAATCTAATTCATGTGCATGCTAACAGAAGCGGATCCAATACCAAGATGACTTTTTACTCAGGAAGTGAAGCAATTTGAGCGCAGCGAGATATCATTCCATAAAATTACCCACTTTATAGTTTATACCCACATGTTTTTATTGAATATTTCTCAGCACATAAAACTCGAACCTATAATATTCTCACCACCATCAACCACACAATTAGTTAATAATCTTAAAAATATTGGTGGCAGCTACCAATGTAGCATGACACTGTTTATCAATCAAATAATACATCGACCTGGTCAAGAAAATTCCATATCTTCGTATCATACCTCGAGAAAACTTGGGATTCTTGCTAAGTATACATTCACTGGGAGTCGCAATCAAGCCCTTTGATCGTCCTTCGACTCCAGACAGCCCTTTCTGGATCAAACCTCAGTTCCCATGTAGGCCAGTAGTGCAAATCTTGCTTCAGAGTCAGTACCCGTGGCTTCCCATTCAAGTGTACCGTTTTCACTCGAACAAACTCCCCATGTTCTATTTCCTACAAGGTTCCAATTTTTCATCGACAAAAAGTTCACAGATTCGTATTACTAAGTATTAAGTGCGATACTAGCGTAGGAAAGCAATAAGGTGTGGTTATGACAAGTTTCAGATTCTTGATGCGAAATTCGTTTTACAGCCATAAATTTTTTTAAAGATTAATCATTTTCATGAACAGAAACTGCAGTCAGATTGTGTATTCGTCGGTTCCCTTGGTCATTCACATCATAAAAAGATGCGGTACCTTCGTCACAACAACAAAAGCATCCAAGTCTGGTGTAGGTTTTCCATTTACTTCTACTATCCACTGAAGAGCATATAAACCATATCGATGTGCTGGACTTCCATGACACCACCTGAATAATAAATGAATATACAAAACATAATCGGACTATTAATTAGTACTCTAGACGACGGAATATATTTCAAGCCACAAACTCGATTGCCTAACAGAAGTATGGTTTCCATTCTGATCAAGTTTGAAAAAAGTGTGTAAACTTCTAAAGATTGAACCGGTAACTCTAGCTCTCTAGTAGTTTTCTCCAGATCAGGTCCACCACTTGATAATTTAGCTGAAAGTGTTCAAAGGACTTACCTTGCCACGTATACACCATGCCCTTCTTCAGGCAGAAACCCAAGAGCTCGCACAGCTGAATGAGGCTCCTGCACTATACAACCACACCAATTCATCACACACGTGGTTCCATTCCCATCTCTCACGTCTGTTCCCACTAATAGATCCATTTCACGACCCTAAAAAATCATATTGATCAGTTGAAATTAGTTAAACTGTCTCTATAATCCCGGCTGAATCAAGAGTGCCTACCGCGTACGTGTGTAACACCTTCTCGGCCACAAGACCCATAATTACATGGTTTCTTGTTAAGAATTTGACAAATGTAAATGCAAAGATAAATGTGCCAAAAATGCACCTGGCGAAAAATTGTCATTTTGAGCTTCCCATCACTGTCTTTACATTGGTCTAGTTCTTGACAAGCATCCTCAATGTCACGGGAGCAAGTGACTGGTACTTTATTGATTGCCAAAATCATGTCACCTTGTTCTAGTAAATTTTCCGCTTTAGACCCCGAGAAGCAGCCTTTGACCCTCAATACTTGGCGCCTGATAGGATCCTTTTTAACGAGTGCCTGTGATTCATAAACCAAAGATTGATAAGAGTTCCAATACCACCTAAAGCCCTCAATTATTAGTAAATGGAGAATATACTACTGAACTTAGGTTCAACTGAAGTCTGACAGTGAGTCTCACATCTAGTGAGTATCCACTGAGCAAGAGGAGCCTCATCCATAAATGAATACCCAATCTCAGCACACATGAAGCTGGCAACATGACAAAGCTCCATGGTGAACATTGTCTGGACTTATCATATTCAGGTGTCAAGTTATGACATACAGCTACACAACGGGGTGACAAAATTCTGGAAGCCAATCATGTCTTCCAAGTTTCCAAAATTTAGATAATTTAACGGATTCATTTATCACCCATTCAGGCTTCTTCTACTATAGAAGCTTGCATCCAATGAGCACCCAGCGAACATGCATACACATGAAATCTGCCAATATAACCCCAAAGCCAAGAGGCAAAATTGTCGGGGGTAAAAATGACATGCAGCTAGCATAGCCATGGATGCCACAAAACTCCGACCACTAATCATGTCTTCCAAGTCAGAAAAATTAAGACATGGACTCAGTGTTGAAGATTAGAAGATATTGCGATCTTATCATTGAGTACATACGATTAGATAGGAGTTTATCTTTTAATATTTGAGTCGAGTAGATAAGATGTTAGATAAGAATAGGATACTCTATTTATATTCTGTATTTCATAAACTCTAATTATTTAGAAAATGAGAAGACTTTTATTCTCTCAATATCAGTTTACCTAAAACTACATGGTATCAGAGCCAGGTTTTTCATGTGATTGACTACTCTGCCCGCATGCTCACCGTCACCCGCGTTATCAGTCCACGTGTTTGACTTATATAATATCACACGTGTTAAGAATTGTCCCACATTGGGAGTTTAGAAGCTACACTAACTCTTTATAAGATACATGGGCTACTCCATTCATTGTCAATTGGTTTTAGTCAATGTCAGTTTACCTAAAACTACATGGTATCAAAGCCAGAGGATTTAGTCAATTCATCCTCGGAAACCTCTTCAATCGGCCGGCGCTAAATCTCCTCTCTGAATCGGCCGATCTCAATTCTTCTCAAGACATCTATGACCAAATGCGGATCATCTTCAATAAAAGTCTCCGATTCCAGTTCAGACGCTGCCATGGTGCCCATCCCACCAATTCATTCGGAATCTTCTGTCCTCTCATCTGCCACAAATTGAATGGGAATAACTACCTTCAATGGTCCCAATCTATTAAATTGTCCATCTGTGGCAAAGGGAAAGATGATCTCCACTACGGTGCTTCCACTTGTCCGGAATCTACGGACCCAAAATTCCGCACGTGGATTCCGCATGGTCATGTCCTGGCTTATCACATCCATGCTACCAGAAATTGGCGAAAACTTCCTCCTCCACTCAGCAGCGCACGACATTTGGGAAGTTGCATGCGACACATACTCATCGACAATACCTCAGAATTATTTGCCATCGAAACAGCCCTCCAAGAACTTCGTCAAGGTGAATCTTCAGTCACTGCCTATTTCACCTCTATCACTCGCCACTGGCAACTATTGGACTTATTTGAAGTCCATGAATGGCACTGCCCTGATGATGCCAAACCTTTTCGGGCAATTGTGGAGGAAAAACGAATGTTCAAATTTTTATCGGGCCTCAATCATTCACTGTATGAAGTCCGCGATCGCCTTTTCGACACTAAATTGCTGCCCACTCTTCGCACCACCTTCTCAGAAGTTCGACATGAGGAGAGTCGCAGAAAAGTGATGCCTAGCCCTTCTGGAGTTTCGGTATTTGATGGACTGCCCTTACGACTTCTGCCACTCTGAAGGATACTTCTGACTAGGCCAACTAATCCCATCCATGGAATGGAGGATCCAAACCAGGGCGTCCGTGATGGTGTGAACACTGTAAAAAGCCAACACATAACATTGAAAATTGCTGGAAAATTCATGGGAAAGCCATCCAGAGAACGACGGGCCAATGCGGTAGTAGTCGATACTTCTCCACTTGTGGAACAACCTCCATTCACCAAAGCACAGTTGGAGATACTGCAAAGCTTCTAAATCCGACAGATCCTATCATCTCACCATCCTTTGTGGACTCTGGTAATGTGTCACTTCCAGGTTTGCGTACCTACGCCTTGCTCTCACAATATAATTTATCCACATCATGGATTGTTAACTCAGGGGCGTCTGACCACATGGTTGGAAATTTGTCATTATTCAAAACTTTTGTTCCATGTACTCCATCTCATACTGTACGCATTGCGAATGGATCGAGCTCCAGTGTGGTTGGTTATGGATCGGTGTGCTTAACGCCAGATATCACTTTATAATCTGTTTTATTCGTGTCTGACCTTCATTGCAATTTACTATCAGTGAGTAAGCTCACGAAACAGTTCATGTGTTCGGCTAAATTCTTTCATGGTTCATGTGTTTTTCAGGATTTGGTGTCAGGGAAGACGATTGGCAATGCTGAGCTTTGTGCAAGGTTGTACCTCCTTAAAGAGTCTACTCCCAAGATATCTCCACCTACCAAATCCTCTCCCACTTTATCATTTTCAATCTTTTCATCGCAGACCAATAAACAAAGTTAAATACTTTTATGACACTATTGCCTACATCCGAATTGTGTATTTAGCAAAACTTTTTCCGCATTTATTCATTAATAAAGGTTCTATTGATTAATTGTGATATTTGCCAATTGTCTAAACACACTCGCACGACTTTCAAACCAAATAAATACAAACCATCTGCTCCTTTCTCCCTTATACACAGCGATATCTGGGGGCCCTCTAGTGTTAAGAATCTTAGTGGAACTCGTTGGTTTCTTTTATTTGTAGATGATCATACTCTTGTGTCCAAGGTTTACTTAATGAAAGATGAATCTGAAACTACCCGTACTTTCAAAGAATTCCATACCATGATCCAAACCCAATTCTCGAGTAGGATTAAGGTCTTATGCACATATAGAGCCCATGATTATTTCAATTCCATTTTAGGGGATTATCTATACACACAGAGTATTGTGCATCAAAGCTCGTGTGTCGATACCCCACAACAAAATGGTGTCTCTGAACGAAAAATTCGTTAGCTTCTCGAGGTTGCTAGAACTCTTCTGTTTACCTCGAATAACCAAATTTCATTTAGGGGATTATCTATACACACAGAGTATTGTGCATCAAAGCTCGTGTGTCGATACCCCAGAACAAAATGGTCTCTGAACGAAAAATTCGTCAGCTTGTCGAGGTTGCTAGAACTCTTCTGTTTACCTCGAATAACCAAATTTCACTGGGGTGATGCCATCCTTACAGCTACATATCTTATCAATACGATGCCATCTCGTGTTCTAAATTACACAACTCCACTCCAGGTTCTTCTCAAAATTGACCCTGCCACACACGTGACTATAGTATTCCAAAAAAGCATTTGGTTGCTCTTCGTTTGTTCACATACACGCCCCCAACACCGTGGAAAACTTGACCCACGTGCTGAAAGTGCATTTTTCTTCATTAGATGTCACCTTCTTCGAAACTCAACCCTACTACCCCAAATCTTCGCTTCAGGGGAGTTCTCTAGCAACATTGAAGCTCACAATCATGTACCATCAGATGCTCGAACCAGCAGCCTACATCGAAACTGACCCATCTCCATCTCCCGAAACCGAACCACTTTCGGATCCAGTTCCAACCCCATATATCCGCAGGTACCCAGTTAACCCAACTCAGCCACTTCAAGTGTCTTCTCGAAAAGGATAGCCTTGCCAAAAGAATCTTCAAAACCCAACACAAGCTCAACATGTACAAGAAAATTTCCCGCTGTCAGATTCAGAAAGCATCGACCAAGGTAAGAATGATATTGATGATAATTCTACTGGATATGAATCTGATGATATTGATGATAGGCCCATTGCTTTAAGAAAATGAGTGAGAACTTCCACTCAATACCCTATACGTAACTTTGTCTCACTTGATCGTTTCCCTCCTGCATATCGTGCCTTTAATTCACATCTAGACCAGGTACAGGTCTCGTCAACTATTCAAGAAGCTCTCAGTGATTCAAAGTGGAAAGTGGCAGTCTTGGATGAAATAAACGCTCTTCAAAAGAACACATGGCAGATTATTGATCTTCCACTGGGAAATAAAACAGTTCAATGCAAATGGATATTTACTGTCAAACATAAGTCTGATGGAAACATCGACAGGTTCAAAGCACGTATTGTGGCCAAGGGATATACACAGTCATATGGGATTGACTATCGAGAAACATTCGCTCCAGTAGCTAGACTGAATACAGTTCGTGTTCTCTTATCAGTTGCTGCAAACCTAGACTGGCCTTTGTATCAACTACATGTCAAAATGCATTCCTTAAAGGAAATCTTGAGGAAGAGGCGTATATGGATATTCCACCATCCAAGGAAACATCAAAAAATGTATGTGTTACATGAAATTATTAGAACGACAAAACCAAGGCCCAAGTAAAGAAGACCAAGCACAAACCCATATGAAAAAGCCCAAAGAATTCAAGTTTTATCAGAGAAGATCTAAAAGGTAGATGACGTGAGGATAGAGGATAATATTGTTGTTAGAGGAACGGTTAGTCTTTTATAGCATCAGGAATAAATAGAGGGAAGGGGAATGGGAAAGGTAGACTAGATTTCGGATGAGAATGGCAAGCTAAATGCTTGGGCAAGAAGTTCTTCTTCTTGAGTAAAAGTTGGCAAGGAGTTTATCTTGTAATGTCAATTATGTTTTGTTCATCAAATTCTATAAATATATCGGAAAATCCCAAAACTACTGTGTGTTCTTGTTTAGAATTCTTCAGCTCCTAATAATTTGGTCCGACCTGCCGTTTCGAGGGAGCCACTGAGGATTTTTTATGGCTACGACACGTTCCGAAGCACGCCTGGATACATTGGAAAAAGCGTTGGCCACCATGGAAGAATGTAATCAATCTTGGAAACAATCCATGGAAGTCGATATGAAGGAGATTAAAGCAGCCTTAGGAGCGATTTTATCAACCATGAGCGACAAGCACAAAAAAAAGAGTTAAGATGATGAAGCAAGAGGCGAAACTCCATTTGGCGATCATACTAATGGCACCAGAGTCAACGGCAATTACATGGGTGAGCGAAATTATGGACACGATGAAATGCTTCACACATTACGACGGCTGGATTTACCGGCCTTCAATGGTACTGTTCCTGTCGGGTGGGTGATAAAACCAGACCAGTATTTTGACATCAACAAAACACCAAACCAAAACAGAGTTCCAATGGCTCAGGTATGCATGGAAGGGACGGTAATGGATTGGTTTAGATGGATTAAACTGCGTCTTCCATCTCTTACATGTGAACATCTGAAGATGGAGATGGTACGTTGTTTCAGTGGGGAAATGGCTGATAATCCATATCAACAACTATCATCCCTACGTCAAAAATCTCATTCAATTAAAGAATATGTCGAACAATTTGAGCTGTTGATAGGTCACATCCCGGAATTGACAGAAGAGCATTATATTGGAATTTTTCTGTGGGGGATTACGGAAAGAGTTGCGGTACGAGCTATTGAGTTAGCCAGAGCAGTGGAAAGTGAGATGGGCAAGGGTGAGTTTGGGCATAAATGGCATTATTCAAATGAGAGGCAGAGAATGGCCTACCACATAGGAGGTTTCTACGGGAGGTTCTAAGGGTCAGAATACCTTCCAACATTCACGAGTGAATTTCAGTCACAAACATCGAGATGGGGTGCAGGGCAGTAGCATCAGCCTTCTAATGCTGGTGGTTATGCACCTTCAAACTCTACTGACCCTCATCAACAAGGGCCAGTTGGAATGTCCAGAAGTGCAGGGGCAAAAATGAGGGTGTGCATACTTATTCCAATCAGGAATTCTTACGAAGGAGAGACAAAGGATTGTGTTTCCGTTGTGGGAAAAAATTCTCACCACAACATCATTGCCCGAATAAATCATTGCGGGTAGTTGTATTGGCGAGCATGAGGAGGAAGGGGACTTTATCCAACTAGAAGATGAGAGAACGGTGATGACACACCAACAAGCGGAGGAGTGTGATGGCGAGGTAAGTACTCTGGATTTACCCTTGTTTTCGGTGGGCGGTATCTCAAAGCCTAGAACAATGAAAATTTGAGGGAGTTTGGGAGGGGAAGCCGTAATTGTGATGATCGATAGTGGTGCTAGCCACAATTTTTATCTCAACAATTAGTGGACAAATTAAATCTGCCAATGACAAAAACAAAGGAATTTGGGGTACGTTTAAGGGATGGCCACATGGTCATGTCCACGGGAATGTGTGAAGGGTTGAAGCTTGGATTAGGAACATGTGAGATAGAAATTAATCGATATATATTTGGTCTGTAAGGGTGGATCTGATTTTGGGAGTAGCCTGGTTATGTACCTTGGGTGAGATCAAAGTGGATTGGCTTAGGGTGACCTTGAAATTTCTTAGGGGTCAAGTAGTATTATGGGGAGAACCGACTCTTAGTCGTACTCCTGCCACTTTAGCGTCCTTGGTTAAAACCACGAGGTAGAATTTTAGGGTTTATTGCTTTCGTTTCTGATAATACTGAGGAAGGGCAGTGTGAGGAGATTGAGGAGTGTGGGGAAGAAACTCTTGAGCTATTAAAGGAATTTGATGAGGTATTTCAGGATCCAGCGGGTTTACCACCTCCACGTACACATGAGCATGCCATTGTTGTTAAACAAGGGGATGAGCCAGTGAGAGTAAGACCATATAGGTATGCCCATGGTCAAAAAAATGAGATTGAAAAATTAGTGAAGGAAATGCTATTTTCGGGTATTATACAACCGAGTTCTAGCCCATATTCAAGTCCGGTCATTTTAGTATATAAAAAAAATCGGAGTTGGCGGTTTTGTGTGGACTATAGAGCATTAAACGAGATCACTATACCGGATAAATACCAAATTCCGGTTATAGAGGAGTTGTTAGATGAACTTGGGGGGAGCATGTGTGTTTTCAAAAATTGATCTAAGGGCATGGTATCATCAAATTAGGGTCAAGATGATGATGTGGCTAAAACAGCGTTTAGAACTCATTCGGGCCACTACGAGTTCTTGGTAATGCCGTTTGGCTTGAAAAATGCCACGGCAACTTTCCAAGCTACCATGAACGAGATTTTTAGACCATACCTGCGCCAATTCGTTTTGCTTTTCTTTGATGACATATTAGTGTATATTAAAACCGGGGAGAACATGTAAGACACTTAAGGAGGGTATTAAGAGGTGTTACATGAGCATATTTTTGTGGCAAATAAAAAAAATGTGCATTTGGACAACAGCAAGTGGGTTATGTAGGACATATAGTTTCTCCTATAGTTTCAAGGAGAGGGGTAGAGGTGGATCCTTCAAAGGTCAAAAGCGTGAGAGAGTGGCCTATACCAAAGAATGTAAAAGGATTGAGGATTTCTTGGATTGACAGGGTATTATAGGCGCTTTATTAAAGAGTATGGGAAAATTGCTAAACCACTTACTGAATTATTAAAACGGGGGGGGGGGGGGGGGGGGTGGGGTTTAAGTGGGGAGAAGAGACACAAATTGCTTTTTGACAGATTAAAGGCTTTGCTTACTGAAGCTCCAGTGTTGGTTGTCCCAAATTCTCATCATGATTTTATTGTAGAATGTGACGCTTCTGAAAGCGGTTTGGAGGTTGTACTCATGCAGGAAGGTAGACCAATAGCCTTGTTCAGCAAGGCGTTGACGGAGCGAGCTCTTTCCAAATATGTGTATGAGAAAGAACTCATGGCCCTTTTTTGGCCATTCAATGACCATACATGCTGGGAGGCCGATTTTCGGTACTTACTGACCATAAATCTTTAAAATCTTTGACACAACAGCGCATCACCACACTAGACCAGCAGAAATGGTTGGCCAAATTACTCGGGTACGATTTTGAAGTGCGGTATAAGCTGGGAATAGCAAACAAAGTAGCAGATGCTCTTTCAAGGGTGGGCACTGATACGGAGCTGCAGGCCCTTAGTATGCCATTTTGGAATAAAAGAGAACAGCTTGTGGAGGCAGGAAAACAAGACCCATTTATGCAGGAAAAAATTCTGGAGCTCAAGGAAAATCCACTTGTTTCTTCGCCATATTTGTTGTTACATGATCACTTAATGTACAAAGATCGATTGGTGATTCCTCGTGGTACAGAGTGGTGAATAGAATGCTGGTTGAGTACCATAATTCTCCTATGAGAGGTCACGCGGGTGCTTATCGTACTTACAGGAGAATTGCAGCAAATCTATATTGGCAAGGCATGAAAACGGATATTTACAATTAAGTGGCTGAGTGTGCAGAATGCCAAAGACAGAAGTATCTAGCCACATCCCCAGCTGGACTGTTGCAGCCTTTACCCATCCCTAATATGATCTGAGAAGAGATCGCAATGGATTTTATACTGGCCTTCCCATCCAAAGGGTATGATATTATTCTTGTGGTGGTCGACCGTTAATAAAATATGCACATTTTATTTTTAGTAAACACATATTTGGCAAAGGGGGTAGCTGAAATATTTATGAAGGAAGTTGTTCACCTACATGGAGTACCAAGGTCCATTATCAGTTATCGTGATCCAACATTGATTAGCCATTTTGGGAACGAATACTTCAAGATGCAAGAAACTCAGCTTAAAATGAGTTCAGCTTATCATCCACATACGGATGGACAGTCCGAGGTCTTGAATCGCTGCCTTGAAACTTACTTATGATGCTTTACTTCAGAACAACCAAAATAGTGGGCAGATTGGGTACACTTAGCTGAATATTGGTACAACACAAGTTTTCATACCTCTATCAAAGCCACACTCTATGAGATGGTTTATAGCAGACCACCACCTCCTATCATACACTTTCTCCCAGGAGAAACGAAATTCGAGGCTGTCGCACTTGAATTACGGGACTGAGATGACATATTACGACAACTGAAATTCAATCTAAGACAGGCACAACAGAGGATTGAGACATACGCAAATGTTCGAAGGAAGGATGAAGCATTTGCCATCGGCGATTAGGTATTGGTGAAATTGAGACCCTATCGTCAAGTTACAGTGGCTACGAGTATGCCAAAAATTATCAGCAAGATATTTTGGACCATTTCAGGTGATTCAGAGGATTGGACCTGTGGCATATAAACTCAAGTTACCAGAGGGAACACGCGTGCACCATGTGTTCCATGCCTCTTAGTTGAAGAAAGCTAAGGGCGAATATATAGCCGACATTGAATTTCCCAAGGAAATTGAAGAAACTTTGGAAGTGGACAGTATACCTAAGCAGATTATGGATAGTTGGACAGTGCATAAAGGGCATAACCAAATTCACCAGGTTCTTATTCAATGGCAAAATAAACCGGTTGAGGATGAGGAACTTAATTCCAAAACTTAATTCTTAATTTTATTAAACCACACAACCCTATTTATAGAGTTCAAAATTGTCACAACCAAAAAACCAAATAAGAATCATATCAGAAATCAAAAGCCAAGCCAATCTGCAGAAATAATAAAAATTATATCAAAACTCAAACTTATCCTAGCAATAAACTCCTAAAAGAAAAAACTGAATCAGTTATCCTTTTTGAATTTCCCATGTGTGAACCTTCGATAAATCACGTCCCCTTCGACTCTTTTCTTTGTCACTCGTTGAGGTGCTTGTTACATTTTATCAGAGAAGATCAAAGAAAGGCAGTTGACTTGAGGAGAGAGGAGAATATTGGTGTTAGAGAAACACTTAGTTTGTTATGGCATCAGGAATAAATATAGGGAGGGGAATGGGAATGGCAGACTAGATTTTGTATGAGAATGGCAAGCTAAATGTTTGGGCAAGAAGTTCTTCTTAAGTAAAAGTTGGCATTAGAGTTTATCTTGTAATTTCAATTTTGTTTTGTTCATCAAGTTCTATAAATATATCGGAAAATCTCAAAAATACTGTGTGTTCTTGTTTAGAATTCTTCGGCTCCTAACAATATGTAAATTAAAGAAGTCCCCGTATGGCCTTAAGCAATCACCAAGAGCATGGTTTCATCGATTCACCAACGTTTTGAAGGAGGGAGAAGACTATATTCAATGCCAATCTGACTATAACTTGTTTGTAAAGCACTCTGAAAGAAACAAAATCATGGTTCCCATAGTCTATGTAGATGATATTGTTGTTATAGGAAATCATGAAGAAGAAATTAATCATGTGAAGTTCCTACTTTCAAAAGAATTTGAAATGAAAGACCTGGACATCTCAGGCATTTTTTGGGCATGGAAGTAGCAAGATCATCTCTAGGCATCTCAATCTCACAGCGAAAATATGTCCTAGATCTAGGAATGGCAACGTGTCGGGTATGGGGCGGGTTTGGCTAATCCCAAAACCCGCCCCGCTACACATAAAACTCGGACCCGCCCCGCTACACATAAAACCCGGACCCGCCCCGCCCCGCTTAGACCAGCGAACCCGGCGGGTTTACCAGCCCCGCCACGGTTCCAGTTTTTTTCTTTATTTTTTATTTTTTTAAAAAAAAACAATTAGCTAGAAATCAATTTTGAAATTTCAAAAGTTGAGTTTTGTGATTAAATTTTATGTTTTCTCTAGTAAATATTTATAATAAGCATTGCAAAACTATCTTTAAACTACTAACTATTTATTAATTTGCTCTTATTTCCTTCAAAATGTCCAACTTCTTTAGCATGAACACATGAATTTTGATATAAAATTAAATAATGACACTTTATTGTTCAATTAAAGAAGTAAAATGTATAATCCCCCGGCGGGGTGGGTTCATTGCGGGTCCGGGTTTGGACCCGTCCCATTGCCATCCCTACCTAGATCTCTTGAAGGAAACCAGCATGTTAGGATGTAATCCAGTAGATACACCAATGGATCCAAACATCAAGTTAGGAATGAACACAGATAATCCCCCAGCTGATAAGGGGAGATATCAACAACTTGTTGGAAAACTCATATATCTGTCACATACAGCGTCCAGATCTTGGATTCATTGTCAGTGTCATCACAGTACATGAATAATACCACTGAAGAACATATGAAGGCTACATATCAGGTGTTAAGATACTTAAAACAAACTCCTGGAAAGGGATTACTCTTCCGAAAGGCTTCAATTAGAGGAATCCAAGCTTGCAGTGATGCTGATTGGGATGTGTCCCTGACAGATAGACGTTCTACTTCCGGATACTGTACATTTGTAAGGGGAAATTTAGTGACTTCGAGAAACAAGAAACAATAAATGGTCGCTCGCAGCAGTGCTGAAGCCTAATTTCGAGCATTAGCCCATGGAATTTGTGAGGGGATGTGACGAAAAATGTTACTTGTTGAACTAAAGCTTGATGATCATCGATCAATAGAACTCATGTGCAACAATCAAGCCGCCATTAGCATATCTAAAAATCCAGTACATCATGATCATACTAAACATATTGAAGTAGACCGACATTTCATAACTGAAAAGATCGAGAAAGGAATAGTTGATCCCAGATATATTCCAACGAAAGTACAAATGGCAGACATCCTGACTAAGGCACTTTTCAAGCCACACTTCGAAGAATTGCGTCACAAACTTGGCATGATTAACCTTTATCACCCAGTTTGAGGGGGAGTGTTGAAGATTATGTTGAAATATTGTGATCTTATCATTGGTTACATAGGATTAGATAGGAGTTTATCTTTTAATATTTGAATTGAATAGATAAGATGTTTAGATAAGAATAGGATCCTCTATTTATAATATGTATTTCCTAAGCTCTAATTATTCAGAAAATGAGAAGATTTTTATTCTCTCAATATCAGTTTACCTACAACCACACTCGGCTTCAACACAATGGAATCCAAGTGTTTCAAAGAAAAAAAGGGAATGAAGAAAACGTGGGTTGCTCATTGTCTCAACTTGTAAGCCACCTTTTTGACAAACACATGATTGTCACATTGTCTCAGTTAGGGCTGTTTAACGGGTCGGGTCAACCCGGACCCAGCCCAAAGCCGGACCGGTTAGCCCGGTTCGGAACCGGAACCGGGCTAACCGGTTCCGAACCGATCCGGAACCGGTAAGATACCGGTCCGGATCGGTTCTACCGTTTCGGAACCGGTATCTTATCGAATCCGGTTTCGGGCTGAACCGGATCCGTTATTTTAAAAAAATTAATTTTTTTAAAAATGTAGATAAATATATTTGAGGTTAGTTTACAATCATAAAGCCTCATTAGCTCAATTGGTTAGAGCTGTAGAGTAGAAGGTGATGGTCGCGTGTTTGAATCCTCCAAGCAAAATTTCCCTTGATTTTTCGAAAAAAATAATAATAATTCTAAAAAACCGGTTCCAGGTTGGAACCTGTCCAACCCGGAACCGGTAGCCCCGGAACCGGATTCGATCCAGTTCCTTACCGGATCCGGAACCGGCCGGTTCCGGGTCGGGTCGGATTGACCCAATAAGCAGCCCTAGTCTCAGTCATTGTCTCATTGTCTCAAATATAGCTTCTTAAAATATTTGATCTCTCCAACTGATTTGCTTCCATTTCATAAGCATCTGAAAGCGAACATGAGGTAGCCAAAAATTCTGGGGGGATATCTTAATCCTTCAATTTAATTCAACTTTCTTTATATCCACTAGTTTAAAGTTGTGCAATTGTCCTGCCTGATAAATAACTAAACCTAACATTTATATACAGCGAACACTAGCATGGATTTACATCTCTTTTAAAAGAACAAACAGACATAAACAGTAGATCACCTGGATCCAAGAGTCACTCAGGCCAAAACTACGAGCTTTGGAGAGCAAAGTGGGATAAGCTTCAACCTCTAATATCCTTACAAGTGGCATAGGCCTTTTGATTCCGTTAATGAGAAGAGCAGGTCCTTCAACACCAGATATGATTTTGTCAAGGATTGAGCTTATTGTATAAATTGGAATACCTCGAACAAATTGATGGTCTTCGGATGAACTAGAGCTATATTTCAGCTGGGAATTGTAGCAATACAGAGAAGGCATTAGATTTCACTTCTGCAAGCTCAGATGAACTAGCGAGGGAAAGAAAAGAACAGACCTGAGTTGAGAAGCTTCCCCAAATAGCATGAACCCTTCCAAGATCATCTGCGAGAACACCAGAAAATGCCCCACCAAAATCTGCAGCATGGGATGAAAAAAAGTATGAGAACTGGATGTTTCTTCCAATAGGCAGAAGCTAATGAAAAAGGTAAAAAGACGAGCCACAGAAAGAGTAAAGGTCACCAATTTAGATAAGCGGAATTTTAATTCCAACTTACCAGTATCAATCTCTATCACTTCCATGTTTGTTGCTCTAAATCGTGGAGAGTCGGCAGAACCAATATTCAAAGCAGCACAAGGATTGGTGACAAATGATTTCCTGGAAGTTGCCTGTAGACTCCTACTCAAACCCACGAGACATACAGGATCTCCACGACGTAGTGCATGTTCTGAGGAACAGAATGCAATCACATTTTGTGTGCAGGTCAACTAGAATTCTGAGTATCACTTTACTAGTGAAAATTGTGCCATAAATATAGGATCCCATCAGCATTTAGGAACTATAAGCGCTACATCGAAAGGGCATTTTGATGTCTCACTACTCTCTAACTCTACATTTTAAACTAATATATTCAGATAATTAGTAATATGTGATTTTTCAGGTCTTCAAAGGTAATTTACCTTTTCAGTATTCAATCCATTCAAAACCAAAATGCTGACATCATTACTAGGATCCCATCATTCACAGTATCAGTATGCTGACTCAGCCCGTCTTCATTTAATTAATTTATTATTTATTCAAATCAAAAGTTACAAGTACTATGTTCAAGGTGTAAGAGTGAACCGAGTAACATGTCACCACGTGCCAGATCATTGAATTGACATTAATAAAATGGAAGCAGGGTCTAAAAGGGGCTATATGACTGACCAGGTGGAAATTAATATTATGCAGCAGAATAATTCAAGAAGATTGAAGTATTACCTGGAAGTAGTTCAGCAGCTCGAACTACAGAAGCACCGACACCAAGTGCAGAAGGGTCATATGCAACTAGAGCAAAATTGTGGACAGGATGGAGGAAAACAACCTATATAATTTGCACGAGTCAGCAAGAACAATAACAATAACCATAGCTCCAGCCTTCAACAGTTACGAAATTACCTCGCCAGGAATTTCAATTGGATAAGCAGCAAAAGAAAGCATCACATCAGACACAGATACTGCAACAGTGTTTTTATCAACTGCGACCAATCCCATGGTTTGAGAGTGATATATTATGACACCAGTTCCGAAGAAATGCTGCGAGTGCACTCCATCAATCATACAAGATGACGGCACATGAACCTGTGTTTAAGAAATAATTTAATCACGATACTACTATGGAGGAAAAAGAGAAATCATCGACGACAGCATGTATGCCTCTGTCGTACAGAACCAAATAAATACTTCCTGCGGTAATACAATGCAGTTACGCAAGCATAAATGGCCCAGAACGTCATGAATAATTGGGCCAAGAAAAAGACATCCGGCTAACATTGCCAAAAATTCTAAAAAAATTGTAGCAGTCAAGACCAAGAAAAACAAAATGTAAAACAATGGTGATGTTTAAATGTTCACGGGTTAGATTACATTAACAGTAATCAAACTCCATAGTGTGTAGTGTGTTACAATACTCCTAATCCCCGCCACATTTTATGCGTAACAAATGATGGCCATCATCTATCCCACTTTCCATATGCTAATTTGAAGATATTTAAATCAGCTCTTTGTAATGAAGCAGTCTTAGTTCTCATCTAAAACACACAGAAACACTTGATCAACAAAAGTATCTAGTCTTCCGAGATAAACATCGTCTATCTGAGAGCACTTTCAAAGCAGGTTTAATGCTTTCTGTAAAAAAGGGAGAAAGAGGTGATAACTTTCTGTATATTTTAATAATGAACATCATGTTACTATGTATAGACTACAATGGGGATTTTAATCCCAAAAGTTAAGGCACAAAACAATCCTATCCTAACAACAATAGAGAATTAAAACCCTATCAAATCACCTAAACTGACCTTATCCAATAACATACACAATTTTAAATTTTAAATATTTCATACACTCCTCCTCAAACTTGGCTATAGATGTTGATGAGACCAAGCCTACGTACTTTATTCTGACAATCCTTTTGTAAGATCAGCTAGCTAATGAGATGTACGCACATATTCGATGCTTAGAATGCCTTCTTCCATCTTTTCTCTAATGAAGTGACGAACTTCTCCGTGTTTTAGTCCTATCATGGTGAACTGGTTATGGGCTATAATGATAATTGGCTTCTTGTCACAATACAATCTAGGATCTTCAAACTGAATCTTCATCTCTTTCATCGTTCTTTTTAGCCAAATGAGCTCACACTCCATTAGTCATAGCTCTACACTCTGCTCTTGCACTGCTTTTTGCAATGACCGACTATATTTTGCTTCACCATTTTACCAAGTTACCCAATACTATTGTAAAATACCCAGATGTTTACTTCCGAACCTTGATTGAATCGGCCCAAACTGCATTGTGAAGGTACTCACTCTTCGATCATCAGTTTTTGCAAAAATAATCCCCACTCAGGAGTTTGTTTCAGATATCTCAAATTCTATAGACTTACTAGACTCACTGCAAAGTAATATCAAGATGGGTATGTGAAAGATTATATGAGTTTACCAACCATTCCTTTATCAACAGATTCTCCTTCATGTAATTTCGCTTTGCTTTGTCCCTCAATTCAATCGAAGTGTTGCTTGGCTTGCATCCCAACATGAATGTCTCATTTAACAGATCTAAAGTGTACTTTCTTTGTGAGATTGAAATACCTTTTTGTTCTTTGCGATTTCCATGCCTAGAAAACACCTTAGTGCCCCAAGATCATTGGCTTCAATTCTCTGGCCATTATTTTTTTGATTTCCTTCATTTCCTTGGCATCATCTTTAGTGACGATATCGTCAGCATACACTATAAGAATGGTGATCTTTCCCACGTCAGAGTGTGTCGTAAATAGTGTATGATTTGCTTGCCATGAATATATCCAAAGTTTTTCATTACTGTGGAAAATCAATCAAACCAAACATGAGGGGATTGTTTCATCACATAGAGTGATTTATTGTCTCCGCCTTCTTCAAACCCTGGAGGGTGAAGCATTTAAACCTCCTCTTCAATTTCGCCATTTAGAAATGTATTCTTTATATCAAATCAGTATATCAAATTGACGTAGAGGTCAATCAAGGTGAGCTGCTAGAGATAAGAGGATTCTCAAAGTGTTGAGTTTAGCAACATGGGCAAAAGTTTCAGTGTAATCAAACGTGTCTTATATCTATCAACTGATCCATATGTCTTATACTTAATTGTGAAAACCCGGTTGCGGCCTACAACAATTTTACCTTCTGGTAAGTCTACCAAGCTCCATGTATTATTTTGTTTCAGGGCATGCATTTCTTCAAGAACAACTTCCCAGGAATAGACAATGCTTCCATGATAGGCCTGGGAATTACTATACTAGATATCTTTGAGGTGAAAGCCCAAAGGGCGAAAGATTCGAATATGAGTCAAATTTGGAAATAGGATGTTGAGTGCAGGATCAACACCTTTTTTTCTAACTGCGATTTGTATTTCAAGATCAAGAAAAGTATCTAAGTTGTAGGAACCAAACCAGGATTTTATGGTCAGGTGGCTAAACAAAATACATGTAACACTTTGTTTTACGTAATAGACTTTATTCATAAAAAATTAAATGTATAAAAATAAATGATAAATCTAAATACATATCATAAAACATTGAGTTAAAAAATGTATACAATAAGAAATATATAAGATGTTATAAATACAATCAAATAATTTTAGTGATACTATGTTCTATTCTACAAATTCTATCAAATTTATCCATTATGGGTTCAAATTGTATTGAATCAGAAAAGCATGAAAAATGCAATCTTTTTCATTTTATTATTACTAATATAAAAAATAATTTTTTAATAAAAAATAATTTTTTAATAAAAAAATAAAACTTTTAGATTGTTAACAATATGAAACTCTCCACATGGAAAAAAACATAGCTTAATTTATTTTCCCAATACAAACTTTACGTATTTGACCTTAAATCTATTTATTTATACGTTTTCAAATTAATCCTATAAATTTGCTTATTTTAATATGTTACTTTCGGCGTATTTTCAGTGCTATTTCGTTGGAACTTGGAACTGTAAAGCCATAAAACCTACTACTTCATCCAAGACAACTAGTCTCTTCTATAAGAGATGGCGACTCCTTCAAAATTCCGACCGATTTATCACTAATTGCTCTCTTGATCCTCTCTATAGTCCACCTCTCTTTTCCAGAGACAGATGTCCACGGCAGCCTTCCTTTGTACAACCTCCCAAAGGGACTCCTCCCAAGTGACATCAAATCATATTCTCTCTCAAACACAACTACTCCTTCACCACCAAACTCAGTACAAATCCTTGTTATGTTAACTTCAATGGTCAGGCTGTTTACTATGATAGAACGTGAAAGGGAAGCTGGGATATGGTAACTAAAATAAGGTCACCTTATGTTTCATCCATGCTAAGTTGTCCGGTAACGGAGGATCTACTATTGGTTCATCCTCTTGACTATGGATATGAATCATAATTTCTTCGTTAGCTTTCGGAGCTTTCCTTCGTGAGTATACATGAAATTTTTGTTGTCGTGCTGATGTTCCCCCTGTTTCCATTACTCGGGATGAATCTAAAGTGTCGGGTTGGTTTGTTTGAGTAGTGATCTAGACAGGATCATGAGCTGGGAAAAAAACACCGATAACCCTTTTGAGTTGGGAAATATCCAATAAAGACAATTTTAATGGCTCTGAGGGTCAAGTTTACTCCTATCGTGATCATATGCATGCACAAAGTTTGTTCGAGCAAAGTTTTCAATGGGAAATAACTTGATCTAGAGAGATAGGGGTACGTTTTTCTAAGTGATAAAGGTGTGGCAAATTTGATGGGGCGACTGAGGAGACGATTTATGAGATATGTAGTGAGAATAGCATCTCCCCAAAGATATTTTGGCATGTTCATGGTAAACATGAGAGCATGAGCAATTTCCAAGAGATGTCGATTTTTCGTTCAGATACCTCATTTTGTTGAGCATCAACACAAGAATTTTGGTGGCAAATCTCATGTTCACTAGATAATCATCCATAATGGAATTAAAGTATCTAGATATTCGTGTTATATGACTTATTTTATGGAACAATTTGAAGATTTTGTTGGCCTCAGATTTATTAGAGGTGGCAAACGGGCAGGGGCCTGTGGCCAGGCATGGTCCGGACCGTCACGGGCCATGCTAGGCCCACCCTCAAAACCAAAAGGTTGTGCCGACACGGGCCGCACGTTTTGCCATCTATAAGATTTAGCATGAAGAAAATACACCCATGTTACTCGATTATGATCATCGATAAAAATAAAAAAATCATTTTTTGCCATTGGATGTGGTGATCTGTGAAGGTCCCCAAACGTCGATATGGATTAATGAGAATGGAGCCGATGGCATATATGGTTTGGGAGAAAAAACACATGGCAGTACGCTTAGCCATTTGACAAATTTCACAAGGAAATGAAATAGACTTCATTATGGAATAATCATGGAAAGTATCGCTTTAAATATGGAAAAAATAGGATGTCCAATGAAATAATGCCATGACATTATTTCCCTATAACTACAAACTGGAAGAGAAGCAACATTTGATACAAGATTTATTCGACCTCGCACTTGAGAATCCTCAAAAATAATAAAGTCCATCATGAACCCTAGCATGGCATGCTAATTGTATTCGCCGATAGTAGGTCCTGAACTCGACATGACATGGGTAGGAATTTAGCAACACAATTATTATCGAGTGTAAGCTTGCCAACAGACTTCAGATTGCGTTTCAAAGCAAGGACATGAAACACAGATTTAAGAATTATATGTCGCAACAATCTGATATTACCAATACCAGTAACAAGGGTGGCAGAACCATCCTCAATTTTGCGGAAGTTTGACGAGAACAAAATATGACAAATGGCTGGAATCACCTGTCATGTGATCTGAGGCCCCAGAATCTATTTTCCAAGGGTCTGCAGATTGATTGAAAGAGGGTGAAGGAGTTATACCAGATTGGGTCATGGAGCATGAGCCTGCATTAGAGCTAGAAGAAGCATTGAGAGACATCTTATTGATGATGCGACAACATTGTTCGATTTGAGAGATCTGTTACATGGTAAAAGGAGCATTTATGCCAGATGGAGCGATATTTCTTGGCTGGACTGAGCTCGATGTGCACAACCATCAGTGTTTTTCTTTGGTTGCCAATTGCTGCTTTACCATATATATCTCAGCATTTATCCTTGATACGACCGGGTCAGTTACAATGTTCGCACCAGGGACGTTTTCCTGAGTGTGGGCCTTGCGCGGGCAGTTTATGTGACACCAAAGCCGAGCCTTCCAGTGCAGATTGAGGTGAAGAAACAGTCTCATCAGTGAGCATTTCTTTTGACGAGCATCTTCTCGCCTGACTTCAGCGAAATCATTTTCAAGGGATGGGAAAGGATCTCTGGCAACAATCTGTCCTCATACATCATCCAGGTTTTGATTTAATCCAGCAAGAAAATCGAAAACTCTCTTTTTCGAGATTTTTGCGAAACTTGGTGTTGCAATCAGGAAATGTGGAATCGGTCTCAAGAAATAGATAGTTCTTGCCAAAGGTCATATAAATCGGAAAAGTATTGAGTAACGGATTCAGAACCTTCCTTCATTTCCTTGAACTTTGAATAATATTTCAAAGATCTTAGAGGCATTGCCCAGGGTAAAGTACATCTGACGAGCTGCATCTCAAACTTCCTTGCCATCTAGAACCAAAGGTAGTGTCGGCTGATGTGTGGCTCCATGGAGTTTATGAGCCACGCGAGAACGAATGGAGTTTTCAGCATGCCAGGACTTGTACATTGAATCGTTCAGCTTGGGTGAAGGGATTTCGCTGGTGGTGTAGCCCAATTTCCCTTGGAACCATATGGCGATCTTCACAGACAGGGCCCATTGTAAATAATTTCGGCCATTTAGTTTATGTGCCATTATTTGGAGAGACGATATATCGCCCCCAGAAGAGGAGAAAAAGACCCTGAGTTTTGACGGTTGTGGTTCAGCGGAGGAGGTGGAGGAGCAAGATGATGTAGTTGAATCCTTCAACATACTGAGTAACTGGGCTTAAAAGGAAAAGCATTTTGTCGATGGAAAGGAATAAACGAATAAACGGAACGATAAAATTGCACCGATGGGTAGGAAAAACACAATTTTTTTAAATTATTTTATCACAGCAATTTGAGTGCTGCGATTGAAGGCAAGTAATGCAGTGATAATCACACCTGGACTGATACCATGTAAAAAAGGGAGAAAGTGGTGATAATTTCTGTATATTTTATTAATGGACATCACTTTACATTATATAGCCTACAATGGGGATTTTAATCCCAAAAGTTAAGGCACGATACAATCCTACAAAAATAGAGAATAAAAAACCTATCAAATCACCTAAATTGATCTTATCCAAAAATATAAATAATATTAAATTTTAAATATTTCCTACACTTTCTTTAGATTTAAGAGATGTGTGCTGCTTCCTATGTCCTCACACATTGCATGGCTCACAGTTCTTTGAGCTTAGCTTCTCTCTTATCCTCCCCCCATTTGTTTTTTTTTCCAGAAAACTAATCCATCACTAAACTCTTCCCCATATTGCAGATACCCCATACATAAGAACAAAGAGAGTAAAATTCCACAAGGATGGAGCAAAGATGTAAATTTATAGAAGAACAATATCTATAATCATGTACCTCAAACATCACAAGTGTAGGCTCAATCACACGCTCTGCTACCGAAGCATTAGCTGCTGCCCCTGACGCACCTTGATAATCTCTTAAAACTGTCTCGGTTTCGGAAACAGAATCTGTCAAACCTTCTTCCCTGGGCTCATGTAAAGAGCAGTCTGGTAATAAAACACCATCAACAGATAAATCCTCATCCACTCGCCTTTTTTTGGTTCCACTATCAGATTCATCTAGAGAATGTGCTCCCTCATTGACTTGTTCACAACTTGTTTCCATACTAGTCACACCATCCATTGGTTCTTGGCCAACACAATTATGCCCTTGTTCCATGCTAACCTCAGTACTACAAGGCGAAACTATATTGTTTGCTAGATTGTGATCAATAGTATTCATCCTTGGTGAGAGAAGCGTTAATTCCAGTGGCAAAACTGGCTTCACTGTCCACAGACCAGAACTGTCATTGCGAGTGTATATGTGCGGAGGAGCATACCACTCGTGACGATCAACTGTGACCAGGACAGACTGCATCCAAAAAAAAACAAAAAAAAACAGTAAATAGAATGTCCACAATTTTAAAAAACTAGTCAAATACATAGCTCGGATGGATTAAATTATATATATATTATAACATAAAACATATTATTATAATGTGTTCTACCATGATATAAAATGCAAGCAGTAATAGATACTATTACAATTTGTTCTACCATGAGATAAAATGCAAGCAGTGATGATCAAGGAGAAAAGTAGATGGAATTTAAAATTCACACCAGCTCAATAATCAATAATATGACTTGAGCTTGTTACAAAATACAAATCACTAGAATAAATCAACGCAACTAGTACAACAATGATACAAAAAAATAAAACTAGAATGCATATGATGATTATCTTTAGGCCAAATATTAACTTAAGTAGATAGACCAAGAAGATAACACAGAGCAACTTTCCAGATTGAACCATGAACACACCGGATGAACCACATTAACTGGTTGTGTGATTGGTTGATTGTTTTATTAGTGTTCTTCATGTTTTGATTTTAAGCATTGCTCAATCGCTTCATTTGTTCCATAACAACTGATATTAGAGCCAATTTGTTACGGTGTTCAAAAGCTTGGGGGAATTCTAAAGAAGTTCTGTCTAAAGAATCTCGATTTTAAGTAGGAAAGTGGTTCAAAAATCTTTACTAGAATTTTCTTTAGTAATTGAAGTCGGGCTTGAGGCACATACTACAATTCAATTATGCAACGGACCAAATTCTTGTTGAAGAAGTTTGTATGATGGATTCAGATGAAAGAACATAATTGAGTTATGCTCTAAATCACGAGGTAGGAGTGACGAAAAGAGTTCTAACCGAGGGCGCGGAAGGTTCAAGGCAAGAGTGGTAAGGTGAAGAACATATTCGGAAAAAAACCTGAGTGTTGGAACAGTGACGAGACAGGCCACTTATTCAGTAACTGCCAATCAATAAAGATGATAATAATTGCAATGTCAACGTTGTTTGAAGAGATACATAGTGTTTTATTATTATCTATAAAAAACCCAATTGCTTCTTGGGTTATGGACTCTGGAACCTCGTTTCATACCACTACTAATCATAATGAATTAGATAATTACATTAATGGCGATTACGAAAAAGCTTTTCTGGTATTTGTGGCCTTTGGAAATAATTGGTGTGGCCTTTGGAAATAATTGGTATGGGCAATATTCGTTTGAAGATGTCAAATAGATCTCATGGAAAATCAAAACATGAATAAAATGGAATAAAACAATCAACAAAGAACACAATGGATTTATGTGGTTCACCAAATTTAATCTACGTCTACGGAGCTACACAAATGTACACTATAGGAAAATTTTACAAGTGTTTACTCAACACTTCAATCAATAACAATTGTGAGTATAACCAAAAAAATAATCTCTAGCTATCACAAGAGAACACTCAAGAATTCTACTTTGCTCTATCGATTTGATATGATAATATGAGGAGCTCTATTTATAGATTTTTCCCCATAGTATGAAAATCGGACGAGAACACAAACACATTTTTCCTAGCTTCCTTTGTTAACATTGGACGAGTAATGTGAATGTTTACATATGGACAGTTGGTCAATTATCAACGGTCTCTCATTTAAAGACTTGATTTCAATTATCTCTTTACACTATCAATGTAGTAGTTCATTTCTCCATTCCTATACTTGTAGTCCAACTGAAGCCGACACAACTTCAAGTTGTCAATGGTCACCTCTTCATCAGCATATCAACATGATTTTTACTTCCAAGAATTTCTCAAGCACCGAGACACCATTTTACAAAACATGTATGATGAAATGGTACCGAACCTTTACATGCTTCCTCCTAGCATGATAGACAGGATTCTTTGCTAAATTAATAGCACTCTGCCTGTTATAATGTAACATGTTATTTTCCAAACTTGTGACCCAATTATTCGAGAAAAGCTTGCAACCATGGCTTCTATTTGCTAGTGTTGGAAGACATAAATTGATTAATTTCCAACCTGTAGGAGTAATTATAGGAAGAGATTTGTATCTATAAATAGGGAAGATTTGTTTACTAATTTTTAGGGATTGATAAGATATTATTTACTTTCCAAGAATAGGTTTATTTCATTGTATAAATTATTGTATCCTTCCAGTTGATGAATAAGAAAAATCCTTACCATTTTTCTTCACATGGTATCAGAGCCCTAGGAGTTCCTGGAAATCACGTTACCTACCTTTACCTCCATAGCCATACTTGTTGATTAATCGGTCATCCTCACCATTAACTTTCCTTGCCATTTGTCCAACAATATGTCAGAAGCTTCTGAAACATCTTTCCATGCCACTGAAGAGATCACACGGCAAAAAACCCCACTGGATCTACAAAATCTTCAGGCAGATTATCAATTAAATGGAAAAAAACTACTTGAAATGGTCTCAAGTAGTCAGGACGTTTTTGAAAGGCAAGGGAAAAATGAGCCGTCTCGTTGGATCTGGACCCAAAGAAGGAGATCCCAATTTTGATGCTTGGGATGAAGAAGACTCCATGGTCATGTCATGGCTCTGGAATTCTATGTTACCAGAGATCAGCGACACATGTATGTTTCTGTCAACAGCAAAAGAGATATGTGAAGCAATTCAGCAAACTTACTCAAAAGTCAAGGATGCTGCCCGAATTTATGAGATTAAAACAAAGATTTCATCCACAAAGCAAGGAAATCGATCAGTCACAGAGTATGCTAATCTCTTAAAAAACCAGTGGCAAGAGATGGACCATTATCGATGTATCGAGATGAAATGTAGTACGGATGCAGCGATTTTAAAGGCCTTCATCGGAAAAGACCGAGTTTATGATTTTCTCGCTGGATTGAATGTTGAATTCGACCAAGTACGAATTCAAATTCTGGGAAAGGATGAGATACCATCCTTGAATGAGACCATATCAATTATTAACGCTGAGGAAAGTCGAAGAGGAGTGATGCTTGAACCTCAACCAATTGAGGATCGGCAATGTTGGCTGGCAACGAAAACGATGAGAAATCAAGATCCAAGACTGGAAAATTCCCAGCTAACTTCGAAAGAAGAAATTTCACAAACAGGGACAATCTTTGGTGTACTTATTGTAAAAAATCAGGCCACACCAAGGAAAAATGTTGGAAACTTCATGGAAGACCACCAAGCTATAAAGGACCGAGAAATGGGAATCAATTTCAAAACTTTCAGAAAGGACAAGCACATATGACTCAATCCGATGGACAAAACTCTACTGATGCATTAGATTCTGGCCAGGGAGAAAACAGTGAGATTAGCAAGGAGGACATCAACAAGATAAGGTTACTTTTGGACTCCTTGGAGAAACCTTCAGGTATCTGTTCCTTAGCAAAATCAGGTGAGATAACACCCTCATATATCATAAGTGCCTCGAACTTAGATTTTCTCAATTCTTGGGTCATTGACTCTGGAGCAACCGACCATATCACAAACTCCTCACATCGATTTATCACATATATTCCGAGCCCTGGCAATAGGAAAATAACCATGGCCGATGGATCTTTGGCTACTGTTGCAGGCCAGGGAGACATCACTTTAAGTCCATTACTTGTTCTTAAAAATGTTCTCCATGTTCCTAAGCTGTCCACAAATCTTGTGTCCATTTATAAACTGACAAAAGATCTAAATTGCAGTGTGTTGTTTTCTCCTATTTCTTGTGTATTTCAGGACCGGGTTATGAGGAGGACGATTGGACATGCTAAGGAAAGGAATGGGCTTTATTATCTTGAGTTACCAAGTGGCAGTAAGATGAATAACCAACAAACCCCACTTTCCTTTTTATCCAGTAAAGTCAATCTCAGTAGAGATCAAATATGGCTTCACCATTTTAGGCTTGGACACCCCTCCTTTAGAACTCTTAATGTTATGTTCCCGTCATTATTTAAGAATATTGATGTACGTCAGTTTCATTGTGATGTGTGTGAAATAGCTAAACACAGACGTGTTTCCTTTCCTTTGAGTAATAAAAGAACTACAACTCCTTTCTCTTTAATCCACAGTGACATTTGGGGTCCTCTAGAGTCCCTAACATTTCGGGGGCTCGATGGTTTGTCTTGTTCATAGACGATTGTACTCGGCTCTCTTGGATTTATTTGATGAAGCAAAAATCTGATGTGAGCAATCTTTTCCTAATCTTTCACAACATGGTCAAAACACAATTTAATGGAGTTGTTAAAAGAATAAGAACGGACAATGCCAAAGATTATTTCAATCAAACTCTTTCTCCTTACTTTCAAAAGGAGGGAATAATCCATGAGTCTTCTTGTGTCGACACCCCTCAACAAAACGGAGTCTCCGAGAGGAAAAATGGCCATATCTTGGCAGTTGTCCGTGCCCTCCTGTTTCAAAAACACGTACCAAAGAATTTTTGGGGGGAAGCTGTTCTCACAGCAGTTCATTTGATAAATCGTACTCCAACTCGGGTACTTGACTTTAAAAGCCCAATGGAAGTCTTCTCTCAATTTTTTCCAGATTTCAACGGGTTCACTAACTTGATCCCTAGAGTCTTCGGGTGTGTTTCCTTTGTTCACATTCATTCTCATGGTCGGGGAAAGCTTGATCCTAGAGCCACCAAATGTGTTTTTATAGGATATTCAGGCACAAAAAAGGGGTACAAATGCTATCATCCTACGACCCGAAAAACTTAGCGTTTCAGCTGATGTTACATTTGTTGAAAACGAGAGTTATTTTACTCACCCTTATCTTCAGGGGGAGACTTCTATGGAAGATAAGGATAAGTTTTTGAGAGAACCTTCCGTTAATGGGTCAACACCTTTTAATTCCAACTTACAATCCACCCCTTCAATAGAAGCCGGAAAGGGATCTATCCCAGAAGATGTTCATCTTCCTGAAACTAATGCACCCATCTCTGAAATTGATCCTAACGTTGGCCCAAATGAGTCACCAAACCTCGAAAATCCCATCATGACAAAGCCATTGCAAGTTTACTCAAGAAGGATAAAGCACGTAACCGATCCTATGAATGTTCCAGCGGCCAAATTGTCACCTGGGAATGAAGCAAGCTCTCCTTCGACAATATCACATACGGTAATTGATTTGGACCAACCCATAGCTACTAGGAAAGGTGTTAGAAAATGCACACAACATCCTATCTCTCAGTTTGTATCCCTTGGAAAACTGTCACCATCACACAAAAGCTTTCTCACTCATCTAGACCTACATCACCACCACAAACTCTGTCCGAGGCACTTAAAATGAGGGAATGGAGGCAGGCAATGAAAGTTGAAATGGAGGCCTTGGAAAAGAATAAAACATGGGAACTTGTTGACTTGCCAAATGGAAAGAAGCCTGTCGGTTGTAAATGGGTCTTTACAATAAAGTACAAATCGGATGGGTCCATCGAGAGGTATAAAGCAAGATTGGTAGCAAAGGGATATACACAAACCTATGGGGTAGATTATCAAGAGACTTTTGCACCAGTGGCAAAAATGAACACAATCAGAGTCCTGTTGTCCCTAGCAGCAAATTTGAATTGGAACCTACAACAATTTGACGTAAAAAATGCCTTTCTACATGGAGATCTCGAGGAAGAAATTTTCATCGAAGTGCCGCCGGGTTTTAATGGAAAAGTGGGCAGGAAAACAGTGTGTAAGTTGAAAAAGGCTTTGTACGGACTAAAGCAATCTCCTCGTGCATGGTTCGGAAGATTTACCAAGGCATTATTGTCAATAAACTACAAGCAAAGTCACGGTGACCACACGTTCATTAAACACTCAGCTTCAGGGGGAATCACAGTATTAATAGTCTACGTAGATGATATTATAGTAACGGGAAATGATCCGGAAGAAAGGGAAGCTCTTCAAAGTTTTTTGGCAAAGGAGTTTGAGATAAAGGACCTGGGAAAGCTAAGATACTTCTTAGGAATAGAAGTAGCTCGATCCAAAGAAGGAATATTTATCTCACAAAGAAAGTATGTTCTCGACCTACTAAAAGAGACTGGCAAACTTGGTTGCAAGCCGTTAGACACACCCATAGAACAAAATCACAAATTGGGAGACTCTACAGAAGAAGGATCAATCGACAAGGGTATGTATCAGCGACTTGTTGGCAGACTAATATATCTTTCACATACTAGGCCTGACATCGCATATTCAGTAAGCGTAGTGAGTCGATTCATGCATAACCCCAAGGAGGTTCATCTCCAAGCTGTATATCGAATACTACAGTACTTGAAAGGCAACCCGGGAAGAGGAGTTCTTTTTAAGAGAAACGTGAGAATGGAAGTAGAAGCATACACTGATGCTGACTATGCGGGTTCCATCACAGATAGACGGTCAACATCCGGGTATTGTACTTTTCTTGGAGGGAACCTAGTCACTTGGCAGAGTAAAAAACAATCGGTGGTAGCAAGGTCAAGTGCGGAAGCAGAGTTCCGATCAATGGCACATGGAGTGTGTGAATTGCTATGGCTCAAAATAATCCTAGAAGATCTACGGATTGCATGGGAAGGACCAATGAAGCTGTATTGCGACAACAAATCTGCAATAAATATCGCTTATAATCCAGTACAACATGAACGCACTAAACACGTTGAAGTGGACAGGCATTTTATAAAAGAGAAACTTGAGAGTGGATTGATTTGTATTCCCTATATTCCTACAGATGGTCAACTAGCAGATATTCTAACTGAAGGGTTGAGTGATTCAGCTTTTCAAAGGATCATTAGCAAGCTAGGAATGGAAAACATTTACTCCCCAGCTTGAGGGGGAGTGTTGGAAGACATAAATTGATTAATTTCCAGCCTGTAGGAGTAATTATAGGAAGAGATTTGTATCTATAAATAGGGAAGATTTGTTTACTAATTTTTAGGGATTGATAAGATATTATTTACTTTCCAAGAATAAGTTTATTTCATTGTATAAATTATTGTATCCTTCCAGTTGATGAATAAGAAAAATCCTTACCATTTTTCTTCACGGCTAGCTTCAATCATTGCGACGTACTTTACCATAGTAGTTGAGAGTGCAACTATCTTCCGCAGCTTAGAGACCCAACTAATTGTCTGACCTAGTGTTGCAATGTATCCACTAGTACCCTTTCTGTCATCTAGATCAACACCTTTATATCGACATGACTTCGTAGATCAAAATCTGAATCCTTTCAAGTCCTCGAGAAACCATTTAACTATCTCCCAATATTGTTTTCCCGGGTTACTATAAATCGACTTACGACTCCATTGCATGTACTATATCCAATCTTGTACACACCATCGCATCCATGAGGCTTCAAACAACAAAAGCATGAGGAAATTTTACCTATAAACTTGTCCATGCTACGTCAAAGGGTGATTTTGCTTTGGTTAGTTTGAAAATGACTAACCAAAGAAGTACTCACATGCTATATTAAATATGCTAAACACCTTTATATACTCTCCTTCTTCTAGGTTCAAGATTCCTTTCACTTTGTCTATTAAAATACCCATCCAAGGATTTAGTTTGCAATTCTCCAATCTATCACAACTAATTCTTTTGATTAGTCTTTGTTAAATTTACCAATCTCGTCTATACAGGCTATCTTGGAGCTTGTTTGAGATCGCACAAGCTCTTTTAAAGTTTGTACATCGAACTCCTTCCCTCATACATCAAAACCTTGTGGATACTTCATTTAAATTTTTTCGTCCAAGTCACCATGAAAGAACGTGTTACGGGCATTACAGCCCAATGATATTCCAACCGAAGGTCAGCCCAAACCAAAGGACGTTGTCAACAAATGATTCACTCACAGAAGTTTAAAAATAAAGAATAGGGTTCTACTAATTTTATATTTATAGGATTTGGTTGTTATCTTTTAGTTTAGTTATTTCCAGAAAATGATAATCTTCGACATTATGGATTAGATTAGGAAGTTATTGTGCAGGTTTTGTAGATCTATGCATTTAAGAAAGTGATTGGAAAATTACGAGAAAAATTTATTCACAACGATTGTAGTCAAGAGATCCAAGGTTCTCTTTAATAAGCCTCAAATCACAATCAACTGCCCCATAACGAAATCCATAACTAGGGACCATAACAGAACGACATCTTGACATCTAATTGCTCCACATGGAAGCTTCTTTTCCCGCTAATCCAAGTACGGCTCTGATAGTGGTGATCTTCACCACATGGCAATTTTAGTGTAATCTATGGGGTAGTTTAATTGTTCTAGAAGACTTCTTGAGTTCAATCATAGGAGTTTGTGTGTCCACATCTTGTGCAAATGCTTCTTTATCTTCCTGGTTACTGGGTTTCTAGACTAATTCACATGAATCAATGGCACTTTATCTATCTTCTTGACTTAAAGAACCTCCACTTCCAATGCATGGCATGTCCTTGTATATTACGAGATCATTGAAGATTACATCTCTCCTAATGATCTTTCGCTTTGGTCATTCCAAAAACGATAACTAATTCATTGTGCAAATGATTCTTTATCTTCCTGGTTACTGGGTTTTTTGACTAATTCACGTGAATCAATGGCACTTCATCTATCTTCTTGACTTAAAGAACCTCCACTTCCAATGCATGACATGTTCTTGTATATTACGTGCTCATTGAAGATTACATCCCTGCTCCTAATGATCTTTCGCTTTGGTCATTCCAAAAACGATAACTAATTCATTGTCACATTAACCAATAAAGAAGCACTTCCTTGGATTTCGGATCAAATTTTGTTCTACTAACTAAATCAAGGCGACTTTTGTCACATAAACTGGTTAAATTTTGTTCTATATGAAGAAGTCACAAAGTTTTGAAGTACGAAGGAAGGAGAAAATGGCATGCAGGTTCATAAAAGTCCAGTAAGATCCAACCAAGACAGTGGTATAAGAAATTTAACCAGTTTATGAGTAACAATGGTTTCTCATGTGCCAAACAGATAATAATTTTTATGGAAGAAATCTGACAATTCTACTATTATAGAGATGATATGTTGATAGCAGGTGCTTACATAGAGGAAATTGATAAACTGCAAAGCAAATCCTTGGGTCGACGACTTTAAGAGGCTAGGTGAACGAAATCTTGAAGCTATCACAATAAAAGTACGTCAAGAAGGTGCTTAGCAGATTCAATATCAAAAAAGAAAAACCTGTGAATACTCCTTTCCCTAGTCATTTCAAACTAACCAAAGTACAGTCACATTTTGACGCAGCTGGAGCAAGTTTATATGGTAAAATTGACTTATGCTTTTGATGTTGGAACCCTCGTGTATGCATTGGTGCATACAAGATCGGATATAATGTATACGGTAAAGAGTCATGAGTCAATTCATGAGTAACATGAGAAAGCAACACTGGCAGGCGGTTAAATAGATTATCAGGTACAGTTAATCTACGTACTTCAAAAAGTCAGGAGTTTTATCTACGACATAGGTGGTGGTGACTAGACGGCATAAACTGTACTATTGGATACATGTTCACAAGTTTGAGAAGAGTGTGTCATATTATGATAGTCCAAGTGTTACTCATTTATTAGAGAATCCTATTTAGCATGATAAAAAAGAAGCATATACAGCTCACTACTATTTCATCAAATCAATTTTGGAAGATGAAGTTTGGGTTTGGAAGATGAAGTTTGGGCGCTTGTGAAAATTTCTGGAAGCAAAATCATGCTTATACGTTAACAAATAGGGTAACCATTGAAAAACTAAAATTGTGTTCGATTCAGTGAGCTAATGTATTGATAGTGTAAAGATATTGATTGAAATCAAGTCTTCAAGTGGGAGATAGATGATAGTTGACCACCATCCCGGACGACTGGTTTCAAACTGAGATGTGGCGAACTTTTCGAAAAATTGGGCAGGTGTGTGATGTATTTATTCCCCAAAACGAACCAGTCATGGGAAAAAGTTTGGATTCGTTCGTTTTCGAGGCATTACGGACGTGCCGAAGATTGAGGAGGCTCTTAACAGAATCCAGCTGGGAAAATTACAACTTCAGGCAAATCGTAGTCGATTTAAACGCCAATCTCCAAAACCCAGTGCTGCTGCGGTTTATAATATACCGACTAGGAGAAGCAATTCTGAAAAATCCTATGTGCAGGCGCTGACAGCGAAGTTCAAGGTTAAACAAACTGAATCCATGGTGAGGGAGAAGCCCAAATGGCCTGGATTATGCTATGAATCGACAAAGGAGGAAACGCAATGGTTGGAAGGATGTCTGATTGGCACGTTAATTGATTATGAAACATTGAATGAGCTCCAACATGATCTCACATTGAATGGCTTTGGGTCATTGACAATTATTCCAATGGGATGCTCACAGGTCTTGCTATATGCTGAAAATAAGGAAAAGTTAACGGATTTGATTAAAGAAGAACAGGAGTGGTTGGGAACATGGTTCAAAGACATACGACATTGGCAAAAGGAGTTGCAAATCCATGACCGCGAGGTGTGGATAAACTGCATTGGCATCCCACTTCATGCGTGGAATGAAAGGTTTTTTAGCCGCCTAGCATTCCGGTTGGGCAATTTGAAAAAAGTAAGTGAGGATACCATGAGTAGATCTAAACTCGATAGAGAAAGATTACTCATCACTACCTCCTCCAAGGAATTTATCAATACGGTCACTAAGGTTGACATTGACGGACGGATATATTCTATCAGAATGTTAGAAGAGGGGATTGATTGGCCCATGGTCGAGAGGGTGATCACCCGTTCCAAACAAGCGGAAGTGGTTCCTGAATCTCCGTGCTCAGACTCAAATTACTCGGATGAGATTATTCCACAGTCATGGGATGATGAAATCTCAAACAAACAACAATTTCAAGGGCGGAGGGAAGAAGTTGTAACCTTTGACTCTCCGGAAAGGGAAGTGACGGGGGTGGACTGTGGGAAGATGCAATTCAATGGCATTAGCAAGAATCTATCGCCATATGCTCTGAACACGGAATCAGAGAACCACTCGTCATTTGTTTCGAATACAGAATCCGAACAGAGGTCTGGGAGTAATGCGGAGAAAATTGTGAAACTTTTACAGCGAAATGGGGAATGGGGAACACGTACCAAAGGAAAAAGAGGTTGGAGGTCGGTACCAAGGGAGACACACTTAATACGGTTGATGATCAAGCAGGTACGGTGGAATCGGAATTGGTTAAAAAGGCGACTCAACTTTGGGAGATTGGAAAGAAATTGGGGATCATAGGACAAGGAAATGAACAAGAAATCATTCAACAATTGATGGAAATGGAAAAAAGAAATCTGACAGCATTCACAAGCCGTGAATTACCGGGTGACGTCGAGGCTAACCAATGATTATTGTCAGTTTCAATATACGAGGATTAGGTGGACGGGTGAAAAAAAGAGAAATACGGGAGTTGATTAAGAAGGAAAAGGTGGACTTCTTGTGTCTACAAGAAACCAAAAAAGAATTCATCACAAAGGAGATGTGTGTGGCGATTTGGGGTGATAAGAACTTCAATTGGGCGTTCAAAGGGGCAGAACGTTCGGCGGGTGGTCTTCTATGCATTTGGAATGATGCAAATTTTAAAATGGAATCATGTTGGGGAGAAGATGGATTGCTAGGAGTGGAGGGTTATTGGGGAGAAGAAAGAATTAAATGTCAGATCATAAACATTTATTCTTCGGTGGTGTTGGAGTACAAACGGGATATGTGGAATGTTCTGCTTTCAAAAATGGAGGGGAAAGAAGATGAAAAGTGGTGCTTGTGTGGAGACTTCAACGAGGTCAGAAAAACATCAGAAAGAAGGGGAAGGTCTCATAATCACAATTCGCTTGGCATGAGTGAGTTTGACACATTTATCAGTACTTCGGGAATATTGGATCTGCCCTTGATTGGAAGAAAATATACATGGTATAGGCCTGATGGGACGTGTGTAAGCCGTTTGGATCGTTTTCTGTTATCAAATGGTTGGTTACGGGAATGGCCTAATCTAACTCAATGGGGTCTCAAAAGAACGGTATCAGATCATTGTGCAATTGTTCTAAAGAATCATATAAGGGATTGGGGACCGAAACCATTTCAGAGTCTCGATCCTTGGCTAAATCATGAACAATTTAAACCTTTTGTGGAACAACAATGGCTGAGCTATCAGATTCAAGGGTGGGGTGCATATATCCTCAAAGAAATATTTAAACGATTGAAAATGAGCCTCAAAATATGGAACAAAGAAGTGTTCGGCTCACTGGATGGTAAGATCGAGGAAACTAAGGATGTGATTAACAAGTTGGATGAACTGGCGGAGGCCAGAGAACTGTCGGCAGCAGAGACCCAGATTCGACAGAAAGAGGTCAACGTGTTACAGAATCAGTTAGACATTATTATACCAGAAGGCGAGAATAAAATGGATTCGGGAAGGGGATGTGAATTCAGGCTTCTTTCATAAAGTGGTTAATCGGACGCGGAAGCGAAATGAGATTGTGGGATTGTACATCAATGGTCAATGGAAGGACGATGTACAGGGAATCAAGGAAGGGGTTCACGATCATTTCTCTAAGCAGTTCGCTAGGAGGGAATGGAGGAGACCACTTATTAACGGGGTTCAGTTCGATCAAATCACAACGAACGAGCATTCAACTCACAGATAATTTTTCAGCAGAGGAGATCAAACGTGCGGTTTGGGACTGTGACAGCACAAAAAGTCCGGGGCCTGACGGATTCAATTTTCGATTCATTAAGCTGTTCTGGGAAATACTGAAGGATGATTTCATTACCTTCTTTCAACAATTTCACAGATATGGTAAATTGGTTAAGGGGTCAAATCCGTCATTTATTGTGCTTATCCCAAAGAAAGAAAACCCTACTAAATTAGAGGAATTTCGATCGATAGCGCTGATTGGATGCGTATACAAAGTTTTATCAAAGGTCCTTGCAACCCGCTTGACCAAAGTTCTGGATAGGATTATCTCTCAATCTCAGTCTGCGTTTATTGGTCAGAGACGCATCTTAGATGGGATTTTGGTGGTAAACGACATGATAGATGAGATGAAAAGGAATAAGAAAAAAGGAATGATTCTCAAAGTGGATTTTGAGAAGGCATATGATTCGGTGGATTGGAATTTCCTAAAACATGTTATGACTTTGATGAATTTCGACACCAAATGGATAACATGGATAATGGAGTGCATTTCAAGCGCCACAGCGTCAGTCTTGATTAATGGAAGCCCAACAGAGGAATTTAGGTTACAGAGAGGATTGAGGCAAGGAGATCCATTATCTCCTTTTTTGTTTGTGATTGTCGAGCAATACAGATCCAGTTAATAGCACCTCTATATGTGGGCAGAGATAGAATAATGATATCACACCTCCAATTTGCAGATGACACATTGCTTGTGGGCGAGGCAACAAAGGATAATGCCTTGGTTTTCAAGGGAATTTTAAGCAATTTTGAATTGCTTTCTGGGCTGCGTATCGACTTTCATAAAAGCCAACTAATGGGGATTAATGTGGACGAGGATTTTGATTATCACCTTAGCAGATTCTCTGCAGTGTAAGGTGGGTAAATTACCTTGCACATATTTAGGGATACCAATTGGGGTGAATCCCAAACATAAACTTACTTGGAATCCGGTGATTGATAAATACCGGAAACGATTGGCGGCTTGGGAAGATAAAAGTCTGTCTCTGGGAGGTCGATTGATTCTGCTCAATGTTGTGCTAACTTCCTTACCGATCTACTACCTTTCTTTTTATCGTGCTCCGAAGAACATTCTAGCCAAATTTCAGTCTATTCAGACTGCTTTCTTATGGGGGGAGGGGAGAGTTGCCGGAAAGTAGCCTGGGTCAAATGGTCAGAGATCTGCAAACCAAAGTCAAAGGGGGGGTTGGGGGTTCGAAATTTGGATCATTTCAACAAATCACTTTTGGGAAATGGGGTTGGGGGATTTTAAATAATGACAGTAACTTATGGTGGAAGGTACTTAGGTCTAGATATGGTTTTACTAGTTGGAGTCTGTTAGATGAAGGGGGGGGGGGGGGGGGGGGGGGGGGGATGATACCGCCTTCGCCGTGGTGGCGAGATATTTTGAAGTGTACATTTCAGGATCAATCGGGGTGGTTTAAAAGAGGGTTCATCAGAAAAGTTGGGAATGGGATGGGAACTAGATTTTGGAGTGATGTTTGGGTGGGGAATAAGAGTTTAAAGGAATCATTCCCTAGATTAGCGCTATTAGCTCGTGATAAAGATATTCTCATAGCACAGATGGGGGTCTGGGTGGAGGGGTTGTGGGAGTGGCGTTGGGATTGGAGAAGAGAATTATTGGAGAGGGAATTTACTTTATTTCATGATTTGGTTTCTTTGTTGGACAGGTACATTTTGACACAGGGACAAGAGGATTTGTGGATCTGGCAAAGTGATGATTCCAAACGATACTCTGTTCAAACGGCATATGCCACAATGTTGGACGACTCACCAATTGATGTACATTTATCGGCGACATATGAGTCAATTTGGGAGACTTTGGCCCCTTCCAAGGTGGCGGCGTTTACTTGGAGGGTAATTCGAGACCGACTACCGACAAGATCAAATCTCCGTCAAAGGAGCATACTTACGGGAGAAGAGGCTGGGAAATGCGCGACCTGCCTCTTAACGGAGGAGACATCTCAACATCTGTTTTTTGGCTGCACAGAGTCATATGACTTATGGATGAGATGCTACCGTTGGCTGGGCTTCATTACGGTATTGCCTGCGGAGTCCGTGACCCATTATCTGCATCACCAGGGATTATGGACAAGAAAAAAGGGATGGAAAGCTTGGAGAACGATCTGGAGCACATTAATATGGACGATTTGGCTTCATCGAAACAATTTGTGTTTCCAAGGCCGAGAGAGCAAGGAGGAAGATTTATTGGAACTCGTTATTTACAGATCGTGGTTTTGGATCACAAATAGAGGAAATGATAAATTTTTGTACTCATTTATTGATTGGAGACGGGAACCGTTAGTCTGTTTGTTAGCAGTTTAGTTTCCTAGAGTAACGCTAGACTCTCACTACTCTACTTTTCGCTAAACCTTGTAGTAACTTTATTGTGCTTCTCGCACAACCTTTTATATTATATTTTATTTGTCTGATCAAAAAAAAAATTGACTCATGTTATAATCCCAAAATCAAGAGAACAAAAAAGAATTCTTGAGCATTATCTTGTGAGAGTTGAAGATTATTTTGGGTTGTAGTTGGGTTCAAGATTGTGAGTTGATAGAGTTTTGTTTAAACACTTATAAAATTTCCTACAGTGAAAATTTGCAGTAGCTAGGTGTGAACCACATAAATATTGCTTTATTCCGCTTTCTTCGTGTTTCAATTTTCGGCATTACTCAAACGCGTTGTTTGCTCCGTAACGACATAAAGCGTATAATCTTTGTTTTGCTTCGAGAGAAATAACATTTATAAAGTCAGATTCAAAAGCATTTAACCATCATGAGACACAAATGAGAAGCGCCACAAATTTCTATATGGATGTGCATCAACAAAATTAAATCAAATGGAGCAAGAAATTTGGTCGAAATCTTGACATAGGAGGCAACACTACACTTTTCTTTCACGAACAGGTGAGGGTAGAGAAAGGGCATCTTCACAAAACCAATGCATTCAGGGAGTACCTTATGCAAGAAACATACATGTTGAGCATATATTCAACATTGTGTTTCGAGAGGCATCAAGTGTACCTTTCTTCGATGACGATCCAAGTAGCTTATATACTCTAGTGGTACTCTTGCACCCCTGGATAACTTAGACAGCACGGAGATAAAGTCTTCAAGTCTTGATATGTCTTCACCTGCAAACTTCTTAATGATAGAATGGCGTGGAACTCCAGCTCTAAATAGCATGTACCTGGAGTAGGTAAGTAGATGGTAAAATAAGTGGAAGACCTCCACATTTAGCACCGACATTACAAGAAACAGAAATAATTGGGTGTCGATTTTTAACATATTCATGATTCAAAAAATTGTACCAAAGAAAATGCGCACATACCCCTGCTCAGCAACATAAACAAGGCCACATTGGAAGCGGAAGTTCCTGGCCTGCATATAAAGAGTTTATTGTAGGCGGCTGATTAGCAGATTCTGAAGGTGACCAGTTATAATTATAAAGTACAACATGAACACAAACTGAATTCAATATTATCTGGTTATGTGCATTCCTTATATGGTCAAACGCATGCAATTATGTCCAAAACTTTCAATTGTCAATGTTCCACGATGAATACCCAGTTTTTACTACTTTTAAATTTCACCAAACTTGTGGTAAACAAATTTTGCTTCTTCTCTCACCATCCTCCTGCACATGTAACCAAAACGAAACTCATATGCACAACCTTCCTTGCTAAGAACAACACAAACGAAGCTACCCAATATTATCTTTTTTTCTAGGAGGAAGGAACTCTGATGGAAGTCTCAGGTGTGTTTTCCAGGATTATTTTGCGGAAACATAATAGCTACGTTATTTTCGGTTTCTTTTTCCCTGATGGAAACATATTATCTTTCCACTTTTCACATTGCCCCATATAATCATTATTTAAATTCGATCTTTCGGCAATCCCAAAAATAATTTTATCATTATATTAAAGATTCAAATACTACTATGTTTCCAAATAAAGATCAATTTCCAGTATAGAAATTGAAATGTGTCCAAATCAACATGAAATTCTTAGAAAAATCCCCATGGCATACATAAATGCATGGCACAAAAGAACTGATCTTCGTCTCAAAATGTTGGGCCAATTTGAACAGGTTTGTTTTACATCACATTCCTCACACCATCACCTTTTCATATGAATTGCTACACGAACACATTTGATTAGTTCCACTGAAAATCCTCTTTATCAATATTTTACAGATGCATAAGGCCCATAGTTATTAAAGGCGCATAGCGCACTAAAGCGCAAAAAGGTCCTGGAGCTATAGCGCATAGCGCGACGCGAAGCGCGCGCTTTAACTAAAGTAAAGTGCAATAGCTTATATATTTTTAATACATCAATAGTATTCATAAAATTTAATCAAACTCATTAACTCATACAAAGCAAATCACAAAATTGATTAAACCATGTTTTTCAACTTTATGTGTTCAAGCGGGGCTTGAAATTGATTCATTGTGAATCTGTGATTTATATTATGTAGTCAATGTCAAGAATCAAGTTGCAATAAATAAAGAATATGTTTTGTTTTTTGTCCGTTGAAATGAAGGCATGGATTCATTTTTATGTAGTTTAGCGACAATTAGCAGTATGCTTTAGCAAAAGCTTAGCAATTTATATTTTGCTATATTTATATTTGATATATTCTCATGTATTTGTCAAACTTTGATTGGATGGACTAATTGACGATTGTGATAACTGATGAACTTTGACAATTGAAGGAAAAGAAAATATAAAACAAGAAAGAAGAATCAATCCAAAAATAAATAATAATTTGAGACGAAAAAAAGAAAGGAAATAATGCAGTGTAATTTTGAAGAAAGGAAAAATAGAGCACTTGAACACATCAATCTGCTTATCGGTCTGTGCCGGCTGGAGGGTGGAGGGTTTATGCAACAAGACTTTATGTAACAGTAACATAAAACTCTCTAACTTAACCCTAATATTCTCTAACTTGGTCTTATTTTTAATAAGCGCAAATTTAAATTTAAACCTTAACCTGATCAACATATTTTGATAACCCGATAGCCCCAATTTTCAAGCCTTAGCAAAGGCGCGCTATAGCGCGCGCGCCTTGGCTAATTGAAAAAACACAGATAGCGCACATAGCGCGCGCTTTGCCAAAACACGAGGCGTATGGCGCTGCGAGCCGCAAGTCCCGCGCCTCACTTCGCCTTGAGCTTTAGCGCGCGCTATGTGAGCTTTTAATAACTATGATAAGGCCAAAACAATATATTTTGTGAAGGTAGATTCCATTTGGTCTAAAGTGGTAACATATTAATCATTGGTCACAGCATAGCGATTCTCACGTAAAGGGGGGAAAATGTAATGACAAATTGGAAATTCATAATTCAATATCACGTTCAACAGATATATATATCAACTTTTAGTTACGATGGAACACAATTTCTCATCAACATGGAACATGAAAATGGTAGTCTACTTGAGCAGAGAATAAAAGATTCATATCATACCAGCCATAAAAAGTCCCTAGAAAACCGTGAGGATAAAGATTAACGGGAAAAACCAACCTGTTGATAAGAAAGAGGGTGTATCACAGCACCACTAACTTCAAGAAAGTAATCAGGAGTGATCGAGTGCAAATCCTGAACCTGAGAGTTTTAAGGGAAAATGAGAAATATTAAAGTGAATGTAAAATGCAGCAATAGAGGACGATTGACCAGAAAATTTGAACTCATCAACATGGTTCCCGGAAAAAATTGTGACGAAGTTCATCTCTGAACTACAAAGGATCCTTTACAATCGGGATAATAATTACAAAAGTTATAGATAGATACATCCGTCAAAGAAGAGAAAGACCAACTGAGAATAAAAAGTGTACAAGAAGCCAGAAATAGTATCAAAGTTAAAGCAATTAGGACTCAATTCAACAATGTCAACCTCTCAAGGAATACACATGAAAAGTGCATTTCCAAAGATAATACATGATAAAAATTGTAACAAAAATGACAACATAAGGACAAATGCATCGCTTGGATTTAATAATATTTAGAGATTATTTGGATCTATCAATTAGAGCTACATGTAAGATTACAAAGAGAATAAAATTAAAAAAATTCAGAGACGATTATATCTTACTGTCAAATTCACAGTCAAAGGTTTTCCTCCCCTTTCAATCTGAAGTTCAACTTTATGGTGGAAGCTATCATCAAGCAACGTCTCCATCTTGAGAAATTGAGTAGACACCTACAACCAGTGAATTGGATTGAACTCGGTAAGCTAAATGCAAGATGAATTTTCATCAAAAACATGTCCACGTCAATCATCAAATAATTATACAAGATCCATAACATGTCAATTACAAAAGTCATTAGAAATTCCATGGAGTCAAAACCTTTGGTAAAACAAATATAGCTTTAAATCCAAAAAAAAAAAAAGGAGAGCATCTCCGGTTCCTTTTCGTCAAAAAACAAGAGTGTAATTCCGTGATACTACCACTGATATAAAAATAGGGGGGTTCACTTATTTGTTCATATACGTCTTTTAACCCTTTTTCCCCTTACAAGACTTCATATACATTTTGCCCATACTTGCCTCACTAACTCAATACTCTATCTTCAGCATTAACACAGCAACAAATGAACAAGACAAATAAACTAAACTCTGGATCCAATAATCAATTTCCCAATGTTTTCCACGAAAGCATTGAAGTTGGGTAATCAAGTGCTCATAACACTAAGCAAGACTACCGAACAAAGATTGATCCAAGGATGGAAGTATAATTGAATAAGGTCAGGTAAACTAACCTCCCCATTTAATCGAACAAGCACATCACCCGGCTCCAAATGCTTATGAGCTGGGCCATCTGGAACCTGTAAGAAATGCAATATCAAGGACATATTTATATGAAGCCATAAGCAATAGTAAAATATTTTGTCCCATTAAGAGCAATAATAAATATATAAAATGACACGTGATAAACCCATAAATATACTCACAACAGAATCAACAACAAGCATTCCAGTTTCCCCAGGAGGACATTCATGTCGTACTAACTGATGCATTGAAACAACAATGTGTCACAGCAAATTATTCCTACAAATTCTAAACTGGACAAAATGAAATGAAGATGCAGGCAAAAGCACCTGTTCTGTTTCACTTTGGAGGCCAAGACGCCGTGTCTCATCGAAACCTTTGTGCAAAAATGTAACCTATAACACCAATATGTTAACCCGAATCAAATGCAATTCCATTTTGAGACCCTAATGAGTAAATTATTGACAAAAATGTATTCTGACGCTGCAAAAGCAACAAACAAATTTTTAAATACATGAAGAAAACTGTTCTGTTATCAAATGGAGCATCTCCCCAGCAGAACACGAATGGAGTAACAGAAAAGTGAATCGCTTGAACATAATGCAGTTAACTTTTTACCGAGTAAACAATGGTTATGTTACATCTAGCTTCCACAATTAAAAATCCTGGGAGGAGAAGCTTGTAAGAAAAAGTCCAGTTTATTGTAAAGGTTAAAAGCTTCAAGAAATGCATCATGTTGATGATGAAAATCAAAGCATATAGACTATGTTTGGTAGAATCATCGACTGGGATAGGCAACAGTTTCAAAATATGTTAACGTGCAGCAGCGGTTATTTTACTCTGGGGTACCAACTGCACAACAAGAACTCACAAACTAAGCAGCTAAACTTTTACTGAATTAATCACATCCAATTGTATTAACCATCAACCCACATCAATCAATTCTTTGTCTGACTGAACAACATCTAATTTTGCAAATAATTATTTTCCTCTATAATATTGAGTCGACATGTCAATTTTGAACTAAAAAAACTCCAATCTGCTTTATTTGTTCAAAGCAGCTCCATAAAAGCTTTAAAAAGAAGTGTAGTATTGCTATTAAAAAAATAAAAAGTTGATTCCAATCAAAGAATTAAACGACAAAGCAGAAAATAAAAATCAAGGTTAAGACAAAACTATTAAAAAAAATAAAAAATTGATACAGATCAAAGAATTAAACGACAAAGCAGAAAAAAAATCAAGGTTAAGACAAAACCATAAAGGAAAGAACTGACAAACCTGAAGTGTACCACGAGGAATGGTGACTGCATCGTATGTATTTGTTATGGAGTCTTTTCCTTTCTGCAAGAATTTGAAGGCCCTCACAACCTGAAATTGTAGCAAAGTTGCTCTTTTTAGAGGCATACGTAATCAGTCTTACAACTACTAATATCATAAACAAGATCGGACAAAACTGAAAAGTCTTGATAAGCAAATAAAATACTTTTTGAACATTTCTTTTTTTTCCTTGTGCAATTTTATACCATGAATATTTTTGGCATCGATGGAAAATATTAATAAAAGGGATATTTCTTTCCAAATGTTAATAACATATTTTTATATCACACCAACTGGAATGCTGATTCCAGGGAAGAATCAAGAGATTTTGCAATCTGATTTTGTAAAGAACAAAAAGGAAACTTGGAAGCACCTTTCCAACTAGTCCAAATTCTAATAAGTGATATCCCCTAGCATCACTGCTTCTAAGCACTCTATGAATTAAGGATGATTACAACAACAACCAAGCCTTTAATCTCAACGAATGGGGTAAGCTACATGAACAATAGAGAGAAATCAAGTCGGGCCGAACACATGCGTCGGTCTTCTCCAAACGCTTCTATCGGTCAACATATCTTCTGTAATCTCCTTGCACTCCAAGTCTTTGCGTATAACTTCGAGCCATTTCTTCTTCAGTCGTCCTCTCGCTCTCGTGAACTGACCGAAATCCATGGATTTCATTCGACGCACAGGTACACTGCTGGGCATACGTCGAATATGGCCAAACCAACGTAAGCAGCTTTCTTGCATATTCTATTCTATACAAGCTACACATACTTCAGCTCGAATATCTCCGTTCCTTATTTTATCTCTCGGGTCTTACCGCACATCCAACGAAGCATACGCATCTCTGTCATACTCATCTTTTGGATGTGATTCATCTTAGGTGCCCAGCTTCCGTCCCATACAACATTGCGGGTCTAACGGCGGTTCTAAAAAACTTTCCCTTCAATTTCGGCGGGATATTACGATCGCATGAACTCCGGTGGTGTTTCTCCATTTCAACCAGCCAGCTTGAATCATGTGGTTAGCACTGTCAATCTCTCCATCCTTTTGGATAACTGAACTTAGGTATCGAAACTTGCTGCTCATCGATACCTCTTGACCACCGAGTGCTACAACACCGGAATCCCGAAAGGAACGACCACTAAATCTACACTCCATATATTCTATTTTAGATCTACTTAATCTAAAACTCTTTGATTCCAATATATCTCCATAACTCCAATTTGGCATTTACCCATGCCGTTGTCTCGTCGATTAACACAACATCGTCAACAAAAAGTATGTTCCAAGGTAATTCAGTCTGAATGTCTTTTGTTACCTCATCCATCACTTGGACTAACAGGAAAGGACTCAACACAGACCCTTGATTTCATCTTATCTATATATAGGTCAAAATCTCGACAAAGGCACAAATAAGACAAATTAAGCAAAATCATCGAGATATGGACAAAAACTTGTGAGTATAATCTTATAACTTGGTCTTTAACTTAATGTGGGTGGATGATTTGTATTTCATGAATGAATAGACTTGGTGATTTATCTGTTTTTATGATTAGATGATTTATGTGCTTTCAATGTGAAATATTGATTTTAAGTGATTCTACGGACTTGAGTTATTACTCTATTGGTGATAATATGATGATTTATTATGATTATGGAATATGCATTCATAAGAGATCAATAGATTCTATTATGGCCACTAATGACCTTGAACCATGTGTTACAGAATTACAAGAATTACAGAATACGGATCCCAAGTTCATTGAACTCATGGGATATACAGTACAGAGTGTCGGCCATATTCGTGATCACGAGTCGTTCTTTACGTGCATTTATATGTTACGTGGTTGATATAAACTGTGTGTGAATTTGTTATCAATCATGTGCTTACGTGAAATTAATTAACATGTTATTTGAATATACTCATTAAGAATGCAGCTCACCAAATGCAAATTATTTTTCAGTTGATGTAGATTGAAATTGACTCTACAAGGTGTTTTCTACATATTTTGGAAGTATGGATCCAAGGTCGGCCGGCTGACTCTAGTCCTTCTCTCTCAGCTCATCATTTGCATATACTGTATAGATTTTTGGTTGGGTGGTGAGGAGTACAACCTTGGTTATTTTTGTGGCATATATGTCTTGTAAATTATAGTATTTTAAATGTCATAATTGGATGATATGAAATTGCAAGTTCCGATGTTATTAAATATTATGCTATATGCATCATGTGTATGTGTTACGTGTAAAGGTGTTCCAGTTAATTTGGTATTAGAGCAAAGGTTATAGAGGTTTTTTAGACTATCACATGATTATCTGGTATATGTTTGCATAGTCATAATATGTGTATCATATTTCAAGGTATAATGATGAGCAAAGTGTTCATGGAGGGGAAGGAACAGCCGAGCCAATGTCATATCCATCACAACCACTTCCACCTCATACACATAGAATGCCTGCTCATGGTGTACATCCACAATATCTACCTGTTATTCCCCCTGAAATACGTGAATGAAGGTATGATAAATGGAGAAAAATGGGAGCTGTTGATTTTATGGGTACTACTGAACCAGCTGAGGTAGAGACTTGGCTGAAACGAACAGAGAGGATTCTGAATCTGATGAAATGTACCCCTGAGGAGAAGTTTGATTACACTGTGTCGCTTCTTCAGGGTAATGCCTACGATTGGTGGAAGACTATCCCGCATAGTACTGTTCAACCACCTGTCTTGACATGGGATGATTTTCTGTTGAAATTTAATGACGCATACCATCTACCTGAGGTATATAAAGATCAAAAAGAAAAAGAATTTCTTGACCTATAACAGGGACTCGATCAGTTGCTGAATACGATGTATTATTTAATCAACTTTCTCACTATGCTCTACATATGACAGCCACAGAAAAGAATAAATGTAGCAGATTTGAGATGGGACTTCGATTTGCTATTCGGGATCGCCTCACACCTACAGATTGGAATCTTTTAGCAAGCTGAAAACCGCAGAAATTGGAAATTGAATCAAAATCCATCTTTCAATATAAAAAGAGACAAAGTGATGAAATTGGATTTGGAAAGAGAAAAGGGTTTCATGCACCTACATGCGCCAATTCTAGTGGGGCACCATCTACTAGTAAGAGTTGGTCCTACATCATCTGTTATGACTTGTGTGCATTGTGGGAGAAGTCATTATGGAGAATGCAGACTGCTTACAGGAAAATGCTTTAGATGTGGAGAACCAGACCATATAGCAAGGAATGGTTCAAAGCCACGTGAGTCGAGCAAACCAGGTCTAGTGGTTTTACTCCTAGTAGAGGAAGAGGTCGAGGAAAGGTTGGTATGGATAGAGGTGCTGGAAGATAGGAGAGCAAGGTCAACAGACTCAGGCCCGAGTTTTTGCTATGACACAGGAAGATGCTAATATCGCAATAGCTGTAATTACTGGTAATCTATCCATTTCTAGTACAAATACTTAGTTTTATTTGATCCTGGAGCAACTCATTCATTTAAATCGCAAGCATTCATGACGCATTTGCATGATAAACCAGTATCACTGGGCTATGATTTATTTGTTCAAACACCAGCAGGGAGCATGATTGTTATCAGTATTGTGTATCATAATTGTGAAATCTTAATCGGGGATACTGAAATGCATGCTACTTTACTGGTTATGCCGTTAAGGATTTTGATGTGATTCTGGGTATGGATTGATTAACTGAATATCATGCTAAATTGGACTGTTTTACCAAAGAAAGTGTTGGAACTTCCTAATCAGACCCAGATAGTATTTAAAGGAGAGAAAAATCTTGCCTACATGTCTAATATCTGCATCTATGGCATTCAGATTGGTTGAAGGTGGTTGTGAAGCTTACTTAGCTCACATTATAGATGGCAGATTATGTGGTTTGAAGCTTGAAGATATTCCGGTGGTTAGAGAATATTCAGATGTATTTCCAGATGATTTACCGAGATTACCCCCGGATAGAGATACTGAGTTATCATCGAACTACCTTTAGGTACTGCACCAATTTCTATTTCCCTTATAGAATGGCCCTGTTGAATTAAAAGAATTAAAAACTCAGTTACAAGAACTACTTGACAAAGGATTCATTAGACCGAGTGTTTCACCATTGGGAGCACCAGTGTCGTTTGTTAAAAAGAAATATGGTACTTTGAGATTATACATAGATTAAATACAGTTGAACCGAGTTACTATAAAGAATAAATAACCACTGCCATGGATTGATAATTTGTTTGATCAATTACAAGGTGCTACGGTATTTTCAAAAATTGATTTGAGGTTAGGGTGTCATCAGTTGAAATTTCAGAGATGGATATTCCAAAAACAGCTTTTAGAACCAGTTATGGCTACTATGAATTTTTAGTAACGCCTTTTGGTTTGACTATGCACATGTTGCATTTATGGCATTGATGAATGATGTGTTTAGACTGTACCTGGATAGATTTGTGATTGTCTTTATTGATGACATTATGATATATTCTAAATCTACCGGAGAACAAGAACAACATTTGAGAATCGTATTACAAACCATGCGTGAGAAACGTTTGTATGCAAAACTTAGCAAATGTAAATTTTGGCTAGATCAAGTTGTCTTTTTGGGACATGTTTCTAGTGATGGTATTAAAGCTGATCCGGTGAAAACTGAAGCAGTGATTAAATGGGAGAGCCCGAAAAATGTTGCCGAAGTTCGTAGTTTCTTGGTTTAGCTGGATGTTATCGACGATTTGTTGAGAATTTTTCTCTTATTGCCACTCCATTAACAAAATTGTTGTGCAAGGATATTCCTTTGAAATGTACAGATGAATGACAAAAGAGTTTTGGTGAGCTAAAAGAACAACTCACAACTGCTCTAGTTCGACAATTCCTTAAGGTACTGAGGGTTTGTTATTATAGTGATGTTTCGTATCAGGGTTTGGGATGTGTCTTAATGCAATATGGTAAAGTTATAGCTTATGCTTCTCTACAACTGAAACCATATGAGATGTCTTATCCTACACATGATTTAGAACTTGCTGCGGTTGTTTTTGCTTTAAAGATATGGAAACATTACTTGTATGGTACCACATTTCAAATTTTCACTGACCATAAAAGTTTGAAATATTTATTGAGTCAGAAAGAGTTGAACATGCGACAAAAGAGATGGCTTGAATTATTAAAAGACTGTGATTGTACTATTGACTATCATCCTGGAAAAGCTAATGATGTTGTTGATGCTTTGAGCAAAAAATCATATGGTATTGTTTCTTAGCTTTCAGTGCATTCTATACCATATTTGCTAGACTTGAAAAAGATGAATGTTGCTTTAAATGTCAATGAGACCGGTAGCATATGTGATTCGCTTTGTATCCGTCCAGTAATGGCTGAAAGGATTAAAAATGCTCAAATCATGATGATAAACTAATCAGTATTGCAGAAAAGGTGAAACAGGGAAAGAGTACAGTATTTGTTACCACTGATGGTAGTTTATCAATCAATAATCGACTATGTGTTCCTAATGTGAATGGCATAAGGCATGAAATAATGGAGGAAGCACATATTTCACCATATGTATGCACCCAGGTAGCACAAAAATGCATCCAACTTTGAAAACCCATTATTGGTGGCCTAGAATGAATAAGGATGTGGCCGAGTATGTATGAGTGCCAACAGGTTAAAGCAGAACATCAAGCACTGGTGGGTAAATTACATCCATTACCAATTCCAGTCTGGGAGCGTATAACCATGGATTTTATTTATGGTTTACCCGTAACACCGAGAAATAATGATTCAGTTTGGGTGATTGTTGACCGGTTAACAAAGTCAGCTCACTTTTTACCATTAAGATGGGGATCTACACTTGAAAATCTAGCAAAAAATGTATGTGAATGAAATTGTGAAACTACATGGTGTGCATTTATCTATTGTATAAGATCGAGATCCTCGATTCTCAAGATTTTGGGGAAGTTTACAAGAAGCTTTGGGTATTAAATTACATTTTAGTACAGCATTTCATCCTCAAACGGATGGACAATGGACAATCATAAAGAACTATTCAGACTCTTGAAGATATGCTTTGGTCTTGTGTTCTTGATTTCAAAGGTTCTTGGGATAATTACATTGCATTGATGGAATTTGCTTATAATAATCACTACCATAGTGGTATTGGCATGGCACCATATGAAGCGTTATATGGTAGAAAATGTAGAAGTCCAATATGCTGGGATGAAGAAGGAATGCGAATATTAGAAGGTCCGGATCTCATTCAAGAGGCGATTGAAAAAAATAAAAATTGTGAAAGACCGATTAAAAGCCGTGCAACACAGACAAAAGAGTTATGTTGATCAGCATAGATGAGAAATGGATTATCAAGTTGGCGAGAAAGTATTCTTCGTGTCTCTCCTTCGAGAGGTATCCTCAGATTTGGAAAGAAATGAAAATTGAGTCCTCGATATATTGATCTATATGAAACACTTGATAAAGTGGGACCATTAGCTTATCGACTTGATTTGCCACCTGACTTGTCCCAAATTCATAATGTGTTTCATGTTAGCATGCTTCAGAGATATAGGTCAGATCCATCTCATATCCTTCAAGAGGAACCAATTGAAGTTGCTGACAATTTAAGTTATGTTGAAGAGCCAGTTGAGATAGTGGGATACAAAGACAAACAGCCAAGAAAAAGAATGATTCCATTAGTAAAAGATTTATGGAAAAATCATTCTAGACAAGAAACTACATGGGAAACAGAACCGCAAATGAGGGAACAATATCCATGGTTATTCCCTGATACAAGGGGAGGAATTGTTATGACCCGAAACTTTACACAATCATGCATAAGCATTATGGTGTATATTAAATCATTCATAAGCATAATTGCATATAAAGTGATATTACATAGGTGCATTTGAAAGCATAGAGATAGTGAATAAATTTAAAAATAATAATAATATATATATGTATAATGGAATAGATTTTTACGGGTAACTTTGTAATTAAATAATAATAAAATACACTTGGTCAAATTTAATCTCTTTACAAATTTATTAGAGGAATTGTCTGCAATTGTTTTAAATAATTAAATTAAGGATGATTATGGCAACTTAATGAAGGCTAAAAGAAAATGAAAATATGAAAATAGGAGATGAGTCATATGAGACGTATATATCATTCCTACAAAGTGATAAAATAAAAGAGTTTATTACTTCTCTTTCCAAACCAAAAGTTGAAAAAAGGGGAAGAGGGGAACGACACAGGGAAAAATATTTCTCTTCACAATTCCAAATTCCGAACCCTTGAATTTTATAAAATCTTCATGGTAGCTGCAAGTATTGCAGAGCATGTTTGAAGAGGCGTAAGTTCCATAAACTTCCTTGATTTTGGTTTGATGAATTTAAAGAAATATTTAGAATTTGCTTTACTATGAGGGATAAAGCTTTACTGTGAGGGATAAAGCCAATAAATATTGTTGTATGTTGATTTCATGAGCTATTTAGCATGATATAATAACAAAAAAAAAATGGTTTCATCATTTCAAATAGTTGGCAGTATGTGAAAGAATAAGAATTTGTGAAGGAATTTTTATTCTGTAATATGTTTTATATGGAATGTTAAGACATTCATTTATTATTAAGACATTCAGTATTAATAGCTTTGTTCTGTCCCATGAAGTAAACGACCCAACTTTTGAATTTAGGACATTATTTTGTAGTGCTTTGTCTTTAAGCAAGTGAAAATATGTTGGCTATCCATGATGTTGGAAGCAGATTTACATTTCTAATTCATGAATTTATATTATTTATCAGTCGAGGAAAAGATGGATGATAGCATGATATTATTGGTGAAGGATAATTAATCTTGTATTGTTATAACTGATTTGGTATCAGCGCTTGGACCTGAGGGAGATTGATGATGTAATTGCTTACTGTTATAGATATGGGACACAAAAGTAGTGGAATTGAAGCTTTTGTTTTGCCTAAATTAAAATGTATGTGAACATTAGATCTTTTGTTTTGCCTAAATTAAAGTGTATGTAAACATGAGATCGATGAAAGAATGATAGTCATTTGATTTCATCTTATCTATATATAGGTCAAAATCTCGACAAATGCACAAATAAGACAAATTAAGCAAAATCATCGAGGTATGGACAAAAACTTGTGAGTATAATCTTATAACTTGGTCTTTAACTTTATGTGGGTGGATGATTTGTATTTCATGAATAAATAGACTTGGTGATTTATGTGTGTAGGATCGAGTGCTTGCCGCTTTACCAATAACTATAGTTGAGGGTAATGGCGCAACATCAATCTTTTCAACCATATACTGGCACAAGCGCCACGTGTTCGACCGATCACAAAGCAGAGGCAATTGTTAAACCCCAACAATCCCTACCCTAATAATTGCATTCTCTGCAACTCATGGGAATCGAACACGCGATCTTGGCTCTGATACCAATTGTAGGATCGAGCGCTTACCATTTTACCAATAACTATAGTTAAGGGTAATGGCGCAACATCAATTTTTTCAACTGGCACAAGCGCCACGTGTGCGACAGATTACAAAGCAGAGGCAATTGTTGAACCCCAACAATGTGTTTTTATGATTAGATGTTTTATGTGCTTCAATGTGAAATATTGATTTTAAGTGATTCTACGGGCTTGAGTTATTACTCTATTGGTGATAATATGATGATTTTATATGATTATGGAATATGCATTCATAAGAGATTAATAGATTCTGTTATGGTCACTAATGACCTTGAACCATGTGTTACAAAATTACAACAACAGAATTACAGAATACGGATCCAGAGTTCAATTGAACTCATGGGATATACAGTACAGAGTGCCATGGTCATATTCGTGATAACGATTTCTTGGTATTAGTTGGTCCATAACAGTAAAAGAAAATGACTAGACACGTGCATTTATATGTTATGTGACTGATATAAACTGTATGTGTGAATTTGTTATCAATCACGTGCTTACGTGAAGTTAATTAACATGTTATTTGAATATACTCAATGCAACTCACCAAATGCAAATTATTTTTCATTTGATGTAGATAGAAGTTGATTCTACAAGGTGTTTTCTACATATTTTGGAAGTGTGGATCCAAGGTCGGCTGGCTGACTCTAGTCTTTCTCCCTCAGCTCATCATTTGCATATAATGTATAAGTTTTGGTTGGGTTGCGAGGGGTACAACCTTGGTTATTTTTGTGGCATATATGTCTATATGCCTTGTAAATTATAGTATTTTAAATGTCTTAATTGGATGATATGAAATTGCAAGTTCCGCTGTCATTAAATATTATGATATATGCACCATGAGTTTTGTTATGTGTAAGAGTGTTATACAATGATAGCTGACGTATTATCACAAAATAATGTAGAGGATTTCGTAAAAGGAAAACTAAGTTCCGATAATAGAGAACGAAGCCAAATAAGCTCACATGTACCTTGAGTCCTTGCTCTGTACTCAGCTTCAGTAGATGATCGAGAGACAACCGTTTCCGAGAAAAGTACCTATACCAAATGTAGATCGTCGATCACTCTTAGATCCTGCATAACCGGCATCTGTAAAACAAGATAGGCTTGTTTGCCTTCCTGTCTCAAAAAACAATCCCAAACATGGGGACGTCTTGAGATATCGAAGAATATGGTGAACTGCATCGAGATGAGACGTGCGTGGAGCGTGCATAAACTGACTCACAACACTAACAACAAAGGCAATATCAGGTCTTGCGTGGGTGAGATAAATGAGATGTCCTACAAGACATTGATAAACAGAAGCATCTGGTAGAGAATCACCACATTCCGGTACAATTTTGATATTAGAGTCCATCGGAGTTGATGCTCGTCGACACCCCAGCATTCATGTGTCCTTCAACAGATCAAGTACATATTAACGTTGAGAAAGAGATATAACCCTTCGTGATCGTGCCACCTCAATCCCAAGGAAGTACTTTAACTGTCCCAAATCTTTAACATCAAAACATTTGCCAAGATCCCTTTTTACCTCAATAATTCTAGATACATCATTGCATGTAATAATAATATCCTCGACATATACTGACAGAATTATACATTGATTACTACTGTTCCGACGAATGAAGCATGTATGATCAGAATGACACTGAACAAATCACATATCAGAAATCGATTTACTGAATCTTCCAAACCACACTCTTGGAGACTGTTTGAGCCAATAAATTGATTTTTTGAGTAAACATACCTTCCCACAATACTCCCCCTCAGCCCGAAACCCAGGAGGAGGATCAATGTAAATTGTTTCTTGCATATCCCAATTCAAAAAAACATTCTTGACATCTAATTGGTGAAGATCCCAAGAGTAAGATGAGGCAAGTGAAACAAGCAATCGTACCATAGTCGTTTTTGCAACAGGAGAAAAGTGGCATTGAAATCCTTGCCAGGGATCTGCGTGAAACCTTTAGCAACTAATTTAGCTTATAACAATTAATGGACCCATCAGCAAGGAATTTGACAGTGAAAACTCATTTGCAACCTATGGTTTTTGCCCCGTGGGGCAAGGGGGCAAGATCCCAAGTATGATTCGTCTGGCGAGCATTCTTTTCTTCAGGCATAGCTGCTACCCAGTTAGGATTATGAAGAGCTTCTGACACTGTACGGGGAATAGGAAGATGCAACCTGAGTAATAAAAAAACAATACGAGTCTAAAAGACCCTGATAAGATACATATTGTGAAATAATATGTTCAGTACTAGGAAACCCATATCTGTCAGGAGGATTACGTGTACGAGAGGGATAACGAGGAGAATCAAATGTATCAGTTAGAAGTGGATAGGCATTACCTGATCCCGAAGAAGTATCTGGCAAGGGGGAATGAGCAGAATATCGTCTGGCGTACACATGTCGAAAGGGACTAGTCTGCTCAGGAGAGGATGACTTTAGAACATCAAGATATGACTGCAAGGGAGGAGATGTGATTTCAGGAGGACAATCAATTGGAGTTGAACGAGGAAGAACAGATACCTGATTATCAAAGATGTGGTCAGAACTTGAAAGATTATTGGAATCACTGGAATAATAGGGAACATCCTCTAAAAAGGTTACATCTAAGGTATGGTACATGTAACGAGAGATAGAATCATAACACTGATACCCCTTAGATTGAGCAGAGTAGCCAAGCAAAATAAACCTGATAGCTCTATCATCCAATTTTGTACGACTGGACAAGCAAGTGCACCCAAAGACGCGTGGATGAATAGGGAACAATTTTTTATCGGGCTGAAGAAGTTGCATAGGTGCTTGGCCATTAAGAATGCGAGTTGGAGTACGGTTCAGGAGATAGGTAGCAGTGAGGGCCGCCACATGCCAATAATGCTTTGGGACTTTTGAAGACAACGAACAATAGCCGTAAGGGAACGATTTTTCCTTTCAGAAAACACCGTTTTGTTCAGGATTGTATGGACATGTGAGCTGCTGTAAAATTCCCTGTTTATTAAGAGTGGACCGAAATGTTTTTTTTAATATATTCCCCACCATTGTCAAACCGAAGATACGAACAACGGTATTATACTGAGTTTTGATCATTTGGATGAAATCGGCAAATAGGGAAAAAAGCTTATGATTTATGTTTCATGAGATAAAGCCAGGTGCAACGTGTATGGTCATCTATAAAGGTGACATAATACCGATATCCGGAAAGAGCAGTGATAGGAGGCGGACCCCAAACATCAGTATGAATAATATCAAAAGGTGTGGGGGAAAGGTGTGTACGAGGAATGTAACTAGTACGAATATGCTTAGATAGTTCACAAGTGTCGCGACGAAATTGAATTTATGGCAAGCTGTATTGATATTGGGAAACATAGTACAAAGATATCAAAAATTGATATGACCTAACGAGCATGCCATATATATGCAAAGTTGATAATGAAATTACTGAAGATTGCGGACAAAAAGACCCTAAAAAAAGTGGACAATGTGGATGTAGGCCGAGGAGTGCAAGAAACAGAGAGACATTGGTTAGGTGGATCCCAAAGCAATAAAGTCAATTTTGCTCATATCCCTTGCCAAAGCTTTCTGCTAAGATTAGGCAATGGAACTGAGCCTACACTTTTTTAAGACATAATTCAAATCCCAAAAAATATGATTTTACCTTTTGTTAATAGCAAAAAATCAATAAATGATTTAAATGAAACTGTTTTCCCCTGTTTAGATACTTTTATCACTGACTCATCTTCAATAATAAATAGATGCATTTTAGCGCCGAAAAATGACTCAGTTGACGAAATAAATGAGATGCTTATTAACAAATTCCCTGGCGAAGCAAAAACCTTGGTTAGTTTTGACAAGACGCGTGACCCCTCCCAACAAGGTCAATATGAAGACTTTTTGAACTCAACAAAAACAAGTGGACTACCCCCACATATATTAACGTTAAAGATTGGTTGCCCAATTATATTATTAAGAAATATAAATCCAATTGAAGGGCTTTGTAATGGTACACGCCTAATTCTTCGAAATCTGGTCCTGCAATAGATCCCAAAGCAATAAAGTCAATTTTGCTCATATCCCTTGCCAAAAGTCTTCTTCGAAATCTGGTCCTGCAATAGACAACTGTCACAAGAAAATATCATGGTACAGTTAAGATCTTTAGCAGGCGACTACCTGAAAGAAGATTATATGACAAATGAGGGACATAATAAACTGATGATAGAGTGATACACGATTGCAAGACAACATCACCTTTACTTCGAATATGAAAAGTAGACCCATCAGCAAGACAAACTGAGCGGCTAACTTGGATTAAATGGGAGGAAAACAATTTTGACTCACGCGTAAAGTGATTATTTGCTACAAAATCCAGTACCCATGCAGACGACTTAGCTGGATATTGAGAGCAGTAGAAGTACCTGAGGCAAAAGTGTCAGTAGGTACAGTAGGTTTGTGTTGGTCAGTCGTCTAGTGGTATGATCCAAGATGAGTTTGAATCATTTGATTGACTTGATCCTGAAATTGGTTGAAGTCTCGAATGACAAGCCCAGTAGTGATATTGGCAATTGCAGCAGTAGGTCGAGGGCCTTTTCCTTTGTTTTTAGCATATTTCTCCCAAAGCTTCGGATGTCGAAAAACATCGTTCTTCAGAATGAGTTGGGCTATGACAATGAGAACATAAATACTTTCCAGGAGGTCGAGATCCTGCAGCAGTGGCAAAGGCCATATGGTCAGGGACAGACTGGAATTTTGTTTTAATACTGTAGAGACTGGCATAATTTTGCGACGACGCTCATCTCCATCAATGGTGGCAAACACCTCATATAAGGATGGCATAGGTGATGAATTTAATATCCGAGTTCGAAGGGTTTCAAACTCAGGTTTTAAACCCATCAAAAATTGATATGTGTGTTGTTTGTTGAGTCGATTTCCAACAAGAACGGCAGCTTCAGTTGGAAAGTCACTGAGCGGCTCATACTGGGCTAGCTCTTCCCACCGAGACTGTAATTACCCAAAGGAATCTGCAACAGATAGGTTCAGAGATGCATGTGCATACATCTGAGTTAAGGACTTACACAATCCATGAACTGTATCATGATACATGAACATGTCATAAATTGGATCTGTCATGGAATTGAACATCCAACCGAAGACTGTACAGTTATCAATCTTCCATTGTGCAAGTTTGGGATACGATTTATCAGGTTTTGAGCCAATCTTCTTGCCCTTTGCCTCCAAGAAATAACTTTAATGATCGAGACCAAGCTGGAAAATTTTGTCCATTTAGTAAAATGCGGAAGATCCGTAGTGTAGAGGTGGTATGGGTATTTGGAGGAGCCATATTATAAGAAATCGGAAATGTTATTGGTGTGACTGAAGTTGATGTCCCAGGCGACTAAATCGAAAGAGAAAAGGAAATTGTGAGCTGTCAATCGGTCACATGAATAAAGCGATACCGCAGAAACCCGAAAAATGAAATGACGTTGATGCTGCCATGGAGAGAACGCCGTTGAGATAGCAGGAGTGCGGCGAAAAGCTGAGGTGGATTTCGCGGCTGCAAGGAGGAAAAAAAAAACGATTTTCTCAGATGTGAAAAACTAGGTCGTCGTCGCTTAGGGTTTGGGGCGGCGAGTTTAGCGTTTACGACGGTACGGTGGACGTGCAACAAAGGGTTGGCGGCTGCGAGTTTAGAGTTTGGGACGGCATTTACAATGGCGAGTTTAGGAGTTGTAGTGTTGAGTTGCAGCGACAGGTATAGGGTTTCCGATGATGGGTTCGCGGCAGCGGGTTTGGTGGTGGACTGGAAGGAGCCACCGGCTGAAAGCCTAAATGGTGGTAGCTAGAGTTTGCAGCAGCGGCTGCAAACTATTTCTAGGGTTTGCAGCAAGTTTTCCCCCCTTTCTATTTTTTCGAAAATACCTTCTCTGATGCCAACTAGAAAATAGGAATGTTTATTTCATATATTACATTTACAATGCATTCCCATTTTATAGATGGGAGATCAAGCAATCAAAGCCAATAAATCCCATAATTTGAGACAAACATTTCCCTTAAATTTAGGACATTTAAGGCACACAAAATCAAGCACACAATCAAGCAGCTATCGTTTGATAAATAAAGCCTTCAAATTATATTAATCTCAACATATAGTCACTAGCTAATGTACTGCATAAGTTGATGCCCCACTGCGGTCTGTCATATCTATTGGCATCAGCCCTCAGGCAACTTATCAGAATAGCATCTATATTGTTCTTCATTGAAAAGCTGCCCTTATACCATCGGCCTATAAAACAGTTCGCATAGGAATATAATTTAACTAGCAACAAACTGCAAATAACGACATAAATAAAAAAATTCTATAACATTGTTAACAGAACAAATATGACGTAGTGAAGTATGTAGACTCGGTGAAACCCATTATGAACACACAGCAAGAGAAGATAAGGATCTAATGGTCCGTGAGAATTTGGTAGTAGAATCAAGAATAGGCTCGAAGACACAGGTTCTGTAGACCAAATTAAGAAGGAAAACATCGATCTCCAGTTATGATTTCTTAATGAGGGCAAATATAACAACTATACTTCTGATTCTTGTTCAGGAAAAATTTAGTAACTGTAGGACACAGAATCAACTTTTGAAAAAATGAAGGATTACAGAGAGCAAGTCATATACATAGTGTAAGTGTGTCTACGTATTACATGACAAACATCAAAATGCCACGAAGAAAGGGTTTACTTTGACAGTTTTGTACAAAAACCATATAAATGAAGCTTGGGAAAAGATACAACATCAACGGCAAATAAACAAAACATCATTAAACATTTGCTTACTCGCTCTAAAGGTAAGAAAAATGCCGAAGCACTTGATGTTTTGCTCCCAGCATTTAAGGCAACTGCTCTGCCCTGCCAGTCAATTACAGGGGAGCCACTTGAACCTCCTTTCGTTCCTGAAGCTGCCTGCATTCCAGGAGATAGGAATAACACAAATACATACTAGACAGAACAGTTAAAAGAAGGAAAATAGAGCAAGGCATGGATGGAGCAAGAAACTTGGATATCATGGACATGAGAATCCGATGAGCCAATTCTTGAAAAGACTAACACGTAAAAAAATTATATGATAAGGAATTGACAGTGATTGAACAACTTTTAAAAACATCTGCCTCTTTTATCAAATTCAACAATGTATTCATTATTGTCGAAATAAGTTGTTTGTCATATGATAAAGCATAATATGCATGTGCTGAACGGTTTGCCTTTCAATTATTTTTTAGTTTTCTATGTTAATGTCCATTATTTTCTACCATCTTCAACTACTACTCTAGACTTTAGTAAAGTAACTTATGATTCAATACAATACAATTTGTTACACTGAATGGTATATATCTGAACTATGTTTGCAGAAGTGAAAGGAAATTACAGGACTCAAAGACTCGACACTCACGCCAACTCTTACTCAAGTGAAGTTCTCCCCTTGCCCAAACATCAAGCTCGCATACACTACTCAAATAAATTCTGGTCTGCTTTCTTCCCTCTCCTTCCCCCTTATTTATTCCCTTCTATGCATAACTGCTTTCTCTCTCCCTTCTCCCCAAATCACGGTGTTGCCCGCAGCTTCTCTAAAACCCTCTAAGCTGATGGACTCTCTCATTTGGCCCTTCATTAATTTCTGGGTTGGGCTTACACAATTTCTATGAGAATGTACATTTCCAACCAATAAAATCTTCAAGCCCAAGGGTACATGATAACCCATCTTCTGGACATCAAGATTCTTTCAGATATACCTCACAAATACTTTTTCTTAGACAAGAGTCTTGACTAAATAATTTAGCACATGTATTTGTGCCCTAAGACCAGTATCAACAAAACATTCTATAATTGCAGAGGCTGTGACTGTGACTACAAAAACAATCAAATCCAATATCTGATACTCGTCATTATTAGAGAATATAATAAAAATAAGATTAGGAAATGATGGCATTACATAATATAAACACAAACTAAAGTAGACATGGCAATTATTTGTGCAAATTTCCATGTACTGGCCAGAAACTAAAGAGTACTGTTCAAAGCCCATACCATAGGTCAATGCAATCAGACATCATAATTCTGGATGAATTAAATACATCATACAAAATTTATCCCAAATTGGCTTTTTCCAGTAAGCTAACATCAGGGCGCAAGACAAAATATACGTTTAAAAAAGTAATATTCTCTGCCCCAGTTATTAAAATAGAAAGCAAATGAGGTTTGGCATTACTTTAAAGATTTCTCATTACAAATTCTATCAAGATCTGATTATTTTGCACTTATAATCAAGAACAACATTCAAGAAAGTTACGCAACAAAGACAAATCATTCCAGAAGTGATTGTATCAAAAGAGATAGGAAAATATTCAGGACCACGGTGGAGCCGCTCAGACAGCTCGATGGTACCAAACAGTATTTAGCATGTTGCGTAAAAAGCACCAAACATCACAATTCTTACTTGCATGTAGAATGTGTTGAAGTCATTGTAGCCATCCCTGCACAAATGGTCAATTCATAGTCAAATATGCTGGCATATGCTGATATTCCTTCAACATAGATCATACAGCAGATAATCCACAAAAGATAATTTAGCAACTACAGTACGAAAGAACTCAAAGAGTCGTGCCAGAAAATGAACTACTAATCTAGCACACATTCTGTTAATGACTGTGCAATAATTATAACATCCCCCCGCTAAGAACTCCATATCATGGATTTATGACGCATAAAATTTCCTTCCATCCTATTCCCGGCTCATTAAATACCAGAGATGCCCTCTAGAATTTGTGGTTGTCATCAATCAGCCGAAAGGAAAAGATCTAACATAAAAAAACAGAACAAAAAGTTACTGAATTGTGAATGCAACTTTTAATAAAATGCAGAGTCGTAGTTCACTCGTGCTTCTGTTTTGGAAGGATGTTAATCACCTTTTTTCCAAAAGTCAACATGCCCATCTGCAAATCGTGGGTCTCTTCATATAATACCATCCACAAAACAATGTTGAAGTAACTGTGATTTTCTTTAGCAAGGCAGCATTGTGCTACTTTACATCTCATCAAAATATGGGATTCATCAAAAAATTTTGGCACATTCTCAAACATGATTTCTTGAGGTTTTTTGATGATTTCCATAAGAATGGGAAGCTTGTTAGAGGCTCCAATCCTTCTTTCATGGTATTAATACCTAAGAAAGATAACCCTAATCTAATTGGGGAGTTTCGGCCTATCGCTCTAATTGGGTGTATGTATAAAGTCTTAGCAAAACTACTAGCTACCAGACCTAGCAGGGCGTTACATAGGGTCATCTCAGAATCTCAATCAGCATTGTGGGGAACAGACATATTCTGGATGGAGTGCTGGTGATCAGTGAACTAATTGATGAACTGAAAAAAAAGAAAAGTAAAGGTATGATTTTCAAGGTGGATTTCGAGAAGGCTTATGACTCGGTTAATTGGAGGTTTTTGGATCAGGTGATGGAGTTGATGAACTTTCATGTTAAATGGAGAGGTTGGATCATGGAATGTATCTCAACTGCAAAAGCCTCTGTTTTGATTAACGGAAGTCCGACAATGGAATTTGATCTACATCGTGGGCTCCGTCAGGGTGATCCCCTATCCCCGTTCTTGTTGGTAATAGTTGCTGAAGCTATGAGCAGAATGATAGACAAAGCAGTAATTTTAAACCTCATTTCGCCGATTAAGGTTGGAAGAGAAGAAGTTCCGATTTCTCACCTCCAGTTCGCGGATGACACCTTATTAGTGGGTGAAGCGTCGAAGGAGAATGCAGTATCTTTCAAGGCCATTTTACGAAATTACGAATTGATTTCTGGTCTTAAAATTAATTTTCATAAGAGCAAGCTTATTGGAGTTAATGTGGATGTCAGAAGCATAGAAGAATTGGCTGGATTCCTCAACTGTCACGTGGAGAACTTACCGTTCAAGTACCTTGGCTTGCCCATTGGGATGAATTCGAGGAGAAGCAGTATATGGGAACCAGTAGTTGATAAATTCAGAAAGAGGTTAGCAAGTTGGGAGGATAAAAGTTTGTCTCTTGGGGGTCGAATGATACTGCTCAACGTTGTGCTCTCTTCTCTGCCGATTTACCACTTCACTTTCTTCCGTGCTCCGAGGACTATATTGGCAAAATTAAAATCGTTACAAATTGCTTTTCTTTGGGGGGGAGGGGAGGGGTACAAGAAGATTGCATGGGTGAAATGGAATGATGTATGCAAGTCGAGAATTAAGGGGGGTTTGGGAGTGAGAAATCTTGGAACATTTTAATCGGGCTCTTCTGGGGAAATGGGGTTGGGAAATCATTACAGGATCTGATTCATTATGGTATAGGATCATCACTTCAAAGTATGGTCCTATCTCGTGGGAGGAAATGATATCTGAGTCGCTAAGAGATACAAAATCATTTTCTTTTTGGTGGAGGGATATTAGGAAGACACTCTTTAACTCCACAGATACGTGGTTTGTTCAGGGGTTGATCAAGATTGTGGGTAATGGTATCAACACGAATTTTTGGAAAGATGTTTGGGCGGGTACGGAGAGCCTAAGATCCCGGTTTCCGAGATTAGCTTCGATACCTAGATCTCATGGTTTATCAGTCAGCCAGATGGGCTTTTTGAGGGAGGGTGTTTGGCATTGGGTTTTGGGATTGGCGTCGGGGACTGTTGTTGAGGGAGGAAGAGTTGTTTAAAGAATTTACGAGCTGCATTGACAGGGTCACCAGGATATATGACAAAGAGGATGGCTGGGAATGGCGTCACGACAATTCAAAAAAATACTCGGTGGCAACGGCATATTATCTATTACAGGACTCGGTCTCCCCAGAATCTCCACAATCGCTGTTGACGGGTGCTTATGAACCCATTTGGAACAGCTTTGCACCGAACAGAGTAATTACCTTGGCTTGGAGGATCTTGAAGGACCGCATTCCATCAAAAGTTAATCTAAGGAAAAGGAATATTTCAACGGGAGATGCGCTTAATCTTTGTGTATTCTGCAATTCAGCGGAGGAAACATCATCGCATTTGGCTTTCAGTTGTGGGGAATCATATAAGATATGGATGCAATGCTACAAATGGATTGGATTCTCCTTAGTGTTACATCAGGAAACTCCACTGCATATGACTCAGCACATTGGTTTATGGAATCAAAAGAAGGGACTTAAAGAATGGATGACGATTTGACAAACGGTGATTTGGACAATTTGGTTGGCGAGAAATAAAAAAGTGTTCAGAGCTACCGAGGAAGGGTGTGATGACAGTTTGGAGCCTATCAGATTTCGGAGTTGGTTTTGGATTAAAAATTTGAGACAATTTTCTTATTCTCTAACAGATTGGATTAGGGAGCCTATGTTTTGTTTGCTTAATTAGGTTTTATTTTCTAGTTTTTTTGGCTGTTCTTCTTAATTCTATTTAGCTACTTTTGTAACTTTTGGAGTACTCCTAGTACTCTTTCTAATAAAATTATTTGCCTGATCAAAAAAAAAAAACATCTCATCAAAATACCATCCACAGAACAAATAGCCAAGAATTCAAAAAGGCCAAAACGTAAGGAGACTATCTTTAGTGTGAACCATATCTGTTAGACTATGTTTTAATGGTCAAGCTGGCAAACCACTGTCTCAGACTAGCAGGGTTATCTTATCCAAGTCCTCACTTATGGATAGAAGTTTTCAACCTACGAGAAACTAAGTAACACCAAGAAATGACTAGAATCTAACCAAATAAAGGCCCCATAACGATTTCTGTCTAAAAAGTGATAAAACAGAGCCTAGCATCAATATTTGGAGAATAATATTAATTTTGGTCACGGAATGACTTTGTTCAACAAACAGGTCCACATAAATCCTCAACTACTAGGCTTTCCCACCATTAGTTATCCAATGACAGCCTAGCCTTGAATGAGTAATCACTAAAAAGTCAAATGCATAATAACACAAAGAACATACTTTTTGTATTGTGGAGCATCTCTATCAAGACGAGCAAGGGTACCAGCCAAAATAGAGACCTGATTCACAAAAGAAAGAAATATTCAGATTTAAAATTTATTGCCTCCTTCGAACAACATGTAGTGGTAATTAAAGTACAAAAGTGGTAGGCAAACCACCACTGTCAATTCAAAACCTATATAAAATCATATAACACATTCTGCAGGAATAAAAGAAAAAAAGAAAAAAAAAGGTTATGTAACATGCATATAAAATAGTGCACATTAAATTGCATCTAGGGAAATGTATCCCCTTAATCTTTAGAATGCGTTAAATAGAGGCGCTAATTATAGGCAGCAAAATTCAATTGTCAAAGAACTTCAATATAATCAGCTATTATAATGTTGCTAAATGGCATACTAACAATTTTGGCACTAGAAAAAATTTGTTAATAAGTGACAAACTGATTTACGTACCTTTTCTCCACTATCATTTCCTACAACCCTGATTTCAAGACCCACACAAGCTGCCTCAGGTGCAAGAGGAATCTCCTCATAGCTCAAGAATTTTATAGCCGAAGGGTCATAACGAAAGAAGCCAAAATCGTGAACCTAGAAAACCAAGCATCAGTTCAAATAGTACATTAAATTAGAAAATAAATGACTTTAAACAGATGTGATTAAACTACTTGCAAAAGACATTAAAATAAAATAAAAAGGATAGATAACTTTAAGAAGCATTTCAGTAATGCAAGCATATGCCCGTAGAACCCATAAATAATGGTACCAGGTTAAGTAAATAAAGAAACACCTACTTATCTTCTTCCAAATGACAATTACTATTTAATTTCAATCCATTTTAAATTTCAATTTTGCCCTATCGAATATCAGTAATAAGATTTCCATAATGAAATGCAATTTTTTTTATTTTTAGCCACGAATTGAAAAGGTAGCAATAGCAAATCAAATAGATAGTGAACCCAGTACAAAGTCAAAGAGACTGAGATTCTTTTTTTTTTTTTTTTTTTTGGAATTTAAATGGACTGAGATTCAAATGCAGGTAAATGAAGCATATCAGATTATATGTCAATTCTTAGGAAACTAAAACAAAATCATACTACCAAGCTGCACAAAACTAGCTGTAAAAGCAGGTAAATGAAGTAAACCAAGCAAATAGCTATCGCATCCTAAGATCATGTGATAAATTAAAAGTTAGCATAATAATCATCTTCCAGATATGACAGATGCGTGATGGCAAGTGGCCATGCACCAATTTTGCCAAGTACGTGCACTGCAAGAGAAGATAATTCAGCTGAACTCCAACCACACTTTAACAAGCTTTGACAGAAATATTTATTTTCAGTAATCGGGACCCATTTTTCTTTGAGAAAAAAAAAATCAAATTCAAGCAGAGCATGATTTTCTCATAAAACTGGAACTTACAAGTGAACATTTACATTGGAGCTCAGTTAAAACAGAAAAAGAAAAAATCGCTTCTTTTACATCAAGAACTAGAATAGCAACTCATAAATTCAAAATGTCTGCTACAATTTTCATCAATACCAAGATTTTATTTTAAAGAAATATAAAAGATCATTCATAAACTTAAATAAACAATTACAACTCACGGGGTCTCTATATATGGGATAAACTGGAATTTCTTCACGGTTCACAAACATCGCTTCGGCCACCACCGGCCCTGCAACAAATAACGGTAACAGTGACCATCTCCAGGAACTGAACTTACCACAATTTCCAGGTAACAAAAAACAGATAAAGACTAAAGAATTATGACTTTTCGAACCTGGCTTGACAACGTGACGATTGGTGAGGATGATTCCACGGCTCTTATCAACAACGAACCCGGTCGCATATGAGGCACCGGCAGACTCGGTATCAAAGGCACGGCAGGCATTGGTGCGGAGTACGACGACGGCTGGAACCACTTTGTTGAGAGCCCTCCGCCAGGCCTCGGCGGTGGCAGGACTTTCCTTGAATGGAGGATCGATCTCCATGCTAAGATCCTCCTTCATACTTCTCTCCATCCCTGCTAACGCTCCCTCCGATCCCAATCTTTCCATTTCAATTTTCAACCCCCTCAAATACCCTAAAAATTATCAAAAAATAGAATTTGACCAACGAATCAACGAGTGCAGGCACTGAAACTCAGACTGTAAACAGTGTGAATAAGGATTAAATCAAATAGGAAATTTGGAGAAAACTTTCTTGCGAGTCTACTGAAAAATGTGAATTATTGTCACTATGTGCCAGAAAGTGAATGGCAGCACTCAATAAATTAATGTAGAGAAATATTTTTTCGATAAAAATCCCAAGTTATTAATTAAGGGGTTATAATCATTGTTAATTAGTGATTTTAGGAAAGTTGGTGATAACTGTATAAAGGCACCTATTAAATTATGACAAATTATATCCCCTTAAATCCCCTGATAGTATGACATTCTATTCTTTCAAAAATATTGGCATATCGTGAGGAATGATGCACTAATTACACACTTGATTTTTTTAAGAATGACGAGCTTTTCTCAAAGTTTAATTACACTCACATAGTCCTTATTCCAAAAAGCACCAATCCAGAAAATATTACTCAGTTTCGCCCTATCAGTCTTACTAATATGATATATAATATATCAGCTAAAGCCATAGCAAATAGACTTAAACCTTGCATGCATTCCTTAATCTCTGAAAATCAATCAGATTTTGTCCCCAATAGGCTTATTACTGATAATGTGCTTGTTGCGTATGAAGTAAACCATTATCTTAAAGCATAAAATGGGGAATTAGTTAGATATGAGCATAGCTTATGACAAAGTTGAATGGATATTCCTAGGGAAAGTGATGTGTGAGTTAGGTCTAAACACGAGAGTCGTCGAGAGGATAATGTAGTGTGTTTTTACAGTATCTTATTCATTGGTTCTTAATGAGGAGCAAATGGGGTTTTTTTCATCCGGAAAGGAGTATCCGTCAAGATGACCCATGTACGCCATATATGTTTCTCTTTTGTGCAGATGCTTTGAGTTCATTATTGCAAAGGATGGAGGTGGCTGGAAGGTTGGAGGGTGTTTCTATATGTGCAGGTTCCCCAAGTATATTACATTTGTTATTTGCAGATGACACTAGGATTTATTGCCAAGAAACTAAGGATGCTACTCATTGTATCGAGAGATTCTTGATATGTAAAATAAAGCTTCTGGGCACGAGATTAGCTACTCTAAATATATAGTTGCCGATGTCATGTTGAAGCGAGAGGTATTATGAATGTCGATATATGTCGAAGCGAGGGGTATCAAAATACAGATGTTATAACAAGATCGGAATCGTTGTGTCGGATATGTGGATATCGATTTGTGTCATGACATGTAAATGAATTATAGAGTTGACCAATTACCTTATAATCTAATGATTATGTATATGAATTGTGGAACAGGGGAATGATGTTATGAATCTTGTAATGCCACTGTTGGGTGGGCGTGGTGATATTATGAATTGATCACTGATAAGTAAATGTGAAAGGAACAAAGTACTGCATACGATGTGAGTCACATCTTGACTCCGAAAGGAACAAAGTGATGCATACGATGTGAGTCACCTCTTGAGGCCGAAAGGAACAAAGTGCTACATGCGATGCGAGTGACCTCTTGAGTTGTTTAGTCCAAATGTAAGGGAAGTTGACCAAATGCGCATTCAGAGTATCCTACGGGTGCAACCGGTGGATAAACATGATAAATATATTGGTCTTCTTGCGATAATGGGGAAGTCTAGGGAGGAATGTTTTGCAGACATCCGTGATCGTGTACGGCAGTGTATTCAGGGATATGACGAGAAGACACTATCTATGGCGGGTAAAGAAGTTTTTTTGTTAAATCGGTTATTCAGACTATTCCTGCCTATGCTATGAGTTTCTGCAAGATTCCAAAAACACACCTTCGGGAAATTGAATCACTTATAGCATCCTTTTGGTGGGGAGATCAAGGGCACAATAAGATGCTTTGGATGAGCTGGGATAAGTTTTGTGTAAGTAAGCGAGATGGAGGTATGGGATTTCGGGACTTATATGTCTTTAAACTAACCATGCTAGCAAATCAATGGTGGAGATTAATCTCTCAACCGCACTCCTTATTAGCTAGATTATTAAAAGCAAGGTATTATCCTGAAGTCGATTATTTGCATGCTCAAGTGGGGTCAAATATTTCTTATATCTGGCGAAACATAGTAGAGTGACGAAGGGTGTTAACAGAAGGGCTGCGCTGGCGTGTTGGAAATGGTCACCAGATTAATGTTTGGGAGGATCCTTGGCTTCCAAGAGAAGGACATTTTAAAGCTTTTGATAGCCAGGGGAGATCAAATGATAATCTAATGTTTAATGAACTCATTGATAGCGATTTGAGATGCTGGAAAAGGGGTTTGGTTGAGCAACTATTTTGTGATGAGGATGTTGGCCTTGTATTGGAAATACCGCTGAGCCGTGTGTATTGTGAAGACCGATTGGCCTGGAATTACTCCAAATCTGGACACTATACCGTTAAATCTGGATATCATATTGCTAGACATCATATTAAAATACTTGTGGAAGGTTCAATGGGAGGAAATAGTGGTTGTGATCGTCGTAGTGGGTTGTACATCTGCGCTGCTAAGTTGCCGGAAAGATCAAAATATGTGGGTGGAGATTTTGTGATGGTGCCCTACCTTTGCTTGTAGGCCTTAAGCGTCGTCGAGTAGTGCAAGAGGCGTTGTGTCCGGTCTGTGGGCATGGAGAGGAAACAGATCTTCATCGTTTGTTGGGTGCTTGTTTTCACGGTAATTGTGGACTTTGTCTAATGTCCCATCTTGCATCTGGCAGGTGAGAGAGCAATGTGCAGAGGATTGGCTAAAGCGTATTCACAAAGTCGTAGACAAGAAAGTTTGGTGCTTTGTGCTTATTTTAATATGGTATCTATGGTTCCATAGAAATTCCAATGTTAATGGGGAATCTATCGGTGTTCTGGGTGATGTTATGTGATTGGCTCGAGAGTATTGACTACGAGTGAATAGGACTTCACTTTCTTCTCTTCAATTAACTCGCCGGTGAATGAAGACAAATGGGTTCCACCGAGCTGGGAGCTCGTTAAGATAAATGTGGACGCTATTGTGGATGAGAGGCGCAAAAGTCATTGATATTGTTGTGATTGCTAGGGACTGGACAGGTCGAGTGGTGGGATGGAGGCAAAATATGGTTAGTGGAGTGATGCAGCCATCGATTGCTAAAGCATTTGCTTGCCGAGAAGCTGAAGAATTTGTTTTAAGTATGGGATGGGATAGGATATGATATGGGTGGAAGGGGGTTTGTTTAAATGTGACGATAGGGGTGTATAGAGGAGATGATAGTTTATCTGTTCTTAGCCCCATCATTTCTTATATTCGTTATCCTGCTCGTAGGTTTATGTATCGAAAATCATGTTTAACTTCTCAACAATTATGTGATTCATCTTATGTTAATCATATGGTTGAGAATAAACATGAGGAATATTATCTTTGATAACAACTCGATATCATACTTAACATTTTGTAAATGTGATGTCCCGATATTTGATAATGAGAATTAAGTATAATTTGTACATTAATTTGTTAATTAGTTAGAAATTAATTAATGAGAATATAATATAATTAATGAGAGTCGAAATTGACCTTGTACATGTCAATTGATAATCGGGTTAGAACATGGTGAATGACAAATATATATCTTGAAATATTTGGATTCACACCGAAATTTGGTTAAAATAATTTAGGAAATATAATTTGTGTTAAATTGATAAATTTACTTTTTTTTTTATTGAAATAAGGACAAAAAGTCCGGTGTGGACTGTATACGTAATATATATGAACAAGTACACCGGTGACACCCAATGTTCATAATTGGTCAGTAATTAATATATATCGGTATAGGACGTAAAACACATAGCAAAACATGTAAAAACACACACAGATCACCGACACCTACTAAAAGGTGTGAAAACATGCACAACCTCGCGATTCACCGACCACCGTGTACTTATCCGCTCCGTTCGCCGCCGTACGACCACCTCTTGACGACCCCGACCTACCATCATGTTCACAACTCTCAGGCGCACATTTCCATACCATATAATCGAATTTTGGTGTTCGAAAAGTGCTTTGATTTTACCCTGGAACGTTGAAAATTGCGCAGACTAGGGTTTCAGCACTTTTGGTTCGATTTCTTCATTCTACAACAATTGGACAAAGCCATACACCTAATCTATTCTCCTGACATGGACGAAGGTTTCTACACCGGACACCGCCTCTATTGCCGTCGGAGGTTGCCGGAATCGGAGGAATTGCGTGCGTGACATTGTGCGAAAATTGGGTAAAGCTCGATGCTCGATTTTTCTTACTTTGCTTTGATAATTACGAGTTAATTTGGACTACAATTGTTGAAAAATAATTTGAATTGACGAAAAATAATTTAGTAAATTAAATTATGATGTAATCGCATCAATTTAATTACCCTAAGTTGGTTAAGTTGCGACTAATTTGAAAACCAAGTTTTGGTAACTAATTTCCTGAATTGTGAATTTATATTTATATACAGTGACTACTTCGACTCTACAAGCTCAAGTACCCTTGTAGATCGAGAAAGAAATGTATGTTACGATCCGGTAACATACGACAGGTATCTGTATCATTTGATATATGATTTGTTGTTGAATTATGTGAACTACGTGGCTACCACCAGGCCAACCCCTGGGGTTATTATGTGGCCTTCATAACATGCATGATTGGCACATCGGTGTATGAAAAATAAATATTTTGTTAACACACATCACTTTTATACATACATCGATGTACACGTTGAGCTATATCCTTGAATACCCTGATATTTCTTGGATTCTGATATCGATCATTGGGGATTGGTACTACGATACTTTGTTGGCATTACATGGCCTGATAGGCATGGGGAATCGTGGTCCCCTTTGATTGATACGATTTGTTGAGACAGTGATTGGTGGCACCTTACTGATGTCATCCGTCTAGATATCCCTATATGATTATGTGATGTCAAGACCTGGGGTTGGTGACGCTTTGCCGACGTCCATCCGTCTGGATACCCTATAGGCTTGACATGCTCGAGTTATTATGATATGGTTTGACTTTCTTTATTGATTCAGATATACCCAGTGGATGGGTGTATGATATAATACCGACATGACATGCATTGCATTACATCATATGTCACATTTTATAGATACAAATTGTATATTCTATGATCATTCCATATTGGACTTTTGCTCACCCCCAAGGGGGGTTGTTGTTGTCTTTTTTTGTGGACAATGGTAGGTAGTACAGGTGATCAGGACGACATAGAGGGCACGTCCGGTGGGAGTCACACTTGAGGTTTTACTCTTATTTATCCCAGTAGTCTTTGTACCATGGGTGTATCCATGGAGTGTGATGAGTCTATGTATATTTAGTTTATTGTAGCCCAGTATAGACATGTGTTTACTAGTTTGATATGTGTATGTTGGTTTCTGTTGATGGATATGAACTGATGGTATATATCTATATATTTTCAGTATATGTCTATTGGTATTAGTGGTATGTTTATCCTGTGATGAGGTCATGCCGAAATTTTTAGGACCACATGTTAACAAATGTAAAACTAATCTTCCGATGTTTACGCTATAATTAATATTGTGTGATTATTAGTCATATAATTAGGATTGATCCCTCATAGTATGGTATCAGAGCATAATTGGAAATGCTCTCGAGTTTTGTGTACACTTGAATAGGCACAAATAAATGTGTGCGCTTGTTATTTGAATTATTTGACTTATTTGCTCTAACGTGTCTTGGTTTGATGTGGCATGAAAGTGATATGTGAATATGTTGATTCGTGTAGTATTGATATTGTTCACGATATTAATACTGTTGTGAATAAACTTTTATATGTGTTAGCATGAGGTAGGGAAAGAGTATGTACTCTGAGACCTACTAACAATGAACTGCTGAATGATTTTGAGTTTGTTTGAATAAATTACTATATAGTATTGATATCAATTATTGTATTAATGCTATATAAATTGAATGTAAATGAATGTGGTTAGAGCAATATAATTGCTCCTAAACCTATTGGAAGTAACAATATCGAACAATAGATTGTTATGTGATGTAATGTCCTTGGATTTTATCCTGATTGAGATAGATTTCCAGGACATATAGCCATCTACATTTTCTGCACATGGGATGTTGAAAATGTTGAAGGAAGACTTTAATGAAATGAAATATGGGTTCGACATTGTTACAAGTATTGAGATTTATTTTGATGACACGAATCGTATGAAAGCATCGTTAGATGTTGTATGAAGATTATTTAAATTGAGATCTTTTGGGAATATTGTTGATGTTGTTTCCTTCGAATAATTTCCCTTGTCTCTCTTTATATTTGGAATGAACTCGAACGACGAATTACAACAAGTTATTAGAATCTATTGCTGCATTGAATTCTTTGTCATAATTTGTCTCCTATATCTGATAAGTCTAGAGCTAGGTATGCAAAAAGTTATCAAAGGCTTACCTATCAGTTACGGGATATCGTAAGGAGATCAAAATGGCAAAATGGGTAATAGTCATTTCTTTTCTCATCTTCATATCCGAAATAGCCAACCACTTTATATTAAAGTGAGGAGATTATTTTTTTCTGATCAAAGGATATCTGATTGCGTATTAAATTTTTTAAGGAAAATATATTACGTATCCTTCTGACATGTTATTGTTGTTTGGATAATAATATGATTATCCGATGAATGATCGAAACTACTGATGATCACTTTCATGATGTAGTTCGATTTTCTTCGCTTAATATGTGTGTGGAATTTTATAGCCTGGTTGTCCAAGCTTAAATTCCTTTAAGTTTGTGATATTTCATAATTCGATTGATATGAAGCAAATTATGAGTGATGAATGAATTTAAATGTAATAACCAAGTTGAACTTTTAAATTGTTTGTAATACAGAAGTAGCACAGATGTGTGACACGTTCGTATTAGAGAAAAAATGTGCATATGTATCGGACGTGAACCAGATCCTGTGCAAAATAATTAAATCAATGATAAAATAGTTTGATTAAATCTTATTAACATAGACCAGCCCGGACGTGACATGGATCTAATATTTTAACAAATATTATTTGTTTTACTCGGAACTGACATGGACCATGCACGTATGTGTAATGGATCTCGTGTTCAAGGAATGATGATTTTCTTTGTTATGGATTTGGATAGAATTTGCATGGATCTGAGTATTAACTCGGTATAGATTCTGTGCATTTGTGGTAAGGTTCTGTGAAAGATTCTTGCATATACCTCCAAAGAGATGAATAAGAATATCGATTTGGGAATCATGACTATTTCAAAGATTTTTATGTGCATAAAATGATTCGACTTGAATGAGTCGAAATTATTATGATATTATGTATGGCTATGAATTGTACTTCTGTATGTATGCTAATGGATCTGCACTCTGAATATATCAGGTGTCAATCCAAATGCTCAATATATGGTTAAGCCATACGAGTTTTCTAGTTTTTGATATTTTCCTGGACTTTATGAGTCAAGTTTTTTGAAAAAGTCCTTGATTTGATTGTGCTTGTTCCTATTAATGATCTCTTGGTTATTCCAAGATGAAAATATGATGTGTTAAATATCTAAAATTTGATATTTCAGATTCTATCTACAAATCTGACCAGCTGTCCAATCTGAAGTTGGCTTGCACTGAATGGTAACCTTTTAATCATGCTATAAAGAAACTAGTACTTGTAGGATATCTGAAATTAAAATTTCAGTTTCCTATGAAGAAGTGATGAGATATGCCAAACTATCCAAATGAAACTTTTGGATGAACAAAGTGATACTCTTGTGGCACGTCATTGCTCGACATGGCATTCTTGTTGCTCCAACTAAGGTTAAAGCTGTGAGACCCCGTTATCTCAAACATACTATTAGGTGCAATTAGGAAGAATTAAACATACTTAATCAGAGTATTTAGATCGTGTTGACAAATTGAGCTGAGTCTACATGAAAAAAAAAAGACATGCCAAAAGAACTTGTTACACTCTTTAACAATTTGGGTAAAGCTACTTCTACTGTACTCCTAGTAGAACTATACAAAATAGGTCTTTATCTTGTTATCTTGTAGCACTCCTTACAGCTCAGCTTATCAACCTGACCTTGATTCTCCATAGTAAAAGCACCTACAAGAACAACCCCAACACATGAGCACATCATAATTCATATTCAACATAATATGAATGCAAACGTAAATGCATAAATCATAAATACAAACACTTCCTGTATTTCCATCGCATTTACTACGCCCATTGGTTGTCCCTGTACCGTAACTCATAAATAATCAACATATGAAATTATGGTTCTTAATAATGTCATGACATATTCTTAAATCCTTACTTCAATCCCGAGTCATTTATCATTAGTGTATTTCAATGCTTCTTACTTCTCCACGTAAGTGGAATTCTTCCTCGCTTCTTACGGAAGTTCGCGTAAGCATTAAAATCCTCACTAGGATAACCTTGACTCGTGAAATACACCTCTTATATTTCACAACATACATATGCAAAAACGATGCATATCAACATGTATCATATCATGATGCACTATCTTATGCATATCTTGCTTTACCTTGTGTTAAATAAATAAACACATAATACATGTTACCGTTGGGATGCTCGTACGTCGCTTACGTACCTTTCCAAAAGATAGAGGAGTCAACCGACTTTATCTCCTCGGCTGTGCTGGCACCTATGATGGTTCTACATAACCACATAACACAATATTAGGCACCCAATAATAATTCAATACCAAAAACTAAATAAAATTCAACATTTGCCCTAAAATGTCATCTCGCGATCGATCGCCCCTTAGCCCCGATCGATCGCGAGATGTTACTGCCTTGTATACCAAAAATATACAATCAGCGATCGATCGCCCCTTATTGGCGATCGATCGCCAAAACCCACTAGAACGTCGTGATCGATCGAGCCTTCTTGGCGATCGATCGCCAACTCTGTTCCTTTGCGCGATTTCCAGAATTACCGAGCACCTCTTTTCATACACTTAAAACCACATCATAACACATATAAAATGCTCGAATAAAATTACTAGGGACTTCACCATACTTCCATGAAAGGTCTTAAACCAAAGTTTCAATAAAAGCTTAGCTTATCATGCATCATAATAACCCCAAAAGTTCAACACTCAACCCAAAATTCCCCAGAAACAGGGCATAAAACTCAGCCCAGAATTCTCGAGCATGCATCTTCACAACCAAAACTACCACATAACCCGTAAACCATGCTCAAGGAAACATGCTAGTAACATCACAAAACTACCATGTATGTTTTCACGTCAAAGGTTTATTCAAAACCTAAGCTAACATGCTTCAAATCTTCATGATAAAACTCTTACTCAACATAAAAACAGGGCACTTCCCCTGCCCAGATTTTCGAGGAACACTTTTCACAACTCGAAATCTAACACATAAAGCATGTAAGTTGCTTAACCAAACATGCTAGGAGCTTTATAAATATCACATGAAAGTACTCAAAACAATATTTCATCGAATCTTAAGGTAGCATGCCAAATCTGCTATAAGGAAAACACATGCTTAAAAATCTGAAACTGGGAAAATATATGACTCCTCACCACTTTTTGGCTCGACTTTCCTTCAAGAAAAAGAGCAATAAAACGTGATCTATCATATCATGATGCACTATCTTATGCATATCTTGCTTTACCTTGTGTTAAATAAATAAACACATAATACATGTTACCGTTGGGATGCCCGTACGTCGCTTACGTACCTTTCTAAAAGATAGAGGAGTCAACCGACTTTATCTCCTCGGCTGTGCTGGCACCTGTGATGGTTCTACATAACCACATAACACAATATTAGGCACCCAATAATAATTCAATACCAAAAACTAAATAAAATTCAACATTTGCCCTAAAATGTCATCTCGCGATCGATCACCCCTTAGCCCCGATCGATCGCGAGATGTTACTGCCTTGTATACCAAAAATATACAATCAGCGATCGATCGCCCCTTATTGGTGATCGATCGCCAAAACCCACTGAAACGTCGCGATCGATCGCGCCTTCTTGGCGATCGATCGCCAACTCTGTTCCTTTGCGCGATTTCCAGAATTACCGAGCACCTCTTTTCATACACTTAAAACCACATCATAACACATATAAAATGCTCGAATAAAATTACTAGGGACTTCACCATACTTCCATGAAAGGTCTTAAACCAAAGTTTCAATAAAAGCTTAGCTTATCATGCATCATAAACTCAACCCAAAATTGCCCAGAAACAGGGCATAAAACTCAGCCCAGAATTCTCGAGCATGCATCTTCACAACACCAAAACTACCACATAACCCGTAAACCATGCTCAAGGAAACATGCTAGTAACATCACAAAACTACCATGTATGTTTTCACGTCAAAGGTTTATTCAAAACCTAAGCTAACATTCTTCAAATCTTCATGATAAAACTCCTACTCAACATAAAAACAGGGCACTTCCCCTGCCCAGATTTTCGAGGAACACTTTTCACAACTCGAAATCTAACACATAAAGCATGTAAGTTGCTTAACCAAACATGCTAGGAGCTTTATAAATATCACATGAAAGTACTCAAAACAATATTTCATCGAATCTTAAGGTAGCATGCCAAATCTGCTATAAGGAAAACACATGCTTAAAAATCTGAAAACTGGGAAAATATATGACTCCTCACCACTTTTTGGCTCGACTTTCCTTCAAGAAAAAGAGCAATAAAACGTGATCTATCATATCATGATGCACTATCTTATGCATATCTTGCTTTACCTTGTGTTAAATAAATGAACACATAATACATGTTACCGTTGGGATGCCCGTACGTCGCTTACGTACCTTTCCAAAAGATAGAGGAGTCAACCGACTTTATCTCTTCGGCTGTGCTGGCACCTGTGATGGTTCTACATAACCACATAACACAATATTAGGCACCCAATAATATTCAATACCAAAAACTAAATAAAATTCAACATTTGCCCTAAAATGTCATCTCGCGATCGATTGCCCCTTAGCCCCGATCGATCTCGAGATGTTACTGCCTTGTATACCAAAAATATACAATCAGCGATCGATCGCCCCTTATTGGCGATCGATCGCCAAAACCCACTGAAACGTCGCGATCGATCGCGCCTTCTTGGCGATCGATCGCCAACTCTATTCCTTTGCGCGATTTCCAGAATTACCGAGCACCTCTTTTCATACACTTAAAACCACATCATAACACATATAAAATGCTCGAATAAAATTACTAGGGACTTCACCATACTTCCATGAAAGGTCTTAAACCAAAGTTTCAATAAAAGCTTAGCTTATCATGCATCATAATAACCCCAAAAGTTCAACACTCAACCCAAAATTCCCCAGAAACAGGGCATAAAACTCAGCCCAGAATTCTCGAGCATGCATCTTCACAACACCAAAACTACCACATAACCCGTAAACCATGCTCAAGGAAACATGCTAGTAACATCACAAAACTACCATGTATGTTTTCACGTCAAAGGTTTATTCAAAACCTAAGCTAACATTCTTCAAATCTTCATGATAAAACTCTTACTCAACATAAAAACAGGGCACTTCCCCTGCCCAGATTTTCGAGGAACACTTTTCACAACTCGAAATCTAACACATAAAGCATGTAAGTTGCTTAACCAAACATGCTAGGAGCTTTATAAATATCACATGAAAGTACTCAAAACAATATTTCATCGAATCTTAAGGTAGCATGCCAAATCTGCTATAAGGAAAACACATGCTTAAAAATCTGAAAACTGGGAAAATATATGACTCCTCACCACTTTTTGGCTCGACTTTCCTTCAAGAAAAAGAGCAATAAAATGTGATCTTCTTCTTCCTACCTGTTGCCTGAGTGTGGTTCGAGTTTTAGGAGAGAAGGAGGAGACTTTGGAGGAGGGGAAAGTGATTAATTCAGATAGACAAAAGTCATCCTTGGCCAACTGCTTTTCCGGGAAACAGGGGGTAGGGGCATGGGTTGCGGCCAAGTGGGGGGGGGGGGGGGGGTGGGGGGTGGTATGTTTGGGTGGCCTCTTGGTGTTTAATTGTGTCCCGGTATTTCATACGATGTATTAAAATATCCCTCTTTGATGTTTTATAATTTTACCACATCAATACATCATCAAAAACACCTAACATGTCTCCTAAACCATATCATCAAAATAAATATAACACCAACCACATTCCTTAATTCCCCAACATAATTACATGCTTTTATCACATAAAGCATAACCCATAACCCCAAATTAAATCATGCCTTTAACACATAATAAAATTAGTACATCAAAGCATGTTTACACATAATCCTTTCGGGATATCACAAAAGCAGTGTTAAACTGACCGATACCTTCCAATGTTCTTGAGGTCCGATTGTTCATGGGTTTAGAGGGATTCTTAACATCGTTTTATCGAAAAGTTTTGTTTTAAAATTGCTAAACCTACTACTCAGCTGACACAGAAAAATTAAAAACTGTATTTGGTCAAATGAGTGTGAAGAAAGTTTTCGTAAATTGAAGATGAGACTGACGACTGCACCTGTACTTACTATTCCTTCTGGCCAGAGGATATGTGATTTGCTCAGATGTGTTTTTAAATGGTTTAGGTTGTGTCTCACCAACTTAAATCTTAAGAAAATCGATACCCCTATATGATTGGAAATTGGCAGCAATTGTTTTTACTTTAAAGATTTGAATTTGTAAGGGGAAACGTTTGTTATTTATTCGGACCACAAGAGCTTGAAATACTTGTTCTCCCAATCTGATATCAATATGCGGCAATGAAGATGGATAGATCTCCGAAAGACTTTAGTTTCTATTGTTCAAATCACCAAGGTGCCTGTGAATATTTATACATGAGAATAAATATTTTATTTTTGCATTTTGTTAATAATCTTACTATTGAGCCTAAATTGATTTGTTGTATCAAATGACACTAAGAAATAATGTTTTGCTCTCGGACGTTAACAATTCCTATCTTTTGAGGTTCTATCTGAGTTTAGATCGTTTTAAAGGGCTTCCATAGACTTTCTGGTCAATGGATTGTCCCTACGATTTCAGAATTGCAATATGTTTAATTTATCCCATTGCCATGACCTATCTAGATAAATAGATGGATCGTTAGCACATTGAAAATGTACCGATTGCTAAAAGCATTTGTTTTGTTTTTATTTGTTCAGGACCCTAAGTTTATTTTCAAACTTTGGCAACAATGTAGAATGCAAAACTGTTATGCTAGATTGTGAAGACTACATATTATGTGTAGACTAACAATCAAACTAAATAAACAGACTGTTGAGAGTATTTTATTTTCTCGATTATGTCATATGAAAAGCCTAATTTTATTTTGAATTCTGGGATTAATTCCAGAATATATTGCGTTGAGTATGTGTTTGAATATGTATTGTATATATGACCCGAATCCTTGAAGATGGTGCAAGATACATGTGTTCAAGGAATCATTGTGTAAATGATATTGATAGAATACAAGAAGCGAATAATAAGATTCAGTGGATGCTAGAATGAGGGAACACTGCTCAGACGTGTTGAGTTAGTTATAAGAACAAGTGTGGACAGATCATAACACGCATGTAGTCTCGTCAAAATCAAAAACAAAAACAAAACAAACCAAAATAAACTAAAACAAAGCAAAGGGTTAAGAGAGTTCTTGATTTATAGTCTCAAGCTGGACTTTTTACCCTTTTTCTCAAAGGTGGGGATGGTGTGTGGAGCATGAATCTCCGTAATCAACTGGGTAATGCCTCAACCTCTCATCATTAACGACATAAGTGCCTAGAATATGATCACTTACATTAATGGCTCCATGCGGGTATATCTTGGTAACAGTGAATGGTCCAACCCATGAAGCCTTTCGCTTGCTTTGGAAAATGCGAGGTGGTGGCGCTTTATGCAATTGGACTGTCTCTCCCTTCATAAACGTCCTTTTATCTTTTTGCTTCTTCGCCTTCCTTGGCTTCACCATATCATGGCTCTTGCCTTCTTCAGTCTCTAGTTCGGTATTCACCTTCACCTTATCAGTATCTTGCACCACATCATCAGGCAAAATATTAATTTTATCAATAATAAAACATGTGTGAGTGTTGCGTGCATGAGGTGAAGTTTGAAACATAGTAAAGGTAACATGATCCTCTCCTACACGGAGGATCGACTTCCCTTCTTCAACATCGATAATAGCTCTTCCAGTAGCTAGGAATGGGCGCCCGAGGATCAATGGCATACTTGCGTCCTCCTCCATATCCAACACTAGAAAATCCACCGAGAAAGTGAATTGATCTATCTTGATGCACATCCTCGACGATTCCTAGTGGGTAGGTGATAGACTTGTCCGCCATTTGCAACACCACCCTTGTGGTCTTCGGCTCTCCCAGTCCAAGTCGCCTAAAAACAGACAAAGGCATTAAGTTGACACTAGCACCCAAATCACATAACGATTTAATGGAAGAAATAGGCCCAATAGTGCAAGGAATAGAGAAACTCCCTGGATCTTTTAACTTGGTGGCCGATTTCTTTTGCACAATAGCACTGCATTCCTCAGTCAAAAAGACACTCTTGTGCTCTCCCAATTTCTGCTTCTTGGACAACATCTTCTTTAAGAATTAAGCATAATTTGGCATTTCTAGTAATGAATCAATAAATGGTATATCTATATGCAAATTCTTAAGCATGTCTAAAAATTTGGCAAAGTTTGAATCAACATTTGCCCTATTAACTGCTGCAGGGAATGGGAGAGGAATGTGTACCTTTTCTCTTGGTGTGATAGGTGTAGTGTCTCTAGTGGACTTACCCTTGTTGCGTGGCTGCTCCTTCTCCTCTTGCTTAATAGCAATCTTTTCAGTCTCCTTCTCATCACCAAGTTCTTTTCCACTCCTTAGGGTCACGACATTGGCTTGCTCCCTTGGATTCTTCTCAGTGTCACTCTGTAGAGTTCCTTGTGCTCTCCCAGCCAAGATAGTTGCCAATTGCCCTACTTGGATCTCCAAGTTTTTTATAGATGAATCTTGCTTATTCATCCTTGTTTCTATTGAGGATATGAACTTGGTCAATAGTTCATCCATGCTCGGCTGTGGTGGATAACCCGGTGGTGGTTTTGGTTGATACCTCAACCCCGTATTATATGTATTTGGGTAGGGGTTGTTTTGTGTCCGGTTTCCTACATAATGCACAACTTCATTAGTCTGAACGAATGGGTTACCTGTTTGGCATTCAACGCTCGGATGATTTCCTCCACATAGGTCACAAGTAATCCCTTGAGCTTTCATCCCTGTCATGCTCATGCTACCTAGTCTCTTGTTCAATGACTCAATTTGAACGGCCAACGCAGTAACTTGGCTCACTTGATGAACTCCAGCTTGCTTCTTTGGCACGTTCCTCTCGGACTGCCATTGACAGCTATTAGCAGCCATCTCCTCCAACAGTGTATAGGCCTCCTCCGGCGTCTTTCTCATCACAGTACCTCCTGATGCTGCATCAATCATAGAACAGTTATCAGAAAATAAACTGTTATAGAAAGTTTGTACCTGCAGCCAGATGGAAAGGCCATGGTGTGGGCATCTCCTCATTAAGTCCTTGAAGCGCTCACATGCTTCATAAAGTGTTTCAGGATCATGTTGCGCAAATGTAGTGATATCGTTTCGCATCTTAGCAGTCTTTGATGGTGGGAAGTATTTGGACAAGAAAGCTTGCACCATCCCATCCCAAGTGGTAATTGATCTTGTAGGCAAATAATGCAACCAAGATTTAGCTTTATTATGTAAAGAGAAAGGGAACAGTCGTAACCTGATGGCGTCGTCAGTGACGCCATTATGCTTGAAGGTGTCGCAAATTTCCAAGAAATTCGCTATGTGAGTGTTGGGATCATCAGTGGTCGCTCCTCCAAACTGCACCGAGTGCTGGATCATTTGTATGATAGCAGGCTTGATCTCGAAATTGTTGGCTTGGATGGTGGGTCTCATGATACTCGACATCGATCCATGGAATGAAGTGTGGGCGTAATCCATGAGTGACCTTGCCACTGGTGCTACTGGAACTTCCTCGTTATTGGCCATTAGTGTTCTTGCTTGCCTTAGCCTCCTTTGACAAGTGCGTTCGATCTCGGGATCAAAAGGCTCAAGTGTATGGTTGCTACTCCTTAGCATGTACCAAGAGATAGTACCTTGGAACAATCAACCAAAACAAAAAGAAATAGTAGAAGAGAGAAAAAAAATAATGAAAAAAAAATGACTAAACTACAGTCAACTAATCTCGTTTGGTATTATTAAAGCTAGTCCCGCGCAACGGCGCCAAAAACTTGATCGCTATTTATTTAAATAGAAAATTTCAGTGTAGTGATTCTCTACCGCAAGTGCACGGTGTCAAGTTTTAGTATAATGATAATATAAGTATGGTGTCGAACCCACGTGGACTAGGAAATAAGTACCAAACTCCACTAGTTTAACTATATTTAGCCTACGAAAAATGGTTGTGATTAATTAACTAAAGTGACAAATTAACTAAATATGTAACCCAAACAAGAAACAATTATCAAGACTTTCGGTTCACATATGTAATCCCCCACAATTCGCTATTAGTTATGAATTAAATTCAAACAATCTAAGGTGACGAGTTTTCCAAATATTTCTAATATACTCTCTCGAGTTATATTAAACCTAATATCAAATTGCAGTAAGTCACTCTCGTGCACTTATTTAACAACACAATATTGTATTGAGATCCATGAAAACTTCTAGATTTCGATTACTAGATATCTATAGCTATCACACGTGTATTTGACTTCATCTCTCGATATCAGTCTGAAATCCACGACATAAATCACTATATCGAATTCCAATTTTATCTCTCGATCTCAATTGTAATTTAATATCATTCAAGGATGGCCAAACCCTTAAAAGCATGAAGAACAATGATCTATGCACTTAGATAATAAGAATCAATCAAAAACATTCAATTAAAATCATGGGTTCATACAAAGGATCCCCTAAGTCTTAATAACAAACCTAGCCAACAATCTCCATCAAATAACAATGCATAAACATGTTTTGCAACATTCTAAACATTAAAATCTAATGAAAATATAGAACTAGAGTTAGAAATACGAAAATAACGAGAGGCTTGACTCCTTGCGTTGCTCCGTCGTCCCGTCTCTTCCGATGCGTTTTCTCTTCAAAGGTTATGGTGTATGGTTGGTTGGAGAGGATGATGAGTGATGGAGGATGTGTATTGTAGGTCAATTATGAGCCAAAAAGTCCCAAAAACGTACATGATAATCCATATTTTCACCAAGTTTGGACACCAAGTAACCAAGATGAAAACAAAATCCCGAATTTTTCGAGTCGAGGCGATCGATCGCCTAAAATGAGGCGATCGATCACATTTTGCTACTGCCTAGAGGCGATCGGTCGCCTCATTTGAGGCGATCGATCGCTTCCTCTGATTTTCAGCAAATTACGATTTTGCCCCTCCTTTTTCAGGTTTGCTCAATTTGGTCCTTTTTCATCATTTTAAGCCTATTTCCTCCACTTTTATGCATTTGGCCCTGGATTCCTGAAATATACACATATAAACCAAAAGAGTAATATTTTCCAAGAATCACTACAAAAACGCCCCTAATCTTATATCAAATTAAGTGTAAAAAGCATACTTATCAAGCTACAACATTCTCCTTCCCTTGTTTATACTGTATCACATATGGGAATGTTTCCAAAAACTCAACCCACTTCGCATGGCGTTTGTTCAGTTTCCCTTGCCCCTTCAAGTACTTCAGTGACTCATGATCAGTGTGGATGACAAATTCCTTCGGCCAAAGATAATGTTGCCATGTCTCCAATGCTCTTACCAATGCGTAGAATTCCTTGTCATATGTTGGATAGTTCAAGGCTGCCCCATTAAGCTTCTCACTGAAATATGCAATAGGCTTCTTTTCCTGCATTAAAACAGCTCCAATACCAGCACCATATGCATCACATTCAATTTCAAAAGTCTTGGAGAAATCAGGCAAAACAAGTAATGGTGCAGAGCTCAACATTTGTTTAATCAATTCAAAAGCTTTTCCTTGTCCTTCCCCCGCTTAAACCCAACAGTTTTCTTAATAACTTCAGTTAATGGTGCTGCAAGTGTGCTAAAGTTTTTGACAAACCTCCTATAAAAGCTTGCCAAGCCATGAAAACTCCTAACTCAGACACGAACTTAGGTGTAGGTCAATCCCTAATTGCTTTGACCTTCTCCTCATCCACCTCAACCCCTCTAGCCGACACTACGTAACCTAAGAAAGTGACTTGTTCAGAGCAAAAAGTGCATTTCTTTAGGTTCGCATACAATTTTTCTTTCCTCATGCGTTTCATGATTTTCCAAACTAGCTCTGTAAATAAGAATGTCATCAAAGTACACCACAACAAATCGACCAATGAATGCACGTAAAACATGATTCATAAGGCGCATAAACGTACTAGGTGCTTTAGTTAACCCAAAAGGCATCACTAACCACTCATACAGACCAAGTTTAGTTTTAAAAGTCGTTTTCCACTCATCTCCCTCACGCATGCGTATCTGATGGTAACCACTATTCAAATCAATCTTAGAAAACACACATGCACCATGCAATTCATCAAGCATATCATCTGGAAGGAAGTCAATTTGGTGCTCAATTCCCCTAATTGGTGGCAATCCAGTAGGTATCTCCTCTTGAAATATATCATCATATACCTGCAAAATAGCACGAAAAGAACTAGACACAGTATTGTTAGATTCGTCAACAGCTAAATAAGCATCTTTGTACATAAGTACAAACAAAGGCCTCCTTGCTAGAAAAGCCTCGCGAATCTCACATTCTTTTGCAAACAGATTCACTCCTCTTTTTTCCTTTCCGCTCAACTCTCTCTTTTTTTCTCACTGAGCTCATCTTCTTTTTTCTCACTCTTTTTTCCACACTCCTCTTTCTTTTCACTCACATGTTTTTTGTCATGCTCTTTGTTTTTTTCAATCTCATTTTCCACCCTCAATTGATCATCATACACCTGTTTTTGTGTCAATGGGACTAAGGTAACAGTTCGCCCATCCTTTACAAAAGAATAGTGATTCTTGAAGCCATCATGTGTCACCTTTCTATCATACTGCCAAGGTCTCCCTAATAGTAGGTGTCTCGCCTGCATTGGTACGACATCGCAAAGAGCCTTGATAGGGTTGGATATTACGCGTTTTTATGCTATGATATGTACATGTTTTCGTGTTGATTCTTGGATTATTTTACGGTTTATGGTATATATTTCTCTATTTCAGGAATCAATGTTGAAATGTAGGGAAAGGTGAAGAAATCAAGCTAAAATGATGAAATAATGAATAAAGTTGAAGAAAAGAGGAAAAAACCAGAATCCAAGACACATGTTGCTCGTTTCTCCTCAAATTACTATATATTCAAGCCAAGTTTTGGAAATGTGGTCCATATAAAAGTTGTAGAACTTTCTTTTATCTTTGCGTGGACAGCTGATTCATCAAATTTGGAGTTTGTATAAGAAAGTTACAGCCAAAATACGAAACTCGCCAGAAGCTGAAAAAGGCGAAGAAAACTTTCTGGTCTTGCCGATCGATCGAGCAAGGATTTCCGATCGATCGAGCAAGGCTGAAAAAGCCACGAAATTCTTACTGTGAGGCTCGATCGATCGGCCGCTTTGTCCGGATCGATCGGTGGAAGGAATTTTCAGAAAAATAACTTCCTTATAGAGTTTGTGTCCAACAAGGAAGTCCTTGATTCCCTTCCCCTATAAATTATACATGAAAATTACAACTCAAAGAAGACTTTAATCTAGGGAATAGCCTCCACACATCCATTCATCATCAAAACCTCACGCCTTCTACAGCCTCCATCTCACGTCCTCTTTCCTTCAATTCCATCTCACTTCCACCTTTTCTTTCACCCTCTCATACGTCCAACCTCCATCAATCTTCCACTCTTCACCATACATCATCACTCATCAACCCTACACCCTATGATTTGGAACAAGCCAACAAGAGAATCGAGGAGCACGATCGAGAAAGAAGCGAGGAAGGATCGAGAATCAACGAAGAAGTCGACTTGGGAGTTTGCTTTTACTTTTCTATTATTTGTTTTGAATTATTATTGGATTTATTGTGCTTTGAATGATTGAGAAATATTCTAAACATTGTTTTTCCTTTAATATTCTTGATTGATTGAATTCATATATCCTCTATGAGCATGTGTTATTGTTTTTAATGCTTTTGAAGGATTGATCACCTTTGAATGATATTTTATTATAATTGAGATCGAGAGATGAAATTATAATACGATATAATAATTCATGCCGTGTGTTAAAGATTGAGATCGAGAGATAAAATCACACACGAGTGATAGCTTTGGGTTGTTTAATCTAAAGTTAGTGGTTTTCATAAAGCGCATTCAATATTAAATTGTTAATTACATGAACGAGAGTTACTAATTGCAATTTGATGTTAGACTTAATATAGCTCGAGAGAGTATATTGAATAAATTCGGAAAACCCGTCACCTTAGAGATGTATGGAGAAAAGAATTGTAAGAGTTGGGTTAGGTGAATAATTGTCTTGATACTTTCTTGTGGATTTTTCTCGTGACCGTCGACTATTTTGGTTGGATTATAGTAGCTTAATTTAGTTTAGTTTAATTATTAATTGATTATCGTAGGTTAAATATAGTTAAAAGAAATCTTATTTGGTACATGCTTGTTAGTCCCTGTGGGTTCGACAATCCGTATCTTCCTATCTATACTAAAACTTGACACCGTGCACTTGCGGTCTAACATCGCTAGATTGGAATTAATTGTTTAAAATAAAAGCGATCAAGCCTCATCTCTGTATTTCTCAATCGAAAATGATATCAACACCTGTTTTGTAACCTTTGCTTCCCCACAATCATTCAACCACTGCAACTTATATGGCCTAGGATGTTTCGTTGTAGGCAACCCCAACTTCTCAATAAGCAATGTACTAGCAACATTCGTACAACTACCCCCATCAATGATCAAACTACAAACTTTCTCGTTTATGTGGCAACGAGTATGGAAAATGTTTTCACGCTGCACTTCCTCATCCTCCTTCTCTTACATAGTCAATGATCTACGAGCTACAAGTAACTCTCCTTCCACAGCATACTCTTTCTCATACTCTGCACCCTCTGATGATGCTTGTGAGTTGTTGTCTTCCTCACTTTCAGAATCTCTCCATCTTCCCGTAGTATCATGACACGCTTATTAGGACACTGAGATGCAATGTGTCCTCGGCCCAAATCTAAAGCACTTAATGTCTCTATTCTTCTCTTGGGATCCATCCACTGGTTTCTTACCCTTATCAACCACAGTATCCTTCCTTTTTGGTGTTTTAAATTTCTGTTTCCCAAATGATTTATCAAATCCCTTGTTCAAACCAGGTTTCCAAGATGTACCTGAAGCTGAGCTAACCTTAGTCACATTACTCCTCCTCCGAATCTGCCTCTCAATTTTTATAGCCATATGTACCATATCCTCAAACTCAACGTAGTGTTGTAATTCGACTATGTTAGCTATATCCTGATTCAAACCCTGCAAAAATCTTGCCATTGTCGCCTCTCTATCCTCCTCCACATCTGCTCGTATCATCAGAATTTCCATCTCCTTATGATAATCCTCCACACTCCTTGAACCTTGAGTCAGCCCTTGCAATCGCTGAAAAAATATCACGGTAATAGTGTGATGGCACAAATCGACGTCTCATTGCGGCCTTCAGCTCCTCCCATGTGGTAATAGGTTGCTCTCTATTTCTCTTCCGACTTGTACCAATTGGTCCCACCAAATCAAAGCATAGTCTGTAAACTCTATTACCACTAGCTTTACCTTCTTCTCCTCGGAGAACTCATGGCAGTCAAACATTAGCTCAACCCTCTTTTCCCATTCTAAGTATATTTCTGGGTTGTTCTTCCCCTGGAAAGGTGGAATGTGCACCTTTATATTTCCCAAATCATGATCTATCATATGCTCACCCCTTCCATTATTTTGCTCATTCCGACCACGTCTACCTTGTCTTCTATCACCCCGATTACCATGCCCTCCTCTATCTCTTAGTCCACGACCTCCATTATCACCATTTCTTTGATTCACATCATCGTGCTCTTCTTCGGACTCCGTCAAGTCATACACCACATTTCTATGCACATTCTGATCTCGTCCTCCTCATTCACCCATCAATTCTTTCACTTGTTCATCTTGCTTATCAAGTCTATCGGTCATCGCTTGTAAGATCATGCCCATACGCTCAAACTGTTGTTACATGAGTTGAAGCGTAAAAGCATTATCTTTTTCACCACCACCACTTGACCCATCATTGTTTACCTACAAGAAAAGGGTTAGTATTAAAAAGAAAGGACCTCACAAACACTCCCTCACGTGTTTCACTCACACTCAACTCACAAATGGACTCTCCACTCGTGTTTACTCTCTTTTTGGCTTTTTCGAATGTCCTCACATAGCCTTTTTCCACACAAGATGTTATGATTGCATCGAGGATGGTTTTCTTGCTAGGTTGACGAGGTTGTACTTCGTTTTTTTTTAAAGTGTGGTAACAAAAAAAATAAATAAATAAAAAATCGAGACTTGAACCTCAAATTGATCTTAAAATAAACTTGGGAACAAACTTTAGAAATACGAGTTGAATCTAAGATACAAGACTCTTTGAGTGGATGGAGCAGTCTTGAATTATGATTTGACTACTTTGGAAATAGAAGTGGGATACTTGGAAATAGAATATTGACTCAAAAAGATGACCCTTTACTTGGAAATAAAATATTGACTCCAAAAGGTGACCCTTTAACTTGGAAATAAAATATTGACTCAAAAATGTGACCCTTTTATTCCTTTCTCGAATTATTTTTTTTTTTAAGGAAGTCAAGGGACTAAAGAAACAAGAAAAAAAGCCCCAAAAAAATGAATTTTTTTTTTTAAAATTTTCGCTTTTTTTTTGCCTCTCCGGAGCAACGAAAATATGAAAATGAATAGGAAAAACAAATACTCAATGAAAAAAAAACTTGATTTTAAAAACCTGGCTCTGATACCAAATGATATGACCCTTGTGACGCCATTAACAACGATATGGAATGGATCGTGCTAAGGACCACAAAAATCTCGATTTACACGTTGTAACTATGATATGACCCTTGTGACGCCATTAACAACGATATGGAATGAATCGTGCTAAGGACCACAAAAATCACGATTTACACGTTGTAACCCAAGAATGTTTTAAAATCAAATTGAAAATTACAAGGCTCGAATGATATAAATTTTGTTACCTTAAACCTCGACCCGTTACTTAACGAAGCAAGAACCTCGGTATGATGATAAGCACCTCGACCCAATATCTATAAAGAGATATGAATCTCGGTATCTGATAATAAGCACCTCGACCCAATATCTATAAAGAGATATGAACCTTGGTATCTGATTGTGAACGCCACAAGGAATGAAAACCTTGATAAGTTCAGAAATTTGATCTTTGAAGATCAAATTTTCGAGTGAAAATTTCAAAAGGTATGAAAACTTGATTTTTGGAATAAAAAATGATTAATTACCCTCAAAAGACTACTTGAGTGCTTATTTATAACCTTAGCACCTTTAATTTGACCCAATGGGCTCAAAACAAGCTAGCATGCCACTTTTATGAAGCCCATCAACTTACAACTCGAAAATGCATGAAATAAAGTAAGTACTAAGCCCACTAAGACATAAAATACTATTACAATTTGGAACAAATAATAAGATAAAAGTTTTAAGCAGCCCGGGTACAAAAACTTGAAATAGTTCAACTGATTCACTCTTCTTCTTGAACTTGGAGTAGATTCAGCATTGGAGGATCATGTCATAAATTGTCTTGAATCAGAGTGTTCATTTGCTATGGTGTGCAGTACGAAGCTTAGTAATGAGTTGGCCAACTTTTTAGCTCGTGCTCTTGTAATTGGTCCATTTGGAACTAGAGGAATCGTATGTACCTCTCCTTGATTAGATCCTTGTTCATCATACACTCGTAGATCTTCGTCACGTTGTGTAATGCCTCGTTTTGTGCTATATACGTGTGATATGATTATGGTGTAATTATATCACTTAGCGGTATGATAATGGGGGTTCGGGTGGAACCAAGAAAGAATTAAAACATGTGTGAAATGATATATGGTAAGGGCAAGGAATGCAACATGGTGTATCATGATTTAAGAACATATCAAGTCATGACCTAGTAGGCATTTGATTATGCATGTGAATTTACTTGCAATTGGAGTTGTATTTGCATTTGGATTTCATTTCATGTACATGTTACTTAACATGTAATTAACTCTAAATGACCTGATAGCAAGTGAATTAGGGAGCTAAGGATCTATATCAAGTGATTGAAGGGTGAACTCACATAATACACCAACTTTCACCTACAAATCTCTACAAAACCTCTTGCTTGTTCTTCTTACTCTTACACTTTTGTCTTGGAATTTACTTGCAAGAGTCAATTGAGACTAAGAGGAAGTAAGTTGCTTGGTAAGGAGACTACACTTTCATTACTTTATCATGCAATTTAGAAGTCCTTTACTTTTAGTTGAAGTTGGAAGCATGAAAGCATGTGAAGAATCATATGATGATTCTATGCTAGTAATTGGGTTCTAAAATGGTGAAAACATGTTGTTATGCTAGTAGAGAGTGCATGAACCTTGTTTTAATGTTGAATTTCGAGTTGTAGGAGAAGAGCTAGGAGGATAAGCTCAAAATCGCCATGGTTTCAAAATTTTGTCATCGACCGATCGATCGCTGGTAGTGTACCGATCGATCGGTAAAACAGGGGAAAAGTTAAGGCGGTGTATGTACCGATCGATCGCTGAAAGCGACCGATCGATCGGTACAATGCCGTAGCATTTTGGAGAAATTCAAACATTTAAGCGATCGATCGCTAGCTTTTGACTGATCGATCGCTAGGGTTACTTGTTTGGACCGATCGATCGCTAGGGTGACAGATCGATCGGTAGACTTAAAATGTTTATATTTTTGAGAATTTGATTTTAATGCCTATGATAACATGATATATTATTGGCATTGTTGTAGCACCATCACAGGGGACAGGACAACGAGGCAATTAGCCAGGGACGACTGATTTATCTCGTTTGTGTCGCTTTCCAGATACGTGTTGACGTACGGAGTATAGAACTATATGATGATGATGTTATGGTTTTGATATCGTATGAATTGTGTTATGTTTGTATCATATGATTGGTAGTATCATATGCATGTACATTCATGGATATCATGTGTTGAGATATACGCCTGGTTTGGGTATATGCTCGGTTATGTTACATAGAGATATACGCCTGGTTTGGGTATATGCTCGGTTATGTTACATAGAGATATACGCCTAGTTTGGGTATATGCTCGGTTATACGATATAGAGATATACGCCGGTTTTGGGTATATGCTCTGGCTATTATCATTTGAGGACGGTACTATGATATGTGCTGCTAATATGAAGATGTGAGGTGGTTCCACTGACATATTGCGCTGAATAGGCATATCATTTTAGTCTCGTGATAATAGGGTACTTGTTGAGACATGTCATGACATGATGCATTTGTTGATGCATGATACAGAGCATTCACTATTGATGATTTATTTGTGCTTTATCATTGATATTGATATTGTGGTTTGATATCGCACTGAGATAATTGTTATCTATACTCATTGTGTGAATGTTTCTGTAGGGACTCATAGACGTGGGGAGCGTGAGTCATGATTTCCGCTGCGAGGGGAACCACTGCATAGGGGTTATCTTGGAATAGGTTGTTACTTGTATATGTGATGTATAGTTGGTTAGGGTTTTGTAAACCTTGTAACAATTTAACTAGTAAGATAATCTAAATTAGTGCATGTTATTACTTAATTCAGACTCACATATGTATCTTAACTTAATACATAATGGATTAAGTAAAGAGGACCCCACACGTTGTGACAGTTTTGGTAAGATTTCAAACATTGCAACTGTCATATTATGCTTTCTGGGCTATTTTGGAAGTCCGCTGGTCGAGTCCGCTGTCCGAAGTCTGCTGGTCGAGTCCGCTGCTCGAGTCAGCTGGTCGGGTCCGCTGGCCTCTACTGGTTCAAAGTCCGCTGGCCTCTACTTGTAGTGTCTACTTGGTAGTATCTACTTGTAGTGTAGTGCCTGCTTGTAGTGTAGTGTCTACTTGGTAGTGTCTACTTGTAGTGTCTACTTGGTAGTGTCTACTGGTAGTGTCTACTTGTAGTATCTACTTGGTAGTGTCTAATTGTAGTGTCTACTTGTAGTCTATTTGGTAGTATCTACTGGTAGTCCGGTAGATGATCCGGTAGACAATCCGGTAGATTATCCGGTAGATGATTCGGTAGGGGATCCGGTATGCGATCTGGTAGACCTTTCAGCTTTGCACCAGCAAGCTCTTAAACCTTCGAATTTGGTCTGCTGGCCAGAAATACGACTTGTAGAGAATTGAGTTGGCTATCCAATCCCTTTAGAAGCAAGTCTTTTCAATGTCCGAGCTATGAGATAAGGTTGATTTAGTCAGCAGCGCTCAAGGTCTACTTGATGCTGGATTCTCATTTCAGCAACCAAACTCAAAGTCATTTCTTAGCACATCATCAAGCTGTAAAATATCATCTATGAACTGCACACTTGATGAAATATGTTAGCAATACAATAACAATTTTTTTAACATCAAAACCAAGATTATTCGGGTTTCCAAAACCCAACATAGTTAATAATTAAACATCATGAGGAAATTCTTGAAAACCTTCGAGATGTTCAAACCCGAGTCAAGAAGTTGGAGTCACGACCAAGTTCTTCAGGAAGAAGAAAAGGAGGGTACCATCCTATGGAACAAAACCTATTTTACATCAAAAAGGGAAAGCCGAGGAGGTCCAACGACCGATGACAGACACTGAAAATATGATTGCCATCATTCGAGGAGAGCCAATACTTCCCATAAAGTAATGGAAAGAACCATGGATATGATTGGTCTTCGAAGTAGGAAGCATCTGATTATCCATAAGGCAACAACATGTGAATTGGCGATCCCGATTGAATTCATGGGAAACCAAATAGAGATATAGTTAATCCCCTACAAAGAAATCCAGGAGATTAAGAACAAGATGAAAAGAGAAGTTGCTAGTACATTCTCATGGATTCATATCGGAGCCATTAGGGTTATTATCAAGACAACTTTCAAAGAAGGGATTGATTCGTCACTAAACATGACAATCTTTGACAAGAGACCTCAAAGATTCTTGTTTGGGAGCAGTTGCAGAAAATTTGTATGCAGGAAAGATGGCTTTCAACATCTATCTAAGAATTACGTAGGATTTGGGAGATCAAGATTTCAACAAGATTCTCACTCTTCATAAAAAAATTAAAACAAACGATTGGATGAAAGAAGGGAATAATCCTTACTCGATCACCTATAAAGGTGTCTTACGGGCTCTTGAATACACATAATTCAGAAACATTCTTGAGAAAGGAATTCATCGAAGTCCCCAGAATCTTCAAAGATTTCACAAAAGTAGTATTGTCGGATATTATTGATACTCAGACAATTGGAGAGATCGATATGAGGATACATGACCAACCTGTTTTGAATAGAAGCAGAGGTCTTATGATCTAGCCAAGAAGAATGTCTTTCCAACAGGATAGGCAACAACTATCCGGAGAAAAATAGAAAGCTGTCTCAAGAAGGATTCAGAAAATCCCTGATGTATCCAAAACAACAGGAATACTGAAATGTCCAGAAGGATGGTGAGAAGTTGAAATAATCTTCGATATCATTCAAAAGGATAATATCTTTAATTATAATGTCTTATATTATTTATAACAAGCTACAGTTGGCAGATATCAAGGAAACTCAAAATTGGTAAAATTGATCTAACAATTGATGGGTCAGCAAGAAGAACCCAGAACAACTTATTCTTGGGATTGAGTTTCTCGAGGAACACAAACCTTGGAAAAGATTACAAGATGGAATGGAATTCACGGTGGACGGGAAAAGATACAGAATCCAATGACCACCAGTCTAATCTCAATATACATCTCAGTCGGGATGTTATAGGAGAAATACCGTGCAGAATACATTGATTCAGGATTTGGAATATGCACGACCAAACTAGACATCTTCCCTAAAGAAGTTGGTGAGAAATTATCAGACATAGGACGGAAGAGACTTTTCCAAGCGAATTCTTTTTCTTAATGAATGAGTCCAGTCAGCGGAAATAATCATCAGTGGAGCAAGCGGTATCCCTTGATACAAAGTCAATACTCCACCTATATATTTCCATGATACTAGAGCTGATATGTTGCTAGGCAATAATTTCCTACAAACATTCAAGCGATTCACACAGGAGAACGAGACACGGAGGCTTATTTTCACAACCCTTTGTGACCATAATATCATTGTCCAGAGACTAAGGTAGACATTTCACAGAAAATCCCCCATTAGTTTTCGCAGCAAGCGTGGTGATGAAGGAACACTTCGATACCCAAAGATGAAGGATCAACGAAAATTTGGCGAAGCTATCTTCAACTAAGACAACAAGGGACCGGTCAAAAGCGAAAGATGACTTTTGATGGTGTGAATGTAATGTCATTCAGAGAACACGATGAAGAAGGGGGGAGAATAAAAAAGAATTTAATCCAGACACCCTACTGTTACTGAAGAAAGCATTACATGATGAGGTTATATAACCTGAAGCTACCATCGAAAAGAATATTACTCTAGAGGAAGTGAAAATGAAGATTACAATGAGGATCCTATAGCATTGTGGGACAGAAAGGAGCTTAAAACATCTTTGAAGGTGAAAGCTGGAAAAGAATATGAGTTTGGTATAAATTTGTATGTTTCAGTAATTTAGTTGAAAGTACGAGGAAATAAAGGATTTGAGCTAATTAACAATGAAAAGGAACAAGCGAACATCGAAGAAGGACAAGAATTTGAGTTTTGCACACAAAAAATAATTAATATTCACGCGATCGATCGCCGGTGGCAGAAAAAGTTGGCGATCGATCGCCAGGACTTCGCGAGACACGAAAAATTCAAGATTTTATTTCCCTTTTTAAGATTTTGTGTCCAAAAAGTTGAGAATACTTCAACCACTATTTAAAGTACCATGTTGGACGAATTTGGGAGAGTATTATCAGACTTTTCAACCTATGATTAGATCCATCTTCCATCTCACCAACATCCACCATCCATCATACCTTCATCCTAGGATTTTGGAACAAGCCAACAAGGAGATTCAAGAGACGATCGAGAAGCAAGCGAGAGAGGAAGCAAGGATCTACGAACGAAGTCGACATCGGGAGTTTTCTTTGTCTTTAATCATCAGGTTTGATTTGTTTTGCTTAATTATGTTGAACTAAATTTATTTATCGACGCTAGACAAACCTTTGTTTTGAACCTACGATTTGATGATTAGTTATTTGATTGAATCCTTATAATTCTTTGTGTATGTTTTATGATTTTAATGTTTTTGAGGGATTGATCACCTTTGAATGATATTAGTATCATAATTGAGACTGAAAGATGATTTTATGATACGGAATTAATAACTCATACCATGGATTTCAGACCGAGATCGAGAGATGGCGTCAAGTACATACGTGATAGCTATAGATATCTAGTAATCGAAGGCTAATAGTTTTCACGGATCTTAATACAATATTGAGTTGTTAAATAAGCACACAAGAGTGACTTACTTCAATTTGATATTATGTTTAATAAAGCTCGAGAGAGTATATTAGATAACTTCGGAGAACTCGTCACCTTAGAAATATTTGGATATTCAATCGAGAATTTTAGGGATTGCATTGGTGAGTCGACGTCTTGATAATCTTTTCTAGCGGAATTTTCTCGTTTACTTTAATTGACTTGGCTGGATTAGTGATCGCTCTTATTTTCAACAATTATTTCTCAGTTTAACAATTTTATACCGCAAGTGCGCGGTGTCAAGTTTTAGTATAGTGATTTAGAAATAGGGATGTTGTACCCACATGGACTAACATATAAGTACCAAATAAAAATAGAAGAATTATATTTAGCATACGACATATATGAATAATTATCTAATTAAAATAAAAACTTAAAACTCAAAATTAAATCAACTCCTTTGAAGATGCGAAGGAATTCCACTCGAGAAATTTATCAAGATGTCGGTCCACTTGTGCTATCGTCAATGATTTGTTTGTAAAAATAATTACTAACCAATTAATTCTTAAGGTGACGGATTCCCGTATTATAATCAATACACTTTCTCAAGCTATATTGAAACTAATATTAAATTGAAACAAGTAACTCTCGTTCATTTAAACCAATTTAATATTGCATAAGTCTCGATGAAAACCGTTAACTTTAAATCTTTCAATTCAAAGTGATCACGTATGTGATTTAATCTCTCGATCTAAATCTTTAACATACAAAATGATTTATTATAGCGTATTATAATTTTATCTCTCGATCTCAATTATAATTCACAAATCAATCAAAGGTAGTAAGGCTTTGATAGCATTAAAAGTATAAACATGCACAAAAGAATTAATCCACTCTATGAACATTCAAATCATTAGCTCAATCACAATCTTCCCTAACCTTGATAAAATAAACTTATTTTATATTCAAATCAAACTAACATGATGAATAATTGTTTCTCAACCTCATAAACATCAATAAATTCGAAAATAAAAATAAATAAAGTTTAGAAGTACGATAACGTAGGAGTTGAATCCGTGCGTTGAAACGTTACTTCTTCCCTTGCTTCCTTCCTTGCACTTCAAAGGCTTTTTCTCTTAAATTGTATGGATGTTGGAGGATGATAGGAGGCTGATTTATGGTGTGTTATATGATATTGGTTCTCCTGATTTCGTGCCCTATGTCTCTTATTTATAGAAGATGAGGTGGATGGAAGTGTTCCCAATAGATCAAACCCAATCAAGTCTTTTTTTTTTCTGAAAATTCTGTTGCTCGATCGATCGGTTAATTGTCTCGATTGATCGAGCCCTCTGATTTCTTGTCCCTGACTTTTTCTGCCTCGCTCGATCGATCGAGCATCAACTTCCGATCGATCGAGCACTCTTCAATCTCGCTTGATAAATCTCTGCCATGCTCGATCGGTCGAGCTAAATTGCGGATCGATCGAGCTCCGCTTTTTCTTGTTGGCCAAATCTCTGCCTCCTTCGATCGATCGAGCTCCGCTTCCGATCGATCAATTATGTTAGATTCCAACTTCTTCATTTCTTGCCTCGGTTTGATCTGTTTTCGTCTTTCTAGCTTAATTCTTCAACTTCCCACCTAGATTCCTGAAACAAACAAATAGATACCAAAAAGCGTAACATCATCCAGGAATCAACACGAAAATATATACATATCATTGCAAAAATACACGTAATATTCATCCTTATCAACTCCCCCAAACTTAGACTTGATCGTCCTCGAGCAAGCATTAAGATCAAAATTCAAAGTTCATCTTTAACACTTTGAATGAATTAACTTAGCAACTCAAATGTAAAAGCTCAGAAATCCCATTAACACATCAACCATAAGTCAATCCAAAAATCAACAAGAAGTGTTTTCTTCTAAGCCAAGCAATACATCGCAAAATCGGAATGTGCGTGTGCGTTAATGTCAATCTTGAGTCACATATATAGGATCAAATAATGCTACTAAAACTCAAAGTCAAGATTACTATTAAACACTCCATAAAACTACTTTGCAAGCACTTCTCCACTAATGTAATTATTTCCTAGACTTAGATCAAAAGGACTTTAAAAGCTTATAATGCCAGGCCTTGGGTGTCGGCTTCAAAGAAAAGATAAGATAAGCGCATAGAAGAGAGTATAATCTTATATAGTTCAAATTTCGCACATTTCAAACTCCTCTTCTTTTTCTTGTCTAGCCTTGGCTACTTTGGGTCTTATACATGTTTTTTTTTCAAGGCTTTTTCTTCTCTTTTCTTTCTTTTTCTTTTTCTCAATCCTCAATCATTATCACATTAAGTTCCTTAAAATATAGTCATTTATGTACATCTAATGAGATTCATTATACTCCCTTAGGATAAAGATAAAAAAATTTCATTTTGGGCTACACAAGGTAGGTACAATGAGTTTATCAACAAAAATCGAATTGTGGCTATTTTCCATTCTTATTCAACCAAGCTCAAAGTTGGACACTAAAAATTGATATAGACAAGGTAAGCTTGAAAGGCTCAAACGTTCCAAAAATTGCCTAAATCATGTCCAAGTCAAGTTCCTAATTATAAAGTTTCGCCTCAAAGTACCCTCAAATAGGTTCTAGAGTGCTGTAAGATCCTCAAGACAAATCATAGTTAACAAAAATTTTCCAATATATATTTCCCTCAATCATGACTCAAAAGTGCTCAAGATGTTCCTCAATTTTGAAACATTAACTCAACCACAAATATTCACAAACAAGTCAAAAATCTTCAAGCTTCTAGTTGAGATGAGAATTAATATCATCATGTAATACTGTTGCAGGTCTAATTCATTATTTCTTAATGATGAACTCATTTTAATTTTTTTTTATACTAAAAAACAATCTAATCTCATGATAGAATAGGCATGCAAGATAAGTAACAAGAGAGAACATCAGATATCAGTAAATACCCCCCAAACTTAGTATGTGCATTGCCCTCAATGTACAATAAACAATAAGCGTAAAAGCAAAACACATACCTCGACAACGATCGTCGTCCTCATCATGCTCGGGTGGGGGTACTGGGTAATAAGTAAAAAAAAAACAAAAAATAAAAAGATGAACTAAAAAAAATTGAAAAACAATCATGAGATAGAGAGAAGAAAGTTCTTAATTTATAGTCCAAGCTGGATTGTCACCTCCTTTTTCTTAGTTATCAAGATAACATATAGAGGCGTACATCTCGACTTTCTCTTTTATGTGGTAGTGCTTCAATCGCTGCCCATTTACTATAAATGTTCCCTTATTGGGTTCGGTAATTTCAATAGCTCCTGATGAGTTTACCTTGGAGACTGTGAATGGTCCGGACCAACAAGAACGTAGTTTACTTGGAAAGAGTCACAGTCTGGAGTTGAACAAGAGTATTGTATCTCCTACATTGAATTCCCTCCTTTGTATATGAGAATCATGCCACTTCTTGGTTTTGTCTTTGTAAATCTTGGCATTCTCATATGCTTGATTCCTAAACTCCTCCATCTCATTCAGCTATAAAAGACGTTTTTCACCTGCAACATGACAATCAAAGTTTAGCCATTTACTAGCCCAATATGCTTTATGCTCAAGTTCAACTGGTAGGTGACATGCCTTACCAAATACCAACATACAAGGTGATATGCCAATAGGTGTCTTAAAAGCAGTTCGATAAGCCCATAAGGCATCATCTAAGCGTAGGGACCAATCCTTCCGGCTTGAGTTACTGTCTTTTCTAAAATACGTTTCAACTCTCGGTTTGAAACTTCTAATTGTCCGCTGGTTTGTGGGTGGTAAGGTGAAGACACTTTGTGGGTGACACCATATTTACTCAAAAGATTTTCAAATTGTTTGTTGCGAAAATGAGTGCCCCCATCACTGATAATTGCTCGAGGGGTGCCAAAACGAGTAAAAAATTTCCTTTTCAAAAATTGCACAACAACTCGAGCATCATTTGTGCGTAAAGCTTCCGCCTCAACCCACTTTGACACATAATCCATCGCGACAAGTATGTGTTTGTTTGAACATAAACTTGGGAAAGGTCCCATAAATCTATTCCCCACACATAAAAAAGCTCGCATTCAAGAATATTATTTAAAGGTAATTAATTTCTCCTAGAGATATTACCGACCCTTTGACATCTATCACATGTGGAAACATAATTGAATGCATCCTTAAACAACGTTGGCCAATAGAAGCCAGAGTCAAGTACCTTAGCAGCTGTTTTGGTTGGGCCAAAATGCCCATCTATCTCTCCACCATGGCACTGCTTCAAGATAGATTGCATATCCCCTTCGAGGATACATCTCCTTATAATGTTATCTGCACAAACTTTGAACAAATAGGGCTCCTCCCACATAAGATGTTTAACTTCAGAAAAAAAAATTTCCTTTTGATAAACAGACAGATTTTGTGGGAGGATACCACTAGCAATATAATTTGCATAATATGCATACCAAGCTAAAACGTCATCGTTAAACAATTGCTCATCAGGAAATTTCTCATTAGTTTCTTCTACCTCACTTTCAATTGTATCATCTCCATTGTCTATTCGAGACAAATGATCTGCTACCACATTCTCTACACCCTTTTTTATCTCTTATCTCCAAGTCAAATTCTTGCAACAATAATATCCACCTAATTAAGCGTGGTTTGGCATCTTTCTTTGCAAGTAAGTACTTAAGTGCAGCATGATCGGTGTAAACAATAACTTTGGCAAGACATAGATAGGAGTGAAACTTATCGAATGCGATAACTATGGCTAGAAGCTCTTTTTCAGTAGTGGCATAATTCATTTGTGCTTCATTCAAAGTGTGACTAGCATAGTAGATGGTATGAAATACCTTGTTCCTCCTTTGGCCTAAAACTGCTCATACCGCCGTGTCACTAGCATCGCACATCAGTTCAAAGGGTAACTCCCAATCAGGTGCTACCAAGACAGGTGATGTTACCAGTTTCTCCTTGAGAATCTCGAATGCCTGCACAAAATCAGCATTAAATTCATAAGGTACATCTTTAGTTAATAAATGAGATAAATGTTTAGAAATGTTTGAGAAATCCTTAATGAATCGACGATAAAATCCCGCATGGCCTAAAAAGTTTCGGATTCCTTTCACTGTTGTTGGTGGTGGCAATTGTTGTATCACTTGGATTTTTGCTCGGTCTACTTCAATACCCTTTCGGATATCTTGTGTCCCAAGACTATACATTCTTTGACCATGAAGTGACACTTCTCCCAATTCAATACAAGATTCGTCTCCTCGCATCTTGTCAACACCAAATCCAAGTTATATAAACAACTATCAAATGAAGATCCAAAAACAGAGAAGTCATCCATGAATACTTCTAAGAATTTCTATATCATGTCATGGAATATGGCTACCATGCATCTTTGAAAAGTAGCAGGGGCATTACATAATCCAAATGGCATTCTTCTAAAGGCAAATGTACCATAAGGGCAAGTGAAAGTAGTTTTCTCTTGGTCCTCTGGTGTAATAGCGATTTGGTTATACCCAGAATACCCATCTAGAAAGCAATAAAAGTCATAACCTGCTAATCTCTCTACCATTTGATCAATGAAGGGAAAGGGAAAGTGATCTTTACGAGTATACTCATTTAACCTCCTATAGTCAATGCACACTCTCCACCCCGTGATTGTTCTAGTAGGTATCAATTCATTGTTCTCATTAGGGACAACAGTAATGCCTCCTTTCTTTGGTACACATTGAATAGGACTTACCCATGAACTATCAGAGATAGGGTAGATAATACCTGCGTCCATTAGCTTAATGACCTCGGCTTTGACTACCTCTTGCATTTTTGGATTGAGACGGCGTTGTGGTTGTACTACGGGCTTGAATGTGTCTTCCATCAGAATTTTATGCATGCACATTGATGGACTAATTCCTTTAATATCTGCTATCTTCCATCCAAATGCCTTCTTGTGCTCCCTAAGGACTTTAAGAAGCTTCCCCTCGTTTTCACCTGTCAAAGATGAAGAATAATGATTGGTAACGAATTTCTGGAATCTAAGAATACATATTTGAGATGAGGTGGGAGGGGCTTTAGTTTGAGAGTGGGTGATTCTTCGATGGATGGCCGTTGATGTTTAATGTCTCTTTTTCCTAACTCTCCAAGATTTTCAGTGGCTAGTTTCATGTAAGGAATGGTGTTGCTATAATCTCAATTCCTCATTGTTATGTTGTTTATCGGCTTCCACAGGGTATGCTTCCATTTTCTCTTTGAATGTACCTTGCAACACATCAACAGTCAAGGCATCAATAATATCAATACTAAAACACATGGGCTCGTCGTGTGGGTGTTGAAGTGCTTTAAAGACATTAAACACAACTTGATCCTCCCCTACACGAATGATCAACTTCCCTTGTTGGACATCTATGGTTGCCTTTCCTGTTGCTAAGAACGGTCGGCCCAAGATCAGTGGTGTCTCCGTGTCCTCTTCCATATCTAGTACTAGAAAATCAACTGGGAAGATGAATTTGTCCACTTTGACTAATACGTCTTCGATGATTCCCCGGGGGTATGTGACAGATCTATCTGCCAATTGCATTGAAACTTTAGTAGGTTTTGGCTCTCCTAGTCCCAACCTTCTGAAAATGGAAAAAGTCATCAAATTAATACTCGCACCCAAATCACACAATGATTTAGTAAATGAGACTGATCCTATAGTGCAAGGTATAGTAAAAATCCCTGGGTCCTTTAACTTTGGAGGCATTTTGTTTTGCACAATTGGGGACATCGACACCGACCTTTTCTGCCCTGGGGTCCTTAGGTCTTTTCCATTTCTTAGTGCTATGACATTTGCTTGCTCCTTTGGATTTATCACTGTATCACTTGGTAGTGTACCTTGAGCTCGTCCGGAAATCAATGTTGCAAGTTGCCCTTCTTGTACTTCCAAGTTCTTTATGGATGCATCCTGATTTTGCATCCTAGTTTCAGTTGATGATATGAACTTGGTCATAAGCTCCTCCATACTCGGCTTGGGTACATAACCCGGTGATGGTTGTGGGTTCAACACGTTGTTTTGGTTGGACCATTGCAAATTTGGATGGTTCCTCCATCTCGGGTTGTAAGTGTTTGAGTACGGGTTATTAGGCTGCCTGTTTCCTACATAATTAACAGACTCATTATGTAGGGTCTTCCTACCTTAACAGTGTTAATTAGAACATAAGAAGGACTAATCATGCATTAAATAACATCTTAAGGTTCCGGTTGTTACATGAGCTAATAGGATTACGGGCCAAAATACAAAACTTCAAAAATAATTCATTACATTCCCAAAAGAATGTTAACATTTAGATTTACACTACTCCTAGAGTAGATACTAATCAAGACTTGAATCCTATACATTCCTGTGTTCCTCGTAGCTCACTGCCTCAACCCGACCCTTAGTCCTTTAGTCCAAAAGTGTACCTACAGGGACAACACATCATGAGCATATACAATCGTACTGAACATCATAAAAACATCACAGTAAATGCATGAAATTTTGGTTAAGTAAATATGCTGGTTATTCATTAACTTCTTTTTGTTGTCCCTGATTCATATTCATGCACATGGGCATCTTACCCTGTGGCATCTTACCACATCATAAACATCGTATGGCCTCTTACCATATGGGCATCTTACCCCGTGGCATCTTACCACATAATAATATCGTATGGCCTCTTACCATATGAGCATCTTACCTCGTGGCATCTTACCACATAATAAAATCGTATGGCCTCTTACCATATGGGCATCTTACCCCGTGGCATCTTACCACATCATAAACATCGTATCACATCATTACATAAACATCATATAAACGTCATCATATAAACATCGTATAAACATCATCATATAAACATCGTATAAACATCATCATATAAACATCGTATAAACATCATCATTTCATCGTGAATATTCATGCGATAAATGCATAGTCATAGTGTAGAGATGTGTTTTACCGTCCGATGCCCGTACGTCTCTTACGTACCTTTTTAAAAGGAGGAGGAGTCAACAGACTTTATCTCCTTGATTGAGCTGGTACCTGGGATGGTTCTACAAGACCACATAATAACATATTAGATGCCTCAATACCATCTCATACCATATCTTAACAAAATAAATCATCATTATATTTTTCAACATTCTGCCTCTCTCGATCGATCGGCCCCAAGGTCTCGATCGATCGAGAAACTGTGCACAAACAGTGCCCAAACATTCTGCCTCGATCGATCGATCGAAACATTTTACCGATCGATCGAGGAGCTTCACCGATCGATCGAGAAATCCTTCGATCGATCGACACCTGAAATTCAAACCATGCCTTAAACTTTCTGCCTCGCTCGATCGATCGGGACCAAAATCTCGATCGATCGAGAGCTCTGAAAAATCGGGACTTCCCCAGATTTTTGAGCACCTCATTTTATACCATCATTTCTACTTCATAAGGCGTAAAACATGCCTGAATAAAAATGTTACAAGCTTCATAAAACTACCATGCATGTATTCAAATTAAAGGTTTAGCAAAACCTAAGCTAACATGCATCATAACATCATCATAATCTTCATCCTCAACCAACCTATACAGAAAACAGAGTATGTTCTTCTTTGCCCAGATTTTCGAGCACATAGTTTCATAACTAGAAATCTATCACATAAAACATGTAACATGCTCGAACAACCATGCTAGTAGTTACATAATACTAAGCACCCATACCAAGGTTTCACCCAAACCTACACTTAACATGCATAAGAATCATCCCACCAAACCCAAACTTAACCAAAACTCAGAAAAACAGAGTACTCACTTACCCCTCTCTTTTTGCTCCTCTTCTTGCAAGGTTTTTACACCTAATAATTCCAGCTTTTTCCCCCTTAATTTGCAGCACTTCAGGGACGAAAAGAGGGGAAAGGAAGAGGGAAAGGAGGAGAAGGGGGAGAAGTGATTGGGCATGGGTTGGGGATGGGGTGAGTAAAGAAGCATGGGTTTGCCAAGTGGGGGGGGGGGGGGGGGGGGGGGGGAGGGGGGGGGGAGTGATAGGGGGTGGTGTGGGTAGGGTGGTCATGAGGTGTTTAATTGTGTCCCGGTATTTAGTACGATGTATTAAAATATCCTCACTCGATATTTTATAACTTCATTTAATTAATACATCCCTTTAAAACACTCAACATGCCCCCAAATCATAACATCACCTCTTAATTATAAACCCCCAATTCAAATACACTACAACTCTTAAACATAACATAAATCATATAACATTTCGGGGGTATTACACATTAGACTGAGTAAATGGATTACCTACCTGTCATTCGATGCTTGGATGATTGCTTCCACATAGATCACAAGTGATAACTTGAGCTTGCATCGCTGTCATGCTCATGCTATCAATCTTTTTGTTCAATGCTTCCAACTGTGCCGAAAGAGCGGTGATATCGTCAATTTGATGAACTCCACTCGGTTTCTTTGGCACATTTCTCTCTGATTGTCATTGATAGCTATTAGAAGCCATCTCTTCCAAGAGTTCATAAGCTGCTTCCGGTGTTTTTCGCATGATGGAACCTCCTGAGGCTGCATCAATCATAGAACGGTTAGCTGAAAATAAACCGTTATAAAAGGTTTGTACCTGGAGCCAAACAGGAAGATCATGATGTGGGAATCTCCTAAGCAAGTCCTTGAAACGATCCCACGCCTCATATAAAGATTCAGGATCATATTACCCAAACGTGGTGATATCGTTTCTCATCTTCGTAGTTTCGGAAGGGGGGAAATATTTAGACAAGAACGCTTGAGTCATCCCCTCCCAAGTGGTAATAGATCCTGCAGGTAAAGAATTTAACCACACTTTAGCTTTATCTTTTAATGAAAAGGGAAATAACCATAACCTGATGGCGTTGTCAGAAACGCCTTTGTGTTTGAAAGTGTCACAAATCTCCAAGAAGTTGGAGATGTGAGCGTTTGGGTCATCACTGGCTACTCCCCAAACATTACTGAATGCTGGATCATCTGAATTATTGAAAGCTTTATCTCAAAATTGTTAGCTTGAATACTTGGCCTCGTAATGCTTCACAGTGATCCATGGAAAGCTGGTTGAGCAAAGTCCATCATAGATCTTGGATTCGGTGCTTCATTATTCGCGCCTCCTTCTTGATTGTTATCCGCCATTGTTCGAGCTTCCCGTATTTTCCTAAGAAAAGTTCGCTCAATTTCTGGGTCAAAAGGCTCGAGTGTGGGATTGCTACTCCTTAACATTCACCAAGAAGACGACTACCTGTAAAAATCAACCCAAAAAGGAGAAACATAAATGTAGTAAACCAAATAGTCAAAATTGACAACAAACAAAACAAAAATTTGGCTAAATTACAATTAACTAATCTCGTATGATATTATACAAATTAGTCCCCGGCAAAGGCGCCAAAAACTTGATCGCTCTTATTTTAAACAATTATTTCTCAGTGTAGCGATTTTATACCGCAAGTGCACGGTGTCAAGTTTTAGTGTGATTTAGAAATAGGGATGTCGTACCCACAGGGACTAACGTATAAGTACCAAATAAAATTAGAAAAATTATATTTAGCCTACGAAATATATGAATAATTATTTAATTAAAATAAAAACTTAAAAACTCAGAATTAAATCAACTTCTTTGAAGATGCGAAGGAATTCCACTCGAGAAATTTATCAAGATGGCGGTCCACTTGTGCTATCGTCAATGATTTGTTTGTAAAAACAATTACTAACCAATTAATTCTTAAGGTGACGGATTCCCTTATTATAATCAATACACTTTCTCAAGCTATATTGAAACTAATATTAAATTGAAACAAGTAACTCTCGTTCACTTAAACCAATTTAATATTGCATAAGTCTCGATGAAAATCGTTAACTTTAAATCTTTCAATTCAAAGTGATCATGTATGTGATTTATCTCTCGATCTAAATCTTTAACATACAACATGATTTATTATAGCGTATTATAATTTTATCTCTCGATCTCAATTATAATTCACAAATCAATCAAAGGTAGCAAGGCTTTGATAGCATTAAAAGTATAAATCATGCACAAATGAATTAATCCACTCTATGAACATTCAAATCATTAACTCAATCACAATCTTCCCTAACCTTGATAAAATAAACTTATTTTATATTCAAATCAAATTAACATGATGAATAATTGTTTCTCAACCTCATAAACATCAATAAATTCAAAAATCAAAATAAATAAAGTTTAGAAGTACGATAACGTAGGAGTTGAATCCGTGCCTTGAAACGTTACTTCTTCCCTTGCTTCCTTCCTTGCACTTCAAAGGCTTTTTCTCTTAAATTGTATGGATGTGGGAGGATGATAGGAGGCTGATTTATGGTGTGTGATATGATATTGGTTCTCCTGATTTCATGCCCTATGTCTCTTATTTATAGAAGAGGATGATGATGGAAGTGTTCCCAATAGATCAAACTCAATCAAGTCTTTTTTTTCTGAAAATTCTGTTGCTCGATCGATCGGTTAATTGTCTCGATCGATCGAGCCCTCTGATTTCTCGTCCCTGACTTTTTCTGCCTCGCTCATCGAGCATCAACTTCCGATCGATCGAGCACTCTTCAATCTCGCTTGATAAATCTCTACCATGCTCGATCGATCGAGCTAAATTGCGGATCGATCGAGCTCCGCTTTTTCTTGTTGGCCAAATCTCTGCCTCTTTCGATCGATCGCGCTCCGCTTCCGATCGATCGGTTATGTCAGATTCCAACTTCTTCATTTCTTGCCTCGATTTGATCAGTGTTCGTCTTTCTAGCTTAATTCGTCCACTTTCCACCTAGATTCCTGAAACAAACAAATAGATACCAAAAAGCGTAACATCATCCAGGAATCAGCACGAAATATATACATATCATTGCAAAAATACACATAATATTCATCCTTATCAACTAGTAGTTAATTTAGGTGTTTAGTATTTTATTTAATTCATATTCGTAGGTTAAATATAGTTTTAAGCGTCTTATTGGTACTTGCTTGTTAGTCCCCGTTGGTTCGACAATCCGTATTCTTCCTATCAATACTAAAACTGGACACTGTGCACTTGCGGTATAATCGTGTTATACTGAAAATTTATTGTTTAAATAAATCACGATCAGCAGCCCGTGATTTCTTATTCGAAATCATGGAGAAATAAAGAGAGGAAAACCAAGATTAGTGATCAATTACAAAGGGATCAACAAGATCTTGGAATTCGACAGATACTATATCCCGAGAAGAGAACATTTGGTTATTGTATAAAAAAAATGCCAAAGTGTTTTCTAAGTTCGAAGTCTGAATTCTACCAGATTAAAATGGAGGAAGCTAGCAAAAAGTTTACATCATTCTCCACACCACAAGGAACTATATCTGAAATTTTATGTCAATGAGATTGACAAATGCTCCCAAGATATATCAGAGGAAATGTATAATCTTTTCAAGGATTATTCAGTTTCATGTTCGTGTTTATTGACGACATCCTCATCGCGTCAAGAAACATGAAAGAACATCTTAAACATTTGGATATCTTTTCAGATGTTTGCTACAATAATGGATTAGTTCTGTCCGAAAGGAAGTCAGTAATTGCTACTAGACAAATCGAGTTTCTTGGGATTGAGATCGATGAATCGGGAATCATCCTTCAAAAACACATTGTTGAGAAGGTACAAGATTATCCGGATGATCTCAAGGATTTAAAACAACTTCAGAGTTTCTGGGAGTTGTTAATTTTGCTGGAATGTTCATTAACAATCTGGCAAGCCACAGGAATGTGTTCAAGCCACTCAAAAAAATATATTAACTTTGAATGGAATGATGACCATCGACAACTTGTCAAACATTTTAACGAGGCTTGCAGGCAACTACCAAAGCTTGCAATTCCAAACGACGAGGATGAACTGGTATTATAGACAGATGTCAGCCATCATTGGTGGGCAGCAATTCTCACTAAAGCTACGCTAGATGGAGAAGTATTATGCAGATACAATTCCGGTCTATTCTCAGGCAGCGAGGCTATCTGTAAGGCCCCGAAAATAATCATAAATGACATCGATATATATATATATATGTATATAATGTAATACAAGTGTGTAGATATGCACGTATTATAATATAAATGTCATATATATATATATATATATATATATATATAATAAATAGGTAAATAAAATCAAAAATATATACAATAAAATAAGAAAACTTGTCGCTTCAAATTATTTGAACAAATCGGATAGGTATGAGTGTGTCTCCAATCAAAGTAAAATATAATATTTTTTATTACATGTATTATATGTATACACACATCTCTAGGGACAAACACATAATATAATATATTATCTAAAAACAGAGGCAATGATTATGCTTTCAAAATAGCACTATAAATTGTGAAAGAAATGATATAGAAGCCATCGGTTTTGGCTAAATATTACATTTCAACTTCAAGGTATGGAATGATAAACTCTTTTGTATTTAATTTACTGCACTCCAGTTTTTTTTAATAACATTATAAAGTGTGTATGAATTTTTGATTTCATAATTATATACTTGTAAACAAGGCTACACCTTGAGAACTATGAACCATGATTTTTAAATTTTTATGGTATTTTAGTAATCTTTGCGTAAACCAAGATCTGTGACTACACTTGTTAAACACATGTATATTATATTTGTTTTTCTAAATTTTTGGGAATTGACATGTTAAGTATTATGATGGTTGTTAGGATCGAGATAGTGTTTAGAAGGGGGGTTGAATAAACACTAGATTCAATTTCGATTTTTCTCGGGTTAACTGCAGATTGTTAAGTGCTACAGTAGCTTCTCAATATAAGGCAAGTCAGCAGACACTGATTATAGTGCGGAAGACGTCTGCTGGACTTGTGAGGAGTAAAACTACTCCTCACAAGTCAATTCTCACCCCTATCGAGTGAGGATAGGGGTGGTGTGGGTAGGGTGGTCATGAGGTGTTTAATTGTGTCCCGGTATTTAGTACGATGTATTAAAATATCCTCACTCGATATTTTATAACTTCATTTAATTAATACATCCCTTTAAAACACTCAACATGCCCCCAAATCATAACATCACCTCTTAATTATAAACCCCCAATTCAAATACACTACAACTCTTAAACATAACATAAATCATATAACATTTCGGGGGTATTACACATTAGACTGAGTAAATGGATTACCTACCTGTCATTCGATGCTTGGATGATTGCTTCCACATAGATCACAAGTGATAACTTGAGCTTGCATCGCTGTCATGCTCATGCTATCAATCTTTTTGTTCAATGCTTCCAACTGTGCCGAAAGAGCGGTGATATCGTCAATTTGATGAACTCCACTCGGTTTCTTTGGCACATTTCTCTCTGATTGTCATTGATAGCTATTAGAAGCCATCTCTTCCAAGAGTTCATAAGCTGCTTCCGGTGTTTTTCGCATGATGGAACCTCCTGAGGCTGCATCAATCATAGAACGGTTAGCTGAAAATAAACCGTTATAAAAGGTTTGTACCTGGAGCCAAACAGGAAGATCATGATGTGGGAATCTCCTAAGCAAGTCCTTGAAACGATCCCACGCCTCATATAAAGATTCAGGATCATATTACCCAAACGTGGTGATATCGTTTCTCATCTTCGTAGTTTCGGAAGGGGGGAAATATTTAGACAAGAACGCTTGAGTCATCCCCTCCCAAGTGGTAATAGATCCTGCAGGTAAAGAATTTAACCACACTTTAGCTTTATCTTTTAATGAAAAGGGAAATAACCATAACCTGATGGCGTTGTCAGAAACGCCTTTGTGTTTGAAAGTGTCACAAATCTCCAAGAAGTTGGAGATGTGAGCGTTTGGGTCATCACTGGCTACTCCCCAAACATTACTGAATGCTGGATCATCTGAATTATTGAAAGCTTTATCTCAAAATTGTTAGCTTGAATACTTGGCCTCGTAATGCTTCACAGTGATCCATGGAAAGCTGGTTGAGCAAAGTCCATCATAGATCTTGGATTCGGTGCTTCATTATTCGCGCCTCCTTCTTGATTGTTATCCGCCATTGTTCGAGCTTCCCGTATTTTCCTAAGAAAAGTTCGCTCAATTTCTGGGTCAAAAGGCTCGAGTGTGGGATTGCTACTCCTTAACATTCACCAAGAAGACGACTACCTGTAAAAATCAACCCAAAAAGGAGAAACATAAATGTAGTAAACCAAATAGTCAAAATTGACAACAAACAAAACAAAAATTTGGCTAAATTACAATTAACTAATCTCGTATGATATTATACAAATTAGTCCCCGGCAAAGGCGCCAAAAACTTGATCGCTCTTATTTTAAACAATTATTTCTCAGTGTAGCGATTTTATACCGCAAGTGCACGGTGTCAAGTTTTAGTGTGATTTAGAAATAGGGATGTCGTACCCACAGGGACTAACGTATAAGTACCAAATAAAATTAGAAAAATTATATTTAGCCTACGAAATATATGAATAATTATTTAATTAAAATAAAAACTTAAAAACTCAGAATTAAATCAACTTCTTTGAAGATGCGAAGGAATTCCACTCGAGAAATTTATCAAGATGGCGGTCCACTTGTGCTATCGTCAATGATTTGTTTGTAAAAACAATTACTAACCAATTAATTCTTAAGGTGACGGATTCCCTTATTATAATCAATACACTTTCTCAAGCTATATTGAAACTAATATTAAATTGAAACAAGTAACTCTCGTTCACTTAAACCAATTTAATATTGCATAAGTCTCGATGAAAATCGTTAACTTTAAATCTTTCAATTCAAAGTGATCATGTATGTGATTTATCTCTCGATCTAAATCTTTAACATACAACATGATTTATTATAGCGTATTATAATTTTATCTCTCGATCTCAATTATAATTCACAAATCAATCAAAGGTAGCAAGGCTTTGATAGCATTAAAAGTATAAATCATGCACAAATGAATTAATCCACTCTATGAACATTCAAATCATTAACTCAATCACAATCTTCCCTAACCTTGATAAAATAAACTTATTTTATATTCAAATCAAACTAACATGATGAATAATTGTTTCTCAACCTCATAAACATCAATAAATTCAAAAATCAAAATAAATAAAGTTTAGAAGTACGATAACGTAGGAGTTGAATCCGTGCCTTGAAACGTTACTTCTTCCCTTGCTTCCTTCCTTGCACTTCAAAGGCTTTTTCTCTTAAATTGTATGGATGTGGGAGGATGATAGGAGGCTGATTTATGGTGTGTGATATGATATTGGTTCTCCTGATTTCATGCCCTATGTCTCTTATTTATAGAAGAGGGTGATGATGGAAGTGTTCCCAATAGATCAAACTCAATCAAGTCTTTTTTTTCTGAAAATTCTGTTGCTCGATCGATCGGTTAATTGTCTCGATCGATCGAGCCCTCTGATTTCTCGTCCCTGACTTTTTCTGCCTCGCTCATCGAGCATCAACTTCCGATCGATCGAGCACTCTTCAATCTCGCTTGATAAATCTCTACCATGCTCGATCGATCGAGCTAAATTGCGGATCGATCGAGCTCCGCTTTTTCTTGTTGGCCAAATCTCTGCCTCTTTCGATCGATCGCGCTCCGCTTCCGATCGATCGGTTATGTCAGATTCCAACTTCTTCATTTCTTGCCTCGATTTGATCAGTGTTCGTCTTTCTAGCTTAATTCGTCCACTTTCCACCTAGATTCCTGAAACAAACAAATAGATACCAAAAAGCGTAACATCATCCAGGAATCAGCACGAAATATATACATATCATTGCAAAAATACACATAATATTCATCCTTATCAACTAGTAGTTAATTTAGGTGTTTAGTATTTTATTTAATTCATATTCGTAGGTTAAATATAGTTTTAAGCGTCTTATTGGTACTTGCTTGTTAGTCCCCGTTGGTTCGACAATCCGTATTCTTCCTATCAATACTAAAACTGGACACTGTGCACTTGCGGTATAATCGTGTTATACTGAAAATTTATTGTTTAAATAAATCACGATCAGCAGCCCGTGATTTCTTATTCGAAATCATGGAGAAATAAAGAGAGGAAAACCAAGATTAGTGATCAATTACAAAGGGATCAACAAGATCTTGGAATTCGACAGATACTATATCCCGAGAAGAGAACATTTGGTTATTGTATAAAAAAAATGCCAAAGTGTTTTCTAAGTTCGAAGTCTGAATTCTACCAGATTAAAATGGAGGAAGCTAGCAAAAAGTTTACATCATTCTCCACACCACAAGGAACTATATCTGAAATTTTATGTCAATGAGATTGACAAATGCTCCCAAGATATATCAGAGGAAATGTATAATCTTTTCAAGGATTATTCAGTTTCATGTTCGTGTTTATTGACGACATCCTCATCGCGTCAAGAAACATGAAAGAACATCTTAAACATTTGGATATCTTTTCAGATGTTTGCTACAATAATGGATTAGTTCTGTCCGAAAGGAAGTCAGTAATTGCTACTAGACAAATCGAGTTTCTTGGGATTGAGATCGATGAATCGGGAATCATCCTTCAAAAACACATTGTTGAGAAGGTACAAGATTATCCGGATGATCTCAAGGATTTAAAACAACTTCAGAGTTTCTGGGAGTTGTTAATTTTGCTGGAATGTTCATTAACAATCTGGCAAGCCACAGGAATGTGTTCAAGCCACTCAAAAAAATATATTAACTTTGAATGGAATGATGACCATCGACAACTTGTCAAACATTTTAACGAGGCTTGCAGGCAACTACCAAAGCTTGCAATTCCAAACGACGAGGATGAACTGGTATTATAGACAGATGTCAGCCATCATTGGTGGGCAGCAATTCTCACTAAAGCTACGCTAGATGGAGAAGTATTATGCAGATACAATTCCGGTCTATTCTCAGGCAGCGAGGCTATCTGTAAGGCCCCGAAAATAATCATAAATGACATCGATATATATATATATATGTATATAATGTAATACAAGTGTGTAGATATGCACGTATTATAATATAAATGTCATATATATATATATATATATATATAATAAATAGGTAAATAAAATCAAAAATATATACAATAAAATAAGAAAACTTGTCGCTTCAAATTATTTGAACAAATCGGATAGGTATGAGTGTGTCTCCAATCAAAGTAAAATATAATATTTTTTATTACATGTATTATATGTATACACACATCTCTAGGGACAAACACATAATATAATATATTATCTAAAAACAGAGGCAATGATTATGCTTTCAAAATAGCACTATAAATTGTGAAAGAAATGATATAGAAGCCATCGGTTTTGGCTAAATATTACATTTCAACTTCAAGGTATGGAATGATAAACTCTTTTGTATTTAATTTACTGCACTCCAGTTTTTTTTAATAACATTATAAAGTGTGTATGAATTTTTGATTTCATAATTATATACTTGTAAATAAGGCTACACCTTGAGAACTATGAACCATGATTTTTTAAATTTTTATGGTATTTTAGTAATCTTTGCGTAAACCAAGATCTGTGACTACACTTGTTAAACACATGTATATTATATTTGTTTTTCTAAATTTTTGGGAATTGACATGTTAAGTATTATGATGGTTGTTAGGATCGAGATAGTGTTTAGAAGGGGGGTTGAATAAACACTAGTTTGGAAAATCATGAAACGCATGTCACTCGGGTATTAGAAGTTTTGAGGAAAGAAAAATTGTATGCGAACCTAAAGAAATGCACTTTTTGCTCTGAACAAGTCACTTTCTTAGGTTACGTAGTGTCGGCTAGCGGGGTTGAGGTGGATGAGGAGAAGGTCAAAGCAATTAGGGATTGGCCTACACCTAAGTTCGTGTCTGAAGTTAGGAGTTTTCATGGCTTGGCAAGCTTTTATAGGAGGTTTGTCAAAAACTTTAGCACACTTGCAGCACCATTAACTGAAGTTATTAAGAAAACTGTTGGGTTTAAGCGGGGGAAGGACAAGGAAAAGCTTTTGAATTGATTAAACAAATGTTGAGCTCTGTACCATTACTTGTTTTGCCTGATTTCTCCAAGACTTTTGAAATTGAATGTGATGCATATGGTGTTGGTATTGGAGCTGTTTTAATGCAGGAAAAGAAGCCTATTGCATATTTCAGTGAGAAGCTTAATGGGGCAGCCTTGAACTATCCAACATATGACAAGGAATTCTACGCATTGGTAAGAGCATTGGAGATGTGATGCCCCGAAATTAATTAATGGTAACTTGGACATTAATTATGTTTATATGTTGGATCATGGTTTCATGGATTTATGTGTTGGGTATTAAGATGTTAACATGATTAATGTGTTAAATTATCAAATATGAGGAAGATATGATTTTAAATGAAGTTTAGAGCATTGTTGTAAAATGCTTTTAAAATACCAAGTTGGGTATTTTATACATCATGTTAAGTTTGGGGTACAATTTTTATTAAGTTATTACAACCCCTTTTAAATCCCCTACCCATCACTTTAAACCCCCCCACTTTACTTTCACCTTTTAAAAACCCCCAAATCACTTCCCAACCCCAAACCCTACCCCATTTTCGAAATTCACCAAAAGAGGAGGAGAAAAGTTCCACAAAATCCTTATTTGTGTGATCTTTGCTAGGATTTGGAGCCTACAAGAGGTATGGAACCATTCCTATAAGTTTTATGATGTTTGGTGTTGAAATGGGTTAAGTTTTGATGTTTTATGTGGGTTTGTTTTGGGTATGTGTTGTTTATGGTTGGGGTATGATTTTTGAAGTGTTTTATGTTGGTTTTAGTGGGTTATGTTGTTATTGAAGTTATGAGGAAGTTTGGTTTTGGGGTGGTATGTGAAAGAGCTTGAAAAATGAGCATTAATGGCGAAAATTCGATGTACAGCACTCGGCGATCGATCGCCCGTCCTTGGCGATCGTTCGCGAGCGTCCAGTACCAGCCAGAAGCATTTGGCGATCGATCGCCACTTTTGGGCGATCGATCGGCGGGCCTGGCGATCGATCGCGCCAAAAGTGGCGATCGATCGCCAAGAAGGAGATTTTGGCCCCTCGTCCAGTGCGATCTCGCGATCGATCGCGCCTGGGCGGCGATCGATCGCGAGCTGAAGAAAAGTGGATTTTTGATTTTTTTGTGGGATTTTTGGATATTGGACTATGTTTATTTTCTAATATCAATTTGTATGGTTGTGTAGAACCATCCCAGGTGCCCACAACATCCAGGAGATAAAGCTCTCCAAATTCTCCACTTTTGGGAATTAAGGTACGTAAGAGACGTACGAGCATCGGACGGTAAACCATGCCCTTACATATCATGATGATGTTTAAGATGATGTTTACGATGATGACGTTTAAGATGATGTTATGATGATGATATCTATGATGATATTTATAATGATGATGCTTATGATGATGTTATGATGATGATGCTTATGACGATGTTATGATGATGATGCTTATGATGATGTTACGATGATGATGCTTAAGATGACGTTTATGATAACGATGTTATGAGGACGTCTATAATGACGAAGTTTATTATAAGGTCATACGACGTGTATGATTGGGTAAGACGCCCATGTGGTAAGACACCACCCAAAGTATATGATTGGGTAAGATGCCCTCGTGGTAAGATGCCACACAATGTTTATGATATGGTAAGACGCCATATGATTGGGTAAGATGCCCACATGGTAAGATGCCACGCAATGTTTATAATATGGTAAGACGCCATATGATTGGGTAAGATGCCCACATGGTAAGATGCCACGCAATGTTTATAATATGGTAAGACGCCATATGATTGGGTAAGATGCCCACGTGGTAAGATGCCACGCAATGATTATGATATGGTAAGATGCCATACAATGGGGTAAGACGCCCCAATATATGAATAAGAGTCAGGGATAACCAAGGAGGTCGGAGGACGACCAATAACTTTTACTTAACTAAGATGTTATGCATTATTGTATGCTTTTATATAATGTTAAGTAAATATATGAATGCTCACGATGTGTTATCCCTGTAGGTACACTTTTGGACCAAGGGCCTAGGGTCGGGTTGAGGAAGTGAGCTAAAGGGAGCATGATGAACATAGGATGCAGGATTTTTTTGATAGTCTCTACTCTAGGAGTAGTGTAAATCTATAGCTTTAACATTCTTTATTGGGAATGTAATTAAATAGCTCGAAAACTTTATTTTTGGCCTGTAATCTCCCTAGCTCAAACTACAACCGGAACCCTTAAGAGGTTTTAAATGCATGTTCTGTCCCATTTATGTGTACTAAATGATATTAAGGTAGGAAGACCCTACATTAGACATGGCAACATTATCTTTGGCCGAAGGAATTTGTCATCCACACTGATCATGAGTCACTGAAGTACTTGAAGGGGCAAGGGAAACTGAACAAACGCCATGCGAAGTGGGTTGAGTTTTTGGAAACATTCCCATATGTGATACAGTATAAACAAGGGAAGGAGAATGTTGTAGCTTGATAAGTATGCTTTTTACACTTAATTTGATATAAGATTAGGGGCGTTTTTGTAGTGATTCTTGGAAAATATTACTCTTTTGGTTTATATGTGTATATTTCAGGAATCCAGGGCCAAATGCATAAAAGTGGAGGAAATAGGCTTAAAATGATGAAAAAGGACCAAATTGAGCAAACCTGAAAAAGGAGGGGCAAAATCGTAATTTGCTGAAATCAGAGGAAGCGATCGATCGCCTCAAATGAGGCGACCGATCGCCTCTAGGCAGCAGCAAAATGTGATCGATCGCCTCATTTTAGGCGATCGATCGCCTCGACTCGAAAAATTCGGGATTTTGTTTTCATCTTGGTTATTTGGTGTCCAAACTTGGTGAAACTCCTCCTACCATAAATATGGATTATCATGTACGTTTTTGGGACTTTTTGGCTCATAATTGACCTACAATACACATCCTCCATCACTCATCATCCTCTCCAACCATCCATACACCATAACCTTTGAAGAGAAAACGCATCGGAAGAGACGGGACGACGGAGCAACGCAAGGAGTCAAGCCTCTCGTTATTTTCGTATTTCTAACTCTAGTTCTATATTTTCATTAGATTTTAATGTTGAGAATGTTGCAAAACATGTTTATGCATTGTTATTTGATGGAGATTGTTGGCTAGGTTTGTTATTAAGACTTAGGGGATCCTTTGTATAAACCCATGATTTTAATTGAATGTTTTTGATTGATTCTTATTATCTAAGTGCATAGATCATTGTTCTTCATGCTTTTAAGGGTTTGGCCATCCTTGAATGATATTAAATTACAATTGAGATCGAGAGATAAAATTGGAATTCGATATAGTGATTTATGTCGTGGATTTCAGACTGATATCGAGAGATGAAGTCAAATACACGTGTGATAGCTATAGATATCTAGTAATCGAAATCTAGAAGTTTTCATGGATCTCAATACAATATTGTGTTGTTAAATAAGTGCACGAGAGTGACTTACTGCAATTTGATATTAGGTTTAATATAACTCGAGAGAGTATATTAGAAATATTTGGAAAACTCGTCACCTTAGATTGTTTGAATTTAATTCATAACTAATAGCGAATTGTGGGGGATTACATATGTGAACCGAAAGTCTTGATAATTGTTTCTTGTTTGGGTTACATATTTAGTTAATTTGTCACTTTAGTTAATTAATCACAACCATTTTTCGTAGGCTAAATATAGTTAAACTAGTGGAGTTTGGTACTTATTTCCTAGTCCACGTGGGTTCGACACCATACTTATATTATCATTATACTAAAACTTGACACCTTGCACTTGCGGTAGAGAATCACTACACTGAAATTTTCTATTTAAATAAATAGCGATCAAGTTTTTGGCGCCGTTGCGCGGGACTAGCTTTAATAATACCAAACGAGATTAGTTGACTGTAGTTTAGTCATTTTTTTTTCATTATTATTTTTCTCTCTTCTACTATTTCTTTTTGTTTTGGTTGATTGTTCCAAGGTACTATCTCTTGGTACATGCTAAGGAGTAGCAACCATACACTTGAGCCTTTTGATCCCGAGATCGAACGCACTTGTCAAAGGAGGCTAAGGCAAGCAAGAACACTAATGGCCAATAACGAGGAAGTTCCAGTAGCACCAGTGGCAAGGTCACTCATGGATTACGCCCACACTTCATTCCATGGATCGATGTCGAGTATCATGAGACCCACCATCCAGGCCAACAATTTCGAGATCAAGCCTGCTATCATACAAATGATCCAGCACTCGGTGCAGTTTGGAGGAGCGACCACTGATGATCCCAACACTCACATAGCGAATTTCTTGGAAATTTGCGACACCTTCAAGCATAATGGCCTCACTGACGACGCCATCAGGTTACGACTGTTCCCTTTCTCTTTACATAATAAAGCTAAATCTTGGTTGCATTATTTGCCTACAAGATCAATTACCACTTGGGATGGGATGGTGCAAGCTTTCTTGTCCAAATACTTCCCACCATCAAAGACTGCTAAGATGCGAAACGATATCACTACATTTGCGCAACATGATCCTGAAACACTTTATGAAGCATGTGAGCGCTTCAAGGACTTAATGAGGAGATGCCCACACCATGGCCTTTCCATCTGGCTGCAGGTACAAACTTTCTATAACAGTTTATTTTCTGATAACTGTTCTATGATTGATGCAGCATCAGGAGGTACTGTGATGAGAAAGACGTCGGAGGAGGCCTATACACTGTTGGAGGAGATGGCTGCTAATAGCTGTCAATGGCAGTCCGAGAGGAACGTGCCAAAGAAGCAAGCTGGAGTTCATCAAGTGAGCGAAGTTACTGCGTTGGCCGTTCAAATTGAGTCATTGAACAAGAGACTAGGTAGCATGAGCATGACAGGGATGAAAGCTCAAGGGATTACTTGTGACCTATGTGGAGGAAATCATCCGAGCGTTGAATGCCAAACAGGTAACCCATTCGTTCAGACTAATGAAGTTGTGCATTATGTAGGAAACCGGACACAAAACAACCCCTACCCAAATACATATAATACGGGGTTGAGGTATCAACCAAAACCACCACCGGGTTATCCACCACAGCCGAGCATGGATGAACTATTGACCAAGTTCATATCCTCAATAGAAACAAGGATGAATAAGCAAGATTCATCTATAAAAAACTTGGAGATCTAAGTAGGGCAATTGGCAACTATCTTGGCTGGGAGAGCACAAGGAACTCTACAGAGTGACACAGAGAAGAATCCAAGGGAGCAAGCCAATGTCGTGACCCTAAGGAGTGGAAAAGAACTTGGTGATGAGAAGGAGACTGAAAAGATTGCTATTAAGCAAGAGGAGAAGGAGCAGCCACGCAACAAGGGTAAGTCCACTAGAGACACTACACCTATCACACCAAGAGAAAAGGCACACATTCCTCTCCCATTCCCTGCAGCAGTTAATAGGGCAAATGTTGATTCAAACTTTGCCAAATTTTTAGACATGCTTAAGAATTTGCATATAGATATACCATTTATTGATTCATTACTAGAAATGCCAAATTATGCTTAATTCTTAAAGAAGATGTTGTCCAAGAAGCAGAAATTGGGAGAGCACAAGAGTGTCTTTTTGACTGAGGAATGCAGTGCTATTGTGCAAAAGAAATCGGCCACCAAGTTAAAAGATCCAGGGAGTTTCTCTATTCCTTGCACTATTGGGCCTATTTCTTCCATTAAATCGTTATGTGATTTGGGTGCTAGTGTCAACTTAATGCCTTTGTCTATTTTTAGGCGACTTGGACTGGGAGAGCCGAAGACCACAAGGGTGGTGTTGCAAATGGCGGACAAGTCTATCACCTACCCACTAGGAATCGTCGAGGATGTGCATCAAGATAGATCAATTCACTTTCTCGGTGGATTTTCTAGTGTTGGATATGGAGGAGGACGCAAGTATGCCATTGATCCTCGGGCGCCCATTCCTAGCTACTGGAAGAGCTATTATCGATGTTGAAGAAGGGAAGTCGATCCTCCGTGTAGGAGAGGATCATGTTACCTTTACTATGTTTCAAACTTCACCTCATGCACGCAACACTCACACATGTTTTATTATTGATAAAATTAATATTTTGCCTGATGATGTGGTGCAAGATACTGATAAGGTGAAGGTGAATACCGAACTAGAGACTGAAGAAGGCAAGAGCCATGATATGGTGAAGCCAAGGAAGGCGAAGAAGCAAAAAGATAAAAGGACGTTTATGAAGGGAGAGACAGTCCAATTGCATAAAGCGCCACCACCTCGCATTTTCCAAAGCAAGCGAAAGGCTCCATGGGTTGGACCATTCACTGTTACCAAGATATACCCGCATGGAGCCATTAATGTAAGTGATCATATTCTAGGCACTTATGTCGTTAATGATGAGAGGTTGATGCATTACCCAGTTGATTACGGAGATTCATGCTCCACACACCATCCCCACCTTTGAGAAAAGGGTAAAAAGTCCAGCTTGAGACTATAAATCAAGAACTCTCTTAACCCTTTGCTTTGTTTTAGTTTATTTTGGTTTGTTTTGTTTTTGTTTTTGATTTTGACGAGACTACATGCGTGTTATGATCTGTCCACACTTGTTCTTATAACTAACTCAACACGTCTGAGCAGTGTTCCCTCATTCTAGCATCCACTGAATCTTATTATTCGCTTCTTGTATTCTATCAATATCATTTACACAATGATTCCTTGAACACATGTATCTTGCACCATCTTCAAGGATTCGGGTCATATATACAATACATATTCAAACACATACTCAACGCAATATATTCTGGAATTAATCCCAGAATTCAAAATAAAATTAGGCTTTTCATATGACATAATCGAGAAAATAAAATACTCTCAACAGTCTGTTTATTTAGTTTGATTGTTAGTCTACACATAATATGTAGTCTTCACAATCTAGCATAACAGTTTTGCATTCTACATTGTTGCCAAAGTTTGAAAATAAACTTAGGGTCCTGAACAAATAAAAACAAAACAAATGCTTTTAGCAATCGGTACATTTTCAATGTGCTAACGATCCATCTATTTATCTAGATAGGTCATGGCAATGGGATAAATTAAACATATTGCAATTCTGAAATCGTAGGGACAATCCATTGACCAGAAAGTCTATGGAAGCCCTTTAAAACGATCTAAACTCAGATAGAACCTCAAAAGATAGGAATTGTTAACGTCCGAGAGCAAAACATTATTTCTTAGTGTCATTTGATACAACAAATCAATTTAGGCTCAATAGTAAGATTATTAACAAAATGCAAAAATAAAATATTTATTCTCATGTATAAATATTCACAGGCACCTTGGTGATTTGAACAATAGAAACTAAAGTCTTTCGGAGATCTATCCATCTTCATTGCCGCATATTGATATCAGATTGGGAGAACAAGTATTTCAAGCTCTTGTGGTCCGAATAAATAACAAACGTTTCCCCTTACAAATTCAAATCTTTAAAGTAAAAACAATTGCTGCCAATTTCCAATCATATAGGGGTATCGATTTTCTTAAGATTTAAGTTGGTGAGACACAACCTAAACCATTTAAAAACACATATGAGCAAATCACATATCCTCTGGCCATAAGGAATAGTAAGTACAGGTGCAGTCGTCAGTCTCATCTTCAATTTACGAAAACTTTCTTCACACTCATTTGACCAAATACAGTTTTTAATTTTTCTGTGTCAGCTGAGTAGTAGGTTTAGCAATTTTAAAACAAAACTTTTCGATAAAACGATGTTAAGAATCCCTCTAAACCCATGAACAATCGGACCTCAAGAACATTGGAAGGTATCGGTCAGTTTAACACTGCTTTTGTGATATCCCGAAAGGATTATGTGTAAACATGCTTTGATGTACTAATTTTATTATGTGTTAAAGGCATGATTTAATTTGGGGTTATGGGTTATGCTTTATGTGATAAAAGCATGTAATTATGTTGGGGAATTAAGGAATGTGGTTGGTGTTATATTTATTTTGATGATATGGTTTAGGAGACATGTTAGGTGTTTTTGATGATGTATTGATGTGGTAAAATTATAAAACATCAAAGAGGGATATTTTAATACATCGTATGAAATACCGGGACACAATTAAACACCAAGAGGCCACCCAAACACACCACCCCCCACCCCCCCCCCCCCACTTGGCCGCAACCCATGCCCCTACCCCCTGTTTCCCGGAAAAGCAGTTGGCCAAGGATGACTTTTGTCTATCTGAATTAATCACTTTCCCCTCCTCCAAAGTCTCCTCCTTCTCTCCTAAAACTCGAACCACACTCAGGCAACAGGTAGGAAGAAGAAGATCACATTTTATTGCTCTTTTTCTTGAAGGAAAGTCGAGCCAAAAAGTGGTGAGGAGTCATATATTTTCCCAGTTTTCAGATTTTTAAGCATGTGTTTTCCTTATAGCAGATTTGGCATGCTACCTTAAGATTCGATGAAATATTGTTTTGAGTACTTTCATGTGATATTTATAAAGCTCCTAGCATGTTTGGTTAAGCAACTTACATGCTTTATGTGTTAGATTTCAAGTTGTGAAAAGTGTTCCTCGAAAATCTGGGCAGGGGAAGTGCCCTGTTTTTATGTTGAGTAAGAGTTTTATCATGAAGATTTGAAGAATGTTAGCTTAGGTTTTGAATAAACCTTTGACGTGAAAACATACATGGTAGTTTTGTGATGTTACTAGCATGTTTCCTTGAGCATGGTTTACGGGTTATGTGGTAGTTTTGGTGTTGTGAAGATGCATGCTCGAGAATTCTGGGCTGAGTTTTATGCCCTGTTTCTGGGGAATTTTGGGTTGAGTGTTGAACTTTTGGGGTTATTATGATGCATGATAAGCTAAGCTTTTATTGAAACTTTGGTTTAAGACCTTTCATGGAAGTATGGTGAAGTCCCTAGTAATTTTATTCGAGCATTTTATATGTGTTGTGATGTGGTTTTAAGTGTATGAAAAGAGGTGCACGGTAATTCTGGAAATCACGCAAAGGAACAGAGTTGGCGATCGATCGCCAAGAAGGCGCGATCGATCGCGACGTTTCAGTGGGTTTTGGCGATCGATCGCCAATAAGGGGCGATCGATCGCTGATTGTATATTTTTGGTATACAAGGCAGTAACATCTCGAGATCGATCGGGGCTAAGGGGCGATCGATCGCGAGATGACATTTTAGGGCAAATGTTGAATTTTATTTAGTTTTTGGTATTGAATTATTATTGGGTGCCTAATATTGTGTTATGTGGTTATGTAAAACCATCACAGGTGCCAGCACAGCCGAAGAGATAAAGTCGGTTGACTCCTCTATCTTTTGGAAAGGTACGTAAGCGACGTACGGGCATCCCAACGGTAACATGTATTATGTGTTCATTTATTTAACACAAGGTAAAGCAAGATATGCATAAGATAGTGCATCATGATATGATAGATCACGTTTTATTGCTCTTTTTCTTGAAGGAAAGTCGAGCCAAAAAGTGGTGAGGAGTCATATATTTTCCCAGTTTTCAGATTTTTAAGCATGTGTTTTCCTTATAGCAGATTTGGCATGCTACCTTAAGATTCGATGAAATATTGTTTTGAGTACTTTCATGTGATATTTATAAAGCTCCTAGCATGTTTGGTTAAGCAACTTACATGCTTTATGTGTTAGATTTCGAGTTGTGAAAAGTGTTCCTCGAAAATCTGGGCAGGGGAAGTGCCCTGTTTTTATGTTGAGTAGGAGTTTTATCATGAAGATTTGAAGAATGTTAGCTTAGGTTTTGAATAAACCTTTGACGTGAAAACATACATGGTAGTTTTGTGATGTTACTAGCATGTTTCCTTGAGCATGGTTTACGGGTTATGTGGTAGTTTTGGTGTTGTGAAGATGCATGCTCGAGAATTCTGGGCTGAGTTTTATGCCCTGTTTCTGGGGAATTTTGGGTTGAGTGTTGAACTTTTGGGGTTATTATGATGCATGATAAGCTAAGCTTTTATTGAAACTTTGGTTTAAGACCTTTCATGGAAGTATGGTGAAGTCCCTAGTAATTTTATTCGAGCATTTTATATGTGTTATGATGTGGTTTTAAGTGTATGAAAAGAGGTGCTCGGTAATTCTGGAAATCGCGCAAAGGAACAGAGTTGGCGATCGATCGCCAAGAAGGCGCGATCGATCGCGACGTTTCAGTGGGTTTTGGCGATCGATCGCCAATAAGGGGCGATCGATCGCTGATTGTATATTTTTGGTATACAAGGCAGTAACATCTCGCGATCGATCGGGGCTAAGGGGCGATCGATCGCGAGATGACATTTTAGGGCAAATGTTGAATTTTATTTAGTTTTTGGTATTGAATTATTATTGGGTGCCTAATATTGTGTTATGTGGTTATGTAGAACCATCACAGGTGCCAGCACAGCCGAGGAGATAAAGTCGGTTGACTCCTCTATCTTTTGGAAAGGTACGTAAGCGACGTACGGGCATCCCAACGGTAACATGTATTATGTGTTTATTTATTTAACACAAGGTAAAGTAAGATATTCATAAGATAGTGCATCATGATATGATAGATCACGTTTTATTGCTCTTTTTCTTGAAGGAAAGTCGAGCCAAAAAGTGGTGAGGAGTCATATATTTTCCCAGTTTCAGATTTTTAAGCATGTGTTTTCCTTATAGCAGATTTGGCATGCTACCTTAAGATTCGATGAAATATTGTTTTGAGTACTTTCATGTGATATTATAAAGCTCCTAGCATGTTTGGTTAAGCAACTTACATGCTTTATGTGTTAGATTTCGAGTTGTGAAAAGTGTTCCTCGAAAATCTGGGCAGGGGAAGTGCCCTGTTTTTATGTTGAGTAAGAGTTTTATCATGAAGATTTGAAGCATGTTAGCTTAGGTTTTGAATAAACCTTTGACGTGAAAACATACATGGTAATTTTGTGATGTTACTAGCATGTTTCCTTGAGCATGGTTTACGGGTTATGTGGTAGTTTTGGTGTTGTGAAGATGCATGCTCGAGAATTCTGGGCTGAGTTTTATGCCCTGTTTCTGGGGAATTTTGGGTTGAGTGTTGAACTTTTGGGGTTATTATGATGCATGATAAGCTAAGCTTTTATTGAAACTTTGGTTTCAGACCTTTCATGGAAGTATGGTGAAGTCCCTAGTAATTTTATTCGAGCATTTTATATGTGTTATGATGTGGTTTTAAGTGTATGAAAAGAGGTGCTCGGTAATTCTGGAAATCGCGCAAAGGAACAGAGTTGGCGATCGATCGCCAAGAAGGCTCGATCGATCACGACGTTCTAGTGGGTTTTGGCGATCGATCGCCAATAAGGGGCGATCGATCACTGATTGTATATTTTTGGTATACAAGGCAGTAACATCTCGCGATCGATCGGGGCTAAGGGGCGATCGATCGCGAGATGACATTTTAGGGCAAATGTTGAATTTTATTTAGTTTTTGGTATTGAATTATTATTGGGTGCCTAATATTGTGTTATGTGGTTATGTAGAACCATCATAGGTGCCAGCACAGCCGAGGAGATAAAGTCGGTTGACTCCTCTATCTTTTGGAAAGGTACGTAAGCGACGTACGAGCATCCCAACGGTAACATGTATTATGTGTTTATTTATTTAACACAAGGTAAAGCAAGATATGAATAAGATAGTGCATCATGATATGATACATGTTGATATGCATCGTTTTGCATATGTATGTTGTGAAATATAAGAGGTGTATTTCACGAGTCAAGGTTATCCTAGTGAGGATTTTAATGCTTACGCGAACTTCCGTAAGAAGCGAGGAAGAATTCCACTTACGTGGAGAAGTAAGAAGCATTGAAATACACTAATGATAAATGACTCGGGATTGAAGTAAGGATTTAAGAAGTAAAGATATGTCATGACATTATTAAGAACCATAATTTCATATGTTGATTATTTATGAGTTACGGTACAGGGACAACCAATGGGCGTAGTAAATGCGATGGAAATACAGGAAGTGTTTGTATTTATGATTTATGCATTTACGTTTGCATTCATATTATGTTGAATATGAATTATGATGTGCTCATGTGTTGGGGTTGTTCTTGTAGGTGCTTTTACTATGGAGAATCAAGGTCAGGTTGATAAGCTGAGCTGTAAGGAGTGCTACAAGATAACAAGATAAAGACCTATTTTGTATAGTTCTACTAGGAGTACAGTAGAAGTAGCTTTACCCAAATTGTTAAAGAGTGTAACAAGTTCTTTTGGCATGTCTTTTTTTTTTTCATGTAGACTCAGCTCAATTTGTCAACACGATCTAAATAATCTGATTAAGTATGTTTAATTCTCCTAATTGCACCTAATAGTATGTTTGAGATAACGGGGTCTCACAGCTTTAACCTTAATTGGAGCAACAAGAATGCCATGTCGAGCAATGACGTGCCACAAGAGTATCACTTTGTTCATCCAAAAGTTTCATTTGGATAGTTTGGCATATCTCATCACTTCTTCATAGGAAACTGAAATTTTAATTTCAGATATCCTACAAGTACTAGTTTCTTTATAGCATGATTAAAAGGTTACCATTCAGTGCAAGCCAACTTCAGATTGGACAGCTGGTCAGATTTGTAGATAGAATCTGAAATATCAAATTTTAGATATTTAACACATCATATTTTCATCTTGGAATAACCAAGAGATCATTAATAGGAACGAGCACAATCAAATCAAGGACTTTTTCAAAAAACTTGACTCATAAAGTCCAGGAAAATATCAAAAACTAGAAAACTCGTATGGCTTAACCATATATTGAGCATTTGGATTGACACCTGATATATTCAGAGTGCAGATCCATTAGCATACATACAGAAGTACAATTCATAGCCATACATAATATCATAATAATTTCGACTCATTCAAGTCGAATCATTTTATGCACATAAAAATCTTTGAAATAGTCATGATTCCCAAATCGATATTCTTATTCATCTCTTTGGAGGTATATGCAAGAATCTTTCACAGAACCTTACCACAAATGCGCAGAATCTATACCGAGTTAATACTCAGATCCATGCAAATTCTATCCAAATCCATAACAAAGAAAATCATCATTCCTTGAACACGAGATCCATTACACATACGTGCATGGTCCATGTCAGTTCCGAGTAAAACAAATAATATTTGTTAAAATATTAGATCCATGTCACGTCCGGGCTGGTCTATGTTAATAAGATTTAATCAAACTATTTTATCATTGATTTAATTATTTTGCACAGGATCTGGATCACGTCCGATACATATGCACATTTTTTCTCTAATACGAACGTGTCACACATCTGTGCTACTTCTGTATTACAAACAATTAAAAGTTCAACTTGGTTATTACCATTTAAATTCATTCATCACTCATAATTTGCTTCATATCAATCGAATTATGAAATATCACAAACTTAAAGGAATTAAGCTTGGACAACCAGGCTATAAAATTCCACACACATATTAAGCGAAGAAAAATCGAACTACATCATGAAGTGATCATCAGTAGTTTCGATCATTCATCGGATAATCATATTATTATCCAAACAACAATAACATGTCAGAAGGATACGTAATATATTTTCCTTAAAAAATTTAATACGCAATCAGATATCCTTTGATCAGAAAAAAATAATCTCCTCACTTTAATATAAAGTGGTTGGCTATTCGGATATGAAGATGAGAAAAGAAATGACTATTACCCATTTTGCCATTTTGATCTCCTTACGATATCCCGTAACTGATAGGTAAGCCTTTGATAACTTTTTGCATACCTAGCTCTAGACTTATCAGATATAGGAGACAAATATGACAAAGAATTCAATGCAAGCAATAGATTCTAATAACTTGTTGTAATTCGTCGTTCGAGTTCATTCCAAATATAAAGAGAGACAAGGGAAATTATTCGAAGGAAAACAACATCAACAATATTCCAAAAGATCTCAATTTAAATAATCTTCATACAACATCTAACGATGCTTTCATACGATTTGTGTCATCAAAATAAATCTCAATACTTGTAACAATGTCGAACCCATATTTCATTTCATTAAAGTCTTCCTTCAACACATTTCAACATCCCATGTGCAGAAAATGTAGATGGCTATATGTCCTGGAAATCTATCTCAATCAGGATAAAATCCAAGGACATTACATCACATAACAAATCTATGTTCGATTGTTACTGTTACTTCCAATAGGTTTAGGAGCAATTATATTGCTCTAACCACATTCATTTACATTCAATTTATATAGCATTAATACAATAATTGATATCAATACTATATAGTAATTTATTCAAAAAACTCAAATCATTCAGCAGTTCATTGTTAGTAGGTCTCAGAGTACATACTCTTCCCTACCTCATGCTAACACATATAAAAGTTTATTCACAATAGTATTAATATCGTGAACAATATCAATACATAAAAGAATAACATATTCACATATCACTTTCATGC